>CM060931.1:796325838-797525838 GCA_030765085.1 Allium cepa | reverse complement strand
TTTTAAAATCTAATAAGTTTTTAAATTTAAATTTGTTTTGACTACTTTAGGAAGTTTAAACATTTTGAATTTGAAAATGAAAATGGAAATGTAAGTAAAGTTTTAAATTTTTGAGTTTGAATCTAGAATAAAAATTTGAATTGTGTTTCAATTGAATTTAAAAAGAACTTTTTTAAATTGAATTTTGAAACAAAGTGTTTAAAATATTTTGTATAAAGAAGTATGTTTCTAAATTTTGAACTTAAGAAATTGATTTCATTTAAATTATTAAATTAATTTGAATGGAATATTAATTATTTAATTAATGAATAATGTGGATGTTTAATTAAGTAATTAATATTATTTTTAAGTTAATTAATTAAGACTTAAGGTTAATTAATTAAGGTTAATTAATCTATAATTAAGGATGGTTAATTAAATTTCAATTAATGATTAAGATTTATTTAATCAAGTGATTAATAATTAATTAAGATTTTAATTAAAACTTAATTAATTAATAATTAGAGATTGATTATTAATTAGATTGATAATTAGATTAATTTATTAATAATAATCAATTGTTTAAGTTTTAATTACTTAATGAAAGTAATTAATGAATTAATTACTAGTGTAATTAATTTGATTAATGTGATTAGTTTAGAATAATTAAGTTTAATTAATTTAAACATTTGTGGATTTTTGATAATTACTTGTGTAATCAATGAATTTATAATTACTTAAGGAAGTAATTAAATAATAATTACTAAATGTAATTAAGATATTTATTATAGAAGTAATTTAAATTTGAATTACTTTGAAAATTTAACAAGTGATTAATGAAGATAATTAATTAAGGGTAATTAATTATGGGATGAGTAATTAGAGTAGTTAATTACTGGTTGTTAATCATGGGTGATTAATATATATGGTTTAAATTGAAGATTAATTACTTATGTAATTAATTTATATTTAGAGATTGATTAAATGTAGTTAGAAATCATTAATTAATTAATTAATGATGTAATTTGGATTTGATTAATTAAGGTATAATTAATATTAAATGTTAATTAATTATTGTAATTAGAGATGGTTAATCAGTAATGATTAAGTGAAATGAATATTGAGTTGACGATTTATAAATTGATTTGTAATCAATTGAAGATTAAATTAAGCAGGATTTTAATGATGAAGTAATTAATTTAATTAATTTTAAATTAATTAGAGTTTAGGTAATTAATTTAATTCATTTTAAATTAATTTTAAATGGTGTGATCATTAGATCATTGCTTATGTTTTGATGATTGGTATTGATTTCCTGGTATGGTTAGTAATCTCAGTTATGAGATGAGTGATGCTGTGATATGGATGCATTGGTTGCTTTTGGATGATAGTATGAATTATTTGATTATGATATGAATTGTTTGTTGGTAATGATAATGTTGATTATCTATTGTGTTGTGAATTATCTATCTATGTATATTTAGATAATGAATTGAATTATTTTAAACTTAAAACAACTTGGACCTTAAAAGACACGCTTTGGATTTCGATGAGACCGGGATCGGGTTTCCATATTTGGAATCCGAAAACAACATCGATTCCAAATAACGTTAGGTCGTTAATCCAGGTGGAGCGAGTGAAGACTCGAGGTGTAAGGGCTATACGTCAGTATAACTCTGTGGGTGATTCCGTAATGAGTTTGACGGAATAATACTTATAGATTCGAGATGGTGATTCAGTGTGCAAGGGTTATTGTCCTTAACTCTGAGGGTGATTCCAATACGAGTGTAATGAGATAATGCCTTCGGTTTCGTTCGAACCCGGAACGAACTTGTATGGATTGAATGCTTTCAGAACATCGTCAGGTGGATGATGAGCATTCTAAGTGTTATGTCCTATAAAGGTAATCGTTGCCTCAAGCCTCATCAACCGGGAATGGCTAAAACAGGGGAGGTGCAGCAAAGCTTCGTGGGTAGCACCCACTTGAGAGCAAGATTTATCCCTGTCTAGAGGTCCCTTTATTTCGGTTTAGTGGTGCGGTTGCTGATCACAACTGCGGGGTTGTCTTGTTTGGAACTGTTCAGTAAGGAACGGGTCCGGCTTTGTGTTGCAGGGGATTGGGAGTAATCCTCGGTACGGTGATCTAGGCCACGTACTGTGACGGGCGGTACCCCAGTAGCCCAGCCATTGTATTGAATCCAAAATCAAATAATTGCCAACGGTTTTGATTGTATTACCCACTTTTGTGGCTAGTAGCTGGAATTTAATGAATGTAACAATTTCGGTTATTTCTTATTTACTTGAAAACCCTAGACACTATTATAATATCATCGGATTTCCTATCAAATTTTTTGTTTAGCGTAAGGTAAAAACTATTCCATGTTTATGTGTGGGAAATCTTACGTGATACCTTTTCTTTTCAAAGGTTTTTCAAAGTTAAGCAACTTTAACCTGTTACTCACACCGGACCCATGTCTAACCTGGAGTTATTTCTGTTTCTCTACAACTCTTGGGTACTCAAATTTTTACGAGTAGCCAAGGGAATTCAGGTTAGGATTCAGGATTAGCTTGACGTATTATGGAGGAGCAAATGGAGCAGGAGGCTTCTGCGTATAGTTATATAGTTTTCCGCTGTGTTGGTATCTCTGAGTGTTTGTCTGTAATGTATTGAGTTGTAATAACTAGACAGGTGTTTATAACTGTCTCGTATGTGTTGTATATGACTGTGTACTCTGATATTTGTTGTATACTATGTAATACTTATGTTACTAATATAATTTATTCGTTCCACTGTTGAGATTCTTGTGTTGTTTCTTCATTCTCTTCTTTCTTTTCTCTTTTCTATCCCTTTCTTTCTTAAAGATGATGCGATTTTCCGGGAGTGGAAAGTCGGGTCGTCACGGCGTGGGTGGAGTTGCTGATGGTCTTCGTTATGGCACCATTCGATCGATCTATCATTGAGCGTGGCGGCCGCGAATTGGAACCCTAAGGAATGAGGATGGGTTCGGTTCTTGCGTGTTTTCCTGGGCATGCTCGCATTGTGGAAGAGAAGGGTCGAATGGCCTTGATGGTGGGACAGAAGAAATCAACGGCCCTGATGTTTTTAGGTTATAAAAAAAATTAAAATAAGTTGTAATTTATTATATTATAAATCTGTATAAACTTTAAAACGTGATATCTTTTTCATACGAGGTCGAAAACGCACGAAACAAGTTGTGCTGGGTTCGTATGGATGAGCACTCCACTATGGAATTGGATTGGAGTCGTTTGGAGCTAGCGAGAATTTCGGGTGAAATTAAACGCTTGTTTAATTTTATTCGAAATAAAACACTGGAGCAGAATTGAAATCAAGGTAAGAACTTCTCACTCAATCGATAGTTTCGATTTATATTTTTGAATAGTTAGATTTAAAATTGTTGATTGTATGCATGAATGATGATTGTTATCTATTGATTGTTAAAATATATATTATGCGCCGTTAGTAAGCGGATGTTATTTATCAAAAACATATACCGCGAATATTTCACAGTACAGTGAAATTGGTATTATTTATGTACTTGGAGTTAATTTCCCGCATTATATAGCGGACGAGACCCTATTGCGCCGCCTATTAAGCGGATAATATTTATATAAATCCCATATACCGCGATAATTCCGTACTGGAACGAAATTGGGATTGTGCTAACATCTTTGGATGCAGGAAAACAGGTTGGAGGGTTCCAACTAGATTCCTCAACTGTATTGATTTATTTACAAATATTGTGATATTTGTTGATTATCATATCGATATATGATATTTGGATGTCGTGATTGACTATTTGGCGTTGTTGCATCATCGGATCAAATTTTGAAGTTTTAAAGTAATGATTTTTGTTTTTAAAAGAATTTTTAAAGTAATTCTTGAAAGTATACGTTTTATTAAATTTTGAATTGATTCATTTTAAATAATTTAAAACGTTATAAACTTTTATGTTATAAAAATTAAGATTTCTGTGAAATATAACCAAAAGGTGATTTTTGAGATAAGTAGTTAATAAATTTATAAAATGGTTAAATTGGGATTTTTGGATTATTTTAAAACGGGTTATATGAAAGATGTATAAATTTGATATCTTAAAATTAAAAATATTGGAATTATAAAACGAGTTTTATAAGCGTTAAAATGAAGTACAAATGGATTCATAAGTGAATGAAAATTTATAGATTTATGAATTGTGAAGTTGTAAAATGAATAGATGTTGTAAGACAAATGATACTAAGGAATTAACTTATAAATCAGATTTTTGCATTTAAATTGAAATCTTTGATGAAGCAAAAATGGTTTATAGTTGAGATTTATAAAATATATATTTTATAAATCGAAAATAATAGAATTTTAGAAGGGTTCTATTAATATTGAACATAGGTTTATAAATGAAATCTTATAAGTAATAAGATTTATAATTTGTGAAGTTTTAAGAGAACGATTTTGTAAATAAATGGATTATAAGCATTCAACTTATAATATGGACTTTTGGTATATAATCGAGTTATATAAATTAAATTGGATTAATAAAGGAGATTTATAAATCAAAGCTTATGAATAGAAATGGAATTTATAGACATTGTTTATAAATTCGAAATCAATGGAATTTGATAAATTGAAAGTTGAAATTGGTTAAGGAAGTATATTCACGATTTTGGACAGTGAATATATTATCAAATAAAATGGATATGCTTGGGAAAATGAATATTGTAAAATGAAGTTAATCATTTTAACGATGTTTTGAAATGTATTATGAATCGAATACATAGATTTCAACATTCATTGTTGAAATAGACGTTTTTGAGAAATAAGGAAATGGTGGACTATAACACCGTTGTTATAGTAAATGATTTCCGAAAGGAAATGTTTTGTATAGTATTGGGATTTATGTATCTACTTTAATTTTGAACCCCTATACTAGTGATTTTGGGTCATCATAACGGTGTTTTACACAACATTCGTTTTGACTCAAATAAATGTGTTTAAGTGAATGTTTTCCTTAATGAATGAAATATATACTTAATTTCGATTTATGTATATTGAATATTTCCAAATGTTGAAAATAAATAGATTTGTGAATTACTTATTATTAAATAAGTATGGAAATGTTTTTCCAATATGAAGTGAATGTTTTGAGAATTTATCTTTTTGAAGATAAATTGAAAATGAATAGTTGAAATCGTATATTCATAGATATTTTGGAATTGTAAATTCACTATGGAATTTATAAAAGAAAGGGAAATTAGTTAAAAATAAACGTTCATTTATTTTGAAGTATGGAGATTAATTTACGGATTTGGAACGTAAATCTAATATATCGGTAAGGATTTATTTAATTTGTTTAAATGAACCATTTTGAAATGAAAGTTGTAAGGGTGTAAATTTATTTGAAACTGGTTTTCAAAGGGTTGAAGTGTGGGATATATATCTTATAAAGATATTTTTGAAAATAAATAATTTGGGAAATTATTTGAAATCGGGTGATGTTGTGCATACCTATTGATAGTTAAATAACCGACTATCAATATTTACCTTTAAATAGGCATTTGTTGTGATTTGCTTGAATTTGAATGCTACACTTATTTTTGAATAAGCGCTCACTATTCGGGTTAGCCGGGAAGGGACCTTCGGGTCGTATAACCCATTCCGAATATGTGATACGTCGTTATGGATTGCATTTGATGACCGATGGTGAAGACCAGGTAATTTTGAAAATTATAGGATGACCTATCGATTGTCTCTGCACCGTTAGCTATGGTATGGAGATTTCCTTTGTGATGGGAAGTTTTATCGGGATTGTGAATACTCGGATTGCAAGGGCTTCTTTTGAAGTGCCTTCGGTTCTGTTCGAACCCGGAACAAACTTGTATGGTTACGTGTCTGACATTACATTTTGAGATATAAAGCAGATTTCTTTCAAATACATTTCTGTTGGTGGCGGAGAATTTATTCTCTTAGCTTAACACCCTTCTCTGAGACGTACGAGCTAAGAGGTTATGTAGTTGATGATTATCAACGATATATTCCCTATTCGGTACTGTGACATGCTGAGTGTTGCTGTGAAATGATCGTTGTTTGATCATTTGTGATATGATCATTTGTATGATCGTTTATCTTTGTGATTATTACTTTGATCATTTGTTGACCCAAAGCAGCTTTTGTATAAAGCGTAGCTTTGTGGACGAGACTTCGTCAGACCTCACTCCCCGGAAATGGTCAAAACAGGAATATGCGGCAAGGTTACGAGGGTCGCGCCCTTTAGGGTATGTCATTTCCTTCTGAAAAGGGTGGTATCATGGTATGGAGCCCACGTACTTACTCATGTTGATGCACTATATCTATTACTGTGTGGTGTTGTTGGAATCGAGCGCTCGGATAAAGGTCCAAATGGACCGCGGGATGGCATAGTCGTGTAGTAGTTACCTAATGACAAAGGTAACCCGGCCTTGTGTTGGCAGAGAGCTGGTTAAGTTCTCGGGACGTCCCGCCAGAGCCGATCCCGTGTGGCGGTAGGAAGTTCCTTAGCGTGACCATTTGTTGGAAAATACAAAGAAACAATACGAGCCTTGTACGGTTTTAGTTGTATAACCTGCTATGGAATGTGGCGGTAACCTGCTATTGAACATGGTAGCTATAGTAGGCATAAGTGCGGAATGCCTATGCTGGCTAAGATTTATATCTTTACTTTCGAAATGTCTTCCTACACTATGCACTAGTAATAATATCAAATGTTTCTTTTTAATGCGTATCAAGCATCTTTGACAATCATAAGGAGAAATCTCCTCCGATTCTGCGTTTGCATTGTGTGTGCGTGCGGGAGGCCTTATGGTAGTCTCATTTTTAAAAGCATTGCAAATTAACTTTAAAAATATTCCTCTATTTTCTTTTTGAAGATAAAAATAAACTATTTTAGTTCTCACACCAGTCCCATGACTGACTCGGAGTTTATTGTTTTCCTTCCTAAACTCTGGGTGCCCACCAATTTCCACACACGCAGTCACGAGTCGGGTTTATCAGGATATTCTGGAATTCAGGAGTTGCTGGTGGCAAGTTGGATGACATGGCGTATTCACTAGTATATAGTATTTCTCTTCCATTGTTTGTTGTTGTGTGATAGTTGTACACTCTGACGATGTAATGAAATGTAATGTAATAACTGATATAGTTCTTTGTTTTAAAAAGTATTCATTTATCTATTATGTGTTGTTCCACTGCGGCTGTGAGATTCTGATATTGTTTTTGTTCTGTTTTCTTATTTCTTGTATCTTTTTCTTCTACCTCTTCTTCTTTAACCCTAACAATTCGGTTTTCCGGCATTCGATTATGCGGCATTTGATACAGTGGACGTATTGATGCCGACCTTCGGATCGTGATAAAATCGAGTCGTTACAGTTGGTATCAGAGCATTTGGTTAAGCGACATCTATGGCTCTGTTGGGTATTACTCATTAGAGATGGAGTCAGTAGTACTGTAGAATGAATGTGAGTGTAATAATAGATATGAGCGCGTATTTGTTAGTGAATATAAAATAATTTTATATTGTGTTGATTGATTTATTGAGTGGCATATGAACCTTCGTCAGCACGGCCTGCACAACTATGCCGAAGGGGTATCTAAACACTTGAATAGCACAATTCGATTCAATATTGTTTTCGAAAGGGATAAATGAAATAATTTCATCCAAAATATATTTTGATATATAAAAAAAAGAAGGGGAAAAGAAATATATTCTGAAATTATTATATAACTTGGATGTTTTGAATGATAACATTATAGTCCAATAAGATTATAAAATCTGAAATAGCTTATATAACCAAGGAAGTCATTAGATTTGGAAATTTTGAAATTAAATTTTAAAAGTGAGGAGTTAAAAATGAAATTTAACTTGGATTAAGATTAAAATGTGAAATATAATTAATGACTGGAAGAAAAAAATGAATTCAGTTGTATTTAAACAAAGTTGAATTGGTAAAATTGGAAGTTAAATGGAATTTACTTTAGAATTGAAATCTGAATTGAATTTATAAGTGGAAACTTAAGTTAAGTTAAACGAATGATGGTTGAAATGGAATATAACTTAAATAATGTTGAATAAAGTTGATTTTGGTGTCAAAGTAAATTAATAAGTGAATTAATGAAGTGAAGTCATTAAGAATTTGAACTTGAGTTATATAAATGAAATTCAACTTTATATGTTAAAGGAATTAACAACTGAATTGATGAATGGATGAAATATTAATCAATTGAATGTAAATAATTAGTATGAAACAATGAATATAAGTGTTAATTCATTAAAAGCTAATGTTATTGGAAATTGAATAAATTGAATGAATGTCAATTAGATATCAACCAGTTGGAATTAAAGTGTTGGACCAAATTGAATGTAAATTAAATAATTTGGTTATGTTGAATATATACATTGGTTGCCATGTGAATGTTAGTTGTATATAATTCATTAAGTGTTAATGAAAGTAAATTAGAAAAATCAAAAGTTATGTAATTGAATCCAAATTGGAAGTAAATAAATTTGAATAGAATTGGATTTGATTTGGATTGAAGGCGAATTAATGTGAATAAATTAGTGAATATAAACTAACTGAAATCGAATGAATGAATGTTAGTAAAATTCCAATGTTAATGAATCAATTGGAAAACCAATTCAATGAATATTAATGAGAAGTGAATTTATGTTGATTTTGGTGGTTGCATTTGTTGTTTTGTTGCATTTACTATATTGGCATATGTAGTTGTAGTGATATATGTTGTATATTGATATTATTTTCATATATGCATGTTTCTCATTTGTTTGTTGAGTGTTTAGTAGGTGCGGATTGCGTTTGCTTCGCATTTGGAGCTCGCTTTCGCGCTATATTAGCCGTATATGCTCGCTAATAAAATATAAGGTACATATCTCGGATTAAATATCGTACTTTTACATTTTTTTCCCTACGGGATGCCTCATCACTTGATGAGATGTATATTTGTGATATATATACTGTCATTTTTTTTTTCGGATCGAGCCGCGCAAAGTAGACTATGGCGAATTTTTCCGAAAATTTAAGGCGTTAGAAAAATATGAGAAAAATTGGGAAAGTTTGTGAAAACTATAACTTTGATTTGGAGTTGAAAGTTAAAAAATATTAGTTGTTTTTGAAAAGATAACTAAGTATGATTTGAAAACATAGTAAAGTTATTATAAGGAGTTTAACTATGGATTTTTTGAAAGTTAATGGATTCTGTAACTTTTCTTACTTGGTAATTTCGAGGACGATATTCTTTTAAGGTGGAAAGTCTGTAACGACCCAGAATTTATTGGATTTAATTGGATAATTAAATCGATAATTTAATAGTTGAAATTTCAGAAATAATTGAAAATTGGGTTAAATATGATTGAAAATGATTTGTAAAATTTTATTTTATCATATTGGAGTTAGAACGATATTTTAGAACTTTTAAAATTTTATTAAGAGTTAATTTGTGAAAATTGAATATTTTAATACTTAATTATCGACTAAAAAATAACCAATTTTCGAACAGTCTCAGAATTGGACGAAACTAGTTCCATTGGATCCGTAATAGTTTGTTATTATCTAATTTCAATTTTCGTAGCAATCGGAGTTTTCGTTTGACCGTGGCAGCTCGAATCGCATCGAAATTGTTTTAATATTAATTTGGCGAGTTAAAATAGCCATTTTTCAAACAGTCTCGAATTTTGACGAAACCTGTTTCATCGGATCCATAATGGGATATTATTGTATGGTTTCAAATTTCGTGTCAATCGGATTTACCATTTGTCCGGGGCAAGCTAAAACGCCTAGAAATTAGTTTAAATCGATTTAATTTAAATTGAATGTTTATTCCCATAACTCACACAGATGATCGAATTAGCTCCCGAAACACGTTCCATTGTGTTCGGAACGTGGGGTAAACCTTAGGAACGCCAACCGGCACGCTTTGTTTGGAGTTCGGAAATTCCGGGGTGAATAGTGTTTTTGGAAATTTTCTATATAAGTACTTCATAACTTCAATTTGCAAAACATAATAAAACCTAACCCTAATATTGCCTTCAGCCGCCACTTTCATAAACCTATGGCCAAAATTAAACCTCCTTCTCCCTCAATTATCTTCAAATCTATCAACAATTACAAGAAACCTCCAACTAGAAAAGTGTAGAGCTCGACGAGTACGACATATCCAATGGTGGTGATCTGAATTGGAGCGTCGTGGAGGAAGAAATAGGCCTGCGTTCGTGGTGGATTGCGCACGAATTTCAGGGTCATATAGGTGGCCGAGCTTGGCCATGCTCACGGCGTGGGTGGAGTTGCTGATGGTCTTCGTTATGGCACCATTCGATCGATCTATCGTTGAGCGTGGCGGCCGCGAATTGGAACCCTAAGAAATGAGGATGGGTTCGGTTCTTGCGTGTTTTCCTGGGCATGCTCGTGTTTTGGAAGAGAAGGGCCGAACGGCCTTGATGGTGGGGTAGAAGAAATCAACGACCCTGATGTTTTTAGGTTCTAAAAGAATTAAAATAAGTTGTAATTTATTATGTTATAAATTTGTATAAACTTTAAAATGTGATATCTTTTTCCTACGAGGTCGAAAATGCACGAAACAAGTTGCGTTGGGTTCATATGGACGAGCACTATGCTATAGAATTCGATTGGAGTCGTTTGGAGCTAGCGAGAATTTCGGGTAAAATTAAACGCGTGTTTAATTTTATTCGAAATAAAACGCAGGAACGGAATTGAAATCAAGGCGAGAACTTCTCACTCAATCGAATAGTTTCGATTTATAATTTGAAATAGTTAGATTTAAAATTGTTGATTGTATGCATGAATGATGATTGTTATCTATTGATTGTTAAAATAGACATTATGCGCCGTTAGTAAGCGGATGTTATTTATTAAAATCATATACCGCGAATATTTCACAGTATAGTGAAATTGGTATTATTTATGTACTTGGAGTTGATTTCCCGCATTATATAGCGGATGAGACCATATTGCGCCGCCTATTAAGCGGATAATGTTTTTATAAATCCCATATACCGCGATAATTCCGTACTGGAACGAAATTGGTACTGTGCTAACATCTTTGGATGCAGGAAAACAGGATGGAGGGATCCAACTGGATTCCTTAACTGTATTGATTTATTTACAGATATTGTGACATTTGTTGATTATCATATCGATATATGATATTTGGATGTCGTGATTGACTATTTGGCGCTGTTGCATCATCAAATCCATTTTTGAAGTTTTAAAGTAATGATTTTGGTTTTTAAAAGAATTTTTAAAGTAATTCTTGAAAGTATACGGTTTATTAAATTTTGAATTGATTCATTTTAAATAATTTAAAACATTATAAACTTTTATGTTATAAAAATTAAGATTTCTGTGAAATATAACCAAAAGGTGAGTTTTGAGATAAGTAGTTAATAAATTTATAAAATAGTTAAATTGGGATTTTTGGATTATTTTAAAACGGGTTATATGAAAATGTATAAATTTGATATTTTAAAATTAAAAATATTGGAATTATAAAACGAGTTTTTATAAGCGTTAAAATGAAGTATAAATGGTTTCATAAGTGAATGAAAATTTATAGATTTATGAATTGTCAAGTTGTAAAATGAATAGATGTTGTAAGACAAAAGATATTAAGGAATTAACTTATAAATCGGATTTTTGCATTTAAATTGAATCTTTGATGAAGCAAAAATGGTTTATAGTTGAGATTTATAAAATATATATTTTATAAATCGAAAATAATACAATTTTAGAAGGAGTTCTATTAATGTTGAACATAGGTTTATAAATGAAATCTTATAAGTAATAAGATTTATGATTTGTGAAGTTTTAAGAGAACTATTTTGTAAATAAATGGATTATAAGCATTCAACTTATAATATGGACAATTGGTATATATTTGAGTTATATAAATTAAATTGGATTAATAAAGGAGATTTATAAATCGAAACTTATGAATAGAAATGGAATTTATAGACATTGTTTATAAATTCGAAATCAATGGAATTTGATAAATTGAAAGTTGAAATTGGTTAAGGAAGTATATTCACGATTTTGGACAGTGAATATATTATCAAATAAAATGGATATGCTTGGGAAAATGAATATTATAAAATGAAGTTAATTGTTTTAACGATGTTTTGAAATGTATTATGAATCGAATACATAGATTTCAACATTCATTGTTGAAATAGACGTTTTCGAGAAATAAGGAAATGGTGGACTATAACACTGTTGTTATAGTAAATGATTTCCGAAAGGAAATGTTTTGTATAGTTTTGGGATTTATATATGTATTTTAATTTTGAATCCCTATACTAGTGATTTTGGGTCGTCGTAATGGTGTTTTACGCAACATTCGTTTTGACTCTAATAAATGTGTTTAAGTGAATGTTTTCCTTAAAGAATGAAATATATACTTAATTCGATTTAAGTATATTGAATATTTCCAAATGTTGAAAATAAATAGATTTATGAATTACTTATTATTAAATAAGTGTGGAAATGTTTTTCCAATATGAAGTGAATGTTTTGAGAATTTATCTTTTTAAAGATAAATTGAAAATGAATAATTGAAATCGTATATTCATAGATATTTTGGAATTGTAAATTCACTATGGAATTTATAAAAGAAAGGGAAATTAGTTAAAAATAAACGTTGATTTATTTTGAAGTATGGAGATTAATTTACGGATTTGGAACGTAAATCTAATATATCGGTAAGGATTTATTTAATTGGTTTAAATGAACCATTTTGAAATGAAAGTTGTAAGGGTGTAAATTTATTTGAAACTGGTTTTCAAAGGGTTGAAGTGTGGGATATATATCTTATAAAGATATTTTTGAAAATAAATAATTTGGGAAATTATTTGAAATCGGGTGATGTTGTGCATTGTTAACTCCACTTTTTCAGCAAGGCCGTGATATCAAAAATTGACCGAGAAACCAATGATAGTTCGTCTCGAAGAATAGTCAACTCAGCATCCCAACAAAGCAAGTTATGTTGAATGGCTTTTCAGATAAGATCCCCTACGGAGGGGGGTCCAAGGGGTGCCAACCCCCCAAGGTGGGGGTGCGGGGGCAACGCCACCGCTACGGTGATCGACCTGCCCGGTCAGGTCGCAGGGGTCCAGGGGGCAGCGCCCCGTCCAAAACAGTATACGACTTAGAGAATGGAGCGACCTATCTTCTACTCGAAGTCAACGACCTAACTGATGAAGCGGGTTAACGAGCTAACAAGTGGCACGACTTACCGACTTAATAAGGTTGCCGACTTAATAAGGTTAACGACTCAATAAGCTTAACGACTCAAGGATTGGACGACCTAAGAAGTGCCATGACTTAACGAGTTAAGGTTCAAGGCGACTTAGAGGAATGGAATGACTCAAGAGGGTTAACGGTTCATGAGACAGGCCGACTCAGTGGATCAACGACTCAAGAACTGTGCGACTCAAGGTCTTCACGACCTAACAATTCAAGGGCTGAACGACCTACGAGTTAAGGATCTACGAGTTAAAGACTCTACGAGTTAAAAGGTCTACGAGATAAGGATCTACGACTTAAAGCTTCCACGAGTTAAAGAGTCTACGAGATAACAATCTTACGAGTTAGAAGATGGCGCGACAGGAAGTCTACGGCTCAAAAGATAAGTTGTTCACGACCTAAGACTTGGAGACAAGTTCAACACCACGCTGTAGTAAGAAGAATCGCTGACGACTTACGACCTATGATGAGTCGTGTACGACTCATGCTAGCATAAAGGAAACTGCATTTGGTTAACTCGTGAACGACTTAGAACTTGTATCATTCATTCAGATGGGTGCATAACTCTGGGCCAAGCCATGAACCCTGTAAATCAGCCGCGACCTACCATGAGTCGTATACGAGTTACGACTCATCATGAGTCGTACACGAGTTACGACTCATCGTGAGTCGTATACGAGTTACGACCTAACTCCGAAGATGCCTATAAATACGCCCATAACTCCAACAGAAAGGGGACTTTTGGCTCATTCTCTTCAAGCGCCGTTACTCTGCTGCATTCCAAACCAATCCAACACTTAAAGCTCTCAAGACACGAAGAACGCTACAAATAACTTCGAGAAAAGATCACACACATCCAACATGGATTTGAAGACTCTAATCTCCATTGAAGTTTAGGCTACTTGTTCTAAGTGACTTGTAATTCAAAGTGTATTGTACTTGGAAAGAATTGTATCAGCTTGTAACGAGATCATCAATAAAAGTACTTAAAGTGGACGTAGGCTATACCCTTAAGCCGAACCACTATAAAATTGTTGTTGTTTACCGCTTCTCCGCTATTATCTGCTTGTAATCTGTTCCCGAGTTATCGGGTGGTGCTTTCACAACTATAACTCATACACCGGGGTGTTAGCGTTCAAATTTTAGCCTTAACATTTTTGGTGCTTTCACTGAGAATTGAACTCAGGAATACTTTCACCATTGCTTCGCGAAAGTTTGTTGAAAGAATCTCTCTAAAGACCAGAAGTTTATCCGAGATAATGGCTACTAGAAGATAGCTCAGATCTGACAGATCCGGTGATGCTCATGAGGATACGACCACTTCTCTTGCTCCAAATGAAGCAGCTGCAAATGAAGCAGCTCCGAGTGTGGGAATTACACAAGAGGTGTTTGATGCTGCAGTTTCTGGGTTATATCAGCAAATGGAAGCCCAGAACGCTCTAATGCTGGAAAGAATGAATGCTTTACTTGGAGGCAACCGTCAAGAAGAAAATAATGAAGAGACCTTTGCAGATGATGCCCATGATTCCCAAGAGAAAAGTATCCCTCAAAGAGCAGCTGACTTCTGCCCGGCAAAGCCTTTGAACGATAAGGAGTACCTATCAGGGATGATTCGCTCGATTATGAAAGAGAGCATGCAGAGGCAAGAGGATGAAAATGATTGGGGGTTTGCTCCAAGTAAGACACCGTTCACCGAAAAGATCTTGAAGGCAGAGTTTCCAAGGAAATTTGTACCTCCTACTATCCCGGCTTATCGAGGCACAAGTGACCCTAATCAGTTCCTGTACAAGTACGATTGGCATATGACTGGGGCAAGAGCAACAGATGAAATCAAGTGCCGATACTTTCTGGTATACTTAGAGGGAGTGGCCTTACTTTGGTTCACAAAGGTGCCAGTTAGATCTGTGGATCAATTTTCCGACTTAACACGAAAGTTCAAAGATCAGTTCAGGCTATATGCTACAAAGGCCAAGGATATAATGTCACTCTCTAGTCTAGAACAAAATCCCGGGGAGTCTATCAGATCGTTCTTAAACCGCTTCAATATAGCCTTGGCCGAGGTTGATAACGCAGAGCCACGGATGGTTTTGACTTATCTGATGCGGGCTATCGATAAATCGAGTGAATTTGGCAAATGGCTAAAAATGAAGGAGCCAAACTCACTTGAGAAATTCTATAAGAAGGCCGACGAGTTTATGCGCTTGGAAAGCTTTCCTATGCCAACAAAAGCAGTCGTGACCGAAATTCAGAATGTCAATGTTGCTTCTAATAAAGGAGAATCTGGAGGACAGAAAAGGAAGAATGATGATGAAAAAAGGCAGGGAAATCCAAAGAAAAACCGCCACTTTGAACCGTCGAATTATACTCCCTTAACTGATACTCCAGAGAACATTTTCTTGGCAACAAAGGATATTGTTGAATATCCTAAACCACAAAAGTTGATACTAAGGAAAAATGCCTCGGAAAGTGAAAGATTCTGTAAATTCCACAATCAACCTGGCCATGACACTGACGAGTGTCGCCATTTGAAGGATCTGATTGAGAAGCTGTTGAAAGAGAATAAACTTCAGCAATATGTCCGGAGAAACAGGAATGATCCATCCTCATCCACTCCGGGGCAAATACTTCTCACTCATCATTACGGCCCAAATGAAAGAACTGCAACACAGGGATCTGAGAGGCTTTTCATTAATGTTATCACAGGGGGCCCTCACCCAGCGGACAGAAGTTGGGACGAGATGGAAAGATATGCTCATGCTTTGAGACAAGCCCCGGAGGGAGAGAATGTCCTTGTTCTGGAAGATGGTGCCTAATGGCCATATTTCACTTAATGGCTTTTGCTTAAAATTCATAGAATAATACTGGATTTATGATTCCTGTATAAAATGCCGTTGTAAAAACAGTGCAAATAAATAATAGGAACTATAAATCTTGAGCTTTCTATTACGATAAAAGGCTTGTTTCATCTCGATATGCAAATATCTTAAAATATATTGCTAAAATGCATATTTAATGTTGTAGGCAATCAAAGCAAAGCTCACCTAGTCAAAACATCACAAAGCCAAGCGATTCCTACAAATCGCTCAACAGGTGAATATCAGGCCACAAAAATTTCAGACCCAAATCCTACATAAGAAGTGCTTCAAACAAACAGTGAGTGATTCAACCGGAGGTGGGCCCTTGCAAACTAATTGAGATCGTTTGTGCAAACGAACATTCGATTAAGTAGCTTGTGTCCGCCCCTGCGAGCTCACTTAACAATGAAGTACACTTCTTTGGATAAAATAAACTACTTCCAAAAGAAGGAAATGTGGGTTTGGAAATGATACTGGGGAATCGCTGAGGATCAAATGGTGAAAAGACATGGGCGAGCAGGCAGGAAACAAATAAAGACCTCTTCGGGGGCACATTTCACCGGAGCTGAAGTGCAAACTCTTCGGAGGCCCACTTCTCCAGAGCTGAAATGCCAAATAAAGACCTCTTCGGGGGCACATTTCACCATAGCTGAAGTGCAAACTCTTCGAAGGCCCACTTCTCCAGAGCTGAAATGTCAAATAAAGACCTCTTCGGGGGCACATTTCACCAAAGCTGAAGTGCAAACTCTTCGGAGGCCCACTTCTCCAGAGCTGAAATGCCAAATAAAGACCTCTTCGGGGGCACATTTCACCAGAGCTGAAGTGCAAACTCTTCGGAGGCCCACTTCTCCAGAGCTGAAATGCCAAATAAAGACCTCTTCGGGGGCACATTTCACCAGAGCTGAAGTGCAAACTCTTCGGAGGCCCACTTCTCCAGAGCTGAAATGCCAAATAAAGACCTCTTCGGGGGCACATTTCACCAGAGCTGAAGTGCAAACTCTTCGGAGGCCCACTTCTCCAGAGCTGAAATGCCAAATAAAGACCTCTTCGAGGGCACATTTCACCAGAGCTGAAGTGCAAACTCTTCGGAGGCCCACTTCTCCAGAGCTGAAATGCCAAATAAAGACCTCTTCGGGGGCACATTTCACCAAAGCTGAAGTGCAAACTCTTCGGAGGACCACTTCTCCAGAGCTGAAATGCCAAATAAAGACCTCTTCGGGGGCACATTTCACCAGAGCTGAAGTGCAAACTCTTCGGAGGCCCACTTCTCCAGAGCTGAAATGCCAAATAAAGACCTCTTCGGGGGCACATTTCACTAGAGCTGAAGTGCAAACTCTTCGGAGGCCCACTTCTCCAGAGCTGAAATGTGAAATAAAGACCTCTTCGGGGGCACATTTCACCAGAGCTGAAGTGCAAACTCTTCGGAGGCCCACTTCTCCAGAGCTGAAATGCCAAATAAAGACCTCTTCGGGGGCACATTTCACCAGAGCTGAAGTGCAAACTCTTCGGAGGCCCACTTCTCCAGAGCTGAAATGCCAAATAAAGACCTCTTCGGGGGCACATTTCACCAAAGCTGAAGTGCAAACTCTTCGGAGGCCCACTTCTCCAGAGCTGAAATGCCAAATAAAGACCTCTTCGGGGGCACATTTCACCAGAGCTGAAGTGCAAACTCTTCGGAGGCCCACTTCTCTAGCGCTGAAATGCCAAATAAAGACCTCTTCGGGGGCACATTTCACCAGAGCTGAAGTGCAAACTCTTCGGAGGCCCACTTCTCCGGAGCTGAAATGCCAAATAAAGACCTCTTCGAGGGCACATTTCACCAGAGCTGAAGTGCAATCTCTACGGAGGCCCACTTCTCCAGAGTTGAAATGTCAAATCAAAGCCCTCCAGCGAGGCGCAACAAAAAAAAATAAAAAAAAAATAAAAAAAAAAGAGAAAAAAAAAAGAGAAAGGCTTCTCCAACACAAGGCGCACTCTACTAAAGCAAGAATAATGTTTCCTCAAAAATGGAAAATTATTCTCTGAAGAAAGAGTGCATGCCTTCTGAAAATGGAAGAGTTATTCTCTAAAGTAAGAGTACAAGTCTTCTAAAAACAGAAGAGTTGTTCTCCAAAATCTCCTCAAAATGGAGAATATTACAATGAGTTGTGGTATGGGGGCAATATATATTGCTACATTAATAAAAGAAGAACCCAAGCAACGTACCACAAGCTCACTGCAATATCATGCAAAGAGAATAAAGAAACTTGTATGAAAATGAGGAATAAATACATTCTCAAATACAGACAAAAGTTTCTATAAAATTTGTTATGCACGTGCAGGTTTCAAAAGGAAAAACAAGAAGGATGACCCCACACCGTCAAATGGAGTAAAACATTACACGAATAAGGCTTCCTCAATAGGTTCCATTGATGCAAGTTCCTTTGCGAAAGCTGGGGCATCTGAAGTTTCTGCTTGAAAACCAGGGGCATCGTGAAGCTGAGTCGACCAAAAAGAGTGCAAAAATCCGAATTAGTGCAAAAATTCATCTTTCAGCAAAAAATTTAACGCTCCTCTCCTTAACCGTCACAGCACTTAGTCTTCTAAAAATTGATTTGTGACGGGAATATTCGAAAAGAGGAAGGAAGTGCTGCAAAAGTAAAGAATGAAATTAGTACCGGACAACTCGGATTTTGAAAATCCCAGAAATGGAAAGATCCAGTTTGCCCCACTACTCTTCTTATCGAAAGGACATTCTATATGAAGAACTGAATATTCAAAAGTAAAGGTGCACGTTTTCTAAAAGCGTGTGAAGTGTTGTGCAAAGCTACTAAAATAACAAGTAAATAAAGCAATACTTGAAATAATACTGGTTGGCATATGTCAATTCAGAAGAATTCGAGGATTGTTATTTGAAAGTAAGTGCGGTGTCAATGCAGATAGCAGTTATAACTGTGTAAACTTTGTGTTGATACTTCATTCGAGACAGTTGATTCGCAACACTTCATCAAGACCATGCTAATTTGCTTATCGTAAAATACCAGTTCTTTGATCTAATCCATCACTCGATATGGGCAATCGGTGATGAGTATATTCGCCCTATTTTTCTGCAAATGTTGCGTTTAACAGGTTGTTAAAATAATCTGTAAAGAGATGCAACAAGTTCAGGTCAAAGTTCCGTTGAATCGCATTGGTCAAGTTTAAAAGGCTTCAGGTCAAAACAAAGCAAAGTTGCCTAAGTACAAGCTCAGCAGCTCAGTAAAGCACGAGTTAAGAAGAATCGAAGCACACGACCTAGTCCCTAGGCGTATACTTCGAGGGGCAAGTGTTAACTCCACTTTTTCAGCAAGGCCGTGATATCAAAAATTGACCGAGAAACCAATGATGGTTCGTCTCGAAGAATAGTCAACTCAGCATCCCAACAAAGCAAGTTCTGTTGAATGGCTTTTCAGATAAGATCCCCTACGGAGGGGGGTCCAGGGGGGTGCCAACCCCCCAAGGTGGGGGTGCGGGGGCAACGCCACCGCTACGGTGATCGACCTGCCCGGTCAGGTCGCAGGGGTGCAGGGGGCAGCGCCCCGTCCAAAACGGTATACGACTTAGAGAATGGAGCGACCTATCTTCTACTCGAAGTCAACGGCCTAACTGATGAAGCGGGTTAACGAGCTAACAAGTGGCACGACTTACCGACTTAATAAGGTTGCCGACTTAATAAGGTTAACGACTCAATAAGCTTAACGACTCAAGGATTGGACGACTTAAGAAGTGCCACGACTTAACGAGTTAAGGTTCAAGGCGACTTAGAGGAATGGAACGACTCAAGAGGGTTAACGGTTCATGAGACAGGCCGACTCAGTGGATCAACGACTCAAGAACTGTGCGACTCAAGGTCTTCACGACCTAACAATTCAAGGGCTGAACGACCTACGAGTTAAGGATCTACGAGTTAAAGACTCTACGAGTTAAAAGGTCTACGAGATAAGGATCTACGACTTAAAGCCTCCACGAGTTAAAGAGTCTATGAGATAACAATCTTACGAGTTAGAAGATGGCGCGACAGGAAGTCTACGGCTCAAAAGATAAGTTGTTCACGACCTAAGACTTGGAGACAAGTTCAACACCACGCTGTAGTAAGAAGAATCGCTGACGACTTACGACCTATGATGAGTCGTGTACGACTCATGCTAGCATAAAGGAAACTGCATTTGGTTAACTCGTGAACGACTTAGAACTTGTATCATTCATTCAGATGGGTGCATAACTCTGGGCCAAGCCATGAACCCTGTAAATCAGCCGCGACCTACCATGAGTCGTATACGAGTTACGACTCATCGTGAGTCGTACACGAGTTACGACTCATCGTGAGTCGTATACGAGTTACGACCTAACTCCGAAGATGCCTATAAATACGCCCATAACTCCAACAGAAAGGGGACTTTTGGCTCATTCTCTTCAAGCGCCGTTACTCTGCTGCATTCCAAACCAATCCAACACTTAAAGCTCTCAAGACACGAAGAACGCTACAAATAACTTCGAGAAAAGATCACACACATCCAACATGGATTTGAAGACTCTAATCTCCATTGAAGTTTAGGCTACTTGTTCTAAGTGACTTGTAATTCAAAGTGTATTGTACTTGGAAAGAATTGTATCAGCTTGTAACGAGATCATCAATAAAAGTACTTAAAGTGGACGTAGGCTATACCCTTAAGCCGAACCACTATAAAATTGTTGTTGTTTACCGCTTCTCCGCTATTATCTGCTTGTAATCTGTTCCCGAGTTATCGGGTGGTGCTTTCACAACTATAACTCATACACCGGGGTGTTAGCGTTCAAATTTTAGCGTTAACATGCATACCTATTGATAGTTAAATAACCGACTATCAATATTTACCTTTAAATAGGTATTTGTTGTGATTTGCTTGAATTTGAATGCTACACTTATTCGGGTTAGCCGGGAAGGGACCTTAGGGTCGTATAACCCATTCCGAATATGTGATACGTCGTTATGGATTGCATTTGACGACGGTGGTGAAGACCGGGTAATTGTGAAAACGATAGGATGAACTATCGATTGGTTCTGCACCGTTAGCTACAGTATGGAGATTTCCTTTATGATGGGAAGTTTTATCGAGATTGTGAATATCCGGATTGCAAGGGCTTCTTTTGAAGTGCCTTCAGTTCTGTTCGAACCCGGAACAGACTTGTATGGTTACGTGTCTGACATTACATTTTGAGATATAAAGAAGATTTCATTCAAATACATTTCTGTTGGTGGCGAAGCATTTATTCTCTTAGCTTAACACCCTTCTCTGAGACGTACGAGCTCTGAGGTTATGTAGTTGATGATTATCAGTGATATATTCCCAATTTGGTAATGTGACATGCTGAGTGTTGTTGTGAAATGATCGTTGTTTGATCATTTGTGATATGATCATTTGTATGATCGTTTATCTTTTTGACTATTACTTTTATCATTTGTTGACCCAAAGCAACTTTTGTATAAAGCGTAGCTTTGTTGACGAGACTTCGTCAGGCCTCACTCCCCGGAAATGGTCAAAACAGGAATATGCGGCAAGGTTATGAGGGTCGCACCCTTTAGGGTATGTCATTTCCTTCTGGAAAGGGTGGTATCATGGTATGGAGCCCATATACTTACTCATGTTGATACACTATATCTATTACTGTGTGGTGTTGTTGGAATCGAGCGCTCGGATAAAGGTCCAAAGGGACCGGGGGATGGCATAGTCGTGTAGTAGTTACCTAGTAACAAAGGTAACCCGGCCTTGTGTTGGCAGAGAGCTGGTTAAGTTCTCGGGACGTCCCGCCAGAGGCGATCCCATGTGGCGGTAGGAAGTTCCTTAGCCCGACCATTGGTTGGGAAATCCAAAGAAACAATACGAGCCTTGTACGGTTTTAGTTGTATAACCTGCCATGGAATGTGGCGGTAACCTGCTATTGAACATGGTAGCTATAGTAGGCATAAGTGCGGAATGCCTTTGCTGGCTAAGATTTGTATCTTTACTTTCGAAATGTTTTCCTACACTATGCACTTGTAATAATATCAAATGTTTCTTTTTAATGCGTATCAAGCATCTTTGACTATCATAAGGAGAAATCTCCTCCGATTATGCGTTTGCATTGTGTGTGTGTGCGGGAGGCCTGATGGTAGTCTCATTTTTAAAAGCATTGCGAATTGACTTTAAAAATATTCCTCTATTTTCTTTTTGAAGATAAAAATAAACTATTTTAGTTCTCACACCAGTCCCATGACTGACTCGGAGTTTATTGTTTTCCTTCCTAAACTCTGGATGCCCATCAATTTCCACACGCGCAGTCACGAGTCGGGTTTATCAGGATATTCAGGAATTCAGGAGTTGCTGGAGGCAAGTTGGATGGCATGGCGTATTCACTAGTATATAGTATTTCTTTTCCTCTGTTTGTTGTTGTTTGATAGTTGTACACTCTGATGATGTAATGAAATGTAATGTAATGTAATAACTGATATAGTTCTTTGTTTTAAAAATTATTCATTTATCTATTATATGTTGTTCCGCTGCGACTGTGAGATTCTGATATTGTTTTTGTTCCATTTTCTTATTTCTTCTATCTTTTTCTTCTACCTCTTCTTCTTTAACCCTAACTATTCGGTTTTCCGGCATTCGATTATGCGACATTAGATACAGTGGACGTATTGATGCCGACCTTCGGATCCCAATAATTCGAGTAGTTACAGTTTCTCTGAAGAAGATGAAGGCAAGTGAGATCGAATAACTCTAGTAAGTCGTTCTATTTGTCTCGACTGTGTTTATAACTGTAAAAATCTAATGATGTAAGTATAAACACTATGTAGGACATGATAGAGAAGGTTAGATAAATATTTGGTATTGGCTTTGCTTTTGGGACATATAAACTATTTTTGAGGGTAGTGGCATCTTTGGACACAATAATGGCATGCGATGCTCCACTTTATACAACTTTGAAGAGTGTTGTGCAAAGGTTGCTTTCCACAATTGTACTATTGTTATCATATGAACATTCATTAATTTAGATCATAAATTTGATGCACCAACTTTTAAGAGGGGTGTGCAAAACTTAACTATAATAAATTTATGTTTGTAATGTATTTTTTGCATTTTTACTTGCAATGACTTTTCTATAATGAACAGCTTACCTATCTAAAATCTGATGCTATCCCCGCAGCTGACTGCAGGCCTTTTTCTTTGTTTAAATATATATGATCTACTGTGATTTTCTTTGTTTAAATATATACGATCACTATGATTTAAATCTTTTACTGCTGAAATACTTATCACCGTGTATTTGACTTTTGACTTTTACGATCCTTTTGTTATTTCAAAGGTTTCACTTATTTTCAAATCGATGAATAATTATCACTATGCCAAAAAACGAATCAGGCAATAGATATGCTTCGTTGTCTTAAACATATCCATCCGTCATTAAACCCGATGCCACCTCATTGCACATCAAACCACAAATATGACCTGTCATCTGATATGAAAAAAAACCTATGTTATCAGATGTTATAGTATAATTATTAGAAGTTCCTATCAGACAACATATAAATATTGACTAATATGAACATCAATTACATTAATATGTTTTTCACAGGACGAAATGAATATTGGTACAATAAAATAAATGAATCGCAATTTTATTAAAAAAATACTTTATTTCAATTCAAATTCAAATAGTACACATTTGGCTTCCACCATATTTACATTTTCAAACACAATACAACTCTCATCATACACTATTTCACATTCTCATTGTGATGCTCCACCACTACACTCACACTAGACAAGAACATTTCGAGGTAACGCTGTCAACTAGTACGAAGAATAATGCTGTGGACGAGCGACCATTGTGCAATTGCTTTGTGCGAGTATCGATATGTCAGAAAGTATGTCATGCATTTCATTTCAAGAGGATATCTGACATATAAAATATAAACTCAAAGCTACTACACAGTGCTATGTGGCCTTCGGAAACAAATATAAAATAAGCATAACAAAAATCAATCACGGTTATTCATATCACTAAGACAGAAGCAAATATGAATATAACACATAGAAGTGAACATCAAAGTAATGGTCATACATGATCCACTACATCACAAAAGAATAGGTACAAGTGCTAGACAAAAGAATATGTATACATTAAGTAGTCTCTATCTCGAATGTTTAAAAACAAAAACTACTAAGCTAAAGTAGTTAGCCAAATGTCAGATGATGGTCCGTGATAAGAAGTCAAGTGGAATCACCTGAAACACCTTGGTCTGACCGGGGTATTATTTAGGAAGAAAAATAATAAACGGATCAATCTAGCTATAAATATCATATAAAATGAGACAAGATAAGAGATATAACAAAAATATATATGATTACAATAAAAATCATACAATATCTCAAATCTTCTAAAATATCCAAAAAGAATATCATATTCTTTAGCTTTTTTTTTATTCACCAAACCAAAAATATTAATAGAGCTTATCAACGCAAATCACAAAAATCGGTGAGACACAAATTCTAGAAATCAATAATTAGAAATTCAAAAAACACAAAGGAGGAGGCCTATCACAAACGGAAGCATGAAAACTCACCAACACGTGTATCACAAATGGGACACTATCCCATGGGTCGCTAACGCATAGAGCCGGTGCAACGATGTAGTACAACGGTATGCCCGAGGAACCTGAAACTCAAATAAGCCGGAACAACGACGTATGATGCAGCTCAGGGGATAAGTCGTACACGGCTTAAGGAGGAAGACTTGGGTCGTTCTCGAGTTAAGGAAGCTTCGGTTTTAGGTCTTAAGTCGTTCACGAGTCAAGCAGGGGAGGAATGCCTTAAGTCGCAGGAGGAAGCTTCGGGTTTAGGTCGTCAGAGGTTTTAGGTCGGCAAAGACCTTAGAAAAAAGACTTAGTTCGGCAACGACCTAAACATGTCTTGGGTCGGTTGCGACCTAACGGAATATGGCCGAAGAGTTAAGTCGTTAGAAGAGTTAGCTCGGTGAAGCTTTGAGTCGTTTGTGTTGAATATGTTGTACAGTGTGTCGTTATTTGTTGAGTCGTTGCTTTTGAGTTGTGAGTCATTAGGTCGTATACGACCTAAGTGTTGAGTCGCTGTGTTGTAACTTGTGAGGTGATAAGTCGTGAGTCGACTTGTAGTTAAGTCAGTCATGTGTGTGTATATGGAGATAAAATCTGTTGAGTTGCTTTTGTATAAGTCGCATACGACTTAAGTGAGTCATGAGTCGGAGGAGTGTTAAGTCGGCAACCACTTAAGGGTCAGGTTGTGAAATGCTATAAATAGGGAATGTGTTGTACTTTTTGTGGTGGCTGATTTTTGAATAAAATTCTTATTTGATTGCTTTGTGCTTTCATCTTAAATTGGTCGTTGAGTGTAATCTCCTATCTCCACTTTCGGTTAATCGAGTGCGCTCGATTCAACGATTGTTGAAGCCAATTCACGGTATCAAGTGCGCTTGATCAACGTTTGAAGAATTGTACATCTTCTTTCACGGTATCATGCGCGATCAACGTGTCGAAGATAGCTAGAATTCGGTATCTTTATGATCAACGAATTTGGGCATTTCAGTATCATCAATCCACCATTTGCTACTTTCATCGATCTATATCGTTTTGCTAATTATCCGCTGCGTCAGTTTTGGTATCGGAGCTAGGTTTAGCCAACCATAGCTAAGCCGAGTCTTGGAGCCAAGGAGTTTGAAGTTGGTGTTCATCGTGTTCACCTTGAAGTTGCAACAAGTTAGAAGCTTTCGATCCATTTCATTTTGGATCAAAGTCCGGAAAGTGTTTGAATTTTTGGAGAAGAGTTTGAGTTGTTTGAATTTGGCCGTGAGATTTTTGCGCGCCAAAGTTTGAAGAGTTTGAAGTGCTTGAGTTGAGCCGAGCCTTGTTAGAAGCCAAGCCGACCTAACCTTAGGTCGTTGCTATTGCCGAGTTAAGTGTTTATGCCGTAACTTGTTTTTCAAGTTTGAATTTGATTTGTTGAAGTGTTTGTGTTGATTCAATCATGCCACCAAGGAGAGCTAATCGTCATCAGAATGTTGAAGCGTTGTATAAAAGAGAAGAAGCCGAGCAAATGGAACAACGCATTAATGAGAAATTTGATGAAGGCATTGGAAAATTAGAGAAATTGATGAATGATTTGAATCAAAATCAAAGGAGGAGATCACCAGTCTTGAACCATGGAGGAAACAGAGTTTCACCATCGGTTACGGAAGCGAGAAGGGTATCACCGCAATCTTTTAGAGAGAGAAGAGGAACATCAATTTCATCGAAGAGAGATCACCATGACTATGTACATGAAGAGAGAAGAACTCCACGTGAGTTTGAAGATGAGCCATATAGAGATGAAGGGAGATATAGTAGAAGAGACATGCGTGATCGAAGGGATGATAATGGTCGAGATCGTTATATACATACATTTGATTTTGATGAAGAGGGTGATAGAGCTAGTATTCATTATCGAGATCGAGACCAAGTTTGAAATTCATATCGAGATGTAGAAGAAGATCGTCGATGGGAGTCGGGTATGAAGATGGAAATTCCAGAATTCAAGGGTGGAATGGTAGCTGAAGAATTTCTTGATTGGTTGTCTAATGTTGAAGAAATTTTTGACTTTAAGGAGATTCCCGAGCATAGAAGGGTGAAGTTGGTTGCTACGAGGTTGAGGGGAAGAGCTTTGGCGTGGTGGCAGCAAACTAAACTTACAAGGGAGAGAATGGGAAAGTCAAAGATTGAATCTTGGGATAAGATGAAGAAGTTGATGAAGGCTACATTCTTGCCTTACTATTATCAATCACTCATGTATCAGAGATTGCAGAATCTGAGGCAAGGGACGAAGACTGTTAATGATTATGCTGATGAATTTTATCAACTGATTGCTCGAAATGACGTTATGGAGACAGAGGAACAGCTGACTGCTAGATTTGTTGGAGGGTTGCGAATGCAGATTCAAGATATGGTGAATATGTTTGATCCTAGATCTGTAGCAGAAGCACATCAGAAAGCATTGGCTTGGGAGAAGCAGGGAAGGCGTGGAGGTGGTGTGTTTACTAATTCCAACAATCAAGTGAAGGGTGTTAGTGGAAGCTCTAATGTTCCTAAATCTATCAGTAAACAAGTTGTGATTGAAATTGCGAAGACGAAGGTCAACAACAGTTTCAAGTGTTACAATTGTCAGGAAGTGGGTCACAAGAGTAATGAATGTCTGAAGCCGAAGAAACGAACTATGATTGCTGAAGTTGAAGGTGAGGATGTTGGTGAAGGTTATCCTAGTCCAGTTGAGGAGGAATAACATGATGTCGCGTCAGGAGATGAAGGATGTAATCTGATGATGACGAGATCTTGTTTGATACCGAAGCAAGAAGAAGAAGCTAGTAGGTTGAGGAGTAACATCTTTCAGTCAACGTGCACTATTCTGGGGAAGGTGTGCAAATTTGTGATTGATGCAGGAAGTTGTGACAATATTATTTCTACCGAAGCTGTGAGAAAGTTGAAGCTGAAAACGGAGAAGCATCCAAATCCTTACAAGTTAGCGTGGTTGAGAAAAGGAGGAGAAGTGAAGGTGGACAGGCGAGTTCGAGTTCCATTTTCTATTGGGAAGAAATATAAAGACGAGATTTGGTGTGATGTGGTTGAGATGGATGTTTGTCACTTTCTTTTGGGAAGACCATGGCAGTACGATCGAGTAGTGCAGCATGACAGTCGGACCAATAGCTACAGCTTTATGTTTGAAGGTGTTAAGATTATTTTAGTTCCAAAGAAGAGACAACAGGAAGAAAGTAAATATGAAGAGATTGAGGAGCTGAAGACTTTATTGACTTTAAAGGAATTTGTTGAAGAAGTAAAAGAGAGTCCAGAGGTATTTTTGTTGATTGGACATGAAGCCACTGAATCTGTTGAAGTTCCAGAGGAAGTGAAGCCAGTATTAGAAGAGTTTGACGATGTTTTTCCTGAGGAGTTGCAAACGGAGTTAGCGCCGTTGAGGGATATTCAACATCAAATAGATCTTGTGCCAGGGGTGGTATTACCACACAGGCCACATTATAGGATGAGTCCTAAGGAGCATGAGGAACTGAGAAGGCAGGTGGAGGAGTTGTTAGAACAGGGGCGTGTTCAGGAGAGCTTGAGTCCTTGTGCAGTGCCAGCTTTATTGGTGCCAAAGAAGGATGGTTCGTGGAGAATGTGTACGGACAATCGGGCTCTAAACAAGATCACTGTGAGATATAGATTTCCTATGCCGAGGTTTGATGATTTGATAGATCAGTTGAATGGAGCTGTTGTGTTTTCAAAGATTGACTTGAAGAGTGACTACCATCAGATTCGTATTAGGCCGGGTGATGAATGGAAGACTGCTTTCAAAACCAAGGAAGGTTTATACGAATGGTTGGTTATGCCGTTTGGTTTATCGAATGCACCAGGTACTTTTATGAGAGTGATGAACCAGATTTTCATACCATACATTGGGAAGTTTGTGGTAGTTTACTTTGATGATATTTTGATCTACAGTGGGAGTATGGAAAAGCATGTCCAGCATTTGCGTGAAATACTTTTGATTCTACGACAGGAGAAATTTTATGCTGCAACAAAGAAGTGCGTGTTTATGACAGACAGTGTTTTATTTCTGGGATATGTTCTATCGAAGTAAGGGATTCAAGTGGATGAAAGTAAAGTAGAAGCTGTCAGGAGTTGGCCACAGCCAAAGAGAATTACTGGAGTGAGGAGTTTTAATGGATTGGTATCTTTCTATCGAAGGTTCATTCCACATTTTAGTACTGTGATGGCACCCGTAACCGATTGCATGAGAGGAAAGAAGTTTGAGTGGTCAGAGGAAGCAGGGGTTGCTTTTGAGAAGATCAAAACACTATTGATGACGGCACCAATTCTAGTTTTACCGGATTTTCAGTTGTTGTTTGAGTTACATACTGATGCGTCGAAGGTTGGGGTTGGTGGAGTGTTGAGTCAGAAAGGAAGACCGGTTGCTTATTTCAGCGAGAAGTTATCTGTAGCTAAGTTGAGATATAGCACTTATGATGTTGAGTTTTACACAATTGTTCAAGCAGTAAAGCCCTGGAGACATTATCTGTTTCAGAATGAGTTTGTTCTCTATACGGATCATGAAGCTTTGAAGCATTTGCAAGGGCAGGATAAAATTTCAGCTAGGCACGCTTCATGGGTCGCGTATTTACAACAGTTTACTTTTGTTGTGAAACACAAATCTGGGGTAACAAACCGTGTAGCTGATGCTTTGAGTAGGAGGAGTCATTTATTGACGACAATGAAATTTGAAGTGACAGGCTTTGAATTATTGCCAGAACTGATGAAAGAAGATCCTTACTTTATGAAATTTGTTGAGAAAGTCAAGGATGGGAGTACTGATGAATTTGTATTGGTAGATGGATTCTTATTCAAAGGAAATCAATTATGTGTACCAGATTGCAGCTTGAGAATGAAAATTGTGAAAGAGTTGCACGAAGAAGGACATGTGGGTAGAGATCGAACATTGCAATTAATTTCACAATCTTATTTTTGGCCGTCGATGAGAAAAGAGGTCGAAAGGTTTGTGCATAGATGTCATGTTTGTCAGGTTTCGAAAGGGACAGCTACAAATGCGGGATTATATATGCCATTACTTGTTCCTACAAAACCATGGGTAGACATTAGCATGGATTTCGTGTTGGGCTTGCCGAGAACGCAAAGGGGAAATGACTCTATATATGTTGTGGTGGATCGTTTCTCGAAGATGGTACATTTTATTGCCTGTAAGGAGACGACGGATGTTGTTCATGTTGCACAGTTGTTCTTTAAAGAGATATATAGACTTCATGGTTTACCTGAATCTATTGTTTCGGATAGAGATACTCATTTTCTAAGCCATTTTTGGCTGAGTTTGTGGATGATGGTCGGAACGAAGCTGAATTTTAGTAGCGCTTACCATCCGCAAACAGATGGACAGACAGAAGTTGTTAACAGATCGTTGGGAAATTTGTTGCGATGTCTTGTGAAAGATAATCTGAAGAGTTGGGATGTGAAGTTATGCCAAGCAGAGTTTGCTCATAATCATGCAGCGAATCGTAGTACAGGTTTCAGTCCATTTCAGATTGTATATTCAAATTTACCCAAGGGACCGTTAGATTTAGCAGTAGTGTCACAACCGAAAGGGACGGTTAAACGAGCTGTAGACTTTGTTGATGGGTTGACTGAATGTCATAAAATAGTTCTGGAACGATTGGAGAAAGCGAAAGAGAAGTATAAGCAGACTGCAGATTTGAAGCGAAGAAATGTTGAGTTTAATGAAGGAGATATGGTATATGCTATGTTAACAAAGGATCATTTTCCAGTGGGCGCTTATAACAAGTTAAACGGCAGAAAAATTGGTCCTGTAGAAATTGTGAAACGGATTAATGAAAATGCTTATAGGTTAAAGCTGCCGGAGGATGTGTACACTTCTGACGTGTTCAATGTTAAGCATCTTGTACCATATTATGGAGATGAACAATCTGATGTGGAAGAATTTACAAATTCGAGGACGAATTTTTCTCAACCAGGGGAGGATGATGCAGCTCAGAGGATAGGTCGTACACGACTTAAGGAGGAAGACTTGGGTCGTTCTCGAGTTAAGGAAGCTTCGGTTTTAGGTCTTAAGTCGTTCACGAGTCAAGCAGGGGAGGAAGGCCTTAAGTCGCAGGAGGAAGCTTCGGGTTTAGGTCGTTAGAGATTTTAGGTCGGCAACGACCTAAGAAAGAAGACTTAGGTCGGCAACGACCTAAACATGTCTTGGGTCGGTTGCGACCTAGCGGAATATGGCCGAAGAGTTAAGTCGTTAGAAGAGTTAGCTCGATGAAGCTTTGAGTCGTTTGTGTTGAATATGTTGTACAGTGTGTCATTATTTGTTGAGTTGTTGCTTTTGAGTCGTGAGTCGTTAGGTCGTATACGACCTAAGTGTTGAGTCGCTGTGAGGTGATAAGTCGTGAGTCGACTTGTAGTTAAGTCAGTCATGTGTGTATATGGAGATAAAATCTGTTGAGTCGCTTTTGTATAAGTCGCACACGACTTAAGTGAGTCGTGAGTCGGAGGAGTGTTAAGTCGGCAACGACTTAAGGGTCAGGTTGTGAAATGCTATAAATAGGGTATGTGTTGAACTTTTTGTGGTGGTTGATTTTTGAATAAAATTCTTGTTTGATAGCTTTGTGCTTTCATCTTAAATTGGTAGTTGAGTGTAATCTCCTATCTCCACTTTCGGTTAATCGAGTGCGCTCGATTCAACGATTGTTGAAGCCAATTCACGGTATCAAGTGCGCTTGATCAACGTTTGAAGAACAGTAGATCTTCTTTCATGGTATCATGCGCGATCAACGTGTCGAAGATAGCTAGAATTCGGTATCTTTATGATCAATGAATTTGGGCATTTCAGTATCTTCAATCCACCGTTTGCTACTTTCATCGATCTATATCATTTTGCTAATTATCCGTTGCGTCAACATAGTACAGCGGTACGCTCGATGAACTGAACTCTATAAAATGGTAAAATACCATAGGTCGCTTGCCCATAAAAATGAGACGAACTCCATAGTAAGGAGTATATTCCCCCATGCAAACAAAGAGACATCGCGTATCGCTAATCTAAACCACAAAATGATCATCATAGATCAATAAGTGTAAATTACACCAAGTTAGTAAATGAATGAGTTTAGTTTCATGTCCCAAAACCACTGGCTTAACTTAAATATTTACAAACAAATTGTAGATTTCCACTCGAAAATTGTAAGAAGATTTCAATCGAACAAGTCTATGAATTAACCGACAAAGTAAACGCAAGTGTTTCATACCATTGTTTTGCTAAGTTGTTTAATTGGATTTCTTGTAGGAATGAGGTAAAGGATTGTATATACTGACATGTAGGAAAACAGTTTTAAAAATGAGCTTTGTATTAAAAGTAACGTTGAAATCATTTTTGTGAAAGAGTTTGAGTATTTACTATTAGTATAAAAACCATTCTATTTTAAAGTGGAAAATCATAGAAAGGATTGTAAAAACAATCTATCATCAAAAATTCACATTCGACGGCGTGAATTAAAACCATGAAAATCGGCATCAAATCCATCAAACGAATATTCCCAAAAATCCAGAAAAGAAGTCATCAAAGTTGATAATAAATGACAACAACTAACCGGATCAACAAAAATCGATTAAAACGGAAACCCACAAAAAAACAGGCCAATTGGCTGTATTTAACAGCGCCAAACATCTGGTGGTTTTCCCAGACGTCTAAGTTGAAGGTTTGGAAATTTTCTTCTAGATCGCTTAGATGCTTGGGAATAACCTCAAACGTCTAGACAGTAGGTCTGGAATTTTTGTTACTTTGCATCAGACGTTTGAGTGTTTTCCCATACGTCTGAGCTGAAGCTCAAGGAAAAATTTGCCTAGGCCATTGATGGTCAAATCAACTCGGAAGCGACCGAATGAGCGATGGTGGCTAGAAATTTATGCCAAGTGACAGCCCAACCATATAGACTCTTCAATACACTCTAAAGAACATGTTCGAATTTTCATAGATTTTGACTTCAAAATACCAAAATTGGAAAATTCACAAAACCAATTCAAGTCAAAAGCAATTGAACATGAAATAGATGTTAGAAATTCATACCTAACAACAAACGAAAGCTATAGACATATATGAGTTCAATAACTCACCTGTAAACTCAAAATAGAAAAGACAAGCTCTAAAACAAGCTAGGATTGCTTTCCCTTCAACTACACCTCAAAGATCTTCAACCTATTACTACGTGCCAAGATATTCCTAAGTTAGGTTATGGGAAAAATTATGAATTGAAGAGGAATTGAGATGAAGAAGATGAAGTGGATGCTTACCTAAGCTTCTCTTTGATTTATAACCTGAATTTGAATTTCTAAGAAAAGCTAGGGCTTAGGAATTTTAATTTCCTTTCTTTTCCCCATTTTTCCTTTTGCTTGAGAGTGTTGGGAAATTATGAAAGGAATGAATGAAGAGGAGTGAAGTTATGGTATTTGGTAGAGGAGTTTGGGTTCTATTATTGGATTAGTGGGCTAGAACACAACCCAAAGCCCAAACATAGTACCATAATCCTAATCAACTCCAAACATATCAATGTTTATACTCAAAAAAGTTGTAAACGTCATTTTGAGTTCAATGAAACTGGTCTCGAGTCCGAGTTCGACCTTTTGCAAAAAGTCATATTTGTATTTTAATTCAGCTAATGATGCAATATTTAATTCAAAAATTTAAATATATAATCGTAAAACTGCGGGTTGTTACAGATTCCCCTCCTTGAAGAAATTACATCCTCGCAATATTGTAAGAATGAAATAAAGTGTAACAACCATTTTGTGACATGACAACACAATAGAAAATTTAAATGAGAAGTTCACCTTAAGGAGCACGAGAGAGTAAATTCGGATGTGTTCGCTCGATGAATTCTCTGGATTCCCAAGAACAATCCTTAGGATTTGCAGAACATTGAACTTTCACAAGTGGAACATCTTTATTATGAAGGCGTTTAAGCTCCATAATAATGATACGAATAGGCTATTGCTCATAAGTCAAATTAGGTGAAACCTCAATCTCTTCAATAACACCAGGCACAAGGATAGAACCGAAATCTCTAAGGCATTTCCATAGTTGAGAAACATGGAATATGTCATGAATAGAAGAAAATTGAGTGGTAATAAAAGGCGGTAAGCCATAGAACCAATGCGTTCGGTGATAGGAAATGGGCCAATATACCAAGGTGCTATTTTTTCCGATCGACTGAAACACACAACGCCCATCATAGGTGAAACATGAATGAACACCAAATCTCCCACAAAAAACTATAAATTCCTTCTTCGGATATCAGTGTAGGATTTTTTCCTACTTTGAGCTTCTTTCATCTTATGACGAATAAGATCAATATTTTCTGTGGAGTCATGAATAAAATCTGGACCTAAAACTAGCTTCTCACCGGCTTTTAGCCAACACGAAGGAGATCGGCGTGACCTTCCATAGAGGGCCTCGAAAGGTGCCATACCAATACTAGACTGGAAGTTATTATTATAAGAAAACTCAACAAGAGAAATGTGATATCCAACTTCCACCAAAATCAAGAAACATGCACGAAGGAGATCTTCTAGAGTTTGATTCACACACTCAGTTTGTCCATCGGACCGAGGATGATAAGTGGTGCTAAAATTAAGCTTCGTTCCTAAATCTTTTTGAAGACCTTTCCAAAAACCATTAGTAAATAATGGATCACGACCGCTAACAATAGAAGTAGGAACTCTATGCAATTTGACAATTTCTTTGACATAGAGTTTAGACAAAAGTGGTACGGTCCGGTTGGACTGAAGAAGAAGAAAATGGGCGGATTTGGTAAGTCTATCAAGTATCACCCATAGACTGTCATGACCTGAACGAGAACGGGGAAGACCGTCAATAAAGTCCATAGAAACTTGATCCCACTTTTAAACGAGAATATCTAAAGGTTGCAATAACCCATCGGGCCTTTGATGCACGGCCTTAACAAGTTGGCAAGTCATGCAATGCTTAATGAAGTTAGCAATATCAGATTTCATTCCATCCCAATAATAAAGTCGTTTCATGTCCGCGTATATTTTACTACTACTAGGATGAATGGTAGATTTAGAATGATGAGAATTTTCTAAAATGTCCTTACGAAGACCACTAATATTTGGCATAATAAGTCTATCAAATTTTCGAATTCCACCACGAGCACCGATTTCAAAGTCTTTCAAACCATAAATATTTCTATCCCTACTTTGGCTGAGATGAGCCAATTCGGGATCATGCTTTGAGCTTAAAGAATGCAGTCTAAAAGAAATGGATGAGCCTCAAGGCTATATAAAACAAGAGATGAACGTGAATCGGATTAACGATCTCGAATATCACACGTGAACAAAGTCTCAAGATCATTCCATTCGGATATCGTCATGGAAACAACCGCTTGTTGCTTTCGGCTAAGGGCATCGGCAACATGATTTCCCTTTCCGGGAGTACAGAGAATATCAGGATCATAAGATGCAAGGAATTTGAGCCAATATTATTGATGCAAATTAAGTTCCTTTTGACAAAATAAATACTTCAAAGATTTATGATCGGTGTAGAGAACAAATTTATCTCCCAAAAGATAATGACGCCAAATTCTAAGGGCGAAAATAATGGCCGCGAGCTCTAAATCATGATTGGCATATCTAGTCTCGGCCGACTTTAATTGTGCAGAAGCATAAGCGATAACACATTCTCTTTGCATGAGAACTGATCCCAAACCAACATGACTAGCATCGACATGAACAATCAAGTCTTGGTTCCCTTCGGGAATCACAAGAATAATAACATCAGAAAGGAGTTCTTTTAATTTCTAAAATGCAACTTCACATTTGTATGACCAAATGTACTTTACTCCTTTATTTGTCAAACTATTTAGAGGTACGGAAATTTTAGAAAAGTCTTTTATGAAGCAATGGTAATTGCTCAATAATTCAAGAAACTATGGATTTCCATCACACTCTCCGGTCTCTTCCAACTTTGAATTGCTTCAACCTTTGAAGGATCCACAGAAATTTTGGATTCGGAAATAATATGTCCTAAATATTTCACACGAGATTGCCAAAAGTAGCACTTAGAAAATTTTGCTTTCAATTGATTGCTTCTAAGAGTTTCCAACATAATCCTAAGATGTTTTTCATGCTCTTCCTTGGTTTTAGAATAAACAAGAATATCTTAGATAAAGATGAGAATAAATCGATCGAGGAAGTCTATGAAAATTCGGTTCATAAGGTCAATGAAATAAGCTGGAGCATTCGTTAAACCAAATGGCATAACAAGCCATTCATAAGATTCATAATGAGTATGGAACGATGTCAAAGGAATACTATCCTCTGCAATTTGAAGCTGATGAAAACCAGTTGCTAAGTCTAACAGTGAAAAGACTCTAGCACCGCAAAGTTGATCGAATCAATAATCAATCTGAGGTAAGGGATAATAACTCTTGATGGCAAGATCATTAAGCTTGCAGTAGTAAACGCAAAGCCTAAGTGTACCATTGGACTTCTTTACAACGATAGCTAAAGCTCCCGAAGGAGAGGAAATAGAACGAATAGATTGTTTTGCTTCCAATTCGGATAATTGCTTACGCATCTCCTCATTCTCCCTATTGGACATATGATAAGGAAACGAGTGATAGGTAGAGTTCCACGGATTAGATTAATTCTGAACTCAAATGCTCGCTTAGGTGGTAATCCAAAAATGGCTTCAAATATATGAAGAAATTCACAAACAAAGTAAATGAGCGAAATGACATCTTCCTCATCATCATGTGGATCTATAGAATATAAGGATGTTACCGAATTGGAATCTGAAACTTTAAGAACAATAGAAATATGCTTAACAGATTGAGGATGTTGAAGTTGGATAGTCCTCTTAGGACATAGGATGTGGGCTTCATAACGGTTAAGCTAATCCATTCCCAAAATCATTCTAAAACCAAAGTAGCGCATAACATGCAAATCGGCTCGGAAAGCATAATCACATAAAATAATCTCTTCATCTTTACAAAATAAACCATGTTGCAGATCCATCAACCGGATTTGTAATTCTCAGTGAAATCATCAAGCCCATAACATTTTTAGACAAAGTAGCAACAAGTTCTTTTGATACAAAAGAGTGAGATGTACCCGTATCAAAAAGAACTCGAATAGGATGATCGCGGAACATTACAATGCCATCAAGGACATAATGAGAAATACCTTGATCAAGAGGAGTGTTACTAGGGGCTTGCATAACGTCGGCTTTCCCTCTTTCTTGCTTTGAAGTTTGGGACATGAAGATATAAGATGCCCTGAACTTTTGCAATAGGGACAATAAAGCGGTTTCAGACACCTATTTGCATAATGGTCCTTAGAACCACAATTGTAGCATTGTCCACAACTAGAGGTAGGAGTCTTTGCTACCGAAGTTGCTTGCTTCCCTTTCTTGTTGGGATTAGGGCCTTTGGACTTACTATTGAGTTGCCTCTTCTTGTTGGTGTTGAAGTTCTTCTTGGCACCCATAACTTCAACATCACTTTCTTTATTGGCCACTTCGGTCGAAGAGCGATATCTACAAGTTGATCGAAAGGAACTTCTAGTTTCAGAAGTAAAGAATTTTTGAGATTTTTATTCGACCCGTAGATAAGCCTTTGATTTTTCTTCAATGGGGTATTGATATACCCGACCCCATATTTAAAGAGGGATTCAAATGATGCGACATAATCCATCATAGAAGATTCACCTTGAACAAGGTCAATAAAGTGTCGGGTTAAGGTTACTTTTTCAGCTTCTGGCACAAAATTTAACTCAAACCTTTCCCAGAATTGCTCCTAAGTAAGATCCGCTTCAACAATTTCCGAAATCAAAAGCTCATACCAATCTAATGCTCTCTCTTGGAGCATGCATGCTAGAAGCCACTTGGACTCGATGTAGATCCACAAGATTCATGCAAGAAAAGATGCGATCGCATGTTCTGAGCTAAGATTAGACTTCTATAGTGCTTTCGGAACCCTTGAATGGCCTTACACCCAAATTGATATAATCACTGTAGAAGCGTGCAAACCCGGTTTAGGATGAGTGGGCCTAGAATTGGGTTCGGCGGCTTTGGCATTCTTTACAATCTAAAAGCTGTTAGGCAGACATGAATACACTATCTTGATAGGTAGCACTGGATTAACAAACACTAGGACTGCCAGGTCTAACCATTTCTCTTCTTTAAGAAAGAAAGAAAGAAGAGGAAAATGTTATCCTAAGAATGAATATCAAACAAACTTGACTGATAAAACAAGGCATCATAAAAGAAAATTGGATAGAACGGGTCCTAAGATTCGAATTAAATCTTAAGGCATGACTCTTATAAGAGACTTAGGACAATGATCCTTGTTGGATTATTCTACATTGTTCCGAAGTTTGCTTTGATACCAAGCTATGACACCCCACCTCTATACTCACACTAGCCAAGAACACTACGGGTTAATGCCGTCGACTAGCACGAAGAATAAGGCTGTTGAGGAGTGACCATCTGTGTAACTGCTTTGTGCGAATACCGATATGACAGATAGTATGTCATGCATTTCATTTCAAGTGAAAATCTGACATATCAAATACAAACTCAAAGCAACTGCACAGTGGCAATGTGGCCCTCGGAAACAAATATAAAATAAGCATAACATAAATCCGTCATAGATATTCATATCACTAAGGCGGAAACAAATATGAACATAATACATAGAAATGAACATCAAAGTAATGATCATACAAGATCTACTACATCACAAAAGAATAGGTACAAGTGCTAGACAAAAGAATATGTATACATTAAGGAGTCTCTATCTCGAATGTATAAAAATAAAAACTACTCAGCTAAAGTAGTTAGCCAAAAGTCATATGACGGTCCCTGATAAGAAGCCAAGTGGAAGCACCTAAACACCTTGGTCTGACCCCAGTATTATTTAAAAAGAAAAATAATAAACAGATCAGTCTAGGTATAAATATCATATAAGATGAGATATGATAAGTTATATAAATAATATATATGACAACAACAAAAATGATGCATTATCTCAAATCTCCTCAAATATCCAAAAAGATGGTCATATTCTTTAGATTTTTTTTATTCACCAAACCACAAATATTGATAGAGATTATCAATGCAAATCAAAAAAATTGGTGAAACACAATTCCAGAAATCAATAATTAGAAATGCAGAAAACACAAAGGGGGAGGCCTATCATAAACGGGAGCATGAAAACTCACCAACACATGTATCACAAACGGGGCGCTATCTCATGGGTCGCTAACCCATAGAGCCAGTGCAACGATGTAGTACAACGGTATGTTTGAGGAACCTGAAACTCAAATAAGACAGAACAACGACATAGTACAAGGTATGCCCCATGAACCAAACTCCATAAAATGGTTAAAAGATCATGGGTCGCTAGCCCATAAAAATGAGACGAAGCTGCATAGAACGGGGTATAGTCCTCCACGTGAACAAAGAGACATCGTATATCGCAAGTCTAAACCACAAAATGATCATCATAGATCAATAAGTATAAATTACACAAAGTTAATATATAAATGAGTTTAGCTTCATGTCCCATAACCACTGGCTTAACTTAAACATTTATGAACAAATTGTTGATTTCCACTCGAAAATTGTCACAAGATTTCAATCGAACAAGTCTAAGAATTAACAAACAAAGTAAACACAAGTGCTTCATTCCACTTGTTATGATAAGTTGTTTAATTGGATTTCTCGTACGAATGAGGTAAAGGTTTGTATATACCAATAGATTGAAAAGAGGTTTTAAAAAGGAGCTTTGTATTAAAAGTAACATTGAAATCATTTTTGTGAAAGAGTTTGAATATTTACTACTAGTATAGAAACCTTTTTATTTTAAAGTGACAAATAATAGAAATGATTGTAAAAACAATCTATCACCAAAAATCACATTCGACTATGTGAATTAAAACCATGAAAATCAATATTGAATCCATCAAATTGACATTTCCAAAAATCCAGAAAAGAAGTCATCAAAATCAATAATAAATGACAACAACTAACTGCATCAACAAAAATCGATTAAAACGGATACCCACATAAAAATAGTCAAATTGGCTGAATTTAACGGCGCCAGACGTCTGGTGGTTTTCCCGGACATCTAAGCAGAAGGTTTGGAAATTTTCTTCCTGATCTCTTAGACGTCTAGGAATAACCTCAGACGTCTAGGATATAGGTCGAGAATTTTTAATTCGTTGGATTAGACGTCTGAGTGTTTTCCCAAACGTCTAAGTTAAAGCATAGGGCAAAATTATCCTAAGCCATTGATGGCCAAATCAACTCGAAAGCGATCGAATAAGAAATGGTGGCTAGAGATTTATGCCAAGCGATAACCTAGCCCTATATGCTCTTCAACACACTCCAAACAACATGTTCAAGCATCTATTGTAGGATTTTCTTGGATTTTGACTTAAAATTTACCAAAATAGGAAAATTCAAAAAACTAATTCAATTCTAAAGCAATTGAACATAAAATAGATGATAGAAATTCATACCTAACAACAAATGAAAGCTATGGACATAGATGTGAGTTTAAGAACTCACCTTTAAATCAAAATAGAAAAGGCAAGCTATAAACAAACTAGGATTGATTTCTCTTCAACTACACCTCAAAGATCTTTAACCTATTACTACATGCAAAGATTTTCCTAAGTTAGCTTATAGGAAAAATTAAGAATTTAAGAGGAATTGAGACGAAGAAGATGAAGATGATGCTTACCTAAGCTTCTCTTTGATTTATAACTTGAATTTGAATTCCTAAGAAAAGCTAGGGCTTAGGAATTTTAATTTCCTTTTTTGCCCATTTTTCCTTTTGCTTGAGAGTGTAAGGAAATTATAAAAGGAATGAATGAAGAGGAGTGGAGATAGGATATTTGGTAGAGGAGTTTGGGTTCTTTTATAGGGTTAGTGGGCTAGAACACAACCCAAAGCCCAAACAAAGTACCAAAATCCTAATCTACTCCAAACATATCAATGTTTATACTAAACAAGTTGTAAACGTCGTTTTGAATTCAATGAAAGTGGTATTGAGTCCGGATTCGATATTTTACAAAAAAATTCATATTTCAGATTTTAATCCAACTAAAATGCCATTTTTAAATAAAACATTTAAATATATAATCGTTAAATTGTGGGTTGTTACACTCATATACAACATTTTACTCTCATTCGAATTTGTTTTAATATCTTTGCTTCAACCCGTGTCCAGTTGTCCGCCGTACCTATCAAATAAACAATGCAATAAAATGAAAAAAATAGAAATGAAAATAAAATAAAATTATAATTGTTATTCAATATTGCCTCAGTTATTTGGATTTTTTTCATATTTTAGACCAGGGAAATGATTCAAGTGTGCATGAACAACTTTTGATATGCATAGTGTATCACTGTGAATTTCACAAGGCCAAACATCGATTATCTCTCAGGGACAAATACAAAGGCCAAGCCCGAAGGCTCAACATAGTGCAAGTATGCACAAGGTCAAGCCAAAGCGGGTTCGGGCTCGGGCTCGTGCTCAACTCCGGTGCAACGTACATATCAGTTTAAAAAAGCATGAACAAGGCTGAAGTGCACAGGTTCGAGCACATGATTAGGAAATACGACTAAGTATACACATGAACTATCAAATGAAGTCAGGCACATGAGCAAACCAGAGCATACAAGCATGCACACCGAGTAGAATACTAGTGTAAGTGCACAAACAAATAATGGTCCAAGTGCATGAAAAAGTAACGAACATAACACAAGCACATGAATGAAGTAGTGAAACACAACACAGTGCACATAGAAAAAAGCAAAAAAGGGCACATCAATGATATGGATAAATAGGCTAGTGTAAGTGAAGATTCCAGGGGAATTATACACGTTGTAGTGATATATAAGCAAAAGTGTGCCCATACATAGGAAATACAACAATGCAAAGTGCAAGTGCATAGGTACACATATGATACAAGAAAGGTCAGGTGCACACATGCATAACTCAAACAAAGAAGGCATGCAGCCAAGAAGTACAAATGAGCAGCAACAAATGTAACATCCCGCTTTTCCGCACACTTTAAACCGACACACGTGCCAATTCAAACCATACGGAAGGGCGGATTGTTATGGGGTAAATAAGAAAAAAACAGAGAAGAAAAAAACTAAACAGAATCTCACAGCGGAAGGATAAAATCTAATAATCAAATATACAGTTTATAAATCTGTTTACAAAACCATTTATATAATACATATCAGAGTTACACATACCAATAACAATGCAGCGGAACAGTGTGTAGTGCATTAGTATAAATAATAATAATATAAATCTTCGTCTTCGTCCTCCAGAGCTAAATCTTGAAATCCTGAAACGCTCGGACTGACCCGAGCGAATTTGAAAAGACAAAAACACTGAGTCAGAACTAAAAGATCTTATGTGAGTTAAATTAACAGAAATAAATATGAGTGCAGTAACCCAAGAGATGCTCGAGATTTACATCTCCTAAGGATCCGTTAAACTATTTACTATATAGTATATTGCGCTATTGTAATAGTGTCTAATTGTAAAATAAACTTAATTTTAAATAGCGTTAAGGGGTTACCCATATAGCCCTTAACACAAAATATATTCCCATAGTCTATACAGTACCGTAATCTCCCTCGTACTGGGCGTCGTCAGAGGGCACTCCATAGGTATGGTACAAAGCCAAAATCGTATAAGGCGCGCTAGGGTAGGTGACACGGCACAACTAGGCAATGCCAGGGTAGATATACCAATTGCTATCCGGGCTGGTGGTAACGCATAGCCGCAGCTACCGCCCACCTCGAACTAACACCCCAAATCAAAGAAATCAATAGTGGCCACCGAACAATCCAAAGTCAGAGTATAGTATCGAAGGAGTGCGTTCGATCAGAGCAATGACCTCATTGGCCCGAGAATCGCTCCTGTTTTAGCCACCTTATGCCAACTCACGGGAGTTGGGTCCACGTATTTACCTTACAGGAAACGTCGCCACCATCCTACTTCATTCTGGAATCTCCACCGCGTACACGGTTAGTCAAAGTGGTTTTCGGTATCGACAGAGAGTATGTCCATATCCGATCCCGGTCTCTTTGCTAACCCATCGTTATTATAACACCGCGGTCATTTAAAAATAGTTTATACTTTAAAACCAGAATAAAATTTTCCATTTCAGACTATGAATACGATATCATTTTAAAACCCAAACAATATGATATCATTTTATCCCAAATATAATTCTTTTCCAAAAATCATACCGCTTTAAAATTTATAATATCTGGAAACCAAACATTTGAATTATACTTTCAAAACATAATATTTCGGACTTCATACTTTTAAAAATCATACTTCTAAAACTTGAATGGTTTGGATATTCAACAGTATATAAAATAAATGGTTTAACTTTAAGGTTACTCTGCAAAGAAAAATAATTTCCATGGCTTCCCAAATATATTTCTTTATTTAAAGTATAAACCAAAATTTAAATATCCCTTCAGGTTACAAAACCACTTCAATTTCTATATATATATATACATTTGGAGTATTAATATTTTAAACTAAAGTTGGATCTTATTCTTTCAACAAATTAATGTTCTATTATTTAGTCTTGAATATTCACATAAATTCCATAAATAAAACTCCAATTTCTAGCAATTAAATATTTTCTCAAATTTACTTTATACTAGAATATTCATTTTTTATATTTATCTTGGAAAATCTGGTTACAAATATCATATCAAAAATTTCCCAATTTAAACACATAATATAAATTTCAAATTCCATTTTCTAAATTTCCATTTTTATTCAACAAATTTATACACAGCTTAAGTTCAAAATTTTTAACTTCATATGTATATATATAGAAGAATAATATTTATAAAATATAAAAATTTAAATTTTTTTATAAACCGTATCCCATCCAAACCATAGAAATCACTTTAAAATAATTTATATATAGACCACGGTGCCTGTATATAATTTTCTATCCTATGGTCAAGTGATACGGATATTTATCATTTCAATCCGCAATTTAAAAATAAAATTTGCGGTTGTATATCATTTCAAACCACAATCCTGAATGAAACGAAAAATGCATGATAACTTGCAGTTTAATGGTATACAATAAAACATCCATTCATCGAAATCATCCATCATCCAAATCACAATCATCATCCAATAATAAATCAATATCGATATATATCTGGTAATATATAACAGGTAATAACTGGCGGTTATATTCAAAATAAAATTTAACAACTATTAAACTAACAGTTTTATTCAGTAATAAATTTTATAACTGTTTACTAGCAGTTCTTATGCAAATAAATAAATTCTAACTGTCAATTAATATACAATAAATAAAATAAATTAACAGTTAAATTAAATACCGCGATTTAGCAAATATGATGAACAAAACATGCCAAACAATTATAAATAAATTTCTACTCATATCTAAAATAAATTTAACAAACATAAAGACTTTTAGAAGTTGTGAGTGGGTTAAAGCACTCACCTTTGTGATTTAAATTGAATTCAAATCCAATTTAAACCCAAAATTTCAGCGGTTTCCAAATCTGTCCAAACCAGCGTCAACAGATCCGAAATTAAATTACGATCCTAACAAAAAAAGATTCGCGAGAAACGGATATCGTATGAAAAAGTTATTCGAATAAACATTATTGAAAACAAAAATAAAATTAAAACAAAAGCACAAATCTCACCCCTAAAACAAACCCCACTTCAGCACACGCTTCAACAGACGAGACCCATTTGAATACTACAGGAACGAAGCCAACTTGGCCGAACAAAATGCGTACGCGACCCAGGTTCGTTGCCGATCTCGGACACGCCCCTGCCTTCAACGTCGCCGTGCCATGCTCCCACCGCCTGAACCCAGGCCTACCCCCCTCTCTCTCCTCCGGTCGCTTGCTGACTGAGAAAACAAGCAGCCGCCGCCCAAGGGGAAAACCTAATCGAATTTTTGCACAACATCCAACCGTCAATTCCAACAACGGAGAACACAGATCTGACCCCCTCAGTCCCCTCTCCAATACCCAGAAACCGTTTGACGATCTGACGAAGTTTGTTACGGCGATAATGTAAGGCCGAAAATGATTTGAATTTTTCTGGACAAACGATAGCTCCAATCGAAAAACGGATATCACCACTTAATTACGCTCATCGAGAGCATTGACACAAAAATTTTTGGAATTTTTAGGAGGACTTTGAATTTTCATTTGAAATTTTGAATTGTAGATAGATCTAGGTTTTGCAACCATTGAGGCAGAGAAAGAGATGAAGAAAATGAACGTACAGACAAATGATAGAAGATGGAGGCTACGGTTTATCACAACATATATATAGACAAATTGTAGAAGGCTAGGTGGGCACGAATTACGAACGTGCTAAGCGGTAGTTAGCCCAAAAAGCCCGTTCTGACCCCGGAACGAAATTTGTTAAACCCATATATCCAAATAGGTATTTTAAAATATTCTGAACGCGATGGAAAAAGTTTCACGTCCAAATTTGATCGTATGAAGAAGTTATGATGAAAATAAAATTTCCAAATTGATTTCAAATTGATTTTAGTTAAATCGATTTCAAGCTGTTTCGCGTTCGTACGATCAAACGAAAAGTCTGATCGATACGAAACTTGAAATCCTACAATAATTCACTGATATGGATCCGATGAAACTGGTTTCGTCGAAATCCGAGTCCGTGACATAAATGGCTATTTTTATACTAATTAAATAAATTAAAAATTACTCAATTCAATCAAATTTCCCATTTCTCTTTTTGATAATTGACGATTCTTATTACTATAAATTTTTCAATCACCTATACTAATTTAACAAAATTTAACTTGTCGAATTTAAAATTTTAGAAATCCCCAAATTTCATTAATTTCACCAAATTATAAATTAAATTTTCAAAATTTTAATTAAATTTACTTTCCATTGTTATTGTCAAATAGAAGAATTTATCATTGGATTCATAATTCAATCTTTAAATATTTCCAATTTCATCTGAACTTCTATTTACATAATTTCTAAATATAAAATTTCAAATATCACTTCAATTAAAATTAACGTAATAATTATTTATTATTTATTGCAGTTGATTATCAGTAACAATTAATATACTAAATAGATGGTAAATCTTGAATACAGGTTATCCTTAACGTCTTATTTCCCACTTAATTGCAACAACGCAATTCCAAAAATTTAACTCAATTAAATAGGCAACTCATTATATTCTAAACCAATTGCAATGGTTTAAAAGTTGCTAAATTTTGATTTCAGTAGTCCCTTTAATTCGATTCAAAATCAGCAATAACCTATTAAATGCCCCAAAATTCCTATTAAATAAATCTAACAAATCTTTATCATCAATTAGATGAATTAAATATTGCAATCAAACTATTGCGTTAAATAATTTTCGTTTCACTTTAAAGTATCTAAATTAGCCAATTACAATACTTATTACCCAAATAACTTCAATCTCTTCCAAATAATATTTACATAATTATTTTAACTATTGAATCCATTTAATTGCAATAAATTCAATTGATTGCAAATCAATTCCAAATAAATTTGATTTTTATCCAGTTACAACTTAATATTAAATCACTTTTCACTTAACTAACAAAGCCATTATTACATAGAATTTCATTACATTTTATATTTTCACATTTTCCTTTTGGTTTCATTTCTTTTCCCGCATAGTTTATAAAAAAATGGGAATTTCCGTGGTTACAACTTATTTGGATCCAACATTCTTCATTTACCAATTTATTCCATTTTAACTGCAGTAATTTTGGGGATAAATTGAATTTGATTTCAGATTAAAATTGACAACTAATAAAATAAGTAACGTACAATAATTATATATATTCACTCTATTTCGCATATCTACATTCAGTTACTACCTTAGATAAGTTTACGCTTCTCCTTTAAATCTTATCCAATTATGACCTAGCAGTCGTTTCAATAAATTGGATTGTATTGAATTTGGTTACCAATCAATGCCATTTACATTACTGCCTTAATCTACACAGTTACTATTAGAAAATCTTATTGTATTGGTAAATTTAATATTTGCTTTAGATTACCTGTTTTGAATTTTTATGCTTAAGAGCAACAATTTACCCTTTCCACTTATTATGTATTGCTACATTGATTACTATAACATTGAATTCATAAATTTACCACGAATTACATCATTGCATAAATAAATGCAATCTTCCCATTTGTTTTCTTATACTTATTTCTTAGCCCATAAATAACAATTTACATCACTTAAATTTTCTCGTCATTTAGTCATTTGCTTCATTATAAATTTCAAATCTTAATTTCTTTCTAAATTAAATTATTTAAATCTTATTAAAATGACCAATTTACGTTATTTCAATCTATTGCCATATAAACATTTAAATAGTTAACCTTTAATTACAGTTGCTATATCTAATTCCTACACTTACTCAAATAAAATCTTAAGACTTATATTTCATTCTAAATTAGACTAGAAATCATGTTAAATTAACTCATTTAATATCATCAAATTTAACGGGTCGTTACACTCTTCCCCCACTCAAAACTTTTCGTCCCCGAAAAGAAAAAAGAAAAGAGAAGGAAGAATTAAATAAACAGTAGATCTTTAAACAATAATTTACTAAATTTATTACCTTAAATAAAATATACCCATTTTATAATCATTATATCCTTATGTACTAAAATAAATAAGATTGGAAAACATTTTCAAATAATCTCTAAGTGGTTTCAACCACTAACAAAAATCAATCCAACAACCATCCATTTCAACAAACAGCATACACAACAAATATAAACAACCATATAATCAACAAACAAATAGTTGCTCGGGTTCAAAGCTTGAAATGGTACGGAATGAAAAATAAATATCCAGTGCATCATTTACTCAACAGTCTTAGATGAGATCGAATACATTATTTATTCATCCAACTACTTCAAATTTCCTTACCCGACCAACCATAAATCAAACAATAACAATTCAACCAACAAATCAATTAATTCATTATAATTTTTTTCGTACATTAGCTGTTTGATCTTTTTCATTCATATAACAGTTTATCTTTTATTTTCATTTTTCATACCACATAAATTATCCTTTTATAATTTACATTTATTTCTAACAACTTTTAATTTTATTTACTCATTAAATTGTTTTGTTTCATTTTTTTCACTTATTACTTCCAATTATCCATTTATTTAGGTCATGTAAGTTTCTTCTATTTGTATTACTTTTAATGCACTTCTCAATTTCAATCATTTATTCTATGCTTACAATTCTATTATATTTAATTATATTAACTCTTTTTAATTTACTTTAAATTCTTAACCTTATAACCTCCATTCTTATAAATAAAGGATTTTATTAATTTATTACTTAGGGTTTGCAGCCAATTATTTATATTACCTACTTTCCATTTTATTCAACTAGTAGCATTTAAATCATACTAAATTTTATAACCATACACATCAATCCTTATTTATTAAAGAATTTCATTTTATTTACTTAAGTTTAAAATCACTTACTTATAATGCTTCCTTTTTAATTTTAGTAAAATTTCAATCATAACTTAAGTTTATACCATTAAATTCTCATTTAATATAACAATTCATTGAATACTTCATTATTTCCAAAACTTCTACTTGTATACTATTCTATTCCAATCTTTTATTTAACATTTCAACTTTTCATATTTGGTAAGTTATATATGTTAAAGAAAATGCAAATGAACTTATACAAGTTTTATCTCATCCGTTAATTATGTTCATTGTTCAATAAATCTTTACCTTTTCTTATTAGTTAAAATTTTAACTTCCTTTATAACATAGCATTAAAGTCTCTTATTCTATTTAGGTTTCAATTCTTAATTAAATTCTGTTTCACTACCATAAATGAAACAATTAATTAATGGAAATTTTAGAAGTAAATACCGGGTTAAATTTCAATAGATAAATATATCTTTATAACTTATATACCTCTAATTATAATTAAAACAATTACACCTTTAGATATTTTCAAAACAGATCTGCAGTAGAATTCACTACAGTAGTCTTTCCTCTTCGAAACTCGAAAATGAAAGTCGATGATGCGGCCGCCATCACCGAAGATATTTTCCAGCGACAGAGAGGAAAGTACAAAGCTTATTTCTACAAAATCTTCTTTAAAACAATTTTTCCTAATTATACTACATATTTATATAAGAAAATACTTATAAACAAATTTATAATATTTCATAAATCCTTTGAAAGCAAATTTTCAAAAATCCCGGACTTAAGTCCTAAAATTTCCAAATTTCATTGATTTTAATTTCAATCTTATTTTACCTATTATTTCAAATTTTATTCCTAACAATCAATCTATTGCAACCAAAATATATATATATAAATAATATCATTTAAAAATTTATTTTATATATAGAAAATATAATAGGCAAAATTATTTCATTTACCTATATTTAAAACAAATATTATGTCGGTATGTCCTATTAAGTGTTTAGAAATCCCTATTGATGTCATAGCGTCCCATGCACCAACCAGAATTTATAAATACAAAACGGAACAGATTAACACAATATCAAAATCTTTTTATAACACTAACAAATACGCTCTCTCATATATATACACTCAGCGACTCCCATAGGGTATTACTACCCTATTGACAAAGAGTCAAACCCCACAAAGCTAAGGTTTATCGCTAAACCAAAGCTCTGATACCAGATGTAACATCCCGCTTTTCCGCACACTTTAAACCGACACACGTGCCAATTCAAACCATACGGAAGGGCGGATTGTTATGGGGTAAATAAGAAAAAAAACAGAGAAGAAAAAACTAAACAGAATCTCACAGCGGAAGGATAAAATATAATAATCAAATATACAGTTTATAAATCTGTCTACAAAACCATTTATATAATACATATCAGAGTTACACATACCAATAAAAATGCAGCAGAACAGTGTGTAGTGCATTAGTATAAATAATAATAATATAAATCTTCGTCTTCGTCCTCGAGAGCTATATCTTGAAATCTTGGAACGCTCGGACTGGCCCGAGCGAATTTGAAAAGACAAAAACACTCGAGTCAGAACTAAAAGATCTTATGTGAGTTAAATTAACAGAAATAAATATGAGTGCAGTAACTCAAGAGATGCTCGGGATTTACATCTCCTAAGGATCCGTTAAACTATTTACTATATAGTATATTGCGCTATTATAATAGTGTCTAATTGTAAAATAAACTTACTTTTAAATAGCATTAAGGGGTTACCCAAATAGCCCTTAACACAGAATATATTCCCATAGTCTATACAGTACCGTAATCTCCCCCGTGCTGGGCGTCGTCAGAGGGCACTCCAAAGGTAAGGTACAAAGCCAAAATCGTATAAGGCGCGCTAGGGTAGGTGACACGGCACAACTAGGCAATGCCAGGGTAGATATACCAATTGCTATCCGGGCTGGTGGTAACGCATAGCTGCAGCTACCGCCCACCTCGAACTAACACCCCAACAAAGAAATCAATAGTGGCCACCGAACAATCCAAAGTCAGAGTATAGTATCGAAGGAGTGCGTTCGATCAGAGGAATGACCTCATTGGCCCAAGAATCGCTCCTGTTTTAGCCACCTTATGCCAACTCACGGGAGTTGGGTCCACATATTTACCTTACAGGAAACGTCGCCACCATCCTACTTCATTCTGGAATCTCCACCGCGTACACGGTTAGTCGAAGTGGTTTTCGGTATCGACAGAGAGTATATCCATATCCGATCCTGGTCTCTTTGCTAACCCATCGTTATTATAACACCGCGGTCATTTAAAAATAGCTTATACTTTAAAACTAGAATAAAATTTTCCATTTCAGACTATGAATACGATATCATTTTAAAACCCAAACAATATGATATCATTTTATCCCAAATATAATTTTTTCCAAAAATCATACTGCTTTAAAATTTATAATATTTGGAAACCAAACATTTGAATTATACTTTCAAAACATAATGTTTCGGACTTCATACTTTTAAAAATCATACTTCTAAAACTTGAATGGTTTGGATATTCAACAGTATATAAAATAAATGGTTTAACTTTAAGGTTACTCTGTAAAGAAAAATAATTTCCATGGCTTCCCAAATATATTTCTTTATTTAAAGTCTAAACCAAAATTTAAATATCCCTTCAGGTTACAAAACCACTTCAATTTCTATATATATATATACATTTGGAGTATTAATATTTCAAACTAAAGTTGGATCTTATTCTTTCAACAAATTAATGTTCTATTACTTAGTCTTGAATATTCACATAAATTCCATAAATAAAACTCCAATTTCTAGCAATTAAATATTTTCTCAAATTTACTTTATACTAGAATATTCATTTTTTATATTTATCTTGGAAAATCTGGTTACAAATATCATATCAAAAATTTCCCAATTTAAACACATAATATAAATTTCAAATTCCATTTTCTAAATTTCCATTTTTATTCAACAGATTTATACACAGCTTAAGTTCAAAATTTTTAACTTCATATGTATATATATAGAAGAATAATATTTATAAAATATCAAAATTTAAAATTTTTTATAAACCGTATCCCATCCAAACCATAGAAATCACTTGAAAATAATTTATATATAGACCACGATGCCTGTATATAATTTTCTATCCTATGGTCAAGTTATACGGATATTTATCATTTCAATCCGCAATTTAAAAATAAAATTTGCGGTTGTATATCATTTCAAACCACAATCCCGAATGAAACGAAAAATGCATGATAACTTGTAGTTTAATGGTATACAATAAAACATCCATTCATCAAAATCATCCATCATCCAAATCACAATCATCATCCAATAATAAATCAATATCAATATATATCTGGTAATATATAACAGGTAATAACTGGCGGTTATATTCAAAATAAAATTTAACAACTATTAAACTAACAGTTTTATTCAGTAATAAATTTTATAACTGTTTACTAGCAGTTCTTATGCAAATAAATAAATTCTAACTGTCAATTAATATACAATAAATAAAATAAATTAACAGTTAAATTAAATACCGCGATTTAGCAAATATGATGAACAAAATATGCCAAACAATTATAAATAAATTTCTACTCATATCTAAAATAAATTTAACAAACATAAAGACTTTTAGAAGTTGTGAGTGGGTTAAAACACTCACCTTTGGGATTTAAATTGAATTCAAATCCGATTTAAACCCAAAATCTCGACGGTCTCCAAATCTGTCCAAACCAGCGTCAACAGATCCAGAATTAAATTACGATCCTAACAAAAAAGATTCGCGAGAAACGGATATCGTACGAAAAAGTTATTCGAATAAACGTTATTGAAAACAAAAATAAAATTAAAACAAAAGCACAATTCTCACCCCTAAAACAAACCCCACTTCAGCACACGCTTCAACAGACGAGACCCATTTGAATGCTACAGGAACGAAGCCAACTTGGCCGAACAAAACGCGTACGCGACCCAGGTTCGCTGCCGATCTCGGGCACGCCCCTGCCTTCAACGTCGTCGTGCCATGCTCCTACCCCCTAAACCCAGGCCGACCCCCCTCTCTCTCCTCCGGTCGCTTGCTGACTGAGAAAACAAGCAGCCGCCGCCCAAGGGGAAACCCTAATCGAATTTTAGCACAACATCCAACCGTCAATTCCAACAACGAACAACACATATCTGACCCCCTCAGTCCCCTCTCCAATACCCAGAAACCGTTTGACGATCTGACGAAGTTTGTTACGGCGATAATGTAAGGCCGAAAATAATTTGAATTTTTATGGACAAATGATAGCTCCAATCGAAAAACGGATATCACTACTTAATTACGCTCATCGAGAACATTGGCATAAATTTTTTTGGAATTTTTAGGAGGACTTTGAATTTTCATTTGAAATTTTGAATTGTAGATAGATCTAGGTTTCGCAACCATTGAGGCAGAGAAAGAGATGAAGAAAATGAACGTACAGACAAATGATAGAAGATGGAGGCTAGGGTTTATCACAACATATATATAGACAAATTGTAGAAGGCTAGGTGGGCACGAATTACGAACGTGCTAAGCGGTAGTTGGCCCAAAAAGCCCGTTCTGACCCCGGAATGAAATTTGTTAAACCCATATATCCAAATAGGTACTTTAAAATATTCTGAACGCGATGGAAAAAGTTTCACGTCCAAATTTGATCGTACGAAGAAGTTATGATGAAAACAAAATTTCCAAATTGATTTCGAATTGATTTTAGTTAAATCGATTTCAAGGCGTTTCGCGTTCGTACGATCAAACGAAAAGTCTGATCGATACGGAACTTCAAACCCTACAATAATTCACTGATACGGATCCCGATGAAACTGGTTTCGTCGAAATCCGAGTCCGTGACAAAAATGGCTATTTTTATACTAATTAAATAAATTAAAAATTAGTCAATTCAATCAAATTTCCCATTTCTCTTTTTGATAATTGACGATTCTTATTACTATAAATTTTTCAATCACCTATACTAATTTAACAAAATTTAACTTGTCGAATTTAAAATTTTAGAAATCCCCAAATTTCATTAATTTCACCAAATTATAAATAAAATTTCCAAAATTTTAATTAAATTTACTTTCCATTATTATTGTCAAATAGAAGAATTTATCATTGGATTCATAATTCAATCTGTATATATTTCCAATTTCATCTGAACTTCTATTTACATAATTTCTAAATATAAAATTTCAAATATTACTTCAATTAACGTTAACGTAATAATTATTTATTATTTATTGCAGTTGATTATCAGTTACAATTGATATACTAAATAGATGGTAAATCTTGAATACTGGTTATCCTTAACGTTTTATTTCCCATTTAATTGCAACAACGCAATTCCAAAAATTTAACTCAATTAAATAGACAACTCTTTATATTCTAAATCAATTGAAATGGTTTAAAAGTTGCTAAATTTTGGTTTCAGTAGTCCCTTTAATTCGATCCAAAAACAACAATTACCTATTAAATGCCCCAAAATTCCTATTAAATAAATCTAACAAACCTTTATCATCAATTAGATGAATTAAATATTGCAATCAAACTATTGCGTTAAATAATTTTCGTTTCACTTTAATGTATCTAAATTAGCCAATTACAATACTTATTACCCAAATAACTTCAATCTCTTCCAAATAATATTTACATAATTATTTTAACTATTGAATCCATTTAATTGCAATAAATTCAATTGATTGCAAATCAATTCCAAATAAATTTGATTTTTATCCAGTTACAACTTAATATTAAATCAGTTTTCACTTAACTAACAATGCCATTATTACTTAGAATTTCATTACACTTTATATTTTCACATTTTCCTTTTGGTTTCATTTCTTTTCCCGCATAGTTTATAAAAAATTGGGATTTTCCTTGGTTACAACTTATTTGGATCCAACATTCTTCATTTACCAATTTATTCCATTTTAACTGCAGTAATTTTGGGGATAAATTGAATTTGATTTCAGATTAAAATTGACAACCAATAAAATAAGTAACGTACAATAATTATAGTTATTCACTCTATTTCACATATCTACATTCAGTTACTACCTTTGATAAGTTTATGCTTCTCCTTTAAATCTTATCCAATTATGACCTAGTAGTCGTTTCAATAAATTGGATTGTATTGAATTTGGTTACCAATCAATACCATTTACATTACTGCCTTAATCTACACAGTTACTATTAGAAAATCTTATTGTATTGGTAAATTTAATATTTGCTTTAGATTACCTGTTTTGAATTTTTATGCTTAAGAGCAACAATTTACCCTTTCCACTTATTATGTATTGCTACATTGGTTACTATAACACTGAATTCATAAATTTACCACGAATTACATCATTGCATAAATAAATGCAATCTTCCCATTTGTTTTCTTATACTTATTTCTTAGCCCATAAATAACAATTTACATCACTTAAATTTTCTCGTCATTTAGTCATTTCTTCATTATAAATTTCAAATCTTAATTTCTTTCTAAATTAAATTATTTAAATCTTATTAAAATGACCAATTTACGTTATTTCAATCTATTGCCATATAAACATTTAAATAGTTAACCTTTAATTACAGTTACTATATCTAATTCCTACACTTACTCAAATAAAATCTTAAGACTTATATTTCATTCTAAATTAGACTAGAAATCATATTAAATTAACTCATTTAATATCATCAAATTTAACGGGTCGTTACAACAAATGAGCATCAATACAGACACATGCAAACTTGAATACCACTTGGCGATCAAGCAGCGACAACATGGTTTAGCATGCAAAACACATTATAAACGCACACTGAAATAAAGTGCAAAGGTGCACACAACAAGAAGAAAGCAACTGCATCTCACACTTGCACACTCAGGAAATACAAACAAGAGGTGAATACACATACAAGCACACAGTTGAAATTCAGAGAAACCAAATTTCAGGAAGCAACATAGTTCAGACTCAAGTTCAAGGCAAAGTGTATCACTTCAATGTCTAAAAGCATCATCAACCATCAACTTTCACACATATACATACATATGTATGTATATACATGGAAGTTCAAAGCATCCACTGCCTCACAAAGTAAAATGCAAGCAGAACATACATGCATATGTATGCAATCACAGTCTTAACCAAGATCGGGCAATAAGGTGTAAGCTCAAACAAACGTCATGATGTAGATCAACGAGGATAAGGCCACAAACCAATAGAGATAATACAGACTAACCGAGATAAGAAGTTCATGAAGCACTCAAATCATTGTCAAGATCAAATAAGAATTAAAACCAGCAGTTTGATAAAGATAAAAACTCCAGGAAGCACCTAATTCCTTGCAAAGATCAAGTCAGAATTCAAATCGAAGTATATATTCGAAAATATAGGATATTGATTCCTATATGCAACCATATCATCATTGGCAGGAAAAATTCAAGTCGAGTTCGAGCATAAAATTAAAAAGAGACAAAGCTATTAAACGTACCAAATCGACAACAATATTGTCGACGTAGAAGCAACTGGTAGCTAATGCAATCGAAAGCAAATCCAAGCAATCGAAAGCAAATTCAAGTAAATCGGCAGCTTCGAACAAAGGAAAATTGAATTTTGAACAAAGAAAATCCAAACAAAAGCAAATCTAAGCAATCGAAATCAAATCCAAGTAAATTGACTGCTTTGAACAAAGTAATCCGTGTTTTGAAATTATGTTTTGAGATTGGGTTTCGTCTATATTAGGTTTTGATAGTGAGAGAGTATCGGGTTGAGAGGGAAACAAATTATAAGAGGGAAGATAATTACAAGAGGAGAGGAAAAATAATTACAAGTGGGAAACCAAAATTTTGATATGGAGCCAAAACCAATTTTTTGATAATTTTAATCAAACAACAGATAAATATTGTCTGAAACAAAATATTGTCTGATCATTGCTTTGTCACACAACATATGATTTTTCCATATGTTATGTGAAAATGTGGGATAGCAGAAAATTTACCATATATTGTGTGCTCACTGTTTTCTGATTCACTTTGTAGCATAATGTATTGTATTTATTTGTTCAATATAGTTAAAAGGTCTAAATGTTAATTCACTTTATGTATCACACATTCAAGTAAGCCAGGCCCAAAACAGAGGCATGTAACAGAGGCATGGGATTGGTTTTGATCAAGGTTAACATATAATGATATTACCTGTTTATACAGAGATAACACCCTGTTTTTAACTCACCTAAAAAGTTTTAAACCTTAACTTAAGAAAATAAACACATTACTTTATAAGTTTGAACACTAATCTATGATAAGCAAACCCTTTGTTATTTTAAAACACACATATAACCTCAAATTAAATCAATTATAAAAGATTCTTTTAAATAGGAAGTTGATAAGGGTTCATTGCAGAATATAAACAAAACATGCATACACAGTCATAACAACATCAGACACACAAACATGTTTTATCTCAAGCAACCTAATTACAGTTTAAAATTTTAAATGTCACTCACCAATCAATCATGATGAACAGAGCAAACATGTTTCTTGAAAGACTTGAAACTAGATTGTGTTTTGGTTTGAAAACTTTGAGTTGCTTCTCTTTTTTAAAACTGCAGATGCTTTTAAAAATTTCATCTTGCTCTCTTTTTTTAATAAAAAAAACTTTAGTCTTGTTTTAGCAGCAATGCTTCCTGATAACACTTGCATGCATGCTTCCAGGTGAAAAGATGCAGGCATGGATATTGTTTTTAAAACAGAAAAGGAGAGTGCAGGCTTAGTTGTATGAAGGTTTTTGAATTGCAGAATTGCAGGCTAATGCTTTTGTAGAGCTTCAGGTTTATACTTGATTTTCATTTCAATTTAGAGAATGAATTCAGATAGCTTTTGATTTATTTTGGGTTAGAGTGGAACTGGTTTTAGATTTAGTTTGTGAGGGGGAATTTGCAGCTCTTGTTGAATTGTAGATTGATAAAAGAGATTAAATTCTTGGTTTTGAAGAAGAATTGCAAAAAGAAAATGAGCTGAAAAGAAATGTTTACATGAACAAGTATTTGATTTATAAAAAAAAGTTTAAGAGGACACTTGTACAAATGTTACAACACTTGTCAGTTTGTAATGCTAATTTTTAAACATATGTTAAATGGATGTAATACTTGTTAAAAGAATGCAATTGTTTTCTTTTAAAGGTAATTAGTATTTAAATTTACAAAGTAATGCATGTGTTAGCTTAATTTCAATTTGTTACTTTATTTGAATATGTGTATAAATTCATAAATAAAAACAAACCATGTTTACAAAACTTACACAAATAAAAACTAAAACAATTAAGATTTTATACTTTGGAATTTAAATTCAAACTAAATTCAAAATCAAATATTTTCAAATCAAGTTATGAATATAAATTCAATTTGAAATAAAAATTACAAATCCTATTCAAAACTTATTTATAAAGACAATACAATATCAATATTGTTTTTATAACCCTCTTATTATTAAATTAAAATCATTTAAAAAGAAATTATGTTTTTATTAATAAAATATCAATTTTATTAAACCATAGAACCTTTTGTTTGTTTATTCTAAATTTAAAACTCAATCTAATTTAATTTAAACATTTAAATATTTTTCTTGTCAATTTTTAAAATCATATATTTATTTATGAAATAGTTTTAAAAACTCAATACTAATTAAAATCAAAATTTCCAATTTATAATGCATATATTAGAATTTTAAAAACTGGTTCATTGATTAAATTTAAACCAAAATCATTTATTTAACTTTGAAAAACTTAAATATTAAATAAAACAAATTTTCCAAATTACTACAAATAATAAAACTAGAAAATATGCTTTACTTATTAAAATTAAAACAATACCAATCTATTTAAAATATAAACCATATATTTATAATATAAATAGAAATCAATTTATTATTTTTAAAAGATAAAATAACCAATTGAATATTTATTAAAGGAGATTATTAAACCAATTTGAATTATTATTAGCAGAATATCAATATCAATTTAATTTTTAAATACAGATTATTAAATTGATATTGTTAAAAATTCCGGGATATTACAATCCTTCCCCTTAAAAGAATTTCGTCCTCGAAAATTAAAACAAAGGTAATTTAATAATCTTACTAAAGATTTAATTTTAAATCACAAGCATATATCAAACCTATGCTAACAACCATAGCAACCAATTCAACCAATCAAACAAATCTAATTATCCAGACAAAATTCTAGATAGAATTTCTTCGATTTTCCCCAGTTATATATATACCGGGATACTCGCTCCAGAGAATCCAAACAATCAATATTATGAAGCTACAAAGCTCCTATACAACTATATCTATAATACTAGACAAGATATCAGACTACATACGAGTCTGACTCAACAACCAAAACTCCAGAACTGCTGGTTCCACAACCAGAGATAGATCACACACTTACTCTCTCAGAGATACGTGAAACTCATCGAATCCCAGTTATCCAAACTGGAAATCCAATCCTGTAGATCAATCACTCATTCTCCAAGATCACAGAAAAGATCCAAAACACTTCAGAGCCAGCTTCTCAGACTTACCCAAACTTATAGCTCACATTTGATCGGAGAAAACTTATTCAAAATTAAATCTCCGACTTCAGAATCCAAATTCTTTTGTCTCTTATCCACAAAACTCTTCAGATAATCCTAGGCTGTCTACAAACTTACTGATCAGCTTAACCTTTGTTGATTCTTCTAGAAACAAACTAGACCAATCAATTCAACAAAATGATCTCCTCAAGATCAACCAAAACCAAGAACTCAAACGCTACTCCTCAACATCAGCAGACAACAACACACTTCTCTTGTCCAGCAAAGAAACGCAGATACACTTCCAAACTACTTCCGCTGCACAACTCTGATCTGAAGTAGAAGAGAATGCTGAAGAAGAACGCAAGCACAAACATGACAACACACCCTAGAGATATGGTTCAACGAATTCATAAGAAATATTCAGAAGTCCCTCCAAAACTCTGAGATGCTACACCAACTCAACTCTTGGAACCATTCTTCTATAAAGCTGAACCACCGGTACCACTCCTGGAATCCTAGACGATAAGAAAGCTCAATCTCCAGATGCGGACAAAACTCTAACTTCCTGAAGACATCCAGAAAAACTCAAATAACCCATGAGAACACTCAAACAATCGCAAGTCACTTTTGTGAACCACCAAACCAAATCCAAGGAAAAAAAACTGTTCTTCCTTAACCAATTAGAACGGCTTAAACCTAATTAGCCAATCCATCGAAGAAACGGGTCCACTTAACTGCTTCTGAACTCCACTCCAGAAAAACTGCTAAGCCAGAAGATCTCTTCCCAACACCGAGAACACTCCAAGCTGCACTACTGCCACAGATGCCAAAGAATTTCAACACAAGCTCTCCTAGAAACTCGGACCTCAGATAAACAGAAACACCAGCTGAACACAACCACAACACTGAAGCAGACTCACCTCCTTAACTTGTTCCAAAGAAAACATCTTTGGGAACATCCATAGTCACTGCATTTCATCACGCAGCTACTACTTCCTGAGGTATCAAAATACCATTACTCACCTCTGCCCAAACGACAGATCCAAATTCTACACATAAACTTCAGAAATGAACTCCGAACCTTCACAGGTTAACTTCAGAGATCAATGAAGTTCTTCATCACTACAGAACTTACTCGAGACGGTATTAGGTCTACAGTCTCGACAAATACACATCCAACCTCAAACAACATCAAAATCTAACAGCGGAACAAATAAACTATATTAATAACATAAATCTTACATAGTTTACAATCATTATCAGAGTTACACAGACATACAACACATACTAGACAGTTATAAACACCTGTCTAGTTATACAACTCAAAACAGTACAAGAAACCACTCAGAGAAAATGACACAGCGGAATACTATATATATCTACACGCAGAAGCCTCCTGCTCCATTGCTCCTCCACAATTCGTCAAAGCTAACCTGAATCCTAACCTGATTTCCCTTGGCTACTCGTAAAAATTTGAGTACCCAAGAGTTTATGAAAAACAAAAGATAAACTCCGGGTCAGACATGGGTCTGGTGTGAGTAACAGGTTAAAGTTGCTTAACTTTCAAAAACCTTTTGAAAAGAAAGGTATCACGTAAGACTTCCCACACATAAACATGGAAAAGTGTTTACCTTACGCTAACCAAAACATTTGATAGGAAATCCGATGATATTATAATAGCGTCTAAGGTTTTCAAATAAATAAGAAATAGCCGAAATTTTTACATGATTAAATTCCAGCTATTAGCCACAAAAGTGGGTAATACAACAAAACCGTTGGAACTTATTGGATTTTGGATTCCATACAATGGCAGGGCTACTGGGGTGCCATCCGTCACAGCACGTGGCCTAGATCAACTTACCGAGGAGTACACCCGCTCCCCTGCAACACAAAGCCGGACCCATTCCTTACTGAACAGTTCCGAACAAGATAACCCCGTGGTTGTAGCTAGCAACCACCCACACAGCCGAATATAAAGGGACTTCTAGACAGGGGTAAATCTTGCTCTCCAGTGGGTGCGACCCACGAAGCCTTGCTGCACCTTCCCTGTTTTAGCCATTCCCAGTTGATGAGGCTTGTGGCTACGATTATCTTTATAGGACACATCACTTAGAATGCTCATCGTCCACCTGACGATGTTCTGAAAGCATTCAATCCATACAAGTTCGTTCCGCGTTTGAACGAAACCGAAGGCATTATCTCGTTACACTCATTTTGGAATCACCCTCAGAGTCAACGACGAATTTTAAATTAAATCGGGAGCCAATTCGACCAAATTTTAAAGATAAGTTTTCGAATCAAATTATTTAAATTTAAAATTCACTCAAACCGATTTCTACGCGTTTTAGCTTGCCCCGGACAAACCCTAAATCCGATTGACACGAAATTTGAAACCATACAATAATATAACACTACGGATCTGATGAAACTGGTTTCATAAAAATCCGAGACTGTTTGAAAAATTACTATTTTTACTCGTCAATTAAATATTAAAATATTCAATTTCTAAAATTTATTTTACAAGTTCTATAACACCATTATAACTGCAATATGATTAAATGCAACTTTACAAATCAATTTTAATTATATTAAACCCAATTTCCAATTATTTCTGTAATTTCAAATTTTAAATTATGGATTTAATTATCCAATTAAATCTAGATATTCAAAATAAAATTTATTCGACTTACAAATTTTACTTGTTAATATTAAAAATCAATTAAATATACGAATTTCAAATGACAGAAATTCTGGGTGTTACACAATCACTTTTAGATTGGATTTACGATTTTTACTAAGAAAAGAAGCGAATTCGTGTTTCTGAACACCAACATCATCACATCTAACAAACTCTGAAATAAGAACAGACGATTCCAAGCAAGAATTGACATTAGGATCTTGGAGAATGGGATCGAAAATCAGAAATTTATCTTCATCAACAGTATAGGGAAAATAATCAGAAGTTGCTAAATTGGTTTGTGAAATTTTAGGAGCAATGATCAAAATTTCAGATCTGTCTGGGACTTCAACAGAAGATTTTCCAAAATTTGGTTCATTTATGATGTCGAAGTGATAAAACAATTTGTCAAGATATTTTAATCCTATTGCTTTACCAAACCAAAGATAATCAATTATTAAACCCCTCAAAATCAGATATTTCATGGTGAATTGAAGCCCTTGATTTACCAGAGATGGCGAAGAAAATACCTGATTACGATGAACAGAATTACTAACATCAATCTGTTTTTTGAATGCACCAGAACTAGCCTTACCAAAAAATTCTTTAGGATTTACAAATCTATTCCTATCCCTCTTCCAATGTTGGGTTCACTGATGAAATTAAAATGGTAAAGCAATTCACGCAGATATCTAATACCATCAACTTCCATGAACCAGTGATTATCCAGAAAAACATTCCTCGGCTTCAAGAAAATCAAGACAAATTGAAAACCATGGTTGATCGGTATCGAATTAGAAACAGGAAACGATACCAAATTATCAACCAAAAACTTCCTACACCCATTACTCTTATGCCCAAAAGATCCACACGCGAAGCATCTACTGGATCGCGACAAGAATAAGCGAGATGATTAAGGTCTCCGCATCTGAAACAAATCTTCTTACCCTTCCTCGAATTAATCTAGATCGATTTTGACCTGTGTTCTTGAATTTGAGTGGGAAGATGTCTCTTAACAACTTGAGCATAAGAATAAGGAATGGAATTCCTATTTGAAATATCAGAGAAGCCAGATTGCGAAGAAGGATTAAGATGAAAATCTTGATGAAACGATGATGAATCCGAACAAAAGAAAACGAGGACATGGACATGAAAAGTAATCGATTTATGAAATTAAAACTATTATAAAAAAATGCAATTATAAACACATTTCACAAAAGTCTAATTTATTTATAAAAATCCATTTATAGAACATTGACTTCAAATCCAATATAAAATTTGGTTTCAAATCCAATTATAAAACTATTCATCATATTTAAATTTCAAATCTACACACACACACATATATATTTATAAAACATCGTTTGAAACCTATTATGCTATTTATAAAATATACTTTTATAAAACCATTTGAGATCTCTATTTAAAGTATTTCACAAAACTATAACTTAATAACATCGAAAATCATACCTTTATTTATTTAAATAAAATCCTTTCTCTTTTAAATCCATTCAAATTATTAAAACGTATATCCAAAATCACTTTGAAATCCATTTTTAAACAAAAACATCATTTTATTATTTTGAAATTCCAAAATATGGCCCATTGCCACAACAACACTAAATAAGGTGATTCACATGGAAAATAACAATCATGGAATCCAACACTTCAAATAACACATAATACCACATATATATTATGTGTAAATAAACATCAACCATAGCGAGGAATCCTGTAGGATCCCACCAACTGGTTACCTGCAACAAATGTACATATGAGAAAATATGTACAATGTCTACTTCGAGCCAGACAAGCGTACAAAGCGTCATCCGCTCATACACGGGAACATATAGGGTCGCATATGCTCCGATCGGCAGGAATATATCCAACTAATAACTACATAGCATAATATCCAAACATCATATATATATATATATATATATATATATATATATATATATATATATAACATCCAACAGTCATCAAAACATCATAATAAAATATTTCCACTTATATAAAAATAGAAGTGGGTCAGAAAAAGTGAGTTTTACTCACTTTGGTCGTAGTCGCCATTGCATCGTTTATTTCGATTATAAACGAACAAGCGTTCGAATTTAACCGAAATTTTCACTAGCTCAAACAAAACCCAATCCAGCTCCATCGCATAGTATTTTCAGTAACGAACCCAATGCAATTTGTTTCGTTTGATTTTACCTCGTATGAAAAAGTTATGGCAATTATAAAATTACAACAATTTTTTAAATATAATAGTTTACATTTTTTTAATTAACCTCGGTTAAATCATGGCCATCCAGTTTGAATTGAGAGATCCAAGCCGCTATTCCCTTTCTTCTTCGTTCATGCATGCTTCAGTTTACACGAAACCCATCTTCACGCATGAGTTCGAACTCACGCCTCTCCACCATCGCTCACCTAGAACACGATCAACCACTGCCAAACCCTTCAGCTGAAGCTAATTCGAACTCGGTGCCTCTACGCCTAGGTAAACGCCCATGAACGCCATGCATACATAGCCATATTTGGGCCACCATGAAGCTCCGATGACAATCATCACCGTTGGATTTATAGATCTCGACATGCTCTACAATTTTCTAGTTGGAGGGTTTTGCTAATAACTGATGGATTTGGAGATAATTGGGGGAGAAGGATCGAAGTTTTTGGCCATCGATTTCGTTAGTGGCGGCTGCGCCTCTCTACTAGGGTTAGGGTTGCAAATAATGGTCCTTATATCGGTAAGTTCAAAACACTATTCACCCAAAAAAATTCCGAACTCCAAACGAAGCATGCCGCCTGTCATTTATAATATTTTACCTTTATTCCGAACACAATGGAATATATAACGGGAGCCAATTCCATTGTATTTGAAAGATAGGTTTTCAAATTGAATTATTTTAATTAAATTTGCTTAAATAAATTTGTATGCGTTTCAGCTTCGCACGACTAAGCTGTAAGTCTGATCGATATGAAATTTGAAATACTATAATCTATTAAATAATAGTAAAGCAAAAGAATTTAAAGCTCTCTTATTAATTCTAGCCATTTCCTCCTCTCTCCTTAATTCTCTCCGGATATTTTATTTTTCCATCTCACAATTTATTGTTATTATAATTATCACAATGTTTTTATTGGTTCTCTTTTCTACTATTAAAATTAAATACTAATTTTTACAATTATTTACTTATGTCTTTCAAGTTTTTTTGTTATTTTTACATTTAAGTCCACATATATTAAATTTAGTTAAATAGTCTTAAATTTAAGCTTTTTAAATAAACAATTAACGAATATTCATTGGTTGATCTAATAAATTTTGAAAAATAACAATGCCACATACGTACTGCATTCATATTACCTAAAATAGTAAAATTATTTTTTATTCAAGTCCATATAGTTTTAATTTTCCACGGCTATATACAAATTATACAATGTTCTACTAATATTCCCTCCTATCATTTTGCACTTAAATGCCAACATTCAATTATTTTTACAATTATTTATGGATTTCTCCTAAATTTTCTTATATTATTTTACATCTAACTCCATATTTTGAATTTATTAATTTATCTTCAATTTAAATTTTTTAACTGAATCCAATTAACGAATATTTCTTAATTGATTTAATTAATCATAAAATTTGATAATTCAATGTGTATACCGCATTTGTACTGATATAAATGGTAAAACTATTTTTTCACTCAAGTCCGTATAATCTAATATCTTTATAATTATATACAAAATTATCTTTGATACTTTTACATTTTCCTACATTTAAGTTCATAAATTTCTTTCTTTCTAAAATTAGTTATTTAATACAAAGAAATATATGCATAATTTTTTCTTTCTAAAATTAGTTATTTAATGCAAATAAATATATACATAATTTTTTCTTTCTAAAGTTGTTATTTCATTACAAACAAATATATAATAAAAAATTCTTTCCAAATTGGTACATCATTACAAACATATATAATGTTTTTCCTCCCTAAAATTGGTAAATAAAATGGGCTCTTTATCACTATTAAATTATATTTCATGAAGAATAACATTACAATTAATGATAATTAATGAATGTTTGGGTTTTTATTGTTGAAAAAAGAATAAATAATTTTAATTAGTATGTTTTTGTACAAGAAGTTAGAACTTGATTATTTATATCGTAATATGAGTTGATCAATGGAAAAAAATTATAACATATTTTGATTTGAAATATTTTTCTTTCATATTTTATTATCATTTTTACATAAATGTCAAATATTTTTTGAAAAGTTTTACTATAAAGTAAAAATAGTAAGGATGAAACAATGTGATTTGTAATGTTTTAGATCTTATTTTTCGCTTAATATTTCTTTTAATGGTTAAATATATATTTTTATAAATATGTGTTGTAGGAACTTTAAATGCATACAAATATATTGAGTCTTTGGTATTACACTTCTATTTTTAGGCAATAGTCTTCATCCTCTCGAGTAATGTTTGATATTTAATGTATACATCATTTATCTTTTTGCCAAGTGTATCAAAAGCTAAATGTCAATTTCAGAATATATGTATACGTATATTTATTTATGAAATTTTATAAAAATATTAATTTCAAAATTTATTAAGAATACTTATTTTCATTTATTTGATTAACAAATAATGAATCCTAAAAAATAAAAAATAAATATCTAACTCATTTTTATCAACAAACATGATAATTTAAATTTTATTCAAATATAAAAATATATGAATCTCATAAAAAATACACACTTATAATATAGTAATTTCATTTTATAATTCATTTATCTTAGCAAATTCATGAGATGTTGCATAATAAGATATATTCTTCAAAAATAGTTAAAATATTATTTTTCTATGACATACCTTGTGCAACGCACGGGAAACACACTAGTAACTCACTATTACAGAGCCAATGAATATGGTTTCGTAAGTCCGAGATAGTGTCAAAATTGACTATTATTACACGTTAATAAAATATTAAACTTTTCAATATCTACGAAATCGATTTTAATTCTATTTAAAAGTTCGCTATCTCTATTCTTATTCAAATAGGATTTTAAACAATTTTAGAAATCATTTTTATTCACATTAGATTTGGAAATCAATTAAGCAACTGATTTAACTTATAATATTCATTATTCAATATTTAAATTTAACCAATCACTCTAAATTCAGGCGACTGAGAAACCAGGTCGTCCCAAGTAGTATCTCATTATGATTTATACGGCTGATTTTGCAATCTTTTTTCCTCTAATTTTGGGAAATCTTTCTATTTGTTGCAAAGTTTCCATATATTCAACGCTATTCAGATTTCACTTACATTCATGATCTTTCCTTTGTATATTCATTTTAATTCATTTGAATGATTATACTTGTATTAATCATAAAATTTTGTTTTGTGTTCCTATGAATCATGCGGCAAAGATAGTAGTATTATTTCGCAATAACTATTTTGTTGTTGTGAGTTAGACAGAGAAGCCGAGATGAGATTATTGCCAAATTGAGATAGTCTCATTTTCCGTAAGTGTGTACCGTGTTTTTGGTATTTGTTCAAATTCTACTTTTATTATATGAACATGCATGAATAAAATATTTACATGCATGATATGTAAAATTGAGACATAGTGTTTATATTTACAAATCAAACACGTCATAGGTTGCGTTCGCGACGAACAGTAACGAAATGAGTAATCATAATGGAAAAGTTGGTTGAACGAGAAATACGTTTGAATGCGAAAGAAAATTTGAGCAGAGTATTCGAAATGTATATTTTAAAATAAAATAAATTTTTAATTAATTAATTAATTATTTATTTATATTTTAACAAATAATATGTGTCAATTATTTGCAAAAACAAATAAATAAATTGAAAAATTATAAATTGCTCGGATTCAATTCAAACGAACCGCACAATGTAGAGCACTTCGATATGATCGCAACGTAAAAAATTGCGTCTCAAACGTAAGCAATTATTCAACATAATTGCAGACTTTTATGCAATAGTATGAAATAATTCTAGACTTTTATACAATTTTATGCAATAATTGCGGACTTATCTGCAACTATACCATATGATTGCCGACTTTTATGCAATTATTTCATATACTCGCCATTTTATGCAATTATATGAAATAATCATCAATTTTTCTTCAAACCTCAGCAATTATTCCGTATAATTGCCGACTCTTATGCACTTAAATGGAATATTTGCAGATGTTTCTTTAACTATTCCATATAGTTGCAACATTTTATGCAATTATATCAAATTATCGCAGAGAAATCTGTAATTATTTTAAGTAATCGCAAAAAAGTGCAACTATACCATATAATTGCAAATAATTTTTCTGTAATTTTTACATATAATTATCAAATTGTCTGCAATCATACCATAAAATTGCTGACTTGGCCTACTATTGTTTTTATATATGCATAATGTCTTTTATTAGAAAGATAATAAAATTTATGATGTAATGCTGAAGACGGTTTGTTAATCCATTATTTTTACAAAATATTATTGCGTTTTAGAGATTGATAATTAATAGGGTGTAAATTTTAACAATTGTTTTTCAGTTTTAGTAAGTGTTCCTTATTTTCACATAAAGAATTGACCAGGCAAGACGTCTGTAGCGCAGTTCAAGCAGCAGAACGATCAATTGGAATCTCCGATTCAAACACCGTTAAAATGATAATGCAAAGTGCATCACCATTGAGGTACTGAGCATAGGAGGGCTTGCGGACAAACTTCCCTACCTTGCTTTCTACTAACAAATTAGACGAGCTCTTCTTTATGTCCAGCCTCATATTTTTAGGCAATGTAAACTGGACCTTACCGATGCTAATATGAATTTACTACTGGATATGACATGCCATGCAGTTAATGCAAATACGCAACTGATGTTTTGATTCATAAATGTAACTACTATATGGTTGAGTGTATTTATTTCATTTTGAATTTTCTTTAGTTTGGTTATTAGATTAGACCGTATTAATTCCTCTTTATTACAGAAGGGCCGCTTCTCTCAATGTGGATCAGGAACCAGGTCTGTTTTTAGATATTTAAACACTATGTGACTAATTTAACAAGGTTTGTTTTCAGTTATCATAGGTCCATTACATGCATGGAAATCAAGGTTCGAAAACTTAGTTTCGGTTTCGGTCATTTGAAATTTTGTTAGTTTCAGACGATTTCGAAGATTTCAAAAGTTTCGATTTTTGTTTGGATTTCGGTTCTAATGATCTTTTTAAATAAAGTTAGTTAAAACTAAATACCAGTTAGACTAGGGCAAGTAAACACATTCAATAATATACAATACAAAATATTCAATGCCCTCTATAATGCCCAAAACAATAAACTAGCCCAAAACAGTAAACTATATACTAATTAAACTAGTCCAACCCAGTTAAATTTGATTAAGTACTTCATCCCAACCACAGACTACATATTATAGCCTCATATTTCAGCTAACACCGTACCAGCCCCACACACCATACAAAATCAAATTATTCTAGGATACACAAGCAAAACCAAATCGACGACGTTTCTCAAATTTAAGTCGACTTGCATTGACGACAAGGAAGAATGAAAAAAAACTCACTGCAAGGTCGATCTGAAGAGAAGGCGAAATGCAAGTAAGGGTTTCTATAACGACGCAGAATTTATATTAATTAAAATTCATATATTTAATTGATTTTTAAATATTAATAAGTGAAATTTTAAGTCGAATAAATTTTATTTAAAATAATTGGATTTAATTGGATAATTAAATCTATAATTTAATAGTTGAAATTTCAGAAATAATTGAAAATTGGGTTAAATATGATTGAAAATGATTTGTAAAATTTTATTTTATCATATTGGAGTTAGAACGATATTTTAGAACTTTTAAAATTTAATTAAGAGTTAATTTGTGAAAATTGAATATTTTAATATTTAATTATCGACTGAAAAATAACCAATTTTCGAATAGTCTCAGAATTGGATGAAACTAGTTCCATTCGATCCGTAATAGTTTGTTATTATCGAATTTCAATTTTTGTAGCAATTGGAGTTTTTGTTTGACCGTGGCAGCTCGAAACGCATCAATATTGTTTTAATATTAATTTTGCGAGTTAAATAGCCATTTTTCAAATAGTCTCGGATTTCGACAAAACTAGTTTCATCGGATCCGTAATGTGATATTTTTGTGTGGTTTCAAATTTCGTGTCAATCGGATTTACCGTTTGCCCGGGGCAAGCTAATACGCCTAGAAATTAGTTTAAATCGATTTAATTTAAATTGAACGTTTATTGCCATAACTCGCACAGATGATCGAATTAGCTCCCGAAACACGTTCCATTATGTCCGGAACGCGGGGTAAACCTCAAGAATGCCAACCAGCACGCTTCGTTTGGAGTTCGGAAATTCCGGGGTGAATAGTGTTTTTGGAAATTTTCTATATAAGGACTTCATAACTTCAATTTGCAAAACAAAATAAAACCTAACCCTAATATTGCCTTCAGCCGCCACTTTCATAAACCTATGGACGAAATTAAACCTCCTTTTCCTCAATTATCTTTAAATCTATCAATAACTACAAGAAACCTCCAACTAGAAAAGTGTAGAGCTCGATGAGTACGACATATCCAACGGTGGTGATTTGAATTGGAGCGTTGTGGAGGAAGAAATTGGCCTGCGTTCGTGGTGGGTTGCGCATGAAATTCTGGGTCGTATAGATGGCCGAGCTTGGCCATGCTCACGGCGTGTGTAATATCCCGGAATTTTTGACAATTTAAATTTAATAATAGGAGTTTAAATTTATATTGAATTGATGATTTTTGTTAATAAATTTGATTTGATTTAATAATTTTCCTTATTTAAATATTTAATTTGTGAATTTATTTTTAATAAACTAATAAATTTTTTTATATTTAATAATGTATATGTATTTATATATATTTTAAATAGATAAGTTATTAAATTAGTATAGCATAATTTTAATATTTTAAAATTAGGAATTGTGGTTTATTTTTAATTTAAGCTTTTCAAAAATATTTAATAAAATATTATATGATTAAATGTTTTATTGGTTTAAAATTCATTTTAACTAATGTTTGAATATTAAAATAAGTTACAAAATATTTGTGTTATTGTTTGAAAAAAAATATTGATTGACAATTTGATTTGTTAATTTAATTTGTAAATTTAAAATACAATTTAAAATATGAACATGCATTCATTAAGTTTAATTTTCATTAACACTTAATTTAAATAACGAAAACATTTATTAACACTTAATTAAATAACAAGACATTTACAAATACATGTGTAAACTTATCATCAATTTAAAATGACAAATGTAATAGCTCAAGCCATGTGTTATTGTTTGATTTTATTTTCCTTTAATTTTAATTTAAATCAAACATTGTTATTTAAACTTGCATATATTCATTTCTTTAGCTCTTTCTCATTTTTTCATTCTAAATCAAAATTTCTTTCAACTAAGAAATTTTGTTCATCTCTTCAAACTGCATTTCTCAAACAAGTAAACATTTGCATTCAACTCCTCTTTTTCAAATATTCAAAAAAAAACATGCATTACACAAAGCCAGTAACTCCTCAAAACTCTAGAAATAAAGCAAACCTGCATTCTTCAAATCTATAACATATTTCAGAGCTGCAGTTTTTCATCTCCTCAAACCCAGAAATTCACATGAAATTCCTCAGAAATACATAGCAAACTTCACCTCTTCAAAACATGCAAAATGAAACCCTTGTTTAAATGCATTCAATTCTTCTGAAATCTGAGATTCAAACATAAATCTGCATTTTTGTTTTCTGCAATCTGGAAGGAAGCAACTATCTGCAAGATTAAACAATTCAAAGCAACATAAGCTACCTGCATGTATTTCTTTTCAAAAAGGCTTTTCAAGAATCTGGGTTCTGTCTGCATTCAATTTCAGGTGAGTAACTCTAATTTATAAAATTTATTAAATAGGTAAACATTGTTTTCTTGCTTTTAAATAAGAAATGAAATTAATATTTGAATTTTCTATGAACATATATACATGTGAAAGTATTTATGTGTATATGCAATTACTGTGTCTTGCTGTTCTTCAAATTCCAACTCCTGATTGATTCTAGAAATATTTTCTTTTGGGATGTTTGCTGATATGATTTCAATTCTGAATGAAGCTTGTTTAGTATAGGATAAGTTATAGATAAAATTCTGTTTTACTTGAAGTAAATATAACAGAGTAAGAAATTGTTTACGATGAAAATCCAAACATTATAAAACAATGATTCAGGTTTGTATATCAAACCATCATGCAAAAATAGGATTTTTAAAAGTAAAACTACAATTTTTATTGTTTTAACCAGAAAGGAATTTAAATTTCACTGTAATGCACATTTTGGGGTAAACTGTTAGTTTATGAGTTCGATTGGATTAGATTTGTTTCTGAAGGTGGAGAAGTTAACTAGGATGATGGGAAAATTATTGGTTTAAATTAAAATTCATTTTTGTGGAGGGAATCTAGTTTTGAAAATCTAAACCCTAGTTCTACTGGGTTGGTGGAATTGGATCTTTTAGGCAAACTTACTTGACCGAGTGACTTAGGGTTTTGGGAAATGGAGATTTATGGATTTATGAGCTTGTCACCGGAGTTTCGAGGGTGTTGATGGCCTGATTTGCATCAGCAAGGTGTTGACAGGTTGGAAGTGAAGGGGGCACTGTGCTGTTCCAGGTTTGAATGTTTGGCTTTGGTTTCAAATCCAAGCAAGCGATGACTGTATTGATGTTTGTTTGGCCTGGCAACTCATTGTTGGCAGTGGGGTGGTTGTATGGGTGGCCAGTGATGGCCGGAGACCGTGTGCAGGTGCATAGAAGCAAGGTGATTATAGTGATGATGGTGTTGTTCTGTTTTTGGGGTTGCAGGGTCATTTGTTCGGGTTGGTCTCGGGGAAAATTGGGGAGTGACTCGAAGAAGTTTGGCTTCTGACTCGAAGTAGTTTATAGGATGGCTTGGGTTGTAATGTTTCAGGGTTTAAACAGAGCCTTATTTCCAGATTAAAAAAAAAATTAAAAGTAAGTTTTTAAAATGCAAATTTAAAACCCGAACTAAGCATAAAATTTAAACTGAATTTAAATATGAATTCAAAGTTTTGAATTCTGGGTTTTTGTAATAATTTGAGTTTTTTTTTAAAAAGTAAGTTTTTCAGGTTTTAGTTTTTATACAGTGATATGTTTCCAGGTTTTACCAAATTGATGTAAAAAGAAATGCAAAACAAACCCTGAAACTATGTTTGAATCTAGAATTTAATTTAAATTCAATAAGTTTAAACTTTAGATTTTTGAATTAAATTTGAAATGTTTTAAATCCTAGTTTGGTTTTAAACTTAAAAAAAGAACTGTCCTTCTGTTTTGAAAATTTAAAAGTAGAGTTTAAAACTTAAAGATGAAGATCAATTTGAAAATGTTTAAAACCTGAAACTTAAATTTGAATTCAATAATTTAAATCTGAGATTTGAAATTATTTTTGAATTCAAACTTAAGATGTTAAACTAAAACAGGAAACTGTTTTTTTTCTGTTTGTCTGTTTTAAGATTGAAAAGCAAATTTTTAAAATGTAACTGAAAATTTAAACAAGTTTAAATCTGGAAAATTGAATTTTGAATAAATGAATCTGAGTTGAATTTAAATATGGAATTTAAATTTAGTTTTTAAACCTTTTAAAGTATACAGGAACTTTGGTTTTAAATTTAAAACTGTAAGTTTTAATGTATGAAATAAAGTTTAAACTAAGATTAAATTTAGTTTAAAACCTGATATTTGACTCTAATGTCAGTTTTATAAAATCTAATAAGTTTTTAAATTTAAATTTCTTTTGACTACTTTAGGAAGTTTAAACATTTTGAATTTGAAAATGAAAATGGAAATGTAAGTAAAGTTTTAAATTTTTAAGTTTGAATCTAGAATAAAAATTTGAATTGTGTTTCAGTTGAATTTAAAAAGAATTTTTTTTTTAAATTGAATTTTGAAACAAAGTGTTTAAAATATTTTCTATAAAGAAGTATGTTTCTAAATTTTGAACTTAAGAAATTGATTTCATTTAAATTATTAAATTAATTTAAATGGAATATTAATTATTTAATTAATGAATAATGTGGATGTTTAATTAAGTAATTAATATTATTTTTAATTTAATTAATTAAGACTTATGGTTAATTAATTAAGGTTAATTAATCTATAATTAAGGATGGTTAATTAAATTTCAATTAATGATTAAGATTTATTTAATCAAATGATTAATAATTAATTAAGATTTTAATTAACACTTAATTAATTAATAATTAGAGATTGATTATTAATTACATTAATAATTAGATTAATTAATTAATAATAATCAATTGTTTAAGTTTTAATTACTTAATGAAAGTAATTAATGAATTAATTACTAGTGTAATTAATTTGATTAATGTGATTAGTTTAGAATAATTAAGTTTAATTAATTTAAACGTTTGTGGATTATTGATAATTACTTATGTAATTAATGAATTTATAATTACTTAAGGAAGTAATTAAATAATAATTACTAAATGTAATTAAGATATTTATTATAGAAGTAATTTAAATTTAAATTACTTTGAAAATTTATCAAGTGATTAATGAAGATAATTAATTAAGGGTAATTAATTATGGGATGAGTAATTAGAGTAGTTAATTACTGGTTATTAATCATGGGTGATTAATATATATGGTTTAAAATGAAGATTAATTACTTATGTAATTAATTTATATTTAGAGATTGATTAAATGTAGTTAGAAATCATTAATTAATTAATTAATGATGTAATTTGGAATTAATTAATTAAGGTATAATTAGTATTAAATGTTAATTACTTATTGTAATTAGAGATGGTTAATCAGTAATGATTAAGTGAAATGAATATTGAGTTGACGATTTATAAATTGATTTGTAATCAATTGAAGATTAAATTAAGCAGGATTTTAATGATGAAGTAATTAATTTAATTCATTTTAAATTAATTAGAGTTTAGGTAATTAATTTAATTCATTTTAAATTAATTATAAATGGTGTGATCATTAGATCATTACTTATGTTTTGATGATTGGTATTGATTGCCTGGTATGGTTAGTAATCTCAGTTATGAAATGAGTAATGTTGTGATATGGATGCATTGGTTGCTTTTGGATGATAGTATGAATTATCTGATTATGATATGAATTGTTTGTTGGTAATGATAATTATGATTATCTATTGTGTTGTGAATTATCTATCTGTGTATATTTAGATAATGAATTGAATTGTTTTAAACTTAAAACAACTTGGACCTTAAAAGAAACGCTTTGGATTTCGATGAGACCGGGATCGGGTTTCCATATTTGGAATCCGAAAACCACATCGATTCCAAATAACGCTAGGTCGTTAATCCAGGTGGAGCGAGTGAAGACTCGAGGTGTAAGGGCTATACATCAGTATAACTCTGTGGGTGATTTCGTAATGAGTTTGACGGAATAGTACTTATAGATTCGAGATGGTGATTCAGTGTGCAAGGGTTATTGTCCTTAACTCTGAGGGTGATTCCAATACGAGTGTAACGAGATAATGCCTTCGGTTTCGTTCGAACCCGGAACGAACTTGTATGGATTGAATGCTTTCAAAACATCGTCAGGTGGACGATGAGCATTCTAAGTGTTATGTCCTATAAAGGTAAACGTAGCCTCAAGCCTCATCAACCGGGAATGGCTAAAACAGGGAGGTGCAGCAAAGCTTCGTGGGTAGCACCCACTTGAAAGCAAGATTTATCCCTATCTAGAGGTCCCTTTATTTCGGCTTAGTGGTGCGGTTGTTGATCACAACTGCGGGGTTGTCTTGTTTGGAACTGTTCAGTAAGGAACGGGTCCGGCTTTGTGTTGCAGGGGATTGGGAGTAATCCTCGGTACGGTGATCTAGGCCACGTACTGTGACGGGCGGTACCCCAGTAGCCCAGCCATTGTATGGAATCCAAAAACCAATAAGTGCCAACGGTTTTGATTGTATTACCCACTTTTGTGGCTAGTAGCTGGAATTTAATGAATGTAACAATTTCGGCTATTTCTTATTTACTTGAAAACCCTAGACACTATTATAATATCATCGGATTTCCTATCAAATGTTTTGGTTAGCGTAATGTAAAAACTTTTTCATGTTTATGTGTGGGAAATCTTACGTGATACCTTTTCTTTTCAAAGGTTTTTCAAAGTTAAACAACTTTAACCTGTTACTCACACCAGACCCATGTCTGACCCGGAGTTATTTCTGTTTTTCTATAACTCTTGGGTACTCAATTTTTACGAGTAGCCAAGTGAATTCAGGTTAGGATTCAGGATTAGCTTGACGTATTGTGGAGGAGCAAATGGAGCAGGAGGCTTCTGCGTATAGTTATATAGTTTTCCGCTGTGTTGGTATGTCTGAGTGTTTGTCTGTAATGTATTGAGTTGTAATAACTAGACAGGTGTTTATAACTGTCTAGTATGTGTTGTATATGACTGTGTACTCTGATATTTGTTGTATACTATGTAATACTTATGTTATTAATATAAGTTATTCGTTCCGCTGTTGAGATTCTTGTGTTGTTTCTTCTTTCTCTTCTTTCTTTTCTCTTTTCTATCCCTTTCTTTCTTAAAGATGATGCGATTTTCCGGGAGTGGAAAGTCGGGTCGTCACACTTGGTATCAGAGCATTAGGTTGAGTGAATACCTAGTCTCTGAAGTGGTGTCTATCTTGAGAGAGCGTATTTGTATTTTATATATATATATATATATATATATATATATATATATATTGGTTCTACATATTTGTTGGATTACCTGTTCAGGATTTTCCAATATTAGTTATAATGGTAGATAAGGTAGAGGTGTGTGTAACACGACTACCATTGGTTGGAGTTTGATGGATGAGGTTGGAAGTGTATTTGTCGAGACTGTAGACCCAATACCATCTCGAGTGGGTTCTGTAGTGGTGATGGACTTCATCGATCTCTAAAGGTAACCTGTAAAGGTTCGGAGTTTATCTTTGAAGTGCAGAATTGAGTTGGATCTGTCGTTTAGGCAGAAGCCAGTGAGAGATGATATTTTGATATCTCAGGAAGTAGTAGCTGCGTGATGAGATGCAGTGACTATGGATAGTTCCGAAGATGTTTCTTTGGAACAAGAGTAAGAAGTGAGTCTGCTCGGTAATGTGGCTGAGTTTAGCAGAATGTTCTGAGTTGGTAGGAGTCTTCTGGCTGAGTAGTTTCTTTGAAGTGGAGTTCAGAGGCAGCAGAGTGGATCTTTTCTCTGGTAAGTTGGCTAAGCCAGCGTAAGCTGTTTTGTTTGGTTTAGAGAGAGCAGTTTTCTTTGGATTTAGGCTGAGTTGATCGCAAAAGTGACTTGCGATAGTATGTTCTTTTGGATTATTGGAGATTGTCTGAATGTTTTCCAGGAAGTCAGAGTTTGTCTGCATCTGGAGATCGAGTTTTCTTTCCAGAAATGGAACAGGTGGTTCAGTTAGTAGATGGATGGTTCCATGAGATAGAAGTTGGTGAAGCAACTCAGGTTTCGGAGAAACATTTGAGTTTTCTTTATGGATATGTGGAACCATATTTTTGTGGGGTTGTCTAGTCTGTGCTTGTGCTCTTCGTCAGCATTTTCTTCTGTTTCGGATCAGAGTTGTGCAGCGGAAGAAGTTTGAGGGTGTTTCTTTTTTTTCGGATAAGAAGAAGTTTGTTCTGTCTTCTGTTGTTAAGAAGCAGGGAGTGTGTTCTTGGTTTTGGATTGGTCTTGAGGAGATCATTAGATTGTTTTGATTCAGTTTGTTTTTAGAGGCATAAGCATAGAGTTAAGCTGATCAGGATGGATGTTGGTAGCCCAGGATCGTCTGAAGAATTTTTATGGATAAGAGACAGAGAAATTTGGATTCTAAAATCGGAGATTTGATTTGGGATAAGTTTTCTCTGATCCAAAGAGTTATAAGTTTGAGAAGCTAGCTCCGTAGTGTTTTGGGTTTCTTCTGTGTTTTGGTTGGATGAGTGTTTGGTTTTTCTAGAGTTGAATTGCCAGTTTGGATAACTGGGATTCAGAGTGTTTCACGTATCTCTGAGGGAGTACGTGTTTGATATTTCTGGTTGTAGAACCAGCAGTTTAGGATTGGTTTTTGAGTCAGACTCGTCTGTAGTCTGATACTCTGTATAGAATTGTTGTTAGAAGCTCTATAGCTTAGTAGTATTGATTGATTGTATTCTATAGAGCGAGTATCCTGATATATATATATATATATATACATATATATATATATATACCGGGGAAACTCGTAAAGTTTTATCCAAAATTCTTTTGGATAATTAGATTTGTTCTGATTGTGTGAATTGGTTGCTTTGGTGGTTGGCATATGATTAACATATGCTGTATTTTAAAATAAAATCTGTTAATAGATTATTAAATTACTTTTGTTTTAAATTTCGGGGGCGAAATTCTTTTAAGGGGGAAGAATTGTAATATCCCGGAATTTTGGACAATTTAAATTTAATAATCCGAGTTTAAATTTATATTGAATTGATGATTTTTGTTAATAAATTTGATTTGATTTAATAATTTTCCTTATTTAAATATTTAATTTGTGAATTTATTTTTAATAAACTAATAAAATTATTTTTTATTTAATAATGTATATGCCTTTATATATATTTTAAATAGATAAGTTATTAAATTAGTATAGCATAATTTTAATATTTTAAAATTAGGAATTGTGATTTATTTTTAATTTAAGCTTTTCAAAAATATTTAATAAAATATTATATGATTTTAAATATATGAGATAAATGTTTTATTGGTTTAAAATTCATTTTAACTAAAGTTTGAATATTAAAATAAGTTACAAAATATTTGTGTTATTCTTTTAAAAAAATATTGATTGACAATTTGATTTGTTAATTTAATTTGTAAATTTAAAATACAATTTAAAATATGAACATGCATTCATTAAGTTTAATTTTCTTTAACACTTAATTTAAATAACAAAAACATTTATTAACACTTAATTAAATAACAAGACATTTACAAATACATGTGTAAACTTATCATCAATTTAAAATGACAAATGTAATAGCTCAAGCCATGTGTCATTGTTTGATTTTGTTTTCCTTTAATTTTAATTTAAATCAAACACTGTTATTTAAACTTGCATATATTCATTTCTTTAGCTCTTTCTCATTTTTTCATTCTAAATCAAAATTTCTTTCAGCTGAGAAATTTTGTTCATCTTTTCAAACTGCATTCCTCAAACAAGTAAACATTTGCATTCAACTCCTCTTTTTCAAATATTCAAAAAAAAACCTGCATTACACAAAGCCAGTAACTCCTCAAAACTCTGGAAATAAAGCAAACCTGCATTCTTGAAATCTATAACATATTTCAGAGCTGCAGTTTTTCATCTCCTCAAACCCAGAAATTCACATGAAATTCCTCAGAAATACATAGCAAACTTCACCTCTTAAAAACATGCAAAATCAAACCCCTGTTTAAATGCATTCAATTCTTCTGAAATCTGGGATTCAAACATAAATCTGCAATTTTGTTTTCTGCAATCTGGAAGGAAGCAACTACCTGCAAGATTAAACAATTTAAAGCAACATAAGCTACCTGCATGTATTTCTTTTCAAAAAGGCTTTTCAAGAATCTGGGTTCTGTCTGCATTCAATTTTAGGTGAGTAACTCTAATTTATAAAATTTATTAAATAGGTAAACATTGTTTTCTTGCTTTTAAATAAGAAATGAAATTAAGATTTGAATTTTCTGTGAACGTATATAAATGTGAAAGTATTTATGTGTATATGCAATTACTGTGTCTTGTTGTTCTTCAAATTCCAACTCCTGATTGATTCTAGAAATATTTTCTTTTGGGATGTTTGCTAATATGATTTCAATTCTGAATGAAGCTTGTTTAGTATAGGATAAGTTATAGATAAAATTCTGTTTTACTTGAAGTAAATATAACAGGGTAAGAAATTGTTTATGATGAAAATCCAAACATTATAAAACAATGATTCAGGTTTGTATTTCAAACCATCATTCAAAAATAGGATTTTTAAAAGTAAAACTATAATTTTTATTGTTTTAACCAGAAAGCAATTTAAATTTCACTGTAATGCACATTTTGGGGTAAACTGTTAGTTTATGAGTTCGATTGGATTAGATTTGTTTCTGAAGGTGGAGAAGTTAACTAGGATGATGGGAAAATTATTGGTTTAAATTAAAATTCATTTTTGTGGAGGGAATCTGGTTTTGAAAATCTAAACCCTAGTTCTACTGGGTTGGTGAAAGTGGATCTTTTAGGCAAACTTACTTGACCGAGTGACTTAGGGTTTTGGCAAATGGAGATTTATGGATTTATGAGCTTGTCACCGGAGTTTCGAGGGTGTTGATGGCCTGAGTTGCATCAGCAAGGTATTGACAGGTTGGAAGTGAAGGGGGCACTGTGTTGTTCCAGGTTTGAATGTTTGGCTTTGGTTTCAAATCCAAGCAAGTGATGACTGTATTGATGTTTGTTTGGTCTGAGCAACTCATTGTTGGCAATGGGGTGGTTGTATGGGTGGCCAGTGATGGCGGGAGACCGTGTGCAGGTGCATAAAAGCAAGGTGATTATAGTGATGATGGTGGTGTTCTGTTTTTGGGGTTGTAGGGTCATTTGTTCGGGTTGGTCTCGGGGAAAATTGGGGAGTGACTCGAAGAAGTTTGGCTTTTGACTCGAAGTAGGTTATAGGATGGCTTGGGTTGTAATGTTTCAGGGTTTAAACAGAGCCTTATTTCCAGTTTTAAAAATAATAATTTAAAAGTAAGTTTTTAAAATGCAAATTTAAAACCTGAACTAAGCATAAAATTTAAACTGAATTTAAATATGAATTCAAAGTTTGAATTCTGGGTTTTTGTAATAATTTGATTTCTTTTTTAAAAAGTAAGTTTTTCATGTTTTAGTATTTATACAGTGATATGTTTCCAGGTTTTACCAAATTGATGTAAAAAGAAATGCAAAACAAACTTTGAAACTATGTTTGAATCTAGAATTTAATTTAAATTCAATAAGTTTAAACTTTAGATCTTTGAATTAAATTTGAAATGTTTTAAATCCAAGTTTGGTTTTAAATTTAAAAACAGAACTGTCCTTCTATTTTGAAAATTTAAAAGTAGAGTTTAAAACTTAAAGATGAAGATCAATCTGAAAATGTTTAAAACCTGAAACTTAAATTTGAATTCAATAATTCAAATCTGAGATTTGAAATTATTTTTGAATTCAAATTTAAGATGTTAAACTAAAACAGGAAACCGGTTTTTTTTTTTTTTTCTTCTGTTTTTCTGTTTTAAGATTGAAAAGCAAAATTTTAAAATGTAACTAAAAATTTAAACAAGTTTAAATCTGGAAAACTGAATTTTTGAATAAACGAATCTGAGTTGAATTTAAATATGGAATTTAAATTTAGTTTTCAAACCTTTTAAAGTATACAGGAACTTTGGTTTTAAATTTAAAACTATAAGTTTTAATGTATGAAATAAAGTTTAAACTAAGTTTAAATTTAATTTTAAAACCTGAGACTTGACTCTAATGTCAGTTTTTTAAAATCTAATAAGTTTTTAAATTTAAATTTGTTTTGACTACTTTAGGAAGTTTAAACATTTTGAATTTGAAAATGAAAATGGAAATGTAAGTAAAGTTTTAAATTTTTGAGTTTGAATCTAGAATAAAAATTTGAATTGTGTTTCAATTGAATTTAAAAAGAACTTTTTTAAATTGAATTTTGAAACAAAGTGTTTAAAATATTTTGTATAAAGAAGTATGTTTCTAAATTTTGAACTTAAGAAATTGATTTCATTTAAATTATTAAATTAATTTGAATGGAATATTAATTATTTAATTAATGAATAATGTGGATGTTTAATTAAGTAATTAATATTATTTTTAAGTTAATTAATTAAGACTTAAGGTTAATTAATTAAGGTTAATTAATCTATAATTAAGGATGGTTAATTAAATTTCAATTAATGATTAAGATTTATTTAATCAAGTGATTAATAATTAATTAAGATTTTAATTAAAACTTAATTAATTAATAATTAGAGATTGATTATTAATTAGATTGATAATTAGATTAATTTATTAATAATAATCAATTGTTTAAGTTTTAATTACTTAATGAAAGTAATTAATGAATTAATTACTAGTGTAATTAATTTGATTAATGTGATTAGTTTAGAATAATTAAGTTTAATTAATTTAAACATTTGTGGATTTTTGATAATTACTTGTGTAATCAATGAATTTATAATTACTTAAGGAAGTAATTAAATAATAATTACTAAATGTAATTAAGATATTTATTATAGAAGTAATTTAAATTTGAATTACTTTGAAAATTTAACAAGTGATTAATGAAGATAATTAATTAAGGGTAATTAATTATGGGATGAGTAATTAGAGTAGTTAATTACTGGTTGTTAATCATGGGTGATTAATATATATGGTTTAAATTGAAGATTAATTACTTATGTAATTAATTTATATTTAGAGATTGATTAAATGTAGTTAGAAATCATTAATTAATTAATTAATGATGTAATTTGGATTTGATTAATTAAGGTATAATTAATATTAAATGTTAATTAATTATTGTAATTAGAGATGGTTAATCAGTAATGATTAAGTGAAATGAATATTGAGTTGACGATTTATAAATTGATTTGTAATCAATTGAAGATTAAATTAAGCAGGATTTTAATGATGAAGTAATTAATTTAATTAATTTTAAATTAATTAGAGTTTAGGTAATTAATTTAATTCATTTTAAATTAATTTTAAATGGTGTGATCATTAGATCATTGCTTATGTTTTGATGATTGGTATTGATTTCCTGGTATGGTTAGTAATCTCAGTTATGAGATGAGTGATGCTGTGATATGGATGCATTGGTTGCTTTTGGATGATAGTATGAATTATTTGATTATGATATGAATTGTTTGTTGGTAATGATAATGTTGATTATCTATTGTGTTGTGAATTATCTATCTATGTATATTTAGATAATGAATTGAATTATTTTAAACTTAAAACAACTTGGACCTTAAAAGACACGCTTTGGATTTCGATGAGACCGGGATCGGGTTTCCATATTTGGAATCCGAAAACAACATCGATTCCAAATAACGTTAGGTCGTTAATCCAGGTGGAGCGAGTGAAGACTCGAGGTGTAAGGGCTATACGTCAGTATAACTCTGTGGGTGATTCCGTAATGAGTTTGACGGAATAATACTTATAGATTCGAGATGGTGATTCAGTGTGCAAGGGTTATTGTCCTTAACTCTGAGGGTGATTCCAATACGAGTGTAATGAGATAATGCCTTCGGTTTCGTTCGAACCCGGAACGAACTTGTATGGATTGAATGCTTTCAGAACATCGTCAGGTGGATGATGAGCATTCTAAGTGTTATGTCCTATAAAGGTAATCGTTGCCTCAAGCCTCATCAACCGGGAATGGCTAAAACAGGGGAGGTGCAGCAAAGCTTCGTGGGTAGCACCCACTTGAGAGCAAGATTTATCCCTGTCTAGAGGTCCCTTTATTTCGGTTTAGTGGTGCGGTTGCTGATCACAACTGCGGGGTTGTCTTGTTTGGAACTGTTCAGTAAGGAACGGGTCCGGCTTTGTGTTGCAGGGGATTGGGAGTAATCCTCGGTACGGTGATCTAGGCCACGTACTGTGACGGGCGGTACCCCAGTAGCCCAGCCATTGTATTGAATCCAAAATCAAATAATTGCCAACGGTTTTGATTGTATTACCCACTTTTGTGGCTAGTAGCTGGAATTTAATGAATGTAACAATTTCGGTTATTTCTTATTTACTTGAAAACCCTAGACACTATTATAATATCATCGGATTTCCTATCAAATTTTTTGTTTAGCGTAAGGTAAAAACTATTCCATGTTTATGTGTGGGAAATCTTACGTGATACCTTTTCTTTTCAAAGGTTTTTCAAAGTTAAGCAACTTTAACCTGTTACTCACACCGGACCCATGTCTAACCTGGAGTTATTTCTGTTTCTCTACAACTCTTGGGTACTCAAATTTTTACGAGTAGCCAAGGGAATTCAGGTTAGGATTCAGGATTAGCTTGACGTATTATGGAGGAGCAAATGGAGCAGGAGGCTTCTGCGTATAGTTATATAGTTTTCCGCTGTGTTGGTATCTCTGAGTGTTTGTCTGTAATGTATTGAGTTGTAATAACTAGACAAGTGTTTATAACTGTCTCGTATGTGTTGTATATGACTGTGTACTCTGATATTTGTTGTATACTATGTAATACTTATGTTACTAATATAATTTATTCGTTCCACTGTTGAGATTCTTGTGTTGTTTCTTCATTCTCTTCTTTCTTTTCTCTTTTCTATCCCTTTCTTTCTTAAAGATGATGCGATTTTCCGGGAGTGGAAAGTCGGGTCGTCACGGCGTGGGTGGAGTTGCTGATGGTCTTCGTTATGGCACCATTCGATCGATCTATCATTGAGCGTGGCGGCCGCGAATTGGAACCCTAAGGAATGAGGATGGGTTCGGTTCTTGCGTGTTTTCCTGGGCATGCTCGCATTGTGGAAGAGAAGGGTCGAATGGCCTTGATGGTGGGACAGAAGAAATCAACGGCCCTGATGTTTTTAGGTTATAAAAAAAATTAAAATAAGTTGTAATTTATTATATTATAAATCTGTATAAACTTTAAAACGTGATATCTTTTTCATACGAGGTCGAAAACGCACGAAACAAGTTGTGCTGGGTTCGTATGGATGAGCACTCCACTATGGAATTGGATTGGAGTCGTTTGGAGCTAGCGAGAATTTCGGGTGAAATTAAACGCTTGTTTAATTTTATTCGAAATAAAACACTGGAGCAGAATTGAAATCAAGGTAAGAACTTCTCACTCAATCGATAGTTTCGATTTATATTTTTGAATAGTTAGATTTAAAATTGTTGATTGTATGCATGAATGATGATTGTTATCTATTGATTGTTAAAATATATATTATGCGCCGTTAGTAAGCGGATGTTATTTATCAAAAACATATACCGCGAATATTTCACAGTACAGTGAAATTGGTATTATTTATGTACTTGGAGTTAATTTCCCGCATTATATAGCGGACGAGACCCTATTGCGCCGCCTATTAAGCGGATAATATTTATATAAATCCCATATACCGCGATAATTCCGTACTGGAACGAAATTGGGATTGTGCTAACATCTTTGGATGCAGGAAAACAGGTTGGAGGGTTCCAACTAGATTCCTCAACTGTATTGATTTATTTACAAATATTGTGATATTTGTTGATTATCATATCGATATATGATATTTGGATGTCGTGATTGACTATTTGGCGTTGTTGCATCATCGGATCAAATTTTGAAGTTTTAAAGTAATGATTTTTGTTTTTAAAAGAATTTTTAAAGTAATTCTTGAAAGTATACGTTTTATTAAATTTTGAATTGATTCATTTTAAATAATTTAAAACGTTATAAACTTTTATGTTATAAAAATTAAGATTTCTGTGAAATATAACCAAAAGGTGATTTTTGAGATAAGTAGTTAATAAATTTATAAAATGGTTAAATTGGGATTTTTGGATTATTTTAAAACGGGTTATATGAAAGATGTATAAATTTGATATCTTAAAATTAAAAATATTGGAATTATAAAACTAGTTTTATAAGCGTTAAAATGAAGTACAAATGGATTCATAAGTGAATGAAAATTTATAGATTTATGAATTGTGAAGTTGTAAAATGAATAGATGTTGTAAGACAAATGATACTAAGGAATTAACTTATAAATCAGATTTTTGCATTTAAATTGAAATCTTTGATGAAGCAAAAATGGTTTATAGTTGAGATTTATAAAATATATATTTTATAAATCGAAAATAATAGAATTTTAGAAGGGTTCTATTAATATTGAACATAGGTTTATAAATGAAATCTTATAAGTAATAAGATTTATAATTTGTGAAGTTTTAAGAGAACGATTTTGTAAATAAATGGATTATAAGCATTCAACTTATAATATGGACTTTTGGTATATAATCGAGTTATATAAATTAAATTGGATTAATAAAGGAGATTTATAAATCAAAGCTTATGAATAGAAATGGAATTTATAGACATTGTTTATAAATTCGAAATCAATGGAATTTGATAAATTGAAAGTTGAAATTGGTTAAGGAAGTATATTCACGATTTTGGACAGTGAATATATTATCAAATAAAATGGATATGCTTGGGAAAATGAATATTGTAAAATGAAGTTAATCATTTTAACGATGTTTTGAAATGTATTATGAATCGAATACATAGATTTCAACATTCATTGTTGAAATAGACGTTTTTGAGAAATAAGGAAATGGTGGACTATAACACCGTTGTTATAGTAAATGATTTCCGAAAGGAAATGTTTTGTATAGTATTGGGATTTATGTATCTACTTTAATTTTGAACCCCTATACTAGTGATTTTGGGTCATCATAACGGTGTTTTACACAACATTCGTTTTGACTCAAATAAATGTGTTTAAGTGAATGTTTTCCTTAATGAATGAAATATATACTTAATTTCGATTTATGTATATTGAATATTTCCAAATGTTGAAAATAAATAGATTTGTGAATTACTTATTATTAAATAAGTATGGAAATGTTTTTCCAATATGAAGTGAATGTTTTGAGAATTTATCTTTTTGAAGATAAATTGAAAATGAATAGTTGAAATCGTATATTCATAGATATTTTGGAATTGTAAATTCACTATGGAATTTATAAAAGAAAGGGAAATTAGTTAAAAATAAACGTTCATTTATTTTGAAGTATGGAGATTAATTTACGGATTTGGAACGTAAATCTAATATATCGGTAAGGATTTATTTAATTTGTTTAAATGAACCATTTTGAAATGAAAGTTGTAAGGGTGTAAATTTATTTGAAACTGGTTTTCAAAGGGTTGAAGTGTGGGATATATATCTTATAAAGATATTTTTGAAAATAAATAATTTGGGAAATTATTTGAAATCGGGTGATGTTGTGCATACCTATTGATAGTTAAATAACCGACTATCAATATTTACCTTTAAATAGGCATTTGTTGTGATTTGCTTGAATTTGAATGCTACACTTATTTTTGAATAAGCGCTCACTATTCGGGTTAGCCGGGAAGGGACCTTCGGGTCGTATAACCCATTCCGAATATGTGATACGTCGTTATGGATTGCATTTGATGACCGATGGTGAAGACCAGGTAATTTTGAAAATTATAGGATGACCTATCGATTGTCTCTGCACCGTTAGCTATGGTATGGAGATTTCCTTTGTGATGGGAAGTTTTATCGGGATTGTGAATACTCGGATTGCAAGGGCTTCTTTTGAAGTGCCTTCGGTTCTGTTCGAACCCGGAACAAACTTGTATGGTTACGTGTCTGACATTACATTTTGAGATATAAAGCAGATTTCTTTCAAATACATTTCTGTTGGTGGCGGAGAATTTATTCTCTTAGCTTAACACCCTTCTCTGAGACGTACGAGCTAAGAGGTTATGTAGTTGATGATTATCAACGATATATTCCCTATTCGGTACTGTGACATGCTGAGTGTTGCTGTGAAATGATCGTTGTTTGATCATTTGTGATATGATCATTTGTATGATCGTTTATCTTTGTGATTATTACTTTGATCATTTGTTGACCCAAAGCAGCTTTTGTATAAAGCGTAGCTTTGTGGACGAGACTTCGTCAGACCTCACTCCCCGGAAATGGTCAAAACAGGAATATGCGGCAAGGTTACGAGGGTCGCGCCCTTTAGGGTATGTCATTTCCTTCTGAAAAGGGTGGTATCATGGTATGGAGCCCACGTACTTACTCATGTTGATGCACTATATCTATTACTGTGTGGTGTTGTTGGAATCGAGCGCTCGGATAAAGGTCCAAATGGACCGCGGGATGGCATAGTCGTGTAGTAGTTACCTAATGACAAAGGTAACCCGGCCTTGTGTTGGCAGAGAGCTGGTTAAGTTCTCGGGACGTCCCGCCAGAGCCGATCCCGTGTGGCGGTAGGAAGTTCCTTAGCGTGACCATTTGTTGGAAAATACAAAGAAACAATACGAGCCTTGTACGGTTTTAGTTGTATAACCTGCTATGGAATGTGGCGGTAACCTGCTATTGAACATGGTAGCTATAGTAGGCATAAGTGCGGAATGCCTATGCTGGCTAAGATTTATATCTTTACTTTCGAAATGTCTTCCTACACTATGCACTAGTAATAATATCAAATGTTTCTTTTTAATGCGTATCAAGCATCTTTGACAATCATAAGGAGAAATCTCCTCCGATTCTGCGTTTGCATTGTGTGTGCGTGCGGGAGGCCTTATGGTAGTCTCATTTTTAAAAGCATTGCAAATTAACTTTAAAAATATTCCTCTATTTTCTTTTTGAAGATAAAAATAAACTATTTTAGTTCTCACACCAGTCCCATGACTGACTCGGAGTTTATTGTTTTCCTTCCTAAACTCTGGGTGCCCACCAATTTCCACACACGCAGTCACGAGTCGGGTTTATCAGGATATTCTGGAATTCAGGAGTTGCTGGTGGCAAGTTGGATGACATGGCGTATTCACTAGTATATAGTATTTCTCTTCCATTGTTTGTTGTTGTGTGATAGTTGTACACTCTGACGATGTAATGAAATGTAATGTAATAACTGATATAGTTCTTTGTTTTAAAAAGTATTCATTTATCTATTATGTGTTGTTCCACTGCGGCTGTGAGATTCTGATATTGTTTTTGTTCTGTTTTCTTATTTCTTGTATCTTTTTCTTCTACCTCTTCTTCTTTAACCCTAACAATTCGGTTTTCCGGCATTCGATTATGCGGCATTTGATACAGTGGACGTATTGATGCCGACCTTCGGATCGTGATAAAATCGAGTCGTTACAGTTGGTATCAGAGCATTTGGTTAAGCGACATCTATGGCTCTGTTGGGTATTACTCATTAGAGATGGAGTCAGTAGTACTGTAGAATGAATGTGAGTGTAATAATAGATATGAGCGCGTATTTGTTAGTGAATATAAAATAATTTTATATTGTGTTGATTGATTTATTGAGTGGCATATGAACCTTCGTCAGCACGGCCTGCACAACTATGCCGAAGGGGTATCTAAACACTTGAATAGCACAATTCGATTCAATATTGTTTTCGAAAGGGATAAATGAAATAATTTCATCCAAAATATATTTTGATATATAAAAAAAAGAAGGGGAAAAGAAATATATTCTGAAATTATTATATAACTTGGATGTTTTGAATGATAACATTATAGTCCAATAAGATTATAAAATCTGAAATAGCTTATATAACCAAGGAAGTCATTAGATTTGGAAATTTTGAAATTAAATTTTAAAAGTGAGGAGTTAAAAATGAAATTTAACTTGGATTAAGATTAAAATGTGAAATATAATTAATGACTGGAAGAAAAAAATGAATTCAGTTGTATTTAAACAAAGTTGAATTGGTAAAATTGGAAGTTAAATGGAATTTACTTTAGAATTGAAATCTGAATTGAATTTATAAGTGGAAACTTAAGTTAAGTTAAACGAATGATGGTTGAAATGGAATATAACTTAAATAATGTTGAATAAAGTTGATTTTGGTGTCAAAGTAAATTAATAAGTGAATTAATGAAGTGAAGTCATTAAGAATTTGAACTTGAGTTATATAAATGAAATTCAACTTTATATGTTAAAGGAATTAACAACTGAATTGATGAATGGATGAAATATTAATCAATTGAATGTAAATAATTAGTATGAAACAATGAATATAAGTGTTAATTCATTAAAAGCTAATGTTATTGGAAATTGAATAAATTGAATGAATGTCAATTAGATATCAACCAGTTGGAATTAAAGTGTTGGACCAAATTGAATGTAAATTAAATAATTTGGTTATGTTGAATATATACATTGGTTGCCATGTGAATGTTAGTTGTATATAATTCACTAAGTGTTAATGAAAGTAAATTAGAAAAATCAAAAGTTATGTAATTGAATCCAAATTGGAAGTAAATAAATTTGAATAGAATTGGATTTGATTTGGATTGAAGGCGAATTAATGTGAATAAATTAGTGAATATAAACTAACTGAAATCGAATGAATGAATGTTAGTAAAATTCCAATGTTAATGAATCAATTGGAAAACCAATTCAATGAATATTAATGAGAAGTGAATTTATGTTGATTTTGGTGGTTGCATTTGTTGTTTTGTTGCATTTACTATATTGGCATATGTAGTTGTAGTGATATATGTTGTATATTGATATTATTTTCATATATGCATGTTTCTCATTTGTTTGTTGAGTGTTTAGTAGGTGCGGATTGCGTTTGCTTCGCATTTGGAGCTCGCTTTCGCGCTATATTAGCCGTATATGCTCGCTAATAAAATATAAGGTACATATCTCGGATTAAATATCGTACTTTTACATTTTTTTCCCTACGGGATGCCTCATCACTTGATGAGATGTATATTTGTGATATATATACTGTCATTTTTTTTTTCGGATCGAGCCGCGCAAAGTAGACTATGGCGAATTTTTCCGAAAATTTAAGGCGTTAGAAAAATATGAGAAAAATTGGGAAAGTTTGTGAAAACTATAACTTTGATTTGGAGTTGAAAGTTAAAAAATATTAGTTGTTTTTGAAAAGATAACTAAGTATGATTTGAAAACATAGTAAAGTTATTATAAGGAGTTTAACTATGGATTTTTTGAAAGTTAATGGATTCTGTAACTTTTCTTACTTGGTAATTTCGAGGACGATATTCTTTTAAGGGGGAAAGTCTGTAACGACCCAGAATTTATTGGATTTAATTGGATAATTAAATCGATAATTTAATAGTTGAAATTTCAGAAATAATTGAAAATTGGGTTAAATATGATTGAAAATGATTTGTAAAATTTTATTTTATCATATTGGAGTTAGAACGATATTTTAGAACTTTTAAAATTTTATTAAGAGTTAATTTGTGAAAATTGAATATTTTAATACTTAATTATCGACTAAAAAATAACCAATTTTCGAACAGTCTCAGAATTGGACGAAACTAGTTCCATTGGATCCGTAATAGTTTGTTATTATCTAATTTCAATTTTCGTAGCAATCGGAGTTTTCGTTTGACCGTGGCAGCTCGAATCGCATCGAAATTGTTTTAATATTAATTTGGCGAGTTAAAATAGCCATTTTTCAAACAGTCTCGAATTTTGACGAAACCTGTTTCATCGGATCCATAATGGGATATTATTGTATGGTTTCAAATTTCGTGTCAATCGGATTTACCATTTGTCCGGGGCAAGCTAAAACGCCTAGAAATTAGTTTAAATCGATTTAATTTAAATTGAATGTTTATTCCCATAACTCACACAGATGATCGAATTAGCTCCCGAAACACGTTCCATTGTGTTCGGAACGTGGGGTAAACCTTAGGAACGCCAACCGGCACGCTTTGTTTGGAGTTCGGAAATTCCGGGGTGAATAGTGTTTTTGGAAATTTTCTATATAAGTACTTCATAACTTCAATTTGCAAAACATAATAAAACCTAACCCTAATATTGCCTTCAGCCGCCACTTTCATAAACCTATGGCCAAAATTAAACCTCCTTCTCCCTCAATTATCTTCAAATCTATCAACAATTACAAGAAACCTCCAACTAGAAAAGTGTAGAGCTCGACGAGTACGACATATCCAATGGTGGTGATCTGAATTGGAGCGTCGTGGAGGAAGAAATAGGCCTGCGTTCGTGGTGGATTGCGCACGAATTTCAGGGTCATATAGGTGGCCGAGCTTGGCCATGCTCACGGCGTGGGTGGAGTTGCTGATGGTCTTCGTTATGGCACCATTCGATCGATCTATCGTTGAGCGTGGCGGCCGCGAATTGGAACCCTAAGAAATGAGGATGGGTTCGGTTCTTGCGTGTTTTCCTGGGCATGCTCGTGTTTTGGAAGAGAAGGGCCGAACGGCCTTGATGGTGGGGTAGAAGAAATCAACGACCCTGATGTTTTTAGGTTCTAAAAGAATTAAAATAAGTTGTAATTTATTATGTTATAAATTTGTATAAACTTTAAAATGTGATATCTTTTTCCTACGAGGTCGAAAATGCACGAAACAAGTTGCGTTGGGTTCATATGGACGAGCACTATGCTATAGAATTCGATTGGAGTCGTTTGGAGCTAGCGAGAATTTCGGGTAAAATTAAACGCGTGTTTAATTTTATTCGAAATAAAACGCAGGAACGGAATTGAAATCAAGGCGAGAACTTCTCACTCAATCGAATAGTTTCGATTTATAATTTTAAATAGTTAGATTTAAAATTGTTGATTGTATGCATGAATGATGATTGTTATCTATTGATTGTTAAAATAGACATTATGCGCCGTTAGTAAGCGGATGTTATTTATTAAAATCATATACCGCGAATATTTCACAGTATAGTGAAATTGGTATTATTTATGTACTTGGAGTTGATTTCCCGCATTATATAGCGGATGAGACCATATTGCGCCGCCTATTAAGCGGATAATGTTTTTATAAATCCCATATACCGCGATAATTCCGTACTGGAACGAAATTGGTACTGTGCTAACATCTTTGGATGCAGGAAAACAGGATGGAGGGATCCAACTGGATTCCTTAACTGTATTGATTTATTTACAGATATTGTGACATTTGTTGATTATCATATCGATATATGATATTTGGATGTCGTGATTGACTATTTGGCGCTGTTGCATCATCAAATCCATTTTTGAAGTTTTAAAGTAATGATTTTGGTTTTTAAAAGAATTTTTAAAGTAATTCTTGAAAGTATACGGTTTATTAAATTTTGAATTGATTCATTTTAAATAATTTAAAACATTATAAACTTTTATGTTATAAAAATTAAGATTTCTGTGAAATATAACCAAAAGGTGAGTTTTGAGATAAGTAGTTAATAAATTTATAAAATAGTTAAATTGGGATTTTTGGATTATTTTAAAACGGGTTATATGAAAATGTATAAATTTGATATTTTAAAATTAAAAATATTGGAATTATAAAACGAGTTTTTATAAGCGTTAAAATGAAGTATAAATGGTTTCATAAGTGAATGAAAATTTATAGATTTATGAATTGTCAAGTTGTAAAATGAATAGATGTTGTAAGACAAAAGATATTAAGGAATTAACTTATAAATCGGATTTTTGCATTTAAATTGAATCTTTGATGAAGCAAAAATGGTTTATAGTTGAGATTTATAAAATATATATTTTATAAATCGAAAATAATACAATTTTAGAAGGAGTTCTATTAATGTTGAACATAGGTTTATAAATGAAATCTTATAAGTAATAAGATTTATGATTTGTGAAGTTTTAAGAGAACTATTTTGTAAATAAATGGATTATAAGCATTCAACTTATAATATGGACAATTGGTATATATTTGAGTTATATAAATTAAATTGGATTAATAAAGGAGATTTATAAATCGAAACTTATGAATAGAAATGGAATTTATAGACATTGTTTATAAATTCGAAATCAATGGAATTTGATAAATTGAAAGTTGAAATTGGTTAAGGAAGTATATTCACGATTTTGGACAGTGAATATATTATCAAATAAAATGGATATGCTTGGGAAAATGAATATTATAAAATGAAGTTAATTGTTTTAACGATGTTTTGAAATGTATTATGAATCGAATACATAGATTTCAACATTCATTGTTGAAATAGACGTTTTCGAGAAATAAGGAAATGGTGGACTATAACACTGTTGTTATAGTAAATGATTTCCGAAAGGAAATGTTTTGTATAGTTTTGGGATTTATATATGTATTTTAATTTTGAATCCCTATACTAGTGATTTTGGGTCGTCGTAATGGTGTTTTACGCAACATTCGTTTTGACTCTAATAAATGTGTTTAAGTGAATGTTTTCCTTAAAGAATGAAATATATACTTAATTCGATTTAAGTATATTGAATATTTCCAAATGTTGAAAATAAATAGATTTATGAATTACTTATTATTAAATAAGTGTGGAAATGTTTTTCCAATATGAAGTGAATGTTTTGAGAATTTATCTTTTTAAAGATAAATTGAAAATGAATAATTGAAATCGTATATTCATAGATATTTTGGAATTGTAAATTCACTATGGAATTTATAAAAGAAAGGGAAATTAGTTAAAAATAAACGTTGATTTATTTTGAAGTATGGAGATTAATTTACGGATTTGGAACGTAAATCTAATATATCGGTAAGGATTTATTTAATTGGTTTAAATGAACCATTTTGAAATGAAAGTTGTAAGGGTGTAAATTTATTTGAAACTGGTTTTCAAAGGGTTGAAGTGTGGGATATATATCTTATAAAGATATTTTTGAAAATAAATAATTTGGGAAATTATTTGAAATCGGGTGATGTTGTGCATTGTTAACTCCACTTTTTCAGCAAGGCCGTGATATCAAAAATTGACCGAGAAACCAATGATAGTTCGTCTCGAAGAATAGTCAACTCAGCATCCCAACAAAGCAAGTTATGTTGAATGGCTTTTCAGATAAGATCCCCTACGGAGGGGGGTCCAAGGGGTGCCAACCCCCCAAGGTGGGGGTGCGGGGGCAACGCCACCGCTACGGTGATCGACCTGCCCGGTCAGGTCGCAGGGGTCCAGGGGGCAGCGCCCCGTCCAAAACAGTATACGACTTAGAGAATGGAGCGACCTATCTTCTACTCGAAGTCAACGACCTAACTGATGAAGCGGGTTAACGAGCTAACAAGTGGCACGACTTACCGACTTAATAAGGTTGCCGACTTAATAAGGTTAACGACTCAATAAGCTTAACGACTCAAGGATTGGACGACCTAAGAAGTGCCATGACTTAACGAGTTAAGGTTCAAGGCGACTTAGAGGAATGGAATGACTCAAGAGGGTTAACGGTTCATGAGACAGGCCGACTCAGTGGATCAACGACTCAAGAACTGTGCGACTCAAGGTCTTCACGACCTAACAATTCAAGGGCTGAACGACCTACGAGTTAAGGATCTACGAGTTAAAGACTCTACGAGTTAAAAGGTCTACGAGATAAGGATCTACGACTTAAAGCTTCCACGAGTTAAAGAGTCTACGAGATAACAATCTTACGAGTTAGAAGATGGCGCGACAGGAAGTCTACGGCTCAAAAGATAAGTTGTTCACGACCTAAGACTTGGAGACAAGTTCAACACCACGCTGTAGTAAGAAGAATCGCTGACGACTTACGACCTATGATGAGTCGTGTACGACTCATGCTAGCATAAAGGAAACTGCATTTGGTTAACTCGTGAACGACTTAGAACTTGTATCATTCATTCAGATGGGTGCATAACTCTGGGCCAAGCCATGAACCCTGTAAATCAGCCGCGACCTACCATGAGTCGTATACGAGTTACGACTCATCATGAGTCGTACACGAGTTACGACTCATCGTGAGTCGTATACGAGTTACGACCTAACTCCGAAGATGCCTATAAATACGCCCATAACTCCAACAGAAAGGGGACTTTTGGCTCATTCTCTTCAAGCGCCGTTACTCTGCTGCATTCCAAACCAATCCAACACTTAAAGCTCTCAAGACACGAAGAACGCTACAAATAACTTCGAGAAAAGATCACACACATCCAACATGGATTTGAAGACTCTAATCTCCATTGAAGTTTAGGCTACTTGTTCTAAGTGACTTGTAATTCAAAGTGTATTGTACTTGGAAAGAATTGTATCAGCTTGTAACGAGATCATCAATAAAAGTACTTAAAGTGGACGTAGGCTATACCCTTAAGCCGAACCACTATAAAATTGTTGTTGTTTACCGCTTCTCCGCTATTATCTGCTTGTAATCTGTTCCCGAGTTATCGGGTGGTGCTTTCACAACTATAACTCATACACCGGGGTGTTAGCGTTCAAATTTTAGCCTTAACATTTTTGGTGCTTTCACTGAGAATTGAACTCAGGAATACTTTCACCATTGCTTCGCGAAAGTTTGTTGAAAGAATCTCTCTAAAGACCAGAAGTTTATCCGAGATAATGGCTACTAGAAGATAGCTCAGATCTGACAGATCCGGTGATGCTCATGAGGATACGACCACTTCTCTTGCTCCAAATGAAGCAGCTGCAAATGAAGCAGCTCCGAGTGTGGGAATTACACAAGAGGTGTTTGATGCTGCAGTTTCTGGGTTATATCAGCAAATGGAAGCCCAGAACGCTCTAATGCTGGAAAGAATGAATGCTTTACTTGGAGGCAACCGTCAAGAAGAAAATAATGAAGAGACCTTTGCAGATGATGCCCATGATTCCCAAGAGAAAAGTATCCCTCAAAGAGCAGCTGACTTCTGCCCGGCAAAGCCTTTGAACGATAAGGAGTACCTATCAGGGATGATTCGCTCGATTATGAAAGAGAGCATGCAGAGGCAAGAGGATGAAAATGATTGGGGGTTTGCTCCAAGTAAGACACCGTTCACCGAAAAGATCTTGAAGGCAGAGTTTCCAAGGAAATTTGTACCTCCTACTATCCCGGCTTATCGAGGCACAAGTGACCCTAATCAGTTCCTGTACAAGTACGATTGGCATATGACTGGGGCAAGAGCAACAGATGAAATCAAGTGCCGATACTTTCTGGTATACTTAGAGGGAGTGGCCTTACTTTGGTTCACAAAGCTGCCAGTTAGATCTGTGGATCAATTTTCCGACTTAACACGAAAGTTCAAAGATCAGTTCAGGCTATATGCTACAAAGGCCAAGGATATAATGTCACTCTCTAGTCTAGAACAAAATCCCGGGGAGTCTATCAGATCGTTCTTAAACCGCTTCAATATAGCCTTGGCCGAGGTTGATAACGCAGAGCCACGGATGGTTTTGACTTATCTGATGCGGGCTATCGATAAATCGAGTGAATTTGGCAAATGGCTAAAAATGAAGGAGCCAAACTCACTTGAGAAATTCTATAAGAAGGCCGACGAGTTTATGCGCTTGGAAAGCTTTCCTATGCCAACAAAAGCAGTCGTGACCGAAATTCAGAATGTCAATGTTGCTTCTAATAAAGGAGAATCTGGAGGACAGAAAAGGAAGAATGATGATGAAAAAAGGCAGGGAAATCCAAAGAAAAACCGCCACTTTGAACCGTCGAATTATACTCCCTTAACTGATACTCCAGAGAACATTTTCTTGGCAACAAAGGATATTGTTGAATATCCTAAACCACAAAAGTTGATACTAAGGAAAAATGCCTCGGAAAGTGAAAGATTCTGTAAATTCCACAATCAACCTGGCCATGACACTGACGAGTGTCGCCATTTGAAGGATCTGATTGAGAAGCTGTTGAAAGAGAATAAACTTCAGCAATATGTCCGGAGAAACAGGAATGATCCATCCTCATCCACTCCGGGGCAAATACTTCTCACTCATCATTACGGCCCAAATGAAAGAACTGCAACACAGGGATCTGAGAGGCTTTTCATTAATGTTATCACAGGGGGCCCTCACCCAGCGGACAGAAGTTGGGACGAGATGGAAAGATATGCTCATGCTTTGAGACAAGCCCCGGAGGGAGAGAATGTCCTTGTTCTGGAAGATGGTGCCTAATGGCCATATTTCACTTAATGGCTTTTGCTTAAAATTCATAGAATAATACTGGATTTATGATTCCTGTATAAAATGCCGTTGTAAAAACAGTGCAAATAAATAATAGGAACTATAAATCTTGAGCTTTCTATTACGATAAAAGGCTTGTTTCATCTCGATATGCAAATATCTTAAAATATATTGCTAAAATGCATATTTAATGTTGTAGGCAATCAAAGCAAAGCTCACCTAGTCAAAACATCACAAAGCCAAGCGATTCCTACAAATCGCTCAACAGGTGAATATCAGGCCACAAAAATTTCAGACCCAAATCCTACATAAGAAGTGCTTCAAACAAACAGTGAGTGATTCAACCGGAGGTGGGCCCTTGCAAACTAATTGAGATCGTTTGTGCAAACGAACATTCGATTAAGTAGCTTGTGTCCGCCCCTGCGAGCTCACTTAACAATGAAGTACACTTCTTTGGATAAAATAAACTACTTCCAAAAGAAGGAAATGTGGGTTTGGAAATGATACTGGGGAATCGCTGAGGATCAAATGGTGAAAAGACATGGGCGAGCAGGCAGGAAACAAATAAAGACCTCTTCGGGGGCACATTTCACCGGAGCTGAAGTGCAAACTCTTCGGAGGCCCACTTCTCCAGAGCTGAAATGCCAAATAAAGACCTCTTCGGGGGCACATTTCACCATAGCTGAAGTGCAAACTCTTCGAAGGCCCACTTCTCCAGAGCTGAAATGTCAAATAAAGACCTCTTCGGGGGCACATTTCACCAAAGCTGAAGTGCAAACTCTTCGGAGGCCCACTTCTCCAGAGCTGAAATGCCAAATAAAGACCTCTTCGGGGGCACATTTCACCAGAGCTGAAGTGCAAACTCTTCGGAGGCCCACTTCTCCAGAGCTGAAATGCCAAATAAAGACCTCTTCGGGGGCACATTTCACCAGAGCTGAAGTGCAAACTCTTCGGAGGCCCACTTCTCCAGAGCTGAAATGCCAAATAAAGACCTCTTCGGGGGCACATTTCACCAGAGCTGAAGTGCAAACTCTTCGGAGGCCCACTTCTCCAGAGCTGAAATGCCAAATAAAGACCTCTTCGAGGGCACATTTCACCAGAGCTGAAGTGCAAACTCTTCGGAGGCCCACTTCTCCAGAGCTGAAATGCCAAATAAAGACCTCTTCGGGGGCACATTTCACCAAAGCTGAAGTGCAAACTCTTCGGAGGACCACTTCTCCAGAGCTGAAATGCCAAATAAAGACCTCTTCGGGGGCACATTTCACCAGAGCTGAAGTGCAAACTCTTCGGAGGCCCACTTCTCCAGAGCTGAAATGCCAAATAAAGACCTCTTCGGGGGCACATTTCACTAGAGCTGAAGTGCAAACTCTTCGGAGGCCCACTTCTCCAGAGCTGAAATGTGAAATAAAGACCTCTTCGGGGGCACATTTCACCAGAGCTGAAGTGCAAACTCTTCGGAGGCCCACTTCTCCAGAGCTGAAATGCCAAATAAAGACCTCTTCGGGGGCACATTTCACCAGAGCTGAAGTGCAAACTCTTCGGAGGCCCACTTCTCCAGAGCTGAAATGCCAAATAAAGACCTCTTCGGGGGCACATTTCACCAAAGCTGAAGTGCAAACTCTTCGGAGGCCCACTTCTCCAGAGCTGAAATGCCAAATAAAGACCTCTTCGGGGGCACATTTCACCAGAGCTGAAGTGCAAACTCTTCGGAGGCCCACTTCTCTAGCGCTGAAATGCCAAATAAAGACCTCTTCGGGGGCACATTTCACCAGAGCTGAAGTGCAAACTCTTCGGAGGCCCACTTCTCCGGAGCTGAAATGCCAAATAAAGACCTCTTCGAGGGCACATTTCACCAGAGCTGAAGTGCAATCTCTACGGAGGCCCACTTCTCCAGAGTTGAAATGTCAAATCAAAGCCCTCCAGCGAGGCGCAACAAAAAAAAATAAAAAAAAAATAAAAAAAAAAAGAGAAAAAAAAAAGAGAAAGGCTTCTCCAACACAAGGCGCACTCTACTAAAGCAAGAATAATGTTTCCTCAAAAATGGAAAATTATTCTCTGAAGAAAGAGTGCATGCCTTCTGAAAATGGAAGAGTTATTCTCTAAAGTAAGAGTACAAGTCTTCTAAAAACAGAAGAGTTGTTCTCCAAAATCTCCTCAAAATGGAGAATATTACAATGAGTTGTGGTATGGGGGCAATATATATTGCTACATTAATAAAAGCAGAACCCAAGCAACGTACCACAAGCTCACTGCAATATCATGCAAAGAGAATAAAGAAACTTGTATGAAAATGAGGAATAAATACATTCTCAAATACAGACAAAAGTTTCTATAAAATTTGTTATGCACGTGCAGGTTTCAAAAGGAAAAACAAGAAGGATGACCCCACACCGTCAAATGGAGTAAAACATTACACGAATAAGGCTTCCTCAATAGGTTCCATTGATGCAAGTTCCTTTGCGAAAGCTGGGGCATCTGAAGTTTCTGCTTGAAAACCAGGGGCATCGTGAAGCTGAGTCGACCAAAAAGAGTGCAAAAATCCGAATTAGTGCAAAAATTCATCTTTCAGCAAAAAATTTAACGCTCCTCTCCTTAACCGTCACAGCACTTAGTCTTCTAAAAATTGATTTGTGACGGGAATATTCGAAAAGAGGAAGGAAGTGCTGCAAAAGTAAAGAATGAAATTAGTACCGGACAACTCGGATTTTGAAAATCCCAGAAATGGAAAGATCCAGTTTGCCCCACTACTCTTCTTATCGAAAGGACATTCTATATGAAGAACTGAATATTCAAAAGTAAAGGTGCACGTTTTCTAAAAGCGTGTGAAGTGTTGTGCAAAGCTACTAAAATAACAAGTAAATAAAGCAATACTTGAAATAATACTGGTTGGCATATGTCAATTCAGAAGAATTCGAGGATTGTTATTTGAAAGTAAGTGCGGTGTCAATGCAGATAGCAGTTATAACTGTGTAAACTTTGTGTTGATACTTCATTCGAGACAGTTGATTCGCAACACTTCATCAAGACCATGCTAATTTGCTTATCGTAAAATACCAGTTCTTTGATCTAATCCATCACTCGATATGGGCAATCGGTGATGAGTATATTCGCCCTATTTTTCTGCAAATGTTGCGTTTAACAGGTTGTTAAAATAATCTGTAAAGAGATGCAACAAGTTCAGGTCAAAGTTCCGTTGAATCGCATTGGTCAAGTTTAAAAGGCTTCAGGTCAAAACAAAGCAAAGTTGCCTAAGTACAAGCTCAGCAGCTCAGTAAAGCACGAGTTAAGAAGAATCGAAGCACACGACCTAGTCCCTAGGCGTATACTTCGAGGGGCAAGTGTTAACTCCACTTTTTCAGCAAGGCCGTGATATCAAAAATTGACCGAGAAACCAATGATGGTTCGTCTCGAAGAATAGTCAACTCAGCATCCCAACAAAGCAAGTTCTGTTGAATGGCTTTTCAGATAAGATCCCCTACGGAGGGGGGTCCAGGGGGGTGCCAACCCCCCAAGGTGGGGGTGCGGGGGCAACGCCACCGCTACGGTGATCGACCTGCCCGGTCAGGTCGCAGGGGTGCAGGGGGCAGCGCCCCGTCCAAAACGGTATACGACTTAGAGAATGGAGCGACCTATCTTCTACTCGAAGTCAACGGCCTAACTGATGAAGCGGGTTAACGAGCTAACAAGTGGCACGACTTACCGACTTAATAAGGTTGCCGACTTAATAAGGTTAACGACTCAATAAGCTTAACGACTCAAGGATTGGACGACTTAAGAAGTGCCACGACTTAACGAGTTAAGGTTCAAGGCGACTTAGAGGAATGGAACGACTCAAGATGGTTAACGGTTCATGAGACAGGCCGACTCAGTGGATCAACGACTCAAGAACTGTGCGACTCAAGGTCTTCACGACCTAACAATTCAAGGGCTGAACGACCTACGAGTTAAGGATCTACGAGTTAAAGACTCTACGAGTTAAAAGGTCTACGAGATAAGGATCTACGACTTAAAGCCTCCACGAGTTAAAGAGTCTATGAGATAACAATCTTACGAGTTAGAAGATGGCGCGACAGGAAGTCTACGGCTCAAAAGATAAGTTGTTCACGACCTAAGACTTGGAGACAAGTTCAACACCACGCTGTAGTAAGAAGAATCGCTGACGACTTACGACCTATGATGAGTCGTGTACGACTCATGCTAGCATAAAGGAAACTGCATTTGGTTAACTCGTGAACGACTTAGAACTTGTATCATTCATTCAGATGGGTGCATAACTCTGGGCCAAGCCATGAACCCTGTAAATCAGCCGCGACCTACCATGAGTCGTATACGAGTTACGACTCATCGTGAGTCGTACACGAGTTACGACTCATCGTGAGTCGTATACGAGTTACGACCTAACTCCGAAGATGCCTATAAATACGCCCATAACTCCAACAGAAAGGGGACTTTTGGCTCATTCTCTTCAAGCGCCGTTACTCTGCTGCATTCCAAACCAATCCAACACTTAAAGCTCTCAAGACACGAAGAACGCTACAAATAACTTCGAGAAAAGATCACACACATCCAACATGGATTTGAAGACTCTAATCTCCATTGAAGTTTAGGCTACTTGTTCTAAGTGACTTGTAATTCAAAGTGTATTGTACTTGGAAAGAATTGTATCAGCTTGTAACGAGATCATCAATAAAAGTACTTAAAGTGGACGTAGGCTATACCCTTAAGCCGAACCACTATAAAATTGTTGTTGTTTACCGCTTCTCCGCTATTATCTGCTTGTAATCTGTTCCCGAGTTATCGGGTGGTGCTTTCACAACTATAACTCATACACCGGGGTGTTAGCGTTCAAATTTTAGCGTTAACATGCATACCTATTGATAGTTAAATAACCGACTATCAATATTTACCTTTAAATAGGTATTTGTTGTGATTTGCTTGAATTTGAATGCTACACTTATTCGGGTTAGCCGGGAAGGGACCTTAGGGTCGTATAACCCATTCCGAATATGTGATACGTCGTTATGGATTGCATTTGACGACGGTGGTGAAGACCGGGTAATTGTGAAAACGATAGGATGAACTATCGATTGGTTCTGCACCGTTAGCTACAGTATGGAGATTTCCTTTATGATGGGAAGTTTTATCGAGATTGTGAATATCCGGATTGCAAGGGCTTCTTTTGAAGTGCCTTCAGTTCTGTTCGAACCCGGAACAGACTTGTATGGTTACGTGTCTGACATTACATTTTGAGATATAAAGAAGATTTCATTCAAATACATTTCTGTTGGTGGCGAAGCATTTATTCTCTTAGCTTAACACCCTTCTCTGAGACGTACGAGCTCTGAGGTTATGTAGTTGATGATTATCAGTGATATATTCCCAATTTGGTAATGTGACATGCTGAGTGTTGTTGTGAAATGATCGTTGTTTGATCATTTGTGATATGATCATTTGTATGATCGTTTATCTTTTTGACTATTACTTTTATCATTTGTTGACCCAAAGCAACTTTTGTATAAAGCGTAGCTTTGTTGACGAGACTTCGTCAGGCCTCACTCCCCGGAAATGGTCAAAACAGGAATATGCGGCAAGGTTATGAGGGTCGCACCCTTTAGGGTATGTCATTTCCTTCTGGAAAGGGTGGTATCATGGTATGGAGCCCATATACTTACTCATGTTGATACACTATATCTATTACTGTGTGGTGTTGTTGGAATCGAGCGCTCGGATAAAGGTCCAAAGGGACCGGGGGATGGCATAGTCGTGTAGTAGTTACCTAGTAACAAAGGTAACCCGGCCTTGTGTTGGCAGAGAGCTGGTTAAGTTCTCGGGACGTCCCGCCAGAGGCGATCCCATGTGGCGGTAGGAAGTTCCTTAGCCCGACCATTGGTTGGGAAATCCAAAGAAACAATACGAGCCTTGTACGGTTTTAGTTGTATAACCTGCCATGGAATGTGGCGGTAACCTGCTATTGAACATGGTAGCTATAGTAGGCATAAGTGCGGAATGCCTTTGCTGGCTAAGATTTGTATCTTTACTTTCGAAATGTTTTCCTACACTATGCACTTGTAATAATATCAAATGTTTCTTTTTAATGCGTATCAAGCATCTTTGACTATCATAAGGAGAAATCTCCTCCGATTATGCGTTTGCATTGTGTGTGTGTGCGGGAGGCCTGATGGTAGTCTCATTTTTAAAAGCATTGCGAATTGACTTTAAAAATATTCCTCTATTTTCTTTTTGAAGATAAAAATAAACTATTTTAGTTCTCACACCAGTCCCATGACTGACTCGGAGTTTATTGTTTTCCTTCCTAAACTCTGGATGCCCATCAATTTCCACACGCGCAGTCACGAGTCGGGTTTATCAGGATATTCAGGAATTCAGGAGTTGCTGGAGGCAAGTTGGATGGCATGGCGTATTCACTAGTATATAGTATTTCTTTTCCTCTGTTTGTTGTTGTTTGATAGTTGTACACTCTGATGATGTAATGAAATGTAATGTAATGTAATAACTGATATAGTTCTTTGTTTTAAAAATTATTCATTTATCTATTATATGTTGTTCCGCTGCGACTGTGAGATTCTGATATTGTTTTTGTTCCATTTTCTTATTTCTTCTATCTTTTTCTTCTACCTCTTCTTCTTTAACCCTAACTATTCGGTTTTCCGGCATTCGATTATGCGACATTAGATACAGTGGACGTATTGATGCCGACCTTCGGATCCCAATAATTCGAGTAGTTACAGTTTCTCTGAAGAAGATGAAGGCAAGTGAGATCGAATAACTCTAGTAAGTCGTTCTATTTGTCTCGACTGTGTTTATAACTGTAAAAATCTAATGATGTAAGTATAAACACTATGTAGGACATGATAGAGAAGGTTAGATAAATATTTGGTATTGGCTTTGCTTTTGGGACATATAAACTATTTTTGAGGGTAGTGGCATCTTTGGACACAATAATGGCATGCGATGCTCCACTTTATACAACTTTGAAGAGTGTTGTGCAAAGGTTGCTTTCCACAATTGTACTATTGTTATCATATGAACATTCATTAATTTAGATCATAAATTTGATGCACCAACTTTTAAGAGGGGTGTGCAAAACTTAACTATAATAAATTTATGTTTGTAATGTATTTTTTGCATTTTTACTTGCAATGACTTTTCTATAATGAACAGCTTACCTATCTAAAATCTGATGCTATCCCCGCAGCTGACTGCAGGCCTTTTTCTTTGTTTAAATATATATGATCTACTGTGATTTTCTTTGTTTAAATATATACGATCACTATGATTTAAATCTTTTACTGCTGAAATACTTATCACCGTGTATTTGACTTTTGACTTTTACGATCCTTTTGTTATTTCAAAGGTTTCACTTATTTTCAAATCGATGAATAATTATCACTATGCCAAAAAACGAATCAGGCAATAGATATGCTTCGTTGTCTTAAACATATCCATCCGTCATTAAACCCGATGCCACCTCATTGCACATCAAACCACAAATATGACCTGTCATCTGATATGAAAAAAAACCTATGTTATCAGATGTTATAGTATAATTATTAGAAGTTCCTATCAGACAACATATAAATATTGACTAATATGAACATCAATTACATTAATATGTTTTTCACAGGACGAAATGAATATTGGTACAATAAAATAAATGAATCGCAATTTTATTAAAAAAATACTTTATTTCAATTCAAATTCAAATAGTACACATTTGGCTTCCACCATATTTACATTTTCAAACACAATACAACTCTCATCATACACTATTTCACATTCTCATTGTGATGCTCCACCACTACACTCACACTAGACAAGAACATTTCGAGGTAACGCTGTCAACTAGTACGAAGAATAATGCTGTGGACGAGCGACCATTGTGCAATTGCTTTGTGCGAGTATCGATATGTCAGAAAGTATGTCATGCATTTCATTTCAAGAGGATATCTGACATATAAAATATAAACTCAAAGCTACTACACAGTGCTATGTGGCCTTCGGAAACAAATATAAAATAAGCATAACAAAAATCAATCACGGTTATTCATATCACTAAGACAGAAGCAGATATGAATATAACACATAGAAGTGAACATCAAAGTAATGGTCATACATGATCCACTACATCACAAAAGAATAGGTACAAGTGCTAGACAAAAGAATATGTATACATTAAGTAGTCTCTATCTCGAATGTTTAAAAACAAAAACTACTAAGCTAAAGTAGTTAGCCAAATGTCAGATGATGGTCCGTGATAAGAAGTCAAGTGGAATCACCTGAAACACCTTGGTCTGACCGGGGTATTATTTAGGAAGAAAAATAATAAACGGATCAATCTAGCTATAAATATCATATAAAATGAGACAAGATAAGAGATATAACAAAAATATATATGATTACAATAAAAATCATACAATATCTCAAATCTTCTAAAATATCCAAAAAGAATATCATATTCTTTAGCTTTTTTTTTATTCACCAAACCAAAAATATTAATAGAGCTTATCAACGCAAATCACAAAAATCGGTGAGACACAAATTCTAGAAATCAATAATTAGAAATTCAAAAAACACAAAGGAGGAGGCCTATCACAAACGGAAGCATGAAAACTCACCAACACGTGTATCACAAATGGGACACTATCCCATGGGTCGCTAACGCATAGAGCCGGTGCAACGATGTAGTACAACGGTATGCCCGAGGAACCTGAAACTCAAATAAGCCGGAACAACGACGTATGATGCAGCTCAGGGGATAAGTCGTACACGGCTTAAGGAGGAAGACTTGGGTCGTTCTCGAGTTAAGGAAGCTTCGGTTTTAGGTCTTAAGTCGTTCACGAGTCAAGCAGGGGAGGAATGCCTTAAGTCGCAGGAGGAAGCTTCGGGTTTAGGTCGTCAGAGGTTTTAGGTCGGCAAAGACCTTAGAAAAAAGACTTAGTTCGGCAACGACCTAAACATGTCTTGGGTCGGTTGCGACCTAACGGAATATGGCCGAAGAGTTAAGTCGTTAGAAGAGTTAGCTCGGTGAAGCTTTGAGTCGTTTGTGTTGAATATGTTGTACAGTGTGTCGTTATTTGTTGAGTCGTTGCTTTTGAGTTGTGAGTCATTAGGTCGTATACGACCTAAGTGTTGAGTCGCTGTGTTGTAACTTGTGAGGTGATAAGTCGTGAGTCGACTTGTAGTTAAGTCAGTCATGTGTGTGTATATGGAGATAAAATCTGTTGAGTTGCTTTTGTATAAGTCGCATACGACTTAAGTGAGTCATGAGTCGGAGGAGTTTTAAGTCGGCAACCACTTAAGGGTCAGGTTGTGAAATGCTATAAATAGGGAATGTGTTGTACTTTTTGTGGTGGCTGATTTTTGAATAAAATTCTTATTTGATTGCTTTGTGCTTTCATCTTAAATTGGTCGTTGAGTGTAATCTCCTATCTCCACTTTCGGTTAATCGAGTGCGCTCGATTCAACGATTGTTGAAGCCAATTCACGGTATCAAGTGCGCTTGATCAACGTTTGAAGAATTGTACATCTTCTTTCACGGTATCATGCGCGATCAACGTGTCGAAGATAGCTAGAATTCGGTATCTTTATGATCAACGAATTTGGGCATTTCAGTATCTTCAATCCACCATTTGCTACTTTCATCGATCTATATCGTTTTGCTAATTATCCGCTGCGTCAGTTTTGGTATCGGAGCTAGGTTTAGCCAACCATAGCTAAGCCGAGTCTTGGAGCCAAGGAGTTTGAAGTTGGTGTTCATCGTGTTCACCTTGAAGTTGCAACAAGTTAGAAGCTTTCGATCCATTTCATTTTGGATCAAAGTCCGGAAAGTGTTTGAATTTTTGGAGAAGAGTTTGAGTTGTTTGAATTTGGCCGTGAGATTTTTGCGCGCCAAAGTTTGAAGAGTTTGAAGTGCTTGAGTTGAGCCGAGCCTTGTTAGAAGCCAAGCCGACCTAACCTTAGGTCGTTGCTATTGCCGAGTTAAGTGTTTATGCCGTAACTTGTTTTTCAAGTTTGAATTTGATTTGTTGAAGTGTTTGTGTTGATTCAATCATGCCACCAAGGAGAGCTAATCGTCATCAGAATGTTGAAGCGTTGTATAAAAGAGAAGAAGCCGAGCAAATGGAACAACGCATTAATGAGAAATTTGATGAAGGCATTGGAAAATTAGAGAAATTGATGAATGATTTGAATCAAAATCAAAGGAGGAGATCACCAGTCTTGAACCATGGAGGAAACAGAGTTTCACCATCGGTTACGGAAGCGAGAAGGGTATCACCGCAATCTTTTAGAGAGAGAAGAGGAACATCAATTTCATCGAAGAGAGATCACCATGACTATGTACATGAAGAGAGAAGAACTCCACGTGAGTTTGAAGATGAGCCATATAGAGATGAAGGGAGATATAGTAGAAGAGACATGCGTGATCGAAGGGATGATAATGGTCGAGATCGTTATATACATACATTTGATTTTGATGAAGAGGGTGATAGAGCTAGTATTCATTATCGAGATCGAGACCAAGTTTGAAATTCATATCGAGATGTAGAAGAAGATCGTCGATGGGAGTCGGGTATGAAGATGGAAATTCCAGAATTCAAGGGTGGAATGGTAGCTGAAGAATTTCTTGATTGGTTGTCTAATGTTGAAGAAATTTTTGACTTTAAGGAGATTCCCGAGCATAGAAGGGTGAAGTTGGTTGCTACGAGGTTGAGGGGAAGAGCTTTGGCGTGGTGGCAGCAAACTAAACTTACAAGGGAGAGAATGGGAAAGTCAAAGATTGAATCTTGGGATAAGATGAAGAAGTTGATGAAGGCTACATTCTTGCCTTACTATTATCAATCACTCATGTATCAGAGATTGCAGAATCTGAGGCAAGGGACGAAGACTGTTAATGATTATGCTGATGAATTTTATCAACTGATTGCTCGAAATGACGTTATGGAGACAGAGGAACAGCTGACTGCTAGATTTGTTGGAGGGTTGCGAATGCAGATTCAAGATATGGTGAATATGTTTGATCCTAGATCTGTAGCAGAAGCACATCAGAAAGCATTGGCTTGGGAGAAGCAGGGAAGGCGTGGAGGTGGTGTGTTTACTAATTCCAACAATCAAGTGAAGGGTGTTAGTGGAAGCTCTAATGTTCCTAAATCTATCAGTAAACAAGTTGTGATTGAAATTGCGAAGACGAAGGTCAACAACAGTTTCAAGTGTTACAATTGTCAGGAAGTGGGTCACAAGAGTAATGAATGTCTGAAGCCGAAGAAACGAACTATGATTGCTGAAGTTGAAGGTGAGGATGTTGGTGAAGGTTATCCTAGTCCAGTTGAGGAGGAATAACATGATGTCGCGTCAGGAGATGAAGGATGTAATCTGATGATGACGAGATCTTGTTTGATACCGAAGCAAGAAGAAGAAGCTAGTAGGTTGAGGAGTAACATCTTTCAGTCAACGTGCACTATTCTGGGGAAGGTGTGCAAATTTGTGATTGATGCAGGAAGTTGTGACAATATTATTTCTACCGAAGCTGTGAGAAAGTTGAAGCTGAAAACGGAGAAGCATCCAAATCCTTACAAGTTAGCGTGGTTGAGAAAAGGAGGAGAAGTGAAGGTGGACAGGCGAGTTCGAGTTCCATTTTCTATTGGGAAGAAATATAAAGACGAGATTTGGTGTGATGTGGTTGAGATGGATGTTTGTCACTTTCTTTTGGGAAGACCATGGCAGTACGATCGAGTAGTGCAGCATGACAGTCGGACCAATAGCTACAGCTTTATGTTTGAAGGTGTTAAGATTATTTTAGTTCCAAAGAAGAGACAACAGGAAGAAAGTAAATATGAAGAGATTGAGGAGCTGAAGACTTTATTGACTTTAAAGGAATTTGTTGAAGAAGTAAAAGAGAGTCCAGAGGTATTTTTGTTGATTGGACATGAAGCCACTGAATCTGTTGAAGTTCCAGAGGAAGTGAAGCCAGTATTAGAAGAGTTTGACGATGTTTTTCCTGAGGAGTTGCAAACGGAGTTAGCGCCGTTGAGGGATATTCAACATCAAATAGATCTTGTGCCAGGGGTGGTATTACCACACAGGCCACATTATAGGATGAGTCCTAAGGAGCATGAGGAACTGAGAAGGCAGGTGGAGGAGTTGTTAGAACAGGGGCGTGTTCAGGAGAGCTTGAGTCCTTGTGCAGTGCCAGCTTTATTGGTGCCAAAGAAGGATGGTTCGTGGAGAATGTGTACGGACAATCGGGCTCTAAACAAGATCACTGTGAGATATAGATTTCCTATGCCGAGGTTTGATGATTTGATAGATCAGTTGAATGGAGCTGTTGTGTTTTCAAAGATTGACTTGAAGAGTGACTACCATCAGATTCGTATTAGGCCGGGTGATGAATGGAAGACTGCTTTCAAAACCAAGGAAGGTTTATACGAATGGTTGGTTATGCCGTTTGGTTTATCGAATGCACCAGGTACTTTTATGAGAGTGATGAACCAGATTTTCATACCATACATTGGGAAGTTTGTGGTAGTTTACTTTGATGATATTTTGATCTACAGTGGGAGTATGGAAAAGCATGTCCAGCATTTGCGTGAAATACTTTTGATTCTACGACAGGAGAAATTTTATGCTGCAACAAAGAAGTGCGTGTTTATGACAGACAGTGTTTTATTTCTGGGATATGTTCTATCGAAGGAAGGGATTCAAGTGGATGAAAGTAAAGTAGAAGCTGTCAGGAGTTGGCCACAGCCAAAGAGAATTACTGGAGTGAGGAGTTTTAATGGATTGGTATCTTTCTATCGAAGGTTCATTCCACATTTTAGTACTGTGATGGCACCCGTAACCGATTGCATGAGAGGAAAGAAGTTTGAGTGGTCAGAGGAAGCAGGGGTTGCTTTTGAGAAGATCAAAACACTATTGATGACGGCACCAATTCTAGTTTTACCGGATTTTCAGTTGTTGTTTGAGTTACATACTGATGCGTCGAAGGTTGGGGTTGGTGGAGTGTTGAGTCAGAAAGGAAGACCGGTTGCTTATTTCAGCGAGAAGTTATCTGTAGCTAAGTTGAGATATAGCACTTATGATGTTGAGTTTTACACAATTGTTCAAGCAGTAAAGCCCTGGAGACATTATCTGTTTCAGAATGAGTTTGTTCTCTATACGGATCATGAAGCTTTGAAGCATTTGCAAGGGCAGGATAAAATTTCAGCTAGGCACGCTTCATGGGTCGCGTATTTACAACAGTTTACTTTTGTTGTGAAACACAAATCTGGGGTAACAAACCGTGTAGCTGATGCTTTGAGTAGGAGGAGTCATTTATTGACGACAATGAAATTTGAAGTGACAGGCTTTGAATTATTGCCAGAACTGATGAAAGAAGATCCTTACTTTATGAAATTTGTTGAGAAAGTCAAGGATGGGAGTACTGATGAATTTGTATTGGTAGATGGATTCTTATTCAAAGGAAATCAATTATGTGTACCAGATTGCAGCTTGAGAATGAAAATTGTGAAAGAGTTGCACGAAGAAGGACATGTGGGTAGAGATCGAACATTGCAATTAATTTCACAATCTTATTTTTGGCCGTCGATGAGAAAAGAGGTCGAAAGGTTTGTGCATAGATGTCATGTTTGTCAGGTTTCGAAAGGGACAGCTACAAATGCGGGATTATATATGCCATTACTTGTTCCTACAAAACCATGGGTAGACATTAGCATGGATTTCGTGTTGGGCTTGCCGAGAACGCAAAGGGGAAATGACTCTATATATGTTGTGGTGGATCGTTTCTCGAAGATGGTACATTTTATTGCCTGTAAGGAGACGACGGATGTTGTTCATGTTGCACAGTTGTTCTTTAAAGAGATATATAGACTTCATGGTTTACCTGAATCTATTGTTTCGGATAGAGATACTCATTTTCTAAGCCATTTTTGGCTGAGTTTGTGGATGATGGTCGGAACGAAGCTGAATTTTAGTAGCGCTTACCATCCGCAAACAGATGGACAGACAGAAGTTGTTAACAGATCGTTGGGAAATTTGTTGCGATGTCTTGTGAAAGATAATCTGAAGAGTTGGGATGTGAAGTTATGCCAAGCAGAGTTTGCTCATAATCATGCAGCGAATCGTAGTACAGGTTTCAGTCCATTTCAGATTGTATATTCAAATTTACCCAAGGGACCGTTAGATTTAGCAGTAGTGTCACAACCGAAAGGGACGGTTAAACGAGCTGTAGACTTTGTTGATGGGTTGACTGAATGTCATAAAATAGTTCTGGAACGATTGGAGAAAGCGAAAGAGAAGTATAAGCAGACTGCAGATTTGAAGCGAAGAAATGTTGAGTTTAATGAAGGAGATATGGTATATGCTATGTTAACAAAGGATCATTTTCCAGTGGGCGCTTATAACAAGTTAAACGGCAGAAAAATTGGTCCTGTAGAAATTGTGAAACGGATTAATGAAAATGCTTATAGGTTAAAGCTGCCGGAGGATGTGTACACTTCTGACGTGTTCAATGTTAAGCATCTTGTACCATATTATGGAGATGAACAATCTGATGTGGAAGAATTTACAAATTCGAGGACGAATTTTTCTCAACCAGGGGAGGATGATGCAGCTCAGAGGATAGGTCGTACACGACTTAAGGAGGAAGACTTGGGTCGTTCTCGAGTTAAGGAAGCTTCGGTTTTAGGTCTTAAGTCGTTCACGAGTCAAGCAGGGGAGGAAGGCCTTAAGTCGCAGGAGGAAGCTTCGGGTTTAGGTCGTTAGAGATTTTAGGTCGGCAACGACCTAAGAAAGAAGACTTAGGTCGGCAACGACCTAAACATGTCTTGGGTCGGTTGCGACCTAGCGGAATATGGCCGAAGAGTTAAGTCGTTAGAAGAGTTAGCTCGATGAAGCTTTGAGTCGTTTGTGTTGAATATGTTGTACAGTGTGTCATTATTTGTTGAGTTGTTGCTTTTGAGTCGTGAGTCGTTAGGTCGTATACGACCTAAGTGTTGAGTCGCTGTGAGGTGATAAGTCGTGAGTCGACTTGTAGTTAAGTCAGTCATGTGTGTATATGGAGATAAAATCTGTTGAGTCGCTTTTGTATAAGTCGCACACGACTTAAGTGAGTCGTGAGTCGGAGGAGTGTTAAGTCGGCAACGACTTAAGGGTCAGGTTGTGAAATGCTATAAATAGGGTATGTGTTGAACTTTTTGTGGTGGTTGATTTTTGAATAAAATTCTTGTTTGATAGCTTTGTGCTTTCATCTTAAATTGGTAGTTGAGTGTAATCTCCTATCTCCACTTTCGGTTAATCGAGTGCGCTCGATTCAACGATTGTTGAAGCCAATTCACGGTATCAAGTGCGCTTGATCAACGTTTGAAGAACAGTAGATCTTCTTTCATGGTATCATGCGCGATCAACGTGTCGAAGATAGCTAGAATTCGGTATCTTTATGATCAATGAATTTGGGCATTTCAGTATCTTCAATCCACCGTTTGCTACTTTCATCGATCTATATCATTTTGCTAATTATCCGTTGCGTCAACATAGTACAGCGGTACGCTCGATGAACTGAACTCTATAAAATGGTAAAATACCATAGGTCGCTTGCCCATAAAAATGAGACGAACTCCATAGTAAGGAGTATATTCCCCCATGCAAACAAAGAGACATCGCGTATCGCTAATCTAAACCACAAAATGATCATCATAGATCAATAAGTGTAAATTACACCAAGTTAGTAAATGAATGAGTTTAGTTTCATGTCCCAAAACCACTGGCTTAACTTAAATATTTACAAACAAATTGTAGATTTCCACTCGAAAATTGTAAGAAGATTTCAATCGAACAAGTCTATGAATTAACCGACAAAGTAAACGCAAGTGTTTCATACCATTGTTTTGCTAAGTTGTTTAATTGGATTTCTTGTAGGAATGAGGTAAAGGATTGTATATACTGACATGTAGGAAAACAGTTTTAAAAATGAGCTTTGTATTAAAAGTAACGTTGAAATCATTTTTGTGAAAGAGTTTGAGTATTTACTATTAGTATAAAAACCATTCTATTTTAAAGTGGAAAATCATAGAAAGGATTGTAAAAACAATCTATCATCAAAAATTCACATTCGACGGCGTGAATTAAAACCATGAAAATCGGCATCAAATCCATCAAACGAATATTCCCAAAAATCCAGAAAAGAAGTCATCAAAGTTGATAATAAATGACAACAACTAACCGGATCAACAAAAATCGATTAAAACGGAAACCCACAAAAAAACAGGCCAATTGGCTGTATTTAACAGCGCCAAACATCTGGTGGTTTTCCCAGACGTCTAAGTTGAAGGTTTGGAAATTTTCTTCTAGATCGCTTAGATGCTTGGGAATAACCTCAAACGTCTAGACAGTAGGTCTGGAATTTTTGTTACTTTGCATCAGACGTTTGAGTGTTTTCCCATACGTCTGAGCTGAAGCTCAAGGAAAAATTTGCCTAGGCCATTGATGGTCAAATCAACTCGGAAGCGACCGAATGAGCGATGGTGGCTAGAAATTTATGCCAAGTGACAGCCCAACCATATAGACTCTTCAATACACTCTAAAGAACATGTTCGAATTTTCATAGATTTTGACTTCAAAATACCAAAATTGGAAAATTCACAAAACCAATTCAAGTCAAAAGCAATTGAACATGAAATAGATGTTAGAAATTCATACCTAACAACAAACGAAAGCTATAGACATATATGAGTTCAATAACTCACCTGTAAACTCAAAATAGAAAAGACAAGCTCTAAAACAAGCTAGGATTGCTTTCCCTTCAACTACACCTCAAAGATCTTCAACCTATTACTACGTGCCAAGATATTCCTAAGTTAGGTTATGGGAAAAATTATGAATTGAAGAGGAATTGAGATGAAGAAGATGAAGTGGATGCTTACCTAAGCTTCTCTTTGATTTATAACCTGAATTTGAATTTCTAAGAAAAGCTAGGGCTTAGGAATTTTAATTTCCTTTCTTTTCCCCATTTTTCCTTTTGCTTGAGAGTGTTGGGAAATTATGAAAGGAATGAATGAAGAGGAGTGAAGTTATGGTATTTGGTAGAGGAGTTTGGGTTCTATTATTGGATTAGTGGGCTAGAACACAACCCAAAGCCCAAACATAGTACCATAATCCTAATCAACTCCAAACATATCAATGTTTATACTCAAAAAAGTTGTAAACGTCATTTTGAGTTCAATGAAACTGGTCTCGAGTCCGAGTTCGACCTTTTGCAAAAAGTCATATTTGTATTTTAATTCAGCTAATGATGCAATATTTAATTCAAAAATTTAAATATATAATCGTAAAACTGCGGGTTGTTACAGATTCCCCTCCTTGAAGAAATTACATCCTCGCAATATTGTAAGAATGAAATAAAGTGTAACAACCATTTTGTGACATGACAACACAATAGAAAATTTAAATGAGAAGTTCACCTTAAGGAGCACGAGAGAGTAAATTCGGATGTGTTCGCTCGATGAATTCTCTGGATTCCCAAGAACAATCCTTAGGATTTGCAGAACATTGAACTTTCACAAGTGGAACATCTTTATTATGAAGGCGTTTAAGCTCCATAATAATGATACGAATAGGCTATTGCTCATAAGTCAAATTAGGTGAAACCTCAATCTCTTCAATAACACCAGGCACAAGGATAGAACCGAAATCTCTAAGGCATTTCCATAGTTGAGAAACATGGAATATGTCATGAATAGAAGAAAATTGAGTGGTAATAAAAGGCGGTAAGCCATAGAACCAATGCGTTCGGTGATAGGAAATGGGCCAATATACCAAGGTGCTATTTTTTCCGATCGACTGAAACACACAACGCCCATCATAGGTGAAACATGAATGAACACCAAATCTCCCACAAAAAACTATAAATTCCTTCTTCGGATATCAGTGTAGGATTTTTTCCTACTTTGAGCTTCTTTCATCTTATGACGAATAAGATCAATATTTTCTGTGGAGTCATGAATAAAATCTGGACCTAAAACTAGCTTCTCACCGGCTTTTAGCCAACACGAAGGAGATCGGCGTGACCTTCCATAGAGGGCCTCGAAAGGTGCCATACCAATACTAGACTGGAAGTTATTATTATAAGAAAACTCAACAAGAGAAATGTGATATCCAACTTCCACCAAAATCAAGAAACATGCACGAAGGAGATCTTCTAGAGTTTGATTCACACACTCAGTTTGTCCATCGGACCGAGGATGATAAGTGGTGCTAAAATTAAGCTTCGTTCCTAAATCTTTTTGAAGACCTTTCCAAAAACCATTAGTAAATAATGGATCACGACCGCTAACAATAGAAGTAGGAACTCTATGCAATTTGACAATTTCTTTGACATAGAGTTTAGACAAAAGTGGTACGGTCCGGTTGGACTGAAGAAGAAGAAAATGGGCGGATTTGGTAAGTCTATCAAGTATCACCCATAGACTGTCATGACCTGAACGAGAACGGGGAAGACCGTCAATAAAGTCCATAGAAACTTGATCCCACTTTTAAACGAGAATATCTAAAGGTTGCAATAACCCATCGGGCCTTTGATGCACGGCCTTAACAAGTTGGCAAGTCATGCAATGCTTAATGAAGTTAGCAATATCAGATTTCATTCCATCCCAATAATAAAGTCGTTTCATGTCCGCGTATATTTTACTACTACTAGGATGAATGGTAGATTTAGAATGATGAGAATTTTCTAAAATGTCCTTACGAAGACCACTAATATTTGGCATAATAAGTCTATCAAATTTTCGAATTCCACCACGAGCACCGATTTCAAAGTCTTTCAAACCATAAATATTTCTATCCCTACTTTGGCTGAGATGAGCCAATTCGGGATCATGCTTTGAGCTTAAAGAATGCAGTCTAAAAGAAATGGATGAGCCTCAAGGCTATATAAAACAAGAGATGAACGTGAATCGGATTAACGATCTCGAATATCACACGTGAACAAAGTCTCAAGATCATTCCATTCGGATATCGTCATGGAAACAACCGCTTGTTGCTTTCGGCTAAGGGCATCGGCAACATGATTTCCCTTTCCGGGAGTACAGAGAATATCAGGATCATAAGATGCAAGGAATTTGAGCCAATATTATTGATGCAAATTAAGTTCCTTTTGACAAAATAAATACTTCAAAGATTTATGATCGGTGTAGAGAACAAATTTATCTCCCAAAAGATAATGACGCCAAATTCTAAGGGCGAAAATAATGGCCGCGAGCTCTAAATCATGATTGGCATATCTAGTCTCGGCCGACTTTAATTGTGCAGAAGCATAAGCGATAACACATTCTCTTTGCATGAGAACTGATCCCAAACCAACATGACTAGCATCGACATGAACAATCAAGTCTTGGTTCCCTTCGGGAATCACAAGAATAATAACATCAGAAAGGAGTTCTTTTAATTTCTAAAATGCAACTTCACATTTGTATGACCAAATGTACTTTACTCCTTTATTTGTCAAACTATTTAGAGGTACGGAAATTTTAGAAAAGTCTTTTATGAAGCAATGGTAATTGCTCAATAATTCAAGAAACTATGGATTTCCATCACACTCTCCGGTCTCTTCCAACTTTGAATTGCTTCAACCTTTGAAGGATCCACAGAAATTTTGGATTCGGAAATAATATGTCCTAAATATTTCACACGAGATTGCCAAAAGTAGCACTTAGAAAATTTTGCTTTCAATTGATTGCTTCTAAGAGTTTCCAACATAATCCTAAGATGTTTTTCATGCTCTTCCTTGGTTTTAGAATAAACAAGAATATCTTAGATAAAGATGAGAATAAATCGATCGAGGAAGTCTATGAAAATTCGGTTCATAAGGTCAATGAAATAAGCTGGAGCATTCGTTAAACCAAATGGCATAACAAGCCATTCATAAGATTCATAATGAGTATGGAACGATGTCAAAGGAATACTATCCTCTGCAATTTGAAGCTGATGAAAACCAGTTGCTAAGTCTAACAGTGAAAAGACTCTAGCACCGCAAAGTTGATCGAATCAATAATCAATCTGAGGTAAGGGATAATAACTCTTGATGGCAAGATCATTAAGCTTGCAGTAGTAAACGCAAAGCCTAAGTGTACCATTGGACTTCTTTACAACGATAGCTAAAGCTCCCGAAGGAGAGGAAATAGAACGAATAGATTGTTTTGCTTCCAATTCGGATAATTGCTTACGCATCTCCTCATTCTCCCTATTGGACATATGATAAGGAAACGAGTGATAGGTAGAGTTCCACGGATTAGATTAATTCTGAACTCAAATGCTCGCTTAGGTGGTAATCCAAAAATGGCTTCAAATATATGAAGAAATTCACAAACAAAGTAAATGAGCGAAATGACATCTTCCTCATCATCATGTGGATCTATAGAATATAAGGATGTTACCGAATTGGAATCTGAAACTTTAAGAACAATAGAAATATGCTTAACAGATTGAGGATGTTGAAGTTGGATAGTCCTCTTAGGACATAGGATGTGGGCTTCATAACGGTTAAGCTAATCCATTCCCAAAATCATTCTAAAACCAAAGTAGCGCATAACATGCAAATCGGCTCGGAAAGCATAATCACATAAAATAATCTCTTCATCTTTACAAAATAAACCATGTTGCAGATCCATCAACCGGATTTGTAATTCTCAGTGAAATCATCAAGCCCATAACATTTTTAGACAAAGTAGCAACAAGTTCTTTTGATACAAAAGAGTGAGATGTACCCGTATCAAAAAGAACTCGAATAGGATGATCGCGGAACATTACAATGCCATCAAGGACATAATGAGAAATACCTTGATCAAGAGGAGTGTTACTAGGGGCTTGCATAACGTCGGCTTTCCCTCTTTCTTGCTTTGAAGTTTGGGACATGAAGATATAAGATGCCCTGAACTTTTGCAATAGGGACAATAAAGCGGTTTCAGACACCTATTTGCATAATGGTCCTTAGAACCACAATTGTAGCATTGTCCACAACTAGAGGTAGGAGTCTTTGCTACCGAAGTTGCTTGCTTCCCTTTCTTGTTGGGATTAGGGCCTTTGGACTTACTATTGAGTTGCCTCTTCTTGTTGGTGTTGAAGTTCTTCTTGGCACCCATAACTTCAACATCACTTTCTTTATTGGCCACTTCGGTCGAAGAGCGATATCTACAAGTTGATCGAAAGGAACTTCTAGTTTCAGAAGTAAAGAATTTTTGAGATTTTTATTCGACCCGTAGATAAGCCTTTGATTTTTCTTCAATGGGGTATTGATATACCCGACCCCATATTTAAAGAGGGATTCAAATGATGCGACATAATCCATCATAGAAGATTCACCTTGAACAAGGTCAATAAAGTGTCGGGTTAAGGTTACTTTTTCAGCTTCTGGCACAAAATTTAACTCAAACCTTTCCCAGAATTGCTCCTAAGTAAGATCCGCTTCAACAATTTCCGAAATCAAAAGCTCATACCAATCTAATGCTCTCTCTTGGAGCATGCATGCTAGAAGCCACTTGGACTCGATGTAGATCCACAAGATTCATGCAAGAAAAGATGCGATCGCATGTTCTGAGCTAAGATTAGACTTCTATAGTGCTTTCGGAACCCTTGAATGGCCTTACACCCAAATTGATATAATCACTGTAGAAGCGTGCAAACCCGGTTTAGGATGAGTGGGCCTAGAATTGGGTTCGGCGGCTTTGGCATTCTTTACAATCTAAAAGCTGTTAGGCAGACATGAATACACTATCTTGATAGGTAGCACTGGATTAACAAACACTAGGACTGCCAGGTCTAACCATTTCTCTTCTTTAAGAAAGAAAGAAAGAAGAGGAAAATGTTATCCTAAGAATGAATATCAAACAAACTTGACTGATAAAACAAGGCATCATAAAAGAAAATTGGATAGAACGGGTCCTAAGATTCGAATTAAATCTTAAGGCATGACTCTTATAAGAGACTTAGGACAATGATCCTTGTTGGATTATTCTACATTGTTCCGAAGTTTGCTTTGATACCAAGCTATGACACCCCACCTCTATACTCACACTAGCCAAGAACACTACGGGTTAATGCCGTCGACTAGCACGAAGAATAAGGCTGTTGAGGAGTGACCATCTGTGTAACTGCTTTGTGCGAATACCGATATGACAGATAGTATGTCATGCATTTCATTTCAAGTGAAAATCTGACATATCAAATACAAACTCAAAGCAACTGCACAGTGGCAATGTGGCCCTCGGAAACAAATATAAAATAAGCATAACATAAATCCGTCATAGATATTCATATCACTAAGGCGGAAACAAATATGAACATAATACATAGAAATGAACATCAAAGTAATGATCATACAAGATCTACTACATCACAAAAGAATAGGTACAAGTGCTAGACAAAAGAATATGTATACATTAAGGAGTCTCTATCTCGAATGTATAAAAATAAAAACTACTCAGCTAAAGTAGTTAGCCAAAAGTCATATGACGGTCCCTGATAAGAAGCCAAGTGGAAGCACCTAAACACCTTGGTCTGACCCCAGTATTATTTAAAAAGAAAAATAATAAACAGATCAGTCTAGGTATAAATATCATATAAGATGAGATATGATAAGTTATATAAATAATATATATGACAACAACAAAAATGATGCATTATCTCAAATCTCCTCAAATATCCAAAAAGATGGTCATATTCTTTAGATTTTTTTTATTCACCAAACCACAAATATTGATAGAGATTATCAATGCAAATCAAAAAAATTGGTGAAACACAATTCCAGAAATCAATAATTAGAAATGCAGAAAACACAAAGGGGGAGGCCTATCATAAACGGGAGCATGAAAACTCACCAACACATGTATCACAAACGGGGCGCTATCTCATGGGTCGCTAACCCATAGAGCCAGTGCAACGATGTAGTACAACGGTATGTTTGAGGAACCTGAAACTCAAATAAGACAGAACAACGACATAGTACAAGGTATGCCCCATGAACCAAACTCCATAAAATGGTTAAAAGATCATGGGTCGCTAGCCCATAAAAATGAGACGAAGCTGCATAGAACGGGGTATAGTCCTCCACGTGAACAAAGAGACATCGTATATCGCAAGTCTAAACCACAAAATGATCATCATAGATCAATAAGTATAAATTACACAAAGTTAATATATAAATGAGTTTAGCTTCATGTCCCATAACCACTGGCTTAACTTAAACATTTATGAACAAATTGTTGATTTCCACTCGAAAATTGTCACAAGATTTCAATCGAACAAGTCTAAGAATTAACAAACAAAGTAAACACAAGTGCTTCATTCCACTTGTTATGATAAGTTGTTTAATTGGATTTCTCGTACGAATGAGGTAAAGGTTTGTATATACCAATAGATTGAAAAGAGGTTTTAAAAAGGAGCTTTGTATTAAAAGTAACATTGAAATCATTTTTGTGAAAGAGTTTGAATATTTACTACTAGTATAGAAACCTTTTTATTTTAAAGTGACAAATAATAGAAATGATTGTAAAAACAATCTATCACCAAAAATCACATTCGACTATGTGAATTAAAACCATGAAAATCAATATTGAATCCATCAAATTGACATTTCCAAAAATCCAGAAAAGAAGTCATCAAAATCAATAATAAATGACAACAACTAACTGCATCAACAAAAATCGATTAAAACGGATACCCACATAAAAATAGTCAAATTGGCTGAATTTAACGGCGCCAGACGTCTGGTGGTTTTCCCGGACATCTAAGCAGAAGGTTTGGAAATTTTCTTCCTGATCTCTTAGACGTCTAGGAATAACCTCAGACGTCTAGGATATAGGTCGAGAATTTTTAATTCGTTGGATTAGACGTCTGAGTGTTTTCCCAAACGTCTAAGTTAAAGCATAGGGCAAAATTATCCTAAGCCATTGATGGCCAAATCAACTCGAAAGCGATCGAATAAGAAATGGTGGCTAGAGATTTATGCCAAGCGATAACCTAGCCCTATATGCTCTTCAACACACTCCAAACAACATGTTCAAGCATCTATTGTAGGATTTTCTTGGATTTTGACTTAAAATTTACCAAAATAGGAAAATTCAAAAAACTAATTCAATTCTAAAGCAATTGAACATAAAATAGATGATAGAAATTCATACCTAACAACAAATGAAAGCTATGGACATAGATGTGAGTTTAAGAACTCACCTTTAAATCAAAATAGAAAAGGCAAGCTATAAACAAACTAGGATTGATTTCTCTTCAACTACACCTCAAAGATCTTTAACCTATTACTACATGCAAAGATTTTCCTAAGTTAGCTTATAGGAAAAATTAAGAATTTAAGAGGAATTGAGACGAAGAAGATGAAGATGATGCTTACCTAAGCTTCTCTTTGATTTATAACTTGAATTTGAATTCCTAAGAAAAGCTAGGGCTTAGGAATTTTAATTTCCTTTTTTGCCCATTTTTCCTTTTGCTTGAGAGTGTAAGGAAATTATAAAAGGAATGAATGAAGAGGAGTGGAGATAGGATATTTGGTAGAGGAGTTTGGGTTCTTTTATAGGGTTAGTGGGCTAGAACACAACCCAAAGCCCAAACAAAGTACCAAAATCCTAATCTACTCCAAACATATCAATGTTTATACTAAACAAGTTGTAAACGTCGTTTTGAATTCAATGAAAGTGGTATTGAGTCCGGATTCGATATTTTACAAAAAAATTCATATTTCAGATTTTAATCCAACTAAAATGCCATTTTTAAATAAAACATTTAAATATATAATCGTTAAATTGTGGGTTGTTACACTCATATACAACATTTTACTCTCATTCGAATTTGTTTTAATATCTTTGCTTCAACCCGTGTCCAGTTGTCCGCCGTACCTATCAAATAAACAATGCAATAAAATGAAAAAAATAGAAATGAAAATAAAATAAAATTATAATTGTTATTCAATATTGCCTCAGTTATTTGGATTTTTTTCATATTTTAGACCAGGGAAATGATTCAAGTGTGCATGAACAACTTTTGATATGCATAGTGTATCACTGTGAATTTCACAAGGCCAAACATCGATTATCTCTCAGGGACAAATACAAAGGCCAAGCCCGAAGGCTCAACATAGTGCAAGTATGCACAAGGTCAAGCCAAAGCGGGTTCGGGCTCGGGCTCGTGCTCAACTCCGGTGCAACGTACATATCAGTTTAAAAAAGCATGAACAAGGCTGAAGTGCACAGGTTCGAGCACATGATTAGGAAATACGACTAAGTATACACATGAACTATCAAATGAAGTCAGGCACATGAGCAAACCAGAGCATACAAGCATGCACACCGAGTAGAATACTAGTGTAAGTGCACAAACAAATAATGGTCCAAGTGCATGAAAAAGTAACGAACATAACACAAGCACATGAATGAAGTAGTGAAACACAACACAGTGCACATAGAAAAAAGCAAAAAAGGGCACATCAATGATATGGATAAATAGGCTAGTGTAAGTGAAGATTCCAGGGGAATTATACACGTTGTAGTGATATATAAGCAAAAGTGTGCCCATACATAGGAAATACAACAATGCAAAGTGCAAGTGCATAGGTACACATATGATACAAGAAAGGTCAGGTGCACACATGCATAACTCAAACAAAGAAGGCATGCAGCCAAGAAGTACAAATGAGCAGCAACAAATGTAACATCCCGCTTTTCCGCACACTTTAAACCGACACACGTGCCAATTCAAACCATACGGAAGGGCGGATTGTTATGGGGTAAATAAGAAAAAAACAGAGAAGAAAAAAACTAAACAGAATCTCACAGCGGAAGGATAAAATCTAATAATCAAATATACAGTTTATAAATCTGTTTACAAAACCATTTATATAATACATATCAGAGTTACACATACCAATAACAATGCAGCGGAACAGTGTGTAGTGCATTAGTATAAATAATAATAATATAAATCTTCGTCTTCGTCCTCCAGAGCTAAATCTTGAAATCCTGAAACGCTCGGACTGACCCGAGCGAATTTGAAAAGACAAAAACACTGAGTCAGAACTAAAAGATCTTATGTGAGTTAAATTAACAGAAATAAATATGAGTGCAGTAACCCAAGAGATGCTCGAGATTTACATCTCCTAAGGATCCGTTAAACTATTTACTATATAGTATATTGCGCTATTGTAATAGTGTCTAATTGTAAAATAAACTTAATTTTAAATAGCGTTAAGGGGTTACCCATATAGCCCTTAACACAAAATATATTCCCATAGTCTATACAGTACCGTAATCTCCCTCGTACTGGGCGTCGTCAGAGGGCACTCCATAGGTATGGTACAAAGCCAAAATCGTATAAGGCGCGCTAGGGTAGGTGACACGGCACAACTAGGCAATGCCAGGGTAGATATACCAATTGCTATCCGGGCTGGTGGTAACGCATAGCCGCAGCTACCGCCCACCTCGAACTAACACCCCAAATCAAAGAAATCAATAGTGGCCACCGAACAATCCAAAGTCAGAGTATAGTATCGAAGGAGTGCGTTCGATCAGAGCAATGACCTCATTGGCCCGAGAATCGCTCCTGTTTTAGCCACCTTATGCCAACTCACGGGAGTTGGGTCCACGTATTTACCTTACAGGAAACGTCGCCACCATCCTACTTCATTCTGGAATCTCCACCGCGTACACGGTTAGTCAAAGTGGTTTTCGGTATCGACAGAGAGTATGTCCATATCCGATCCCGGTCTCTTTGCTAACCCATCGTTATTATAACACCGCGGTCATTTAAAAATAGTTTATACTTTAAAACCAGAATAAAATTTTCCATTTCAGACTATGAATACGATATCATTTTAAAACCCAAACAATATGATATCATTTTATCCCAAATATAATTCTTTTCCAAAAATCATACCGCTTTAAAATTTATAATATCTGGAAACCAAACATTTGAATTATACTTTCAAAACATAATATTTCGGACTTCATACTTTTAAAAATCATACTTCTAAAACTTGAATGGTTTGGATATTCAACAGTATATAAAATAAATGGTTTAACTTTAAGGTTACTCTGCAAAGAAAAATAATTTCCATGGCTTCCCAAATATATTTCTTTATTTAAAGTATAAACCAAAATTTAAATATCCCTTCAGGTTACAAAACCACTTCAATTTCTATATATATATATACATTTGGAGTATTAATATTTTAAACTAAAGTTGGATCTTATTCTTTCAACAAATTAATGTTCTATTATTTAGTCTTGAATATTCACATAAATTCCATAAATAAAACTCCAATTTCTAGCAATTAAATATTTTCTCAAATTTACTTTATACTAGAATATTCATTTTTTATATTTATCTTGGAAAATCTGGTTACAAATATCATATCAAAAATTTCCCAATTTAAACACATAATATAAATTTCAAATTCCATTTTCTAAATTTCCATTTTTATTCAACAAATTTATACACAGCTTAAGTTCAAAATTTTTAACTTCATATGTATATATATAGAAGAATAATATTTATAAAATATAAAAATTTAAATTTTTTTATAAACCGTATCCCATCCAAACCATAGAAATCACTTTAAAATAATTTATATATAGACCACGGTGCCTGTATATAATTTTCTATCCTATGGTCAAGTGATACGGATATTTATCATTTCAATCCGCAATTTAAAAATAAAATTTGCGGTTGTATATCATTTCAAACCACAATCCTGAATGAAACGAAAAATGCATGATAACTTGCAGTTTAATGGTATACAATAAAACATCCATTCATCGAAATCATCCATCATCCAAATCACAATCATCATCCAATAATAAATCAATATCGATATATATCTGGTAATATATAACAGGTAATAACTGGCGGTTATATTCAAAATAAAATTTAACAACTATTAAACTAACAGTTTTATTCAGTAATAAATTTTATAACTGTTTACTAGCAGTTCTTATGCAAATAAATAAATTCTAACTGTCAATTAATATACAATAAATAAAATAAATTAACAGTTAAATTAAATACCGCGATTTAGCAAATATGATGAACAAAACATGCCAAACAATTATAAATAAATTTCTACTCATATCTAAAATAAATTTAACAAACATAAAGACTTTTAGAAGTTGTGAGTGGGTTAAAGCACTCACCTTTGTGATTTAAATTGAATTCAAATCCAATTTAAACCCAAAATTTCAGCGGTTTCCAAATCTGTCCAAACCAGCGTCAACAGATCCGAAATTAAATTACGATCCTAACAAAAAAAGATTCGCGAGAAACGGATATCGTATGAAAAAGTTATTCGAATAAACATTATTGAAAACAAAAATAAAATTAAAACAAAAGCACAAATCTCACCCCTAAAACAAACCCCACTTCAGCACACGCTTCAACAGACGAGACCCATTTGAATACTACAGGAACGAAGCCAACTTGGCCGAACAAAATGCGTACGCGACCCAGGTTCGTTGCCGATCTCGGACACGCCCCTGCCTTCAACGTCGCCGTGCCATGCTCCCACCGCCTGAACCCAGGCCTACCCCCCTCTCTCTCCTCCGGTCGCTTGCTGACTGAGAAAACAAGCAGCCGCCGCCCAAGGGGAAAACCTAATCGAATTTTTGCACAACATCCAACCGTCAATTCCAACAACGGAGAACACAGATCTGACCCCCTCAGTCCCCTCTCCAATACCCAGAAACCGTTTGACGATCTGACGAAGTTTGTTACGGCGATAATGTAAGGCCGAAAATGATTTGAATTTTTCTGGACAAACGATAGCTCCAATCGAAAAACGGATATCACCACTTAATTACGCTCATCGAGAGCATTGACACAAAAATTTTTGGAATTTTTAGGAGGACTTTGAATTTTCATTTGAAATTTTGAATTGTAGATAGATCTAGGTTTTGCAACCATTGAGGCAGAGAAAGAGATGAAGAAAATGAACGTACAGACAAATGATAGAAGATGGAGGCTACGGTTTATCACAACATATATATAGACAAATTGTAGAAGGCTAGGTGGGCACGAATTACGAACGTGCTAAGCGGTAGTTAGCCCAAAAAGCCCGTTCTGACCCCGGAACGAAATTTGTTAAACCCATATATCCAAATAGGTATTTTAAAATATTCTGAACGCGATGGAAAAAGTTTCACGTCCAAATTTGATCGTATGAAGAAGTTATGATGAAAATAAAATTTCCAAATTGATTTCAAATTGATTTTAGTTAAATCGATTTCAAGCTGTTTCGCGTTCGTACGATCAAACGAAAAGTCTGATCGATACGAAACTTGAAATCCTACAATAATTCACTGATATGGATCCGATGAAACTGGTTTCGTCGAAATCCGAGTCCGTGACATAAATGGCTATTTTTATACTAATTAAATAAATTAAAAATTACTCAATTCAATCAAATTTCCCATTTCTCTTTTTGATAATTGACGATTCTTATTACTATAAATTTTTCAATCACCTATACTAATTTAACAAAATTTAACTTGTCGAATTTAAAATTTTAGAAATCCCCAAATTTCATTAATTTCACCAAATTATAAATTAAATTTTCAAAATTTTAATTAAATTTACTTTCCATTGTTATTGTCAAATAGAAGAATTTATCATTGGATTCATAATTCAATCTTTAAATATTTCCAATTTCATCTGAACTTCTATTTACATAATTTCTAAATATAAAATTTCAAATATCACTTCAATTAAAATTAACGTAATAATTATTTATTATTTATTGCAGTTGATTATCAGTAACAATTAATATACTAAATAGATGGTAAATCTTGAATACAGGTTATCCTTAACGTCTTATTTCCCACTTAATTGCAACAACGCAATTCCAAAAATTTAACTCAATTAAATAGGCAACTCATTATATTCTAAACCAATTGCAATGGTTTAAAAGTTGCTAAATTTTGATTTCAGTAGTCCCTTTAATTCGATTCAAAATCAGCAATAACCTATTAAATGCCCCAAAATTCCTATTAAATAAATCTAACAAATCTTTATCATCAATTAGATGAATTAAATATTGCAATCAAACTATTGCGTTAAATAATTTTCGTTTCACTTTAAAGTATCTAAATTAGCCAATTACAATACTTATTACCCAAATAACTTCAATCTCTTCCAAATAATATTTACATAATTATTTTAACTATTGAATCCATTTAATTGCAATAAATTCAATTGATTGCAAATCAATTCCAAATAAATTTGATTTTTATCCAGTTACAACTTAATATTAAATCAGTTTTCACTTAACTAACAAAGCCATTATTACATAGAATTTCATTACATTTTATATTTTCACATTTTCCTTTTGGTTTCATTTCTTTTCCCGCATAGTTTATAAAAAAATGGGAATTTCCGTGGTTACAACTTATTTGGATCCAACATTCTTCATTTACCAATTTATTCCATTTTAACTGCAGTAATTTTGGGGATAAATTGAATTTGATTTCAGATTAAAATTGACAACTAATAAAATAAGTAACGTACAATAATTATATATATTCACTCTATTTCGCATATCTACATTCAGTTACTACCTTAGATAAGTTTACGCTTCTCCTTTAAATCTTATCCAATTATGACCTAGCAGTCGTTTCAATAAATTGGATTGTATTGAATTTGGTTACCAATCAATGCCATTTACATTACTGCCTTAATCTACACAGTTACTATTAGAAAATCTTATTGTATTGGTAAATTTAATATTTGCTTTAGATTACCTGTTTTGAATTTTTATGCTTAAGAGCAACAATTTACCCTTTCCACTTATTATGTATTGCTACATTGATTACTATAACATTGAATTCATAAATTTACCACGAATTACATCATTGCATAAATAAATGCAATCTTCCCATTTGTTTTCTTATACTTATTTCTTAGCCCATAAATAACAATTTACATCACTTAAATTTTCTCGTCATTTAGTCATTTGCTTCATTATAAATTTCAAATCTTAATTTCTTTCTAAATTAAATTATTTAAATCTTATTAAAATGACCAATTTACGTTATTTCAATCTATTGCCATATAAACATTTAAATAGTTAACCTTTAATTACAGTTGCTATATCTAATTCCTACACTTACTCAAATAAAATCTTAAGACTTATATTTCATTCTAAATTAGACTAGAAATCATGTTAAATTAACTCATTTAATATCATCAAATTTAACGGGTCGTTACACTCTTCCCCCACTCAAAACTTTTCGTCCCCGAAAAGAAAAAAGAAAAGAGAAGGAAGAATTAAATAAACAGTAGATCTTTAAACAATAATTTACTAAATTTATTACCTTAAATAAAATATACCCATTTTATAATCATTATATCCTTATGTACTAAAATAAATAAGATTGGAAAACATTTTCAAATAATCTCTAAGTGGTTTCAACCACTAACAAAAATCAATCCAACAACCATCCATTTCAACAAACAGCATACACAACAAATATAAACAACCATATAATCAACAAACAAATAGTTGCTCGGGTTCAAAGCTTGAAATGGTACGGAATGAAAAATAAATATCCAGTGCATCATTTACTCAACAGTCTTAGATGAGATCGAATACATTATTTATTCATCCAACTACTTCAAATTTCCTTACCCGACCAACCATAAATCAAACAATAACAATTCAACCAACAAATCAATTAATTCATTATAATTTTTTTCGTACATTAGCTGTTTGATCTTTTTCATTCATATAACAGTTTATCTTTTATTTTCATTTTTCATACCACATAAATTATCCTTTTATAATTTACATTTATTTCTAACAACTTTTAATTTTATTTACTCATTAAATTGTTTTGTTTCATTTTTTTCACTTATTACTTCCAATTATCCATTTATTTAGGTCATGTAAGTTTCTTCTATTTGTATTACTTTTAATGCACTTCTCAATTTCAATCATTTATTCTATGCTTACAATTCTATTATATTTAATTATATTAACTCTTTTTAATTTACTTTAAATTCTTAACCTTATAACCTCCATTCTTATAAATAAAGGATTTTATTAATTTATTACTTAGGGTTTGCAGCCAATTATTTATATTACCTACTTTCCATTTTATTCAACTAGTAGCATTTAAATCATACTAAATTTTATAACCATACACATCAATCCTTATTTATTAAAGAATTTCATTTTATTTACTTAAGTTTAAAATCACTTACTTATAATGCTTCCTTTTTAATTTTAGTAAAATTTCAATCATAACTTAAGTTTATACCATTAAATTCTCATTTAATATAACAATTCATTGAATACTTCATTATTTCCAAAACTTCTACTTGTATACTATTCTATTCCAATCTTTTATTTAACATTTCAACTTTTCATATTTGGTAAGTTATATATGTTAAAGAAAATGCAAATGAACTTATACAAGTTTTATCTCATCCGTTAATTATGTTCATTGTTCAATAAATCTTTACCTTTTCTTATTAGTTAAAATTTTAACTTCCTTTATAACTTAGCATTAAAGTCTCTTATTCTATTTAGGTTTCAATTCTTAATTAAATTCTGTTTCACTACCATAAATGAAACAATTAATTAATGGAAATTTTAGAAGTAAATACCGGGTTAAATTTCAATAGATAAATATATCTTTATAACTTATATACCTCTAATTATAATTAAAACAATTACACCTTTAGATATTTTCAAAACAGATCTGCAGTAGAATTCACTACAGTAGTCTTTCCTCTTCGAAACTCGAAAATGAAAGTCGATGATGCGGCCGCCATCACCGAAGATATTTTCCAGCGACAGAGAGGAAAGTACAAAGCTTATTTCTACAAAATCTTCTTTAAAACAATTTTTCCTAATTATACTACATATTTATATAAGAAAATACTTATAAACAAATTTATAATATTTCATAAATCCTTTGAAAGCAAATTTTCAAAAATCCCGGACTTAAGTCCTAAAATTTCCAAATTTCATTGATTTTAATTTCAATCTTATTTTACCTATTATTTAAAATTTTATTCCTAACAATCAATCTATTGCAACCAAAATATATATATATAAATAATATCATTTAAAAATTTATTTTATATATAGAAAATATAATAGGCAAAATTATTTCATTTACCTATATTTAAAACAAATATTATGTCGGTATGTCCTATTAAGTGTTTAGAAATCCCTATTGATGTCATAGCGTCCCATGCACCAACCAGAATTTATAAATACAAAACGGAACAGATTAACACAATATCAAAATCTTTTTATAACACTAACAAATACGCTCTCTCATATATATACACTCAGCGACTCCCATAGGGTATTACTACCCTATTGACAAAGAGTCAAACCCCACAAAGCTAAGGTTTATCGCTAAACCAAAGCTCTGATACCAGATGTAACATCCCGCTTTTCCGCACACTTTAAACCGACACACGTGCCAATTCAAACCATACGGAAGGGCGGATTGTTATGGGGTAAATAAGAAAAAAAACAGAGAAGAAAAAACTAAACAGAATCTCACAGCGGAAGGATAAAATATAATAATCAAATATACAGTTTATAAATCTGTCTACAAAACCATTTATATAATACATATCAGAGTTACACATACCAATAAAAATGCAGCAGAACAGTGTGTAGTGCATTAGTATAAATAATAATAATATAAATCTTCGTCTTCGTCCTCGAGAGCTATATCTTGAAATCTTGGAACGCTCGGACTGGCCCGAGCGAATTTGAAAAGACAAAAACACTCGAGTCAGAACTAAAAGATCTTATGTGAGTTAAATTAACAGAAATAAATATGAGTGCAGTAACTCAAGAGATGCTCGGGATTTACATCTCCTAAGGATCCGTTAAACTATTTACTATATAGTATATTGCGCTATTATAATAGTGTCTAATTGTAAAATAAACTTACTTTTAAATAGCATTAAGGGGTTACCCAAATAGCCCTTAACACAGAATATATTCCCATAGTCTATACAGTACCGTAATCTCCCCCGTGCTGGGCGTCGTCAGAGGGCACTCCAAAGGTAAGGTACAAAGCCAAAATCGTATAAGGCGCGCTAGGGTAGGTGACACGGCACAACTAGGCAATGCCAGGGTAGATATACCAATTGCTATCCGGGCTGGTGGTAACGCATAGCTGCAGCTACCGCCCACCTCGAACTAACACCCCAACAAAGAAATCAATAGTGGCCACCGAACAATCCAAAGTCAGAGTATAGTATCGAAGGAGTGCGTTCGATCAGAGGAATGACCTCATTGGCCCAAGAATCGCTCCTGTTTTAGCCACCTTATGCCAACTCACGGGAGTTGGGTCCACATATTTACCTTACAGGAAACGTCGCCACCATCCTACTTCATTCTGGAATCTCCACCGTGTACACGGTTAGTCGAAGTGGTTTTCGGTATCGACAGAGAGTATATCCATATCCGATCTTGGTCTCTTTGCTAACCCATCGTTATTATAACACCGCGGTCATTTAAAAATAGCTTATACTTTAAAACTAGAATAAAATTTTCCATTTCAGACTATGAATACGATATCATTTTAAAACCCAAACAATATGATATCATTTTATCCCAAATATAATTTTTTCCAAAAATCATACTGCTTTAAAATTTATAATATTTGGAAACCAAACATTTGAATTATACTTTCAAAACATAATGTTTCGGACTTCATACTTTTAAAAATCATACTTCTAAAACTTGAATGGTTTGGATATTCAACAGTATATAAAATAAATGGTTTAACTTTAAGGTTACTCTGTAAAGAAAAATAATTTCCATGGCTTCCCAAATATATTTCTTTATTTAAAGTCTAAACCAAAATTTAAATATCCCTTCAGGTTACAAAACCACTTCAATTTCTATATATATATATACATTTGGAGTATTAATATTTCAAACTAAAGTTGGATCTTATTCTTTCAACAAATTAATGTTCTATTACTTAGTCTTGAATATTCACATAAATTCCATAAATAAAACTCCAATTTCTAGCAATTAAATATTTTCTCAAATTTACTTTATACTAGAATATTCATTTTTTATATTTATCTTGGAAAATCTGGTTACAAATATCATATCAAAAATTTCCCAATTTAAACACATAATATAAATTTCAAATTCCATTTTCTAAATTTCCATTTTTATTCAACAGATTTATACACAGCTTAAGTTCAAAATTTTTAACTTCATATGTATATATATAGAAGAATAATATTTATAAAATATCAAAATTTAAAATTTTTTATAAACCGTATCCCATCCAAACCATAGAAATCACTTGAAAATAATTTATATATAGACCACGATGCCTGTATATAATTTTCTATCCTATGGTCAAGTTATACGGATATTTATCATTTCAATCCGCAATTTAAAAATAAAATTTGCGGTTGTATATCATTTCAAACCACAATCCCGAATGAAACGAAAAATGCATGATAACTTGTAGTTTAATGGTATACAATAAAACATCCATTCATCAAAATCATCCATCATCCAAATCACAATCATCATCCAATAATAAATCAATATCAATATATATCTGGTAATATATAACAGGTAATAACTGGCGGTTATATTCAAAATAAAATTTAACAACTATTAAACTAACAGTTTTATTCAGTAATAAATTTTATAACTGTTTACTAGCAGTTCTTATGCAAATAAATAAATTCTAACTGTCAATTAATATACAATAAATAAAATAAATTAACAGTTAAATTAAATACCGCGATTTAGCAAATATGATGAACAAAATATGCCAAACAATTATAAATAAATTTCTACTCATATCTAAAATAAATTTAACAAACATAAAGACTTTTAGAAGTTGTGAGTGGGTTAAAACACTCACCTTTGGGATTTAAATTGAATTCAAATCCGATTTAAACCCAAAATCTCGACGGTCTCCAAATCTGTCCAAACCAGCGTCAACAGATCCAGAATTAAATTACGATCCTAACAAAAAAGATTCGCGAGAAACGGATATCGTATGAAAAAGTTATTCGAATAAACGTTATTGAAAACAAAAATAAAATTAAAACAAAAGCACAATTCTCACCCCTAAAACAAACCCCACTTCAGCACACGCTTCAACAGACGAGACCCATTTGAATGCTACAGGAACGAAGCCAACTTGGCCGAACAAAACGCGTACGCGACCCAGGTTCGCTGCCGATCTCGGGCACGCCCCTGCCTTCAACGTCGTCGTGCCATGCTCCTACCCCCTAAACCCAGGCCGACCCCCCTCTCTCTCCTCCGGTCGCTTGCTGACTGAGAAAACAAGCAGCCGCCGCCCAAGGGGAAACCCTAATCGAATTTTAGCACAACATCCAACCGTCAATTCCAACAACGAACAACACATATCTGACCCCCTCAGTCCCCTCTCCAATACCCAGAAACCGTTTGACGATCTGACGAAGTTTGTTACGGCGATAATGTAAGGCCGAAAATAATTTGAATTTTTATGGACAAATGATAGCTCCAATCGAAAAACGGATATCACTACTTAATTACGCTCATCGAGAACATTGGCATAAATTTTTTTGGAATTTTTAGGAGGACTTTGAATTTTCATTTGAAATTTTGAATTGTAGATAGATCTAGGTTTCGCAACCATTGAGGCAGAGAAAGAGATGAAGAAAATGAACGTACAGACAAATGATAGAAGATGGAGGCTAGGGTTTATCACAACATATATATAGACAAATTGTAGAAGGCTAGGTGGGCACGAATTACGAACGTGCTAAGCGGTAGTTGGCCCAAAAAGCCCGTTCTGACCCCGGAATGAAATTTGTTAAACCCATATATCCAAATAGGTACTTTAAAATATTCTGAACGCGATGGAAAAAGTTTCACGTCCAAATTTGATCGTACGAAGAAGTTATGATGAAAACAAAATTTCCAAATTGATTTCGAATTGATTTTAGTTAAATCGATTTCAAGGCGTTTCGCGTTCGTACGATCAAACGAAAAGTCTGATCGATACGGAACTTCAAACCCTACAATAATTCACTGATACGGATCCCGATGAAACTGGTTTCGTCGAAATCCGAGTCCGTGACAAAAATGGCTATTTTTATACTAATTAAATAAATTAAAAATTAGTCAATTCAATCAAATTTCCCATTTCTCTTTTTGATAATTGACGATTCTTATTACTATAAATTTTTCAATCACCTATACTAATTTAACAAAATTTAACTTGTCGAATTTAAAATTTTAGAAATCCCCAAATTTCATTAATTTCACCAAATTATAAATAAAATTTCCAAAATTTTAATTAAATTTACTTTCCATTATTATTGTCAAATAGAAGAATTTATCATTGGATTCATAATTCAATCTGTATATATTTCCAATTTCATCTGAACTTCTATTTACATAATTTCTAAATATAAAATTTCAAATATTACTTCAATTAACGTTAACGTAATAATTATTTATTATTTATTGCAGTTGATTATCAGTTACAATTGATATACTAAATAGATGGTAAATCTTGAATACTGGTTATCCTTAACGTTTTATTTCCCATTTAATTGCAACAACGCAATTCCAAAAATTTAACTCAATTAAATAGACAACTCTTTATATTCTAAATCAATTGAAATGGTTTAAAAGTTGCTAAATTTTGGTTTCAGTAGTCCCTTTAATTCGATTCAAAAACAACAATTACCTATTAAATGCCCCAAAATTCCTATTAAATAAATCTAACAAACCTTTATCATCAATTAGATGAATTAAATATTGCAATCAAACTATTGCGTTAAATAATTTTCGTTTCACTTTAATGTATCTAAATTAGCCAATTACAATACTTATTACCCAAATAACTTCAATCTCTTCCAAATAATATTTACATAATTATTTTAACTATTGAATCCATTTAATTGCAATAAATTCAATTGATTGCAAATCAATTCCAAATAAATTTGATTTTTATCCAGTTACAACTTAATATTAAATCAGTTTTCACTTAACTAACAATGCCATTATTACTTAGAATTTCATTACACTTTATATTTTCACATTTTCCTTTTGGTTTCATTTCTTTTCCCGCATAGTTTATAAAAAATTGGGATTTTCCTTGGTTACAACTTATTTGGATCCAACATTCTTCATTTACCAATTTATTCCATTTTAACTGCAGTAATTTTGGGGATAAATTGAATTTGATTTCAGATTAAAATTGACAACCAATAAAATAAGTAACGTACAATAATTATAGTTATTCACTCTATTTCACATATCTACATTCAGTTACTACCTTTGATAAGTTTATGCTTCTCCTTTAAATCTTATCCAATTATGACCTAGTAGTCGTTTCAATAAATTGGATTGTATTGAATTTGGTTACCAATCAATACCATTTACATTACTGCCTTAATCTACACAGTTACTATTAGAAAATCTTATTGTATTGGTAAATTTAATATTTGCTTTAGATTACCTGTTTTGAATTTTTATGCTTAAGAGCAACAATTTACCCTTTCCACTTATTATGTATTGCTACATTGGTTACTATAACACTGAATTCATAAATTTACCACGAATTACATCATTGCATAAATAAATGCAATCTTCCCATTTGTTTTCTTATACTTATTTCTTAGCCCATAAATAACAATTTACATCACTTAAATTTTCTCGTCATTTAGTCATTTCTTCATTATAAATTTCAAATCTTAATTTCTTTCTAAATTAAATTATTTAAATCTTATTAAAATGACCAATTTACGTTATTTCAATCTATTGCCATATAAACATTTAAATAGTTAACCTTTAATTACAGTTACTATATCTAATTCCTACACTTACTCAAATAAAATCTTAAGACTTATATTTCATTCTAAATTAGACTAGAAATCATATTAAATTAACTCATTTAATATCATCAAATTTAACGGGTCGTTACAACAAATGAGCATCAATACAGACACATGCAAACTTGAATACCACTTGGCGATCAAGCAGCGACAACATGGTTTAGCATGCAAAACACATTATAAACGCACACTGAAATAAAGTGCAAAGGTGCACACAACAAGAAGAAAGCAACTGCATCTCACACTTGCACACTCAGGAAATACAAACAAGAGGTGAATACACATACAAGCACACAGTTGAAATTCAGAGAAACCAAATTTCAGGAAGCAACATAGTTCAGACTCAAGTTCAAGGCAAAGTGTATCACTTCAATGTCTAAAAGCATCATCAACCATCAACTTTCACACATATACATACATATGTATGTATATACATGGAAGTTCAAAGCATCCACTGCCTCACAAAGTAAAATGCAAGCAGAACATACATGCATATGTATGCAATCACAGTCTTAACCAAGATCGGGCAATAAGGTGTAAGCTCAAACAAACGTCATGATGTAGATCAACGAGGATAAGGCCACAAACCAATAGAGATAATACAGACTAACCGAGATAAGAAGTTCATGAAGCACTCAAATCATTGTCAAGATCAAATAAGAATTAAAACCAGCAGTTTGATAAAGATAAAAACTCCAGGAAGCACCTAATTCCTTGCAAAGATCAAGTCAGAATTCAAATCGAAGTATATATTCGAAAATATAGGATATTGATTCCTATATGCAACCATATCATCATTGGCAGGAAAAATTCAAGTCGAGTTCGAGCATAAAATTAAAAAGAGACAAAGCTATTAAACGTACCAAATCGACAACAATATTGTCGACGTAGAAGCAACTGGTAGCTAATGCAATCGAAAGCAAATCCAAGCAATCGAAAGCAAATTCAAGTAAATCGGCAGCTTCGAACAAAGGAAAATTGAATTTTGAACAAAGAAAATCCAAACAAAAGCAAATCTAAGCAATCGAAATCAAATCCAAGTAAATTGACTGCTTTGAACAAAGTAATCCGTGTTTTGAAATTATGTTTTGAGATTGGGTTTCGTCTATATTAGGTTTTGATAGTGAGAGAGTATCGGGTTGAGAGGGAAACAAATTATAAGAGGGAAGATAATTACAAGAGGAGAGGAAAAATAATTACAAGTGGGAAACCAAAATTTTGATATGGAGCCAAAACCAATTTTTTGATAATTTTAATCAAACAACAGATAAATATTGTCTGAAACAAAATATTGTCTGATCATTGCTTTGTCACACAACATATGATTTTTCCATATGTTATGTGAAAATGTGGGATAGCAGAAAATTTACCATATATTGTGTGCTCACTGTTTTCTGATTCACTTTGTAGCATAATGTATTGTATTTATTTGTTCAATATAGTTAAAAGGTCTAAATGTTAATTCACTTTATGTATCACACATTCAAGTAAGCCAGGCCCAAAACAGAGGCATGTAACGTATCAAGCCTATGGAAAAATCAATTGTGAATCTCTTTCTACCCTCTTGTATTTTTTTGGTTGAGCCAAATATCAAATGTAACTAAATTACATATGTTTTGACTGCAGCACGTATGTCGCATCCTTGCTATATTGAGTTGATTCTATCTAAGAAGAAAGATCTAGAGTCTAAATTGGTACTCCATTTGAAACATAAGTTGAAACAATTTTCCTTTGTGTTTTGGTTATCATTTTCATTTACTCAAGCAGCCACTAAAAATTTTGGTGTTACTTTTTTCCATGGTCTCTATAGCCTTAACTAATCCTTGTGCTGAATCAAATATGCAAAAATACACGGTTGATATGCCAAAGTTTAGCAATTGCTTATCATTATGGAGAGAAATAATAGAGAACTTTATTTCTAAATAGATACTTACATGCATTATTTTCAAACTGTTATTTATAGTGCATGTCTGTTTTTTGTGCATCAATATATATCATCCTACAACATCCTACTATACACTGATTGAACAATTAATGACATGGAGCTGGTTATTATCAACTACATTGTCAAATTAGTTCATGTTCTATGAACTCTCAGAACATATTTGTCAACTATTTTTCTAAAGAAATTTGGTATTTTTTTAAAGCCCGGCTGAAAGTGGGTTCTACAACTAAGCTAAAAATCTAGGTTTAAAACTGTAACAACCCTATATTTTGTAATTATTTTATTGTATATTTTAATTATTTTAATGTAAAATTTTGGTTTAAAAACTTATTTTTACTTATTTTAATGATTAAATTTATTATTTAAATATAATCTTGATTTTTTATGAGTTATAATTCCAAACTTGTGTAAGTTGAATATTTGCCTGAAATGCTGATTTTGGTCAAAGTAGTCAAACTGTGACTTTCAACTTAAAATTTTAAAAGTTTAAAATTTTAATTTTCTTATTTTATTATGAAAGTACATAAAATTCTAAAAACACCACTTTTCGTTTCGTTGAAATTGTATGTAAATTGTGAAAGTTATACCCTTTACAATATTGTGCATATATAGGGTTATTTAACAATGACTATTTTAAATTGAATAAATTACTTCTTCTTTGTTATATTTTATTTTAATATGTAATAATATGTTTTATTATGTATATTTTGACTTTTAAATATTTTTAAATGATAATAGAATTTTTCCAAAATTTACTGTATTTATTTCCTATTTTTAAAGGCTGTTTTATAATTTTCTGCTATTTTCTTCATATAAATTTTACTTAATTAATTTTTTTTATTTTGTAAATGCATTTTAATTTATTTTTTATAAATATTTTTACAATTCCGTGAAGATTTTATAAAGTTCATTTGAAATTATTTCTAATTTTTAAAGCCTAGTCTGCAATTTTAAGCCATTTTCTTAATTTAATTATATATAATTAAAATTTATTGATTTATTTTATACATTCACTTTTATTGCTGTGTTTTACTTTATTTTATTCATTTTACATGTATTTAAATTTAAGAAATTTTTTCCAAAGTGTATTTAAGTTATTTCTAATTCCTAAGTCAAGTTTTCATTTTTCTGTGCCATTTTTCTTATTTTAATCATATCTAATTAATAATTAATTATTAATATTTTGTTTATCTGTTATATTTTCGAATTCTAACTGAAATTTATAAGTGTTTTCAGTTATTTAAGATGTATATGAATATATATAGGAAGTTTAAAAGGTTTGAAAGTAAAGAAACGTAGAACCGTTTTAACGTTTCTTCTCCCGTTTCTTTTCCAATTAATAGATCTAATTTCCTTTGACCGTTCCTTTCTTTATTGTAGCTGTGCATTTCTTACCTCATTTTCACGTGAAAACATTCCTCTCCACTTCATTTTTCATGCTAGAAAGGTTTGGTAATGGCTCCTCTTTTCCTCTTCTTTTTTTTGCTCTTCTTTTTCCATTGTTTCTTATATTTTGCCTTGTTTTCTCATGTGTATTGCTTGGCCTCTCCTGCATAGCCATGGCCACCACCTCCTACACCTCTTCCCTGCCACATCACCCACCACCCTCGGAAATCAGACCATGACCAAGCCGGGCCCATTCATTGAAGCTAGCACCACAAAACTTCCACAAAACTCCTTAAAACATTGCCTAGACCACACATATCATCACATACCCTCCATATCTTGCTTTGGCCACCCCTTAGCCACCGCCACCATCCACTCCACCACCTTTGGCCACTGCTCCAGCTACTGTCCATACCTGTACAAGCATGGCCAAGCCACCACATGCCCATGGCCGAGCCAAGAATGTCACAAAAACTCAACTTATTTAACCTTGACCCTATATATGCTTTATGTTGCACCACTACACCTTCATCTCCGCTTGTTGCCTTGCCTATATGATGTTAAACCTGACCTATATGATGTCATACCTGAGCCAAAGCATCATCGTAGCCAAGCATAAGTGTCCCTTAGGCCAAACATTGAAGTGGTTGAAGCAAGGTCCAATCTATCTTGTTCATTTTGCTTTGTATTTCAAAATTGTTTCAATGTTACTTTATGTTGAATGTTTATATATTGTCTTGTTTGTTTTGTTTTGGGTTGTTGATACAAAATCATATCTTGGCTATCTTTCAACTCAAATCAAAAGTCGTGCAATTGTGCTTGTCGTGCCTTTGGAGTCGTGCTTGTATGTTGTTTTGGTCTCTAGCTTTGAAAAAGTGAGTCTTTCTCACTCTGACATTTATACTTATGAAAAGTGAATTGATGACAGGTGTTTAGTAATAAAAATGTTTATGAAAGTTAATGAAGATCATATGATATGGTATGCCATGTTATTACCATATTATTACCATGTTAAAACTGTTAATTTTCACCTGACATCTGATATATGACTGTATATTTTGATATTGACCTTGTTTATATTATTTCTGCATATGATCACACTGCAAGTTCCCTGTTAGAAAAAAAATGTTATGGGCTGAAATGATAGGCCTGAATGGTTTTAAATTCTTCATTTTGACTTGGGATTGCGGGTTTGAAATGATAAAACCCGGATTGTCTTTGTAAATTATGGGTTGAAATGATATATTACCCGTATCACTTTACCTAGCGTAGAAAATTTTATACAGGCCCGTAGTTAAAATATGCTTTTCTAAAAATTTTAAAATATTTTAGAAATTTAATTATTATTATATTTTGATTTGAAATTTAATAAAAATAAAATTTTTGTAAAATATTATTGATTTTCTGAATAATTGTAAGTGAAATGAATTAATGAAAAAGTTAGATATTTTGAACGTAAGTTATTTTGGAAATTTTTATTTTTATTTTAATTGGAAATTTAATTGAGTATGAAATTATGATAAATTTATGATAATTTGAATTTAAATGAATTTAAAATGATTTTTATCATATTTATGATTTTTTAATAAAGTTGAAATGTGAAATGAATAAATATTTTAAGTTGAAACTTTGAAATATAACTAGAATTGGAAATTTATGAAATTGAAGTAAAGTGAACTTTTAGTTAAGTAAATAAAAATAAAACTAAGTTATATTTGAGAATTTGAACTTATGTGTTAAGTTGAAATTTAATGTAATGGATTTTAAAAATTCAACATTCCATTTTAATAAGTGAATTATTATTAAATCTTGATTTTTGAATGGAAATTTAACTTTATAAAATCATGAACTTGAGGAAAATTAAATGATGTTTATAAATGTGAAAATGTATGATTTTATAAGTTAAAAATGTTTTTAATAAAAATATATTTGGTTGAGAAATTTTATTGAATATTTGAAGTTAATTGAATGCATTTTGAAATGCTATTAATTACAATGTAAATGATATTACAACATTTGTAAACGCTGTAGTTGATGATAATGAACTAAAAAGCTAAATTGAATTAAAAGCTATTATAGCAATCTTTGTAAGTGCTATAATTTTTGAATTTAACTAAGTTATTCGAAATTTAAGTAAACCTAGTATAACATTTTAAAATGCTGTCTTTTGTTAAATTGAACTGTTTTGAATGTAACTTTCCGTATAAGTTTTCTAAATAATGCGAAAAGTGAATTTTCACAGTTTTGATAAACTTAAGTGAATAAATGAACTTTGGAAGTTGAAATTTTTGGAAATTTAATAATTTAATTATTAAGCATAATAACTTCATTGAAATGATAAAAAAAAATTTTTGGAAAATAAACTGTTTTGAAATATGAATTGAAATGGTATTTTAGATTGAATAAAATGAATAATGATTTGAAATGAATGAAGTTTGAAAAGATACGATATTTTGATATATTAAAATGATTTGAAAATGAGGTTTTGAAAGGATATGATATTTTGATATATTAAAATGATTTGAAACGAAGTTTTGAAAGATATGATATTTTTGATATTAAATGATTTGAAAAACGGAGTTTGAAAGATAGGAAATTTTGATATTAACATGATTTAAAAAGAATTTCTGAAAGATATGATATTTTGGAACTGAAAGGTAGTGTTGAAAGGGTATGAGAATTTAATATATTGAAATGGTTAGAAATGACTTGATATTTATTTTGATAAATATTTGAATTGAAAGATATTTTACGATGATATATTGAAATGGTTTGGAAATGATTTAATCTTTATTTTGATAAAGATTTGGATTGAAAAGGGTATTTTATTCTGAAGTATAAAATATTGTTTTAAAATTATAACTACGGGTTATAATAACGATTGGTTGTTAAAGAGACCGGGATCGGATATTGTCTTATAGCCGGCCAATACCGAAAACCACTTTAACAACTGTGTACGCGGTGGAGATTCCAGAATGAAGTAGGATGGTGGCGACGTTCTCGAGGTATATTACGTGGACCCAACTCCCGTGAGTTGGCATAAATGACTAAAACAGGAGCTATACTGGGCTACACAAAGGGTCGCACCCTTTCATCGAGCATGCTCCATCGGAAACCATTCTATTACTTTTGTGATTCGATATGTGGCGTCACTTTGATTCGGGGGTATTGTTCGAGGTGGGCGGAAGCTGCTGGCTTGCCGTCGCCACCGGTCCGGGAGTGCAAACGGTGTATCCACCCTAGCATTGCCTCGCGTGCCGTGTCATATCCTTATATCGAGCCCACTACGATTTTGGTTTTAAAGATCCGACCGTGTTAAGGTTCACCATCCCCTTAACGCTATTTTCTATATGATTATACTTTATTGATTAGACACTACCGTATATAGCGTATATTACTACATAGTAAATAGTTTAACGGATCCTTAGAGGATGGGCGGTCCCAAGCATCCTTTAAGTTACCGATGCATTTTGTTACTGTTCACTTGAGTTGATTTACAGTTTATAAGTATTTATGTCCTGACTCGAGGGTTTTGTGTTTTGCTTTACGCTCGAGTCAGATTGATAGAGTTAGCATTCAAGATTCACCTTCGGAGTTGGAGCTTTCCTTGAAGATCCAGCCATCTATTTTGTTTCAGTATCCAGTGGTTCAGTGATGTATCTGATTTGTACCTGATGTATCCAGTTACTCTTCTGTTGTATCTTATTTAACTCTGATGTATCTCATATTTATATAGTAGCTTCATGAACTACTATCTCTTTTTCTTCCGCTGCATTTTTATATACTCTGTGTCTGTGATCTGTGATTTTTATTTACTGTATATTCTGAGGTTTGCCAAAAATTTATTTACAACACGATATTTTGAGCAATTCAATTACGGCATGAGTGTCTGTCTATGCACTTATAATGGATGCAAATGGTTGAAAATATCGGGCTGTTACAAAAACCGAGCAAAAGATTTTTAGCTTCTGTGTGCATATGTGTATGCATTTGTTACAAATTTATAATGGAGGTTTTTTAATTGTTGTGGTCGAATGAATCATTGAGCTTATAGCAAGAACATAAACTAAAGTAGATGGACACGAGTGTGAGAAATGCTTCCGCTTACATACAAGGGCTAAAGAATAGTTGAAAACAAGAGAAGACTGCTAAGGTGGTTATGGATAAAATTGCCTCCTCGGTATATTTATCGGAAAAACTCTTCTTCCATCATATGATGGGAAAAGATTGCTCAAAAGTTTTAGAGAAAAAACTCATGGCTTCTTGAATACGTGTACACGTAGTTGTTTACTTGCATCCAAATGCTTCATGTATGTTTGTCGTTTGTGCTTTACTGTTATAGTTCTTTCTAGGTTTAATAATTGTATTTTGGTATTGTTTTGTCGAATTTGTATTTATAAACGTATAAAATCTCACATTTTGGTTTATGTGTGTACATGATATTGTTTGGTAGAGTTCTACTATTAGTATTGATGTTAGTAACTATAACGATCCGAAATTTTGGATATTTTATAGTTAAATATCTAAATTATTTTAATATTTGAGTCTTGGATTAATGTGATTAAATTTATTTAATAACCTTGTTAACCCCTTTTAAGTCATAAGTAATGATGGTAAACTTACTTCGGAAAAATGTTTACAAAAATAAATACTTTGAAGAAATCTCGATAACGTGACCGAAAATCATTTTATCGATAAACAACATTTTACTCGTCAGAAGTTATTCAAATATTTTTTACATATACATTAATTGATTAGGAAGTCAATAATATAAAATAAAATTATTTTTCCACTTATGGAAAATAAAATGTTTGATAATGTCATGGGTGATGTCATGGGAATATTTTTGAAAACGAGCTTTTTAGGAAAGTCTTAAGTGTTGAGTAAAAGAAAATTAGATGTAAAATAAAATAAGCATGTAAGATACATAGTGTTTGGGGGGAGGGAGGTTTATTGGCAATGTAAAGGAAGGGCTAGGCTTGTGTTAAACACTTCATAATCTCAAAAGCTTCAAAAAGAATACAAAGAATAAAACGAACAAAAATAGTAGAAGAGATTAGCACTAATCTACTTCTACCTTTACTAATCTTTCTCTAATTAGTTCGAATATCTTCCTAACTTCACCAAACATTCACCAACACCTTAGAAAACCATAGAAAACATGGATCTAAAGTCAAAGTGAAAGAAAAGTGAGGAGGAGGGAGATCTTGGTACGGCCGTGAGTAAAGGAGAAGAGCGAGAGCTTGGCTTTGTGATATTGGAGCTAAAGGTTTAATCTTTAGGCTTTTGGTGATGGTAGGAAGTGGCACTTTGATTCTTGTATGTTTAAATTCGTTGTAGACTTGTATTTGGGTGAGTTATCTCACTATCTTTTATATACATATTCTGTGTATATATGTTGTGTGCTTAAATACAAAGTTAAAGTGACATTAACTAATTAAAGTTACAATCTTTTGGACTCCTCTTTCTTTGGAAGGCAACCGACAACTTTATACTTTATAACATCACTTTTATTACCATTTATAACATATGGCATGATCTAGAATTTGTGCTTACATTTTTGGATGGCTTGTGTGTTGAATTGAAGTATGTTTGAAAGTGTTTGAAGCGAGAATGTCGCTATAAGTGCACTTCGACATCCTTTAACTTTAACTTGTGTAAATGGATGATTTATGAACTTAACTTGGGATAGTTTTATTTGGTTGTCATTTAAAAATACTTTGGTGTATGGAAAATTAACAAAATTGCTTGGGAAGTTACATAAATTGTGAACCAAGATTGTGAAAGTTAGAAGCGAAAAGGTCGCTATGGATGCACTTTGAAAATTCTTTATGTTCGGCAATTTTCAAAGTTAACTTTAAGGGACATTCTAGGTGTGAGAAATGCAAAATACGAATGTTAAGGCTAGGATTAACACTAGAGGGGGGTGAATAGCGTTTTAAGGAATTACTAAATCTTTATGCGATTATGTTAATTTGAACACAAATGTATGCAATATTCAAACATAGATATGATCACAGAAACAAACACAGATGCAGAAATAATGTAAAAGAAGTAAAGGAAAGAACACACCAGATTTTATACTAGTTCGGAGTTACCCCACATCCAGTCCCACACACAAGTACAGATTTCCTTTCAAAACCAATTGTACAATTACACCCTCGATTTCAAGGCCATGAGGTACACCACTCCAGATTCACAATCCTCTGGGTGGAGATACTTGATTTTACGGGCAACAAGTTCACCCAATTGATTTCCTAGGCTACAATCATACCTTTTCTCGCTTGACTGATTTCACAAGCTAAAATCACACCTTTTCTCGCTTGATTTATTACAAAGAAGCCTATAACTCTGAATAGCACTGAGATCTAATTGAGATAGTGATAAAGAATCAAACCAGAGATGATCTAGTTAGATTCAATGTTTATTTCGACAAAGTAATGGTAAAAATATATATAAAGAAATGTGGAAGAAGAAGAGGAGTGAAATCAGAAAAAAGTATGAATGAAAATTCATTTAAAACTGCCCCTATTTATAGTAGAACAACAGTCATGCCCATTCCTGAAAAGATATGACGAATAGACACTTCTTTCAAAATTAAATTTTTTGAAATCAACTGCCACCTTGTCGATAAGGGGTCCTAGGGGTCGTCGCATGCCTAAGTAATTTTTGGTAATTTGTTTTTCTTTGTAAATAACTTCTATCTTATATTAAAACTATTTTAAACTTTATAAACGTACTTAACTATAGTTAAAATACATAAGTAAATATAGAGATTAATATTTTGATAAATATAAAAGTTTACTATAATTTTATATTTAAATCTAAGTATAAATATTAAAAGTTAAATATATTATTATTAAAAGATAGTTTAAAACCAAGGGTAATTTAATTTTGAAAATAAAGATTATTTTGAGGCTAAAAGTTTTAAAACCAGGATACATGTTTTTGATTGTTTGAAAAGGAAGGTTTTGAAATCGTTTCGAAAACAAGATACAATTTTGTAAAAAAACATTTGAATAAAGGTTAGTGGATACAAAAAAATGTTCCACTAGATTTTTCGCAGGTTCCATCCTACTAAGGGTTCCATCCCTTTAACAGGTTGGAAGTGGATTGCATTCCACGAATAAATTAGATTTTAAGATGCCAGTGCTTTTCTAGGAGTTTTAACAAAATTCCTTATTAAATTACTTATTATTGAAATCTTGAACTCTTGATAATCTTGATACTCATGAGTCTTTAATCTTGATATCAAGAATCTTTATACTATACAGTCTTCATTCTTGGTACCTGCATGATTAAATCCTGCATATACATATATTTCTAAACTATAATGTTAGTATTTATATTTTATAACAATTCCTAAGGTTGTTGTCATCAAAACCATCATTTCAAGGACTAACAATCTCCCCCTTTTTGATGATGACAACCTTTGTTTGTAAAATATTACTTCTATCCTAATAACTCCCCCTAAAACTATTAACTCCCCCTAAAATTATGCCTAACTATCCTATTTTGTACTTCTCCCCCTTTGTCATCAACAAAAACTAACTCGAAATTATATAACTCCCCCTTAATCTAATACTCTATGACATGTGATTATAATTATAGTGTTATCATAAATAATCATCACTTGATTCTAAAACTAGAACTTAGTCCTAAATTACTAACTATCCGAACTAATAATTTATATATGATAAAACTTATAATAGTGGTAATGTGAGAAATCAAATATAAGAACAAAAATCATTTATTAATTATGTATTTGTTTTATTTACATTTGCGTCGAGAACGTAAGAAAGAACATACAACAATAATAGGAAAGAGAGAAAAGAAACTAATGTGTGTCTTTGAAAATGGGAGATCGATGAATCGAACAATTTGGGTAGTGGAAGCAGAAATTTCCACGTTGTTCGACAAGATTTCCATCCTTGTCAAAGCACACTTTGCCAACGCAAACGACTTTGTCGTCATCTGCAGCGTGCTCTTCTTCCATGGAGGCTTCTTCTTCTTCTTTCTCGTTGTCCTCTTGCACTTGATCTCCTGAAGACTCTTCATCAATTAAGATCGGATTAGCGTAATTGTCCACTAGAAACTTTTGCAAATTTCTAAGGATTTTGCCGTGCCGTTATTGTTCTTTGGCCATTCTTAGTTGCACCACTTGAATTTCAGTCATTAGTTGCAGTGCATCCTTCAAGGAATCCTCCATTTTGCAAGCGTAGTTCGTTGAAATGGTCCTGTAGAAGGAGAATGGAATGAAAAGGTTGAATTTTTGTTAGATTTTAAAGAGGAGGCCATTGTTTTATTGCTTTCAGAAGTTAGAACAGAGAGAGAACAGAAAGAATGAATAAAATTTCGAGATAAGAAGAATATATAACCACTTATTTGAATTTTTGTGGGAAATTTTCAAAAAAATTGTTATATGTCGACCTGGGTAGGAGGGGGTTGTCGACATGGTGCTTGATATTTTTGCTATTTGATTTATTTTGATTTAATTTTTAATTATACCTTGTTATTTATATTTTATAATTCATTTATTGAACAAATACCTAATTGTCTTCTTAATTTAGTAAAGATTCATTTAAGGGTTTTCTAAGATATCAGCAATTTGTTTCACAGAATTGATATAATCAAGAGTAGTGACTTCCTTACATACATTATTTTAGGGAAATTGATGTCTGATATCAATATGTTTAGTTCAAGCATGATGATTAGTATTTTTGGATAAATTTAATGCACTAGTATTGTCACAATAAATTGGTGATTTTGAGATATGTAAACCATAATCTTTTAAAGCTTGTTTCATATATATCACTTAAGAACAAGCCAAAGCAGCAAAAATATACGCTGCTCGGTTGTTGATAAAGAAACTGTGTTTTTCTTTTTACTAAACTAGGAAATCAGAGAATGCCCTAAAAAGTGACAAGTTGCACTTGTACTTTTTCGGTCTGATTTACACCCATAATAAAAGGCGTGTTTAACATATCTTATGATACGTTTTATGGATTTTAAGTGGGTCTCTTTAGGTTGGGATTGATATCTTGCACATAGATAAAAACTTTGCATGATATCAAGTCTACTAGCAGTGATATAGAGTAGTGATCCAGTCATTCCTCTATATAATTTTTGATCTACATCTTTCGAGAGATCTTCTTTACTTAGGCACTCGTTGGTTGCCATGGGAGTGGGTTTTCCACTTGCAGTAGTCAAACCAAATTTACTAATTTGGTCTTTAGCATAATTTTCTTGAATAATAAGGATACCATTTTCTAATTGTTTTATTTGCAATACTAGAAAGAAATTTAATTCACCCATACGACTCATCTCAAACTCTTTTGTCATTATTTCAGAAAATTCTTTATTCATTTCAAAATTAGTTGATCCGAAAATGATATCATCTACGTAGACCTATACTAGTTGAATATCATTTTTATTTCTTTTAATAAAAAGAGTATTATCCACTTCACCAATTTCAAACTTTGATTGTAATAAGTAAGATCTTAGTCTATCATACCAGGCTCTAGGAGCTTGTTTTAGACCATATAGAGCTTTCTTAAGTTTGTAAACATGATTTGATAATTTTTCATTTTCAAAAAGTGGTGGTTGTTCAACAGATACTTCCTCTTTTATAAATCCATTTAAAAAGGCACTTTTAACATCCATTTGATATAATTTGAAATTATTATGATTTGTGAAAGCAAGTAGTATCCTAATGGCTTCTAATCTTGCTACAGGGGCAAAGGTCGCATCAAAATTTATTCCTTCTTCTTGACAATAACCTTGAGCGACTAATCGAGCTTTATTTCTAACTACCTCTCCTTGTTCATTCATTTTATTTTTATAAACCCATTTAGTTCCAATTATAGTTTTATTTTTAGGTCTAGAAACAAGTTCCCAAACATCATTTCTAGTAAATTGATTTAGTTCTTCTTGCATAGCCAAAATCCATGAATCATCAGTTGATGCTTCTTTTGGATTTTTGGGTTCAATAGTTGATATAAAGGCTACATTGCTCATTTTGCTTAGTCGATTCCTATTTTTAACAAAAGATTGCATATCTCCTAGTATATTTTCTATAGGATGATCTTTTAAAAGTTTAATCCTTTTATTAGATGATTAATTTCATTATTAGTTTCAGTTGACTCTTATTTTGAGTGATTAAATCCTCTTCATCATTTGTATCTTAAAATTTTTGAGATTTTCATCGAGTGAAACATGCATTGTTTATTCGACGGTGTTAGTTCTTAAATTAAACACTATATGCTTTACTTCTATTAGAATATCCGATAAAGATACCTTTGTCGGATTTAGGGTCAAATTTATCTAGATTATCTTCTATATTTAAAATAAAACATTTACTTCCAAAAATTCTAAAATAAGATACCTTAGATTTCTTTGAGTGAAGAAGTTCATAAGATGTCTTAACAGTTAAAGGTCTAATTAAAATTCTATTTAAAATATGATAAGCGGTAACAACCGTTTCTGCCCAAAAATACTTTCGTAATTTAATATTTGAAAGCATAGTTCTCGCACACTCTTGAATCATCCTATTTTTATGTTCTACTGCCTCGTTTTGTTGTGGAGTTCTTGGAAATGAAAAATTGTGAGTTATTCCTTTTTTATTGTATAATTTCACAAACTTTTCATTTTCAAATTCACTACCGTGATCATTATGGATGGTTATAATTTTTAGAGAAAGTTGATTTTGAATCCTTTTTGTAAAGTTCTTAAAACATTCAAAAGTATCACTTTTATGTTTCAAAAATATTGTCCATGTAAATCTAGAATAATCATCTACAATTACAAAAACATTTTTACTATAATTTATTGACAGAATTTGAGATGGACGAAACAGATCAAGATGAAGTAATTCAAGACATTTTGAGGTTGAAATCACATCTTTTAATTTAAAGAAACTTTTCTTATGTTTTCCTAATTGACATGCATCACATTGACTATCTATTTAAAATTCATTTTAGGGAGTCCTCTTAGTAGATCATGTTTTAACAGTCAAGATAAGAGTTTGAAATTCAAATTTCCAAATCTCTTATGCCAAATCCAAGGGTCACTTGTATTTGCCAAAAGACACAAATTATCATTTGAAACTTTCATACTAAGAATATAAATATTCTTTTTCCTTATTCCCTCAAATATTATGGTTGAACTATCATCTTCAATGTGACACTTATCCTTTTCAAATTTAATTTTTTGTCCTTTATCGCAAAGTTGACTAATGCTTAGTAGATTATGTTTCAGATTCTTAACTAGCAAAACGTTAGTAATAATAGGAGTTTCAGAGTTACCGACTTTGCCGATGCCAATCACATGTCCTTTTGAGTTGTCTCCAAAGTTAACCAGTCCTTCGTCTTTGTATATTATGTCATTCAACATATATGGATTGTCAGTCATGTGTCCAGAGCATCCATTATCGAGTATCCATTTATTCTTTTTGATCTGCACAATTTGTCCATTGTGGATTGATTCCGCAACACCTATAAAGCATGTTTCCTGCACATCATACAATTTTAGTAGACAACTTGAATTTGAATATTGATTATATGCAGACTCAAGAGACGATGGTGATCTAAATATTTCTAAACTAGTATTAACAAATTTTTCAAACATAGCTATTTTACAAACTTTTTCAAAAATCATATTATGAAACTTTGGAAACCTTGCTCTGATACCAAATGCGAGAAATGCGAAATACGGATCTTAAGGCTAGGAATAACATTAAAGGAGGGGATGAATAGTGGTTTCAGGAATTACTAAATCTTTTTGAGTTTGCGTTAATTTGAACACAAATGTATGCAATATTCAGACACAGATATGATCACAGAAGCAAACACACATGCAGAAATAAAGTAAAAGAAGTAAAGGAAAGAACACACGGGATTTTATATTGGTTCGGAGTTACCCTACATCCAGTCCCGTACATAAGTACGGATTTCCTTTCAAAAGCAATTGTACAATTACATCCTCGATTTCAAGGCCACGAGGTACACCACTCCATATTCAAATCCTCTGGGTAGAGATACTTGATTTTACGGGCAATAATTTAACCCAATTGATTTCCTAGGCTACAATCACACCTTTTCTCGATTGATTGATTTCACAGGCTATAATCATACCTTTTCTCGCTTGAAATATTACAAAGAAGCCTATAACTCTGAATAGCACTGAGATCTTGTTGAGATAGTGATAGAGAATCAAACCAGAGATGATCTACTTAGATTCAAGAGTAATGGTAAAATTATATATAAAGAAATGTGGAAGAAGAAAAGGAGTGAAACTAGAAAAAATATGAATGAAAATTCGTCTAAAACTGCCCGTATTTATAGTTGAACAACAGCCATGTCCATTCGTGAAAGGATATGACGAGTAGACACTTCTTTTGAAATTCAAAATTTTGAAATCAACTGCCAACTTGTCGACAAGGGGTCCTAGGGGTTATCGACATGCCTAAGCAATTTTTGATAATTTGTTTTTCGTTGAAAATAACTTCAATCTTAAATTAAAACTAATTTAAACTTTATAAATATACTTAGCTATAGTTAAAATACATAAATAAATATAGAGAATAATATTTTGATGTGTATAAAATTTTACTATAATTTTATATTTAAATCTAAGTATAAATATTAAAAGTTAAATATATTGATACCAAAAGATAGCTTAAAACCGAGGATAATTTGAATTTGAAAATAAAGATTATTTTAAGGCTAAAAGTATTAAAACCAGGTTAGATGTTTTTGATTCTTTAAGAAGGAAGGTTTTGAAATCATTTTGAAAACGAGATATAATTTTGTAAAAAAACATTTGAATAAAGGTTAGTGGATACAAAAAAATGTTCCACTAGATTTTTCGCAGGTTCCATCCTACTAAGGGTTCCATCCCTTTAACAGGTTGGAAGTGGATTGCATTCCACGAATAAATTAGATTTTAAGATGCCAGTGCTTTTCTAGGAGTTTTAACAAAATTCCTTATTAAATTACTTATTATTGAAATCTTGAACTCTTGATAATCTTGATACTCATGAGTCTTTAATCTTGATATCTTGAATCTTTATACTATACAGTCTTCATTCTTGGTACCTGCATGATTAAATCCTGCATATACATATATATCTAAACTATAATGTTAGTATTTATATTTTATAACAATTCCTAAGGTTGTTGTCATCAAAACCATCATCTCAAAGACTAACACTAGGGTATTCTTTGAATTTTTGATAAGTACTACAAGAGTACTTATTACTGGAAAAATATGAATGTTTAAATCATTCATTAACTTTTGAACAAAGTTGCAAAATGGTATAACAAGAAGAAGGTTGCTATATATGAACTTTGCAATGTCCTGTTTTTATGAATTTTTTTAATTAATTTGAAAGATATCCTTGGAGTTTAATTTGAATTTTCAATAAGTAATATAAGTGCACTTATTACTAGAAAACTGGAGTTTAATTGATTTTAAAACCGGTCAATCAAAATGTTTAAATTTGGAATAAAAATGTTGTTAAACGAACACTTTAGTAAATACCTTGATTTCAGGAATTTTTATAAGTAAACTGGAAGATGTTCTTAGGGGTTTCTTTACATGGTTTTAAATACCCTAAGGGTAGTACCTAGTGTAAAATTTTCAAGTCTTAAATCATTTATTAAAGTAAAACTAGTCGTAAAGATCGTGTTTTTATGTGTTGATTTTTTAACCAGGCTTTTAACATCATTTATAAATGTTGTAAATTTTTTGAGATTTTCTAAAAATGATATTTAAGTTTTATATTTGCTCAATGGATACAAAACACCTATGCTTGTCTCTAATATCTTTAGTGATGTTTTCTAGTAAATTCAACAGTATTTTCAAGTTGGTTTGAAGTTTAAATATATTTCAATTAACTGCTATGAATTTTTATAGTAACGAAGTTTTGTAAATAAAAACGTGTTTTATATTAATGTTATCATTCCACTTCAAGATTATGATACTGTTTTCCTTTTATTATGCTCCTTTTCTTTTTCTACTCTAACAATCTGTATTTTCAGTACTTGGATGCTCGGCACACGAATACCATGGATGTATTAGTGTCGACATTTGGAGGTCAAAAATGTGGATCATTACAGTAACTGTCTTTTCTTCAATCTTAGTCTAAAATCATATAGCTCACATGTATCAAATTGCCTACTTGATTTTAGTTGTGACTTGCATAAACTAATTTTAAGAGATATGCAAATGCATACACTATGCACACACAAACTACTTAATGCATGTTGGGAATTGCTTTTTAATCCGGTAGCAGTTAGGCCTTAAAATGGCATCGCTAAACTTTAGCAACGTCTTTGTAACATATTTTATGCTTTAGAACATTGGCATCATAACGACATCACTAAAATTTAGTGAAGCCATTGTGATGTTATTTTTCTAGTACAAAAGTTGCACCACAATGGCTAAAATTTGGCGATGCAATAATGTTAATTTTGTGATGCCTTAGCAACGCAAAACAATTTAGTGATACTCATTCTCTGTCGGCCTTTTCGACTTCTCTTGAATATTTAGCGATGCTATAGCGTCAACAAATGCACGTTAAAAATTGACAGAGTTGCAGTACTGTTAACACTGAGTTGATTACAATTGACCGTGATACTAACCTCATACAATTGAAAAGTTGAATTCTTTACTGAATAGTGTTTCACTTCAATGCTTCAACTACTATCCAACTACAGTCGCTCGATGGTCTCCATGTCATTAATTTCTATAGTCAAAGTGGTGTTTCCATATTAAAGCTCAACATTATTCTCAAGTTCAAAAAATTGTGTAATATCATCACTTAAAGACTTCCTGTTTGATGTAGTCGTTTTTAGCTAACTAAAAACTTTATGTGAGTCATTCTATAGATTTACAATAACCATCGGTACATAGCTGTGACAACCAGCACCTTGGACAGATCGATCCAAAGCCCTAAAAATAACGTTTGAACTCGCATCATGTCCATAAGTATAAATTGTTAAGTTGTAACGACCCAAAATTTTATCACTTTGATTTGTGAATATTTAATTAATTTTAAAAATTTAATGCAACAATTCGTAATTTAGTCATTTTAAAATTCAGTATATAATATTCTTTCAAATGATTAAATAATGAATTTTATAACTAAAATAAAGTTTGGTAAAATGTCTCGAATGGATTATTAAAATGGATATAAAACGTAAGTTTAAAGACGGTTTGAGTTATAAGACTGTAACGACCAGGAATTTTTGTCATCTTGTGTTTTGAGTATTAATTTTTTATATTCAATAATACGGTATTTTAGTCAAAATAAAATCCTTGATAAATGATAATTTGTAATAATAAATAGTTTTAAACCAAAATAATATTTTGAATTTCCGGACTTTATTTATAAAATTTAAAATTTGAATTATTTTGAAATTTCTTTTATATATATATATAACAATAAGAATTGTTATATAAATTAGAAACAAATTCATAACAAAGAAATATTGATGAATAAGAATGATATATTGTAAATAGAAATGATTGTGGCTTATGGACAATATAATGTATTATAATTAGAGAGAGTTTAAAATTAGATTTCTCTTTTATATATACATAATAGTTAAGAAGAAAGGTAAAATATGTATAAACTAAATAAAAATAGTCAGTTAAAAACAATATATGTAATGGTAAGTGAAATATATATATATATATATATATGAACTAAATAAATATAGTTATCGAAAGAATATAAATTGAAAAATGAAAGAAGTAAATATACAAGAAAATATGCATACGAAAATATATGATGATAGAAATGACAAAATTTATAAAATTATTTTAAAAAGGAAATCTTTTATAAAATGGAGTTTTGATAGAAATGTCATTTCATACTTTTAAAATTAAAATAGCACAAATTTTCATTGCTTTCAGTTATATATTTTTAAATAAAAATAAATATGAAGATGGAGATTTAAAATTGTTTTATTTAAAACACTTTGCAAATTGTTTCAAAATATATAAGAAAAGTATGTTTAAAATCAAATGAAAGTAAAAAGTAAATAAAGAGTAAAAACATTAAGACATCGATCAAAAGTCAAACCAGTAAAAAGGTAAAGTCCAAATTACAAGTTGAAAACAAAACAAAGCCTGCAAAAACAACTAGTAAAAAAACATTGCTTGGCTAAAAGTATATACATGTCCTTGCATGGTCAAATACAGTAAAAACCTAAAACATTCTCTTAACCTCTTTTCAACTCAAACTATATATCATCTCAAACTTTATATCAAAGCCACCACGTTTGAATCCATCAAACTGTCAAAAATCCTTGTACAGGCCTATAAATCTCTTAAGCTGAAATACAGAACAATTGCACATCATTTTGTCTTGAAACGTGTATATAAATATAGGCTTGTGTGTGTAGCTTCAGTTTTGTAAAAACTGTAAAGTTAAAAACTATATAAACAAAGAAGAAAAGAAAGAAGAAGAAGTTGTTATTCAAAATCCAAAACAAAAGCAACATATCAAGATTTGCATATCATAAGCTAAGTTTAGCTGAAATTTCAAAGATCAAAGTAATGTTAAAGGCGAGAAATTAATTTTAGAAATGCCTGGACATGTTTAGTTCTACTCTATTATATTTAACTGTGGGAAAAAATACGTGTATACTTAATCTTTAAAAATCCTTATCTTAAATTCTAATTCTAATTTGCTAATTATGTAGACCATGGTGATGTGTGATTTTGAGTATTGATGAATTTAAAAATAGTTTGAAGCCTGTCCATTCTATATAAGGTGTGTAACTGCAAAATTACAGTGAATAACCCAAGTTTTGCCAATTTCCAATTTATGAGAAGTATTGAATCAGGGGTTTGACCATGATGGCATGATCAAAACATGAATTCTAATAGTAAAATCATGATTTTTAAGTTATTAGATGGAGAGAATCTTGGGGTTGATCGTTTTCCACTAAAAATAATAATTTTGGGGTCGAGAGTGAACGAGCCGGTGGGCCTTTAGCTTCGGGATGATCATGGGGTCGCGGACAAGGGCTTGACCATGGTGAATTTTTGAAATAGGTTTTGGGTTGGGGTGGCGTGACTATTTTAGGGTTTGGGAATGGTTTTGGTTAAGGCTGGAACGTAATCGAAATAAGGAAGAAGGAGGGGACCGGAAATCTTGGAGTTTGGCATGGAGGGGACGACGTGGGTGAGGTTTCGAATGGCGGTGGCAGCAGGCGAAACGGTGGGAAGAAGTGGGAGCAGTTTAAGGTTTTGTGATGGGCTTTTCTTTGTTTGTTGCTGTGGAAGGCTCGATCTTTGATCGAGAGGGGCTGGAATGACAACGTGGTGATGAGGAAGTTATGGAATCAAAGTGGAGTGAGTTCAAGTCGTCGTGGTTATTAGTTAGGCATTGGGATTAGTGTGCACGTACATGACGTGCACGCGAGAAATTGCCATAGCGGTGGAGGTTTGGGAAGGAAGAGAGACTGGGTTCTAAAGGCGTGCATGAGGAGTTAGGGTGTGTTAATCTGGTTTGGTCTCGAGTTCTATGCGAAGTGGAAGTAGATCAAGTTAATTAAAAACATGGTTTTGGTTCGTGGATTTTAAATTTTGGAACTGGAAGTAAAAAGGAAGGGAAAGGAAGAAGGAGGGAAAAGAAGAAAGAAGGGGATATGATTTTGTCTCTGCATTTTGATTTGGGCTTCGGCCCAGTTTATAAAATAAAATAAAAACATGTTAGTTATATAAATATAAAAGCCAGAATCTTTGGAAATCTTTGGAATATCATAACTCGTTCAATGAGACCCGATTATCGCGATTCTTTTTGCCACTGGTTCATGTTGTTGAGAATTTCGATGCCACGAAGTTTATTGTTAGATTTGACCAAGCAACAATTGATGATAATTTAAAACGGACAAGTTTTAAGTACAAAACGTTAAATTATATATATATATATATATATATATTTATATATATATTGTAAATTTTAAAATATCATAGCTAATGCGTTCGAATTCCGAGTGAAGCAAAATTCATTGCAATGGGTTCTTATCGATAAACATTACATCGTCATATGAATCGTTGTCATGTTTGCATAAGTGAAAATTTATGGTATATTTAAGTGGATATAAATTTAGTCACCCGATTTGTAATAAATATCGACGTTTAAAATTATATGACCCGTCTATTAAAGTTATTTGTCTATATAAAAATAGTGATGAGTTAACTTGAATTAATTTCGATGCTTTGACATCTATTAGCGGAACAAAACACTGTTCCACTAATTGTTCTTAATTGGACCTTTGTTGGCCGAATAAATCACAGTTCTGCCATTATCACTGAATATATCGGCTTTTGGACATTTACTAGTAGAAATAAACCCTCTTCAGCTATTATATTTATATGGACATTTATATATTATCCTGATAATTATATTGGGCAATATGACGTTGAATTGATTGTTAAAAATAAATTGATATAAATATCTATATCTATTATTCTGGGTTCTTATGGAATGAACGGTAACTCGATTAAGTACCATTAATATTAAGAAGCCTTTTCCAAATTTGGAAGTTGAGTTTTGAACCAAAATTGTTTTACGGATATTTAATACTTCAATGATATTTTAAAGACAATTAATAAGTATTTTGATAAAGATTTAAACTTAATTATTTTATTGCCCTCAAAAATTATTTAAAGTATTTAATTATTGTTTCAAAAGTTATTTAATTATTCTTTTAATGACCCAGATCTTTCGTCGTTCGATTTTGAATATTTATATGGTTTAAATATTGAATTTGTAATTATAATTGAGTTAACAAGATTTTAACACTGGAATTTCAAGTGTTTTCGTTGACTTTTTTGAAATCATGATTTAATCGACAGGTCAAAAATAGCGATTCGAGGAACAGTCTCGAAATTCGATGAAACTAGTTTCATTAGATTCATAATAGTGTATTATTATCGAATTTCAAATTTTGTAGCATTTGAATTTATCATTTTGTCGTAAGATCTGAAAACGACTAGAAATAATTTAATTTAATTTAATTTAAATTGTCGATTCAAAAGGCTACCTTCCATATATGATTGAATTAGGTTTCGAAACTTGTTGCATGGCGTTCGGAATAGGGGTATAACATTAGGAACATCTGACGGCATATTTTAATAGGGGTCTGAAATAAATATCTAGATATTTTTGGGATTTTATATAGGTACATATATTTTTTGTCGAATATCTTGTCAGTCGAAAAAGTTTTGTCAAATCCTATGTTGTCTCGAACACTTGCTTATAGCCGCCTTATTCTTTACCTTTAAAATCGCGTCATCCTTGTCATCTCAAGAATGAAATCGATTTCGTTTGTTAAATAAAAATAAAGAACAAAATCAATCGCACCTGCAACTTATTTTTTCATGAATCCCTCTTCTTCAATTTCACTTAATTCCTAGGTAAGTCGAAATCAATTTTCTTAAAAAAGAAGGAGAAACTGTCAAAGTCAAATTTGAAAATCAATTCAGGCAGCCGCGATGATTATGGTGGCACGCGAACTTGAGTGGTCACGATGGTGGAAGTCGCGCGCATAGGGAGGAGAACATGGCAGCGCAGTCATGTGCGACGAAGGCGGGAGTGTGAGCTCGAATTGAGCTAGGGTTTGGGTTGCGAGGTCAAGTGGAAGGTGCAAGGCTGGCGGTATCGGTGTTCAATAGTATTTCAAACGCGAGGTGGAGGCATGGTCTTGGCGCGATCCTGCAGTGGTGTGCAGTCACGTATGCATGCATGTGTAGTCAGGGGTCAGGGGTGTACGACTGTGATGTCTCGATGTAGTGGAAGAGTGGGGCACACAGAGTGTCGCTCGCATGCGGTAGTGTGTTGTTGCAGCTATGGATAGGAGCCTGGGTGGATCGATATTCGGCGTAAGGTGGTGTGTAAGTCGAGGATCTTTGGCATTGCAAGGTCGATTTGGTGGATTTGTGAACTTTATATGCTACAGTTTAGTATGAGAAAGAAGGGTTCTGGATGGTAATTTGTTTTTAGTAGTGATTAAGAAAATTTAACTATTTAATTTACTCCCAATCTTATAAATGTAAAATTTAAATTGATACAAGGTACAAAAATCATGAATTTCAATATGGGATTAATAAGAGATTTTAAGAGGTAGCCATTAATTAAAAATTGGAACGGATCACAATTAAATATCAAGGAGAGTAAATCTCACTCATTTTTCGATTGCCAGTTTACTTTAAAATGTTGAAAATTTAAACTGTTGGTTGATTGGATGAATTTATAAATTGTTATCTATTGAATGATATATTATGTATATAGTAGTATACATATACTAGTATTTGGAGTGATATTCCTACACATTATAGCGGATGACATCCTATGCGCCTCGCATATTAGTGGATTACCCTTTATATCGCGATATCCCCATCGAAGTGGGATTGGTATTTTTATGTTGCATTAACATCCGTGGATGCAGGGAAACAGGTTGGAGGGATCCAACTGGATTCCTCAGAATGTAAAATTTAATTTCATATATTGTGATATATGAATTGTGTAGAATAATCTATTATAGGTTATTATAGTGTTTGGAATTATTGGATGCTATTGTAGCACTGGTACAAATTTTGATAATTTAAATACCATTAATATATTTTAAAAATTTTATGGATAAAAGGGAAATTTTGATATAAAATATTTATATTGGAATTACGGTTATTTTAATGAAATTAAGTTAGAAAAATATATTGATTTTTGGTAACACTTAACTATTGCGAATTATTAAATGGAGATTTTAAAAATGAATTATATAAGAGAATTTATGAGTGATATTTCGAAAATATAGAAAGATTTGAAGTCGATATTAAAAATAGATTGGAGGTTATAAATGGAATTAGTAAAGTAATGGATTTATAAAAATGGAATTTTATAAACGATATTAGTTTTATAATAAGTGAAACTCAAAGGAGTTATAAAATTTAAAAACAATGTTATAAATAAGAGAAATCAATATTAGATGATAGATTGGAAATATAAATTTACAGGAAGAATTTATATTAGAATATGGGAACAGGACGAGAAAAATAATGGTACTATTTTTTGAAAGTGAATATGGATAAGGAAATCTGGATGGAAAATGGTATATATTTAATTTGTTATTGAGGTTTTTCTAAAAAAATATATATTTTCTTTAAGAAGTTAAGTTCGTTTTTAAAAGGAAAATTTTATTTTTAAAACTGTGAATTTTAAACTAGATAGGATTGAGATACTTCGGTAAGTAGATTTTCAAATAATTAAGTATTTATGTTAGTAAATTCTAGCTTTTGAAATCAGCTTTGAGAATTTTATAGGTTTATCTAGAAACGAGTTATTAAAGTTTATAAAAGTGTTTTTCGAAATTAAAATAATTACATGAACATATTTTAAAAATAAACTATTATTCTTTAATATACTTATTTTATTTAAATATAGAGTTTTGAAGTGATTCAAATTTTTTATTTATAAATTCTCCTGAGATGCGTAAATGGGGTTTTAAAGGGATATGTTTTGAGGGAAGGAATTTTATAAAGGGATTTGGAGGAAATGAAATTTAGAAATGTATGAATATGGGAAACTGAAATAAAATGTAAATTTATAAAAGATAAATTAGTGAATAGGGTTATAAATAAGTACACTAGGTTTGGAAATTGAAAAAAAGTGGAATATATTAGCGATTTCGAAGACTTATGAGATAAGTTACGAAATATTTTCTTAAGTGTTGACATTTGAAAGATTTTGGAAAATAAGACTTGTAATATTTTCCAAATTATAAAAATGGAAATTTGGATATATTTCTAAGTGTTAAGATGGTCTGGAAATATCCGGTTACGGATTTAGTATTTAAAATTGTTTTCAAATGTCGGAAGAATCGATATATCTTATAAAGATATATGGAAAATAGATATTTTGGGAAAAAAATGTATTATAAGGTCAATTATCTGCTTATGGATGTTTTATTGATAGTTAAATAATTGACTGTCAATATTGGCCAATTTCGTTAATCGTTTCGAAGAGACGGGGATCAGATTTAATTAACCGAAAACCACTTTGATCCAGTTTGAATGTTACGAATGGATATATATACTATGCTGTTTAAGAAAAATGCACAGACACCATCAATAAGTACTACTATATGTATTACACATATAAAATTTAAAAACCGATATTTACCAAACAAATACACTAGCTTTCGAAAATCTCATATAATTTATGCAGACCAATATTTACAATATATTACTCATATACCTAGATTATATACAGAACAACAGGAAAAACAGAACTTATATATATATCTGCAACATAAACAATGTATCTCCCAAAATATAATAAAATTTTATCCATATATACTATATCTTAAAACTAATACAGCAAACCTGAAAACTACAACATGAAAAAGACATATATATATATAAACTAACATTTTATAAATATATATAAATATACATTATTATTGTTATAACATACATATATATACTAACTAGAAAGAAATCTGACACATAACAAATATTGGAGGGAAGGACTTACAGTTGTAATGGGGAAGACGTGGCGCCTCGGCCACGTAGTGGCGTCTCGTCCACGGAGTCGGAGGAGAGCGGGTGGCAAGGAGAAGGAAAATCACAGGGAGGTTTAAGTGGGTTGCGGCAAGATCATGGAGGGCATGTGTGTTGTGGAGAGGCAGCGTGAGCTACTTGGTTGCGGGATGGAAGGTATAGGTGGTCGGTCTTGGCACTGGTATGGCAGAGATAAGGGGGTGAGGCGAGCTATGGTGTTCGAGGTTGGTGGAAAATTGTGAAGCATGGTCTGGACGAGGCTACATTGTGGGAGGGTGGACGCATGAATCTGAGGAGATGAAAGTAATGGGAGAAGGCATTGGGAAAAGTGGGGAAGGGAAAAGATTTGATGAATAGACTATAAGCTTCAGAAATAAAGCTAGCATGTATAAACAATATTCTCAATGAACGAATAAAACAAAAGAAAAGGAAAAGGAAGACAAAACGAACAAGCAAATAAATGAAAAGTGGAAACAATCAATAGTCAGCTACATGAATTACAAGAAGTAATAAAAGCTGCTGGCCATTGGTTTCTAAATGGTGGAAAATAAATGGTCACAAGGGAACAAAAGACGGACCATTACGGTTTACCCTTTTACGGTTTTGACGTGTACCTGATTCCGAAGTACACAAATGAATACACTGTTGAGATCAGCACGGCTAGATGATCAAAACGGTATATTGATATCATTGGTACGATCATTCTATCAAAAGTCGATATTCGATGCCGAAAATGCTGCTATTTTGTCAGAAATAAGATAAACGGAGTAATAGAAGTCAAAATTTGATGAAACGAATTATGACGTCTCACTTAGAAGATGATTTAAAAATTTATGGTGTAAAAATATTCAGGTTTGGAAAACATTTTATTATCATCAATTAATAATCGATATAAATTTAAATAGAATTACGTAAGAAAATAAACTTCCATGTTATCAGGTGAAAATTTACAATTTTCTATGTTTAATTAGACGTATTTCAAATATTAAATTTTTATTTCCAAATTCAAGTATGTAAAATTTTAGAAAAATTCAATTAAATATATTATTAAAACTAATAAAATTTTACGGGTCGTTGCAAAAGGAAAACCCACTTGCTCTAAAAAGATTACATTAAATTTTTCCAAAATAAAAGAAGATTAGTACTATTCAAAATTTAAGCAATCTTCAAAATGAATAAACTACAACTTAGATTGCATAGGTATAATCTTCTTATACTTGGTATTAAATTCTGAAGAGGGAACTCGTCCTATTCATGGAATTTAAAAGGCGATCTCACTGTTATTATGTCCATAACACTAGTTAAATGCGGAAATTGATGTTGAGTAAAATTAGATTGATTTCTATGATCCTCTTTACTTAATAATTCTCTCTAAGATCGATTTTGGGTTTACAGTAAACGATGTCTTAAATAACATTGTTTTTGACCCATTTAGTAGTCAAATTTTTTTGGATCGATGATAAGAAGAAAATTGGAAATGCTTTCCCAAATCATAAGTAAATTAACTTAGAATTACTCTAAGATTAAAAAGGGATTTGTAATTAACCAAAAGAATTATAGTGAAAAGGGGTTTAATAAATCCTGTGTACTCATATTCACTTTTTCATCGATGATTGGATTTCGAAGGAACCGGTTTTGGATTTGGGTGATTCTTATTTAAAATCACTTAGAACCAATTTACGTGTTTGAAGAATGAAGCTGTTTGAAGATGGAGATATTGAGACGAATAATAACGAAGGACTACTTGTTGACTAATTATGGATAAACTCCCGATTTACTTATTGTAGGAGTGGTCTCTTTGTTATGAAAAATATCAGAACCATAAGGACTTCTCGCCTAGTAATGGCCGAGGAAAGTACATTCGGTTTTGTTCAGTCCCAGAACTAACTTCTATGGACCAGTGTCTGACCTTGCATTCTAATCACATTGAATGATCTCCATGAAATGTATATCAGTCTGTGGCGGAGAAGAAAAATGCTCTTAGCTTAACACCCTTCCCCAAGACATACGAGCTCAGGAAGTGATATATTTGTAAAGAACAGACATGTGAATATGGAATGACATTATGGCATTCAAATTAGAAAGAGATGTGCTATGTGAAAAAGGTAATCATTACCTCAAGCCTCATCAACGGGGAAATGACCGAAACAACATTAGATGTGGCATGGCGATGTGGGTCATTCCCATTACGGTATGATCATCCGCTTTGTAACGACCCATAGTTCCGTACCCCTTGAGTCAACACTATTCTACGTCAATCAACTCAAGTTGAACGGAAATACGAACCATTAGGGTTAAAGAAGAAGAGGTAGAAGAAGAGAAATCAGAAAACAACAACAAAATCTTACCATCGCAGTTGAATAAAATATAATAGATAATAACATATCTTTCAACAAAGAAAACTATATCTGTTTTATACATACATCACCAGTGTACAACATCAGAGTTCAACAACATTAATAACATACAATCTGGACAGTCATATAAACTTGTCCTCAAACTGAATACACAGCGGAAAAATAATCAATTACGGAAGTAGATATCGCCATCCTGCTCGTCTCCTGAACTCCACAGCATCCTTTCCTGTATCCTGTAATACTCGGTCTGACCTGAGCATTATAGTGAAATAACACCGAGTCAGTCTGATACCGGCGTGAGAAATCACACTCAAATCGATTATTAAAATTTCAAAAATCCTTTAAAAACAAAAGCATCTCGTAAGACCATGCCATAACAAAACATGTCTGGTTTTTACCTTACGATAGCCAAAACACTTTCTATTAAAATCCTCCGATATTATAATAGGGTCTATTTACAAATACTTATTAAAATAGCCGAAATTGTTACATGATTAAATTCCAGCTACTAGCCACAAAGTGGGTAATACAAAAAAACTCGTAAAAGGCGCGTAGGGAGAATGGATTTCCAACTAATGACTAGGCACTCGGGTACCACCTCTCACGGTACCTGGTGTAGATCAGCATACCGAGGATCACTTCCGACCCCCTACAACACAAGACCGGGACTACCCCTTATTGGATAATCCCGAGTAAGATCACCTTACGGTAGTGATCAGCAACTACACCACTAAGCCAAAATAAAAGGGACATCTAGACAGGGATGACCTCACCCTGAAATGAGTGCTACCAACCTAACCTTGCCCCATAACCCCTGATTTTCAGTCATTCCCGGTTGATGAGGCTTGAGGCTAAGCGTTAGCTTTTAACACATTTCACTTAGAATGCCCGTCGTCTAGCTGACGATATTCTGAAAGCATTCGTCCATACAAGTCCGCCCTGGGTTCGAACGAGACCGAAGGCACTATTCCTACTACATCCATTTTGGAAATATCCTCACGATTAGTAGCGACTAGCCCTTGCACTTCACTACTCCACCTTCGAATCCAAACTCGTTTTCCTTATGAAAACGTGCAAACTAGATCGAAGTGGTTTTCGAGAAATAAATCCCGATCCCGGTCTCTTTGAAACGATCAGCGCATTGGCCAATAATGATAGTCGGTTATTTATCTATCAATTAACATTCACAAATGTCCATCAACATAAATAATTTCTCCAAATTATTTATTATTCTCAAAATATCTTCACAAGATATATTTCTATTTTCAATCCTTTGAAAACAGTTTCAAACCATACTTTTACCGAATAAAGTTCCCAAATATTTTCTATTTCCACTGAAATCATCGAGTACATCACTTTAGATTTTAAAATATTTTAACACCCTTTATTATAAAATATACTCTAAAATACTTAAATTAAAACTACTTTAATACTTTATTAAAAATATATACACTTTAAGAATATTTAAAATAAAGCTACTTACAGAATATAAAACTAAATTTCTCTTTTAAAATAAAATACCGAGTCACCATAAATAATTACTACGATAATAAATTTGAAAAATATCTATTTAGAATTTAAACATTTAGAAATAATAATTTTTTAAAACATGCTTTCTAAAACTACATTACAACTTTGAACTTATATTTAAAAAAATTTACTTTGAAACGTCCTTGGCTATCCAGGGAAATATACTTCTCTTCAAATCCTTTAAAAATAAACCACTATTTATTTTTTTAAACAAATTTTCCATCTCTTTAATAAGTTTCCATCGTGGATTATGTCCCCAAATATCCACTGATATATTACTTTACTTTTATAAACCCTGTTTATAAATTCCATAGTCACATTCTCCTTTAAATTTCCAATTTCAACCACTAGAATCAATTTCCAAATTGATTTCCAATTTCCTCCATTTGAATTAAATTCCTTCGTTATTTGTTTCAATAAATTTAAAACTTTGATTTTAAAATAAATTCTTTATTCCTTTAAATAATGTCACTTAAGGTTAAAAATTCATTATTTCTCTGTCTATATAAAATCCCCTTTCCATACTCGAAATTTATTTATTAGAATTTAAAATCACTTTTATTCTTTTCTAATTTATCCTTCAATTTATTCAAATTCTCTATAATTATTTTACTAATAAATTCACTCTTTTATTTTCTTTTCAAAACACAATTCTATATATTTTGATAACTCAGTGTGTCGAAATGTTCAAGCAAACTATAGCATTCAATATTCCAATATAATTCATCACGGAATATCAAATAATCATAACCGAAAATATAAAATAATCTAAATAAATGTTGAGGAATCCAGTTGGATCCCTCCAACCTGTTTCCTGCATCCACAGATGTTAACACAATACCGATTCCACTTCGAGGTGGAATATCGCGGTATATGGGATTAATATAATATCATCAGCTATTACGCGGCGCATAGGGCCTCATCTGCTATATAATGCGGGAAGTCAATCATTCCAAGATATATTACATACTATAATATAGCACATCAAATCAATTCAATCATTCAGCCAATTATTTCAATTTAACCATTTAAATTTAAATAACCCAGATGAGTGAGATTAACTCACCTTTGCTTTTATTCTCCTTTTTCTCTTCTTTGATTTGTTGAACATCCATATTTAAAATTTCTTAAAATCCAAGCTGACCTCGAAAATCCCAAGCAATCTATGAATTTAATTGACAACGAGATAACTACATTAACCCAATAGGACTAACTTAAGATTAAACCTTTGTTGTTTTTTTTATTGTTGTCTGTTTACAGATAACCAACCTAATCTATTTATGTGTATATATTATATTTCTTTTCTGAAATCACATGTATTTATAAAATGATTGATATATACTCCAAAATCAAATTCTTGATGTAATTTTCCCAAACCAACATTTAAAGTTTCTGCTTCCAAAAACCTTTTCACATGTAATTTCCTTTTCTAATTAAAACACAGTTATCATTTTTTTTCTTTTTTTATAATACTATAATCTAACCAAAACAGAAAATACCTCTAATCCATCCCCTTCAACAAAAACAACATCCAGTCCCTTCAACAGCATGAAGGCGGCACCGTGACCATTAACACTAGCACCAAAAATAACAAGATCAAAATCTAATACCTCCCAGCCTAACTACTGTAGTGAGCGCTTCGCCTCATCCTCACATATCGCTTCCTGGTGCGAACGAGCTCGAGATGCCCTCGTCGCCGAGACATCACTGAAATTGATGAGTTCGACCTCACCATGATCCAGGCGTCGTTCTTTGCTCGCGAGTCTTCAACATCACCGACGAGTGTCCACCTTCCAGTCGCGAGCTCCTATCGGCCCTTCCACGCGAAATCTCGAGTGTCTTATTATTATTTTTTACAAATTGATTTCAAGTATTAGAAGAGGAACCAATGATTTACCGGTCATCCATTTTATTTTAAGAGAAATTGTCTTTGATTTAAAGAGGACGAGAATTGTTCGATGGGAGAGAATAGGGACGCGGCCATTATTTTGTTTTGAGCGAATGGTTTAGAAGGAAGGCTTGGCAGATATATAAAAGGTGGAAGATACCTTGCGTGAAAAGCCATGCCTAGCTACAGTGATTCTGGAAAGAACGAAAAAAGCACCGTTGTGAACGAAAAGGAATACAGCTTGACTAGTCAATATATATATTATATTTTTATATTCAAATCGTCTCGAATTTAGCAACTCAAAATCCCGACCTCCTATCGAGGCATGCCGCTAGGCGTTCACAATGTTATGCCCCTAATCCGAACGCAATGGAAAAGGTCCCGAATCCTAATTCGATCGTTTGGGGAAGGTAGCTTTTTGAACCCAGTTATTATACTAAATTTTCGATATAAACTTCTGCGCGTTTACATATCGTACGCTGCCACAACAACTCCAAACACTACAAAAATTGAAACCCAATAATAATAAAATATTACAGATCCAATGGAACTAGTTTCGTTGAATTCCGAGACTGTGCCTCGTAAGGCTATTTGTAAATTTCAATTTAAACGATAAAATTTCAAACCTTAACAAAACACTTCCAAATTCAATTTTAAAACCTTTACTATCTTCGGTACTATCAATATAACTTTTACAAGCCTTCAAATTATTTTTAACAGGCTTAGAACTCCAGATTCAACATTTTACCCAACTTCAACTTATTTAATTTAATAATTAAATTATCGAATAAATGGTGATATTTGAAATCAAGTAAAGATATTAACTTTTAAATATTTAAAATCAATTAAATATCCCGATTTCAAAAGTCCAAAAATTCTGGGTCGTCACATTCCTCCCCCTTAAAAGAATTTCGTCCCCGAAATTACTAGTTAAGCGGAATGGTCCACAACCCGTTAACTATCTTCCCTAAAACCAAACAGTTTTTAATAACAACCAAACAATCTTTATTAAAGACACACTATCCATCTAACTAACCTTCCAAACTTTTCCATAGTTCCCAAACAACTTTATTTATTCAGTAATTCAAATTATAATTCAAAACCAAGTTTTAAATTTTCAAATTTTCTCAAAAAATTTCTAACTCCCTAAATTTTCGAAAAATTTCGCCAGGTTCTCCTTTGCGCGGCTAGTACGGTACAACTACAAAATGCCTCTATGGGCTCCTAAATTCCAAAAGAAAACAAAAGGCTAAGTGGCTAGATCAAATACCCAATCAAATTTCTTACAGAAATTTAAACACATACCTTTTTGTCGAGCTATTCAAATTTATCTTCCGAAATCAAAAACAATTTCTCTTTTCCTTCATAATACCTATATATCCTACTTAGTAATAATATTATCACACCATTCGAAAACATTTTATTGAATTCCTTACAAAAAGTCAATATCTATTCATTCAAGCTGTATGATGTACATATATGTTTATTAAATCTTCACTCAAATGCTTATTCAATATATTTTCCCGACATCCATATTACTAAGAATTCTACCACTTCTTCTTAAGTTCAATATAAGTATTTTATATGCTTCTTATATTTATTTTCACTTCACCACTTTAGTTTATATCTATTTTTATTCAAATTGGTTCTCCCATTTCCATATGAATTCAATTTATCTTCAACACCGAATATTGAATTTTATCTTCCATTTATAACTAATTCATATCATATTTTTAAATTAGTTTCATTCACTAATTTATTTCAATTTCCAATTTGAAATCGTTTGTCCCGAACAAAAATTTTCCCAAAAATTTTCAAAAATGTTTCTACCACCTAAAATTTTCGAATTTTTTTGGCTGAGTCTCCTTTGTACGGAGGAGCTTTTGCAATTTGACAAGAGATATAAATATATATTGTTAACGCGAAAATTGGACGCTAACACCCCAGTGTAAGTAGTTAAAATGCAAAAGCACCAACCGTTGGTACGGGAACAAGAGATAAGCAGAAAATAATAGAAAATCAAGTAAAGAGACAACAGTTTTTATAGTGGTTCGGCTTAATGTCAAGCCTACGTCCACTTTAATCCTCTTTATTGCTGATTCAATTACAACTTTTACAATGATCTTTGATTACAACACAACTAAGACGAGCAGCTAGAAATACAATGTTGAAGAGCTCTTCGAATTCATGTTGAATGTGCTAGATCTCTTCCCAAAGTTCGTTGAAGTGTCTTCGGTGTTTGAAGTGTTGGATGAGTTGAGAAAACAGCAAAGTATCGGCCTTCCAGCAATGATCCCCAAGTCCCCTTTTAGTTGGAGCAGGGAGATATTTATAGGGAAAACCTGAAGGTAGTTCGTAGGTCGTGTGCGACCTAGGGGTAGGGCGTAGGTCGTGAACGACCTAGGGAGAACATGTTACGGCTTATCATGGATCTTGATCACTTGAACAGACTGGTAGGTCATATGTCGTGAGCGATCTAGGGGAGAATGATTGGCGACTTAATCATGTCGAAGTACCTAGTGGAGCGACTTAGGCTGGTCGTAGGAGTAGCAGCGATCTAGTGCTGGTTCGACCTATAACTAAGCGACATAACGATATGAAGCTTGTGGCTCGCTAGGTCATTAACTTGCTAGGTCTTTAACTCGCTAGGATGTTAACTCACTAGGTTGTTAACTCGCTAGGTCGCATAGGTCATTTTGTTACTAGTCACCAGGTCGCTGAGTGCTAGGTCGCTAAGGTCATCGCATTTAGCTCGCTGTAGAACCTCATCCTCGTTAGGTCGCTTGGCTTTTTAATTCGTTAGGTCGTTAGGTTGTGCCGCATTGAACTGCTCTACGCTTTAGGTCACTAAGTCACATCTATGTTAGCTCGCTCATTCTTTAGGTCATTAGGTCGCTGCCATTATTAACTCTTTAGGTCCCTAAGTCGTGGAAAAGAGGAGTTAACACTTGCCCCTCGAAGTATACGCCTAGACACTAGGTCGTGTGCTTCGATACCACTTAAATCATGCCTTGCTGAGTCGTTAGGTCATGAACGACTTAATGAGGGAGTTAGGTCGTGTGCACCGATTTAGATTCCTCTGCCCCTGTATATAAGTGGCATAACACTCCTTCTTCTCTTTACTTGCTCCAACTCTCAAAACCGCGATTGAAGAACCTCTGAACTTTCGAAGACGAATTCAAATTAACCGGTCATCGATCATCTTCATTATCTCGTCACGTAAGTGGATCCGTTTATTATCCAATCCACGATCATCATCGAATCACGAATTCCTCATTTCTGTCTATAACCCAATTTCACATGACGTGTTTCGCCATGAATATCGTTACGATCGATTTCTGATCTTCATTGGTTACATTACCATTGCAATAAGCATAGTAGTGCATTGGATTTATGATGGACTTGAGGTGATTTAATTCGGTTTTAGATGATTTTGGCGATGTGGGGAGATGATGATGGGTTATTAGGTCTCAAGTTAACTGGTTTGTGAGTTTGGAGGAGATGAGATCTTTGGTTAACGGGTTAGTGGGTTCTAGGTTGAGCCATGGTGTTCCCGGTGATGCGAGGTGGTGGACGCATGGCAGCATGTGAGTGGTGGACAGGCCTTAGGGTTTTTGATGGGAGATAGTGTTATGCTGCCGAGCTACTTTAGGAGCGACCTAATGAATTTGATCGACCTAATAGCCCTTGCGACCTAAAGAAAGCCAAACGACTTAACGAACCAGCGACCTAACATTTTACGACATAAGCTTTAGGTCGCGAGTATATTTGAACGACCTAACACTTAGACATATATGCACTGCCTTGACTTGAAGCTTTAATCTACGTCATAACTTTTTAACACGTGGGAACATGATACTGCTGAACTTTTTGACTTGAATAGCGCGACTTAAGGAAGCTTCGACTTATGCTAAGTCGTTTGAGCTTGACTGCTTGTAAAAATTGGACAGTACTTAACTAAATTTTCAACTTGAACTGTTGAGATAACCTGCCTGAACCTGTTGCACTTCTTTACAGATTTTATTAAATTTAACGCTAACAACCTGTTAAACACAACATTTGCAGAAAAACAGAACGAATATACTCATCATCGACTGCCCACATCGAGTGATGGATTAGATCAAAGAAATGATATTTTACTTAAGTAAAATAGTATGATTGTGATTACAGATGAAGTGATGTGAACCACTGATTTAAAAAGCATCAACACAAAATGCACACAATTATAACTGCTTATTGCTAAATATCATCTGCATTGATACTACACTTAAGTTTAGTTTAATAACAAGCATCGAAACTTCCTGAATTGACATACATCAATTTGTATTATTTCAAGTTTCATTTCATTTACTTGTTATTTCAGTAGTTTTGCACAACACTTCACACACATTTAGGAAACGTGCACCTTCATATTTGAATATCCAGTTCCTTGTGTAGAATGACTTCTCAACATGAAGAGATAGTAGGGCAAGCTGAAGAAGTCTTCCCCATAGCTAACCCCTTGGATAATCCCTCGGAAAGCAACCACTCTGAATCAACTAGTTTTCAGCCAATTATGCATTCAGTTCGGTATTGCTGAAGTGGACGCTTTGCTTCCTGGGGTAAACGATACCGCTGACAGGCTACCTCTTGGTTTTATCGCAGTTAATCGTCAGATGTGCTTGATTGGAGCTATTCCTCTTTTTAACGATTTTCTCCGACAGCTCCTTCTCCGATTAACCATCTCTCCCTTCTAGTTGCACCCCAATGGCTATGCCATCTTGATGGAACTATGTGTACTGTTCAGGAGGACACTCGACCGTCTTCCAAGCTTTGAAGAGATTTGCTACTTGTGTACATTTGCAAAGAACAAAGATCATCCTTCAATTACACTTGTGAGGAGCACTAGAAACCGTAATTGATTACCGATCTTCCTGAAAGCGCCTATGGGTTATTGAACCAATTTTTCTTTGTTCGTTTCCCTCCAGGATTCTATAGCATCTAGAGAATAGGAAGTAAGATTGCTTATCTCCGTTCTTTCCTTTTCTTAGCTTTTCAAAATTCGAGTTGTCAAGTGTTAACTTCATTCTTTACTTTTACAGCACTTCCTCCTCTTTCTAAAGATTCCAGCCACAGGTCGACTTTTGAAAGACTAAGTGTCGTATCCTTCGAGGAGAGAAGCATTAAGTTCTTTCTAAAGGACGAATTTTTGCATCAATTCAGACTTTTGCACTCTACTCGATTCACTCAACTTCGTGATGCCCCTGGTACTCAAGCAGAGACGTCAGATGCCCTGGTTTCCGCAAAGGAACTTACACCGAAGGAACCTATTGCAGAGGCCTCATTGGTGAAATATTCTACTCCTGTTGACGGTGCGGGGTCATCTGGCAAGCTTACACTTCCCCCGGTTATCGAAGAAGAGGAACTTCCCCAACATTCCGGGAAGGTTGCTGATGAGGGAGCTAAGAAAGAGAGTTCCGCTAGGCATGATGGCAATGACATCTTCGGAGGGCTGAGCGACCTAGTGGTGACTTCACATGAGCTCTTCAAAGATGATACCACTGTTTCTAAACTTGCTTCTCCATCAGTCGAAGTGACATCAGTTTTGCAATCAACTCCATCAACTCAAGAGATAACTCTTATGCCGAAGACTAGTTTGTAGCTTGACGCGCGTAGTTCACACGCCACACACACTTAGGATTTCTGCAATTTTGTGCACTTAGCTTCTTTATTTCGAAGATTTCTAAACTTCGTCTCTTCTTCATTTTCAGGTTCTCCAATGGGACGCAGCGGTTCATACTACGACGACTTTCAATGCTATGGAAGACGCGACTCTTTTGATCCTAGGCGGTATCTTCCTACCCTTGGGAGACCAACAAAGAAAGAGCTGCAAGAAAAGCTCGCGAGAGGCGGGCTTATGAGGAGCGCTATGGGAGAAAAGATGACCGACATGATTCCTTCCAGAGAGATGACGATTCTCACAAAAGAAAATCTCACGATGATAAAGAGAAGAGTCATGTACTTGAAGATCTAAGCAAGCGGGCCAAGCTTAGCGAAAGGCCGACATCTGAAACTTCCAAAGTGCCCGCTGCTTCTATCTCTCTAGACATTGCTTCTCGATCTCCTTCCCTTGAAAGAGATGACATTCAAACGATCATCAACAAGCCTCCTTATCAAATTGAGAATGCCCCTCCTGCACTCCAAAGCCAGTTTCCAAACTGGTGTTTAAAAGGAGTACGCTTTGACTTGGACTTGGTTCCCATTGACAAGCAGGCCATGCCAAGGAATCTTGACGTTGTTAAGCTTGACACTGAGAGAATGTCCGGGTGGAAAAAGCTAGTCGATGAGCTTCAATGAGTGAACAATTTAAATCTCGAAGCTATGCTAACCACGGAGAGTGACAAGTCTGAATGAAAAAAAGTTCTCGACCAGCACGACACGGGGATGAAAAACATTACTGCATATAATGAGAAACTTGAAGCTGAAGTCGAGCAACTTAAATTTGAACTTGCTACCTCTTCCACTTCTTTTACTCAAAAAGAATAGTGCTTCAAAAACAAGTTAGAGATGCCCATGCTAGTCAACGAGATGTTGAACCTAAACTTGAGGCACAACAGAAACTTGTGGAAAGCTACCGCACTGATGTTGCTCAGTTGCGAGAAAAGACTAGCTCCCAGGACATGGAGATTGAAATGTTAAAAGCTCAATTTTCTAAAGTTGAAAAAGAGCGCGATGAAGCCATTGCCGGCAAAGCAGCAGCCGAAGAATCTCATGAGATAACTAAAGCCAACATCAGCTCTACCTTATTCGAGTTTTATCTGCACAGCGTGCTGGGGCGTGGTAGCCTTTCGTTCTTGGGACCAAAGTGTGAAATTACCCTGGCGGAAGTGTGGGAAGCGGCGGTCGAAATTCTTGGAGGCTCCGGCGATGCTGAGGCGGATCTTGAGGCATATTATCTTGATGATGAGGGTCGAGCCGCCCTTGCCAAAGGGAAAGAACAACTCGCCCAAGCACGAGCCGAAGCGGAGGAAGGAGAGCATTCAGGGAAGGAAATTTTGACCGACCCGACTCTTCCTTCGGCTTCGCTTGACGTCGATATTACTGGCTTTAACTCTCATTCTCTGCCTCCAGCCAAAACCGAGACCGGATTCACAACTGCCCACACCGAGGCCCAGGAAAGCATTGAAGCCCAAGATTTCAAAATCGACGCGATAGAGCCCACTTCTCCAGGTAACTTCAACAATGATCAAGCTCAAGTGGACTACTTGTTCGCTTCACATGAGCTTGATGAACTTTTTGATTATTACTTAAGCCTTGACGCGCCACTATCTCCTCTCTTTACGAGGAATACTGATTTTAACTTCTCTTCTTCTGTAGTGAAAACACCAAGTGCTGCACAGACTTCTACTTTTCCAGATGTTCCACCTCCATCTCTTCAAATTACTCCTCCTTCTGCTTCTTAACCGGGGTCACAAGAAGAATTAATAGAAGCTCTTCAAGGCTTGGATGACCTGGCCGCTTCACAAGAGCTGAAGGCCGAGGAACTTGAAGAAAGTGAAAGTACTCCGGAGAAATTTCATGATGACACAAAGCTGTCTAAACTTATCATTCCGGGCAGCGAGTCTTCTTCAAGGAAGAAGGGGAAGCGCACAACTTCAAAGAAGAAAAAGAAAAGCACTTCTGCTAGTGAAGAGAAAACGGAAGTAGACCTAGTTGTACCTCTTTCTCATTCTTCCCCGACTCGTTCAAGCTGGCTCCCAAAGTTAACCATTAGGCCAGGCGAGGACTCTAAAGGTGGCGGGAAGAAGAAATAACAAGTCTCGCTTTACCCTTCTTGCTTTGCTTTTTGCTTGTATATAAAGGCTTGTATTGAACAGTGATTGTGCAGGTACCGGTCCCTGCTCTATTGAGACCTGCACATGTATAAAATTTTTATAGTATGGAATAAAATGATTCTTTTTACTTGTACAATCGTTTGACTGTATTTGTGAATGCATTTATTCCTTATTTTCGCACAAATTTCTTCATTTTCTTTGTGTGATATTGCAGTAAGCTTGTGGTATGTTGCTTGAGCGTTTTTTTATTAATGTAGCTATATTGTATTGCCCCCATACCACGGCTTATTGCAATTTCTTTCATTTTGGTAAGGCTTTGGAGAACAATTCTTCTGTTTCGAGAAGACTTGTACTCTTACTTTAGTGAACAACCCTTCCATTTTGAGTAGGCTTGCACTCTTACTTTAGAGAATAATTCTTCCATTTTGAGGAAATATTATTCTTCTCTAGTAGAGTGTGCCTTGTATTGGCGAAGTTTTCTCTCTTTTTTAGAGAAAAGTTTGCACACTTAAACTTTCGGAGATCATCACTTTTTGAGTAGTGGATTCTCCTACGCGGTGAAGTGGGTTTCCAAAGAAGGCTTTGAATTGGCACTCCAACTTCTGGGGAAGAATATTTTCAAGATAGGGAAATTGATCTTCCCTTGAGAGTTGCAGTGTGCCTCCGAAGAGGGTTTTTTTGTATTTCTGTTGTGCCTCGTTGGAGGGATTTTTTGTTTTGTTCGCTTGAGAGTGCTTTCTCACAGTTGAATGGATCCACGGGGCGGACGCAAGTTACTTAGTTGGATGTCCATTTGCACAAATGATCGCAGCCAGTTAATAAGGGCCCTGTGCCTTCTATCTCGGGAAGGTGCCCCTCCGGTGGTTCCATCAACCTTGTTGGTTGAGAAAAGCATCTTTTCTTGGGACGTGCCTCGGAAGAGGGCTTGTGCCTCCGAAGAGGTCTTGTGCCTCAGAAGAGGTCTTGTGGTGCCTCGGGTGAGGTCTTCTGCCTCCGAAGAGGGCATGTGTGCCTTTGGAGAATGCTTATGCCTCTGAAGAGGGCTTGTGGTGCCTCGGGAGAGGGCTTTTGCCTCCGAAGAGGTCATGTGCCTCCCAAAAGGGCTTGTGCCTCCGAAGAGGTCTTTATTTGATTGCCTGGAAGTTGCTTTCTCACAGTTAAATGGATCCACGGGGCGGACGCAAGTTACTTAATTGGATGTCCATTTGCACAAACGATCGCAGCCAGTTAACAAGGGCCCCGTGCCTTCCACTTCGGAAGGTGACCCTCCAGTGATTCCACCAACCTTATTGGTTGAGAAGAGCACTTTCATTTTTCGGTGTGCCTCGTTAGAGGGCTTTTTCCTCCGAAGAGTTGTACATCCGAAGAGGGCTTGTGCCTCCGAAGTGGGATTTGGGTGGTTGGCTCGTCGGGAAGGTTGCGTCTCACTGTTAAGTGTATCCACGGGGCAGACGCAAGCTATCCAACCGGATGTTTGTTTGCACAAACGATCGCAATTAGTTAGCAAGGGCCTGGTGCCATCGCTTTGGGAAGGTTCCCCTCCGCTGGTTCTACCAACCTTTTTGTTGAGAGGCAAGACTCCTTTTTGGCTATTTTCTCTCTGCTCGCCCTTGTATGTTTGTCATTTGCTCATCAGCGATTCCCTATTATCATTTCCAAGCACATGTTCCTTTCTTTTGCAAGTACTTTGTTTTGTCCAAAGAAGTGTACTTCATTGTTAAGGTAGTCCACGGGGCAGACGCAAGCAATCTAACCGGATGTCCGTTTGCACAAACGATCGCAATCACTTAGCAAGGGCCTGGAACCTCCACGTTAGGGAGGTGCCTCTCCAGTGGAATCACTAACTATTTGCATGAAGCACTTCTTACTTGTGATTTGAATCTGGAATTTTTGTGGCTTGACATTTATTTATTGAGTGATTCTAGGGATCGCTTGGCCTTGTGATAGGTAAGCTTTGTTTTAATGGCCTGCAATATTAAATCGACATTTTAGCAATACATTTAAGGTATTTAGACATCGAAATAAAACAGGCATTTTATAGTAATAAAGAACACAAGATTAATAGTGGTTCGGCCAAGAATTGGGCCTACATCCACTTTATAGTTCTTATTATTGATTCACACTGCTTTTACAATGGTTTACAATGCAAGAATGATACATCCATAATCATTTTACAAATTTAAGCAAAGCTTTTAAGTAAAATATGGACGCAAGTGATTGCTGTTCCAAGCTCTTGGAATTGGATCTCCTTCGACAGTTGTCAGTTTGAAAGTGCCATCAGGAAGTTTTTTGCCTATGACATACAGCCCTTCCCAGTTTGGTGCAAACACTCCTATTGCTGTCATGATCCTTTTCAAGACTAGATCCCCAATTTCAAAGTTGCGTTGGCGAACTTTGGATTTGAAGTACCTGGCAATCCTTTACTGATGGGCTGCAATTCTGAGCTGATCCTCTTCCCTTCTTTCTCAAGGAAGTCAAGTGCTTCAAGTTGCAGCTTTTCATTTTCAGCTTGGTTGAAATGAATTCTTCTGTGTGAGGGGACCTCTATTTCTACTGGAATAATTGCTTTTGATCCATATGCTAATGAGAATGGAGTGTGCCCAGTCGCAGTTTTGTGGGTAGTTATGTATGCCCGTAGTGCTAGTGGAAGTTTATTGACCCAACCACCTTTCGCTTTTTCCAAATGTTTTTTGATGGTTGATTTGATAATTTTGTTTACTTATTCCACTTGCCCGTTTGCCTGCGGATGGGCCACTGCTGAAAAGCTTTTTTGGATCTTGAATCGCTTGCAAAAGTCCTGGAACTCTTTGCTATCGAATTGAGTACCGTTGTCTGTGATTATCTTTTGAGGAACACCATACCTGCAAATGATATTCTTAGTCACAAAGTTTATCATCTTTTTAGAGGTAATAGCAGCTAACAGTTCAGATTCAGCCCATTTAGTGAAATAATCAATAGCAACAATAGCAATCTAATTTCGGCTTTGGCAGTTGGCAAAGGTCCGATGAGATCTATTCCCCAAATGGAAAATGGCCGTGGACTGACCATCTGTGTTAGTTCGATGGAAGGTTCTCTTGGGATTTTTGTAATTCTTTAGCATCTGTCACACCGGAGTAGCTAGCAGCATCTCGATTAATGTCTGGCCAAAAATACCCATAGCGGAGAATTTTCCTTGCCCAGAGTTTGACCACCTAAATGATCCCCACACTCTCCTCCGTGCACTTCAGCTAAAATTGTCTTAGCCTCTTCCTTGGTTACACATCGGAGTAATGGCATCGAGAATCCCCGTCTGTACAACCGACCGTCTTGAATTATATATCTCGAGGCTTTTCCCAACAATTTCTAGCGCTCTTTTGAATTTTCTGGAAGGAAGCCGTTAAATAGATATTCCCTGATCGGGGTCATCCACGATTCCTGCTCTTGAGATATAGCCATAATCCCGTCAATATCCATCTCATCGGTACTTGGAACTGACAAGACTTTCACAGGAACCAATCCCAATAATTGAGCTTCGCCGGTGCTTGCATACTTTGCGAGGGAATCTGCTTTCATGTTCTCTTCCCAGGGTATGTGACTTATCGTATAATGATCGAAATCATCGAGAAGCTCCCCAGCCCTTGACAAGTAAGCTGGCAGATTTCCTCCTTTAGCTTGAAACTCTTTCTTAACTTGACATACAATAAGCTGGGAATCACTGAAGATCTGCAATACTTTGATATTCAGTTCTTTAGCAATCTTCAAGCCGACAATAAGAGCTTCATATTCTGCTTCATTATTTGTTGAAGGAAACTCCAATCTCAATGCGTAGCACAATGATCGCCCTTCAGGGGTATCAAGCACGACCCCAGCTCCAGAAAAATAGTCGTTTCTTGCGCCATCAACATATAATTTCCATCGGGTTGGGATGTCATTAGTAACTTATTCCTCGTTGCCACCTTTATCTGTGTATTCTGCAATGAAATCTGCTAAAGCTTGTCCGTTGACTGCTCTTCGGGGATGGCAAGTGATATCTTATTGGCTGAGTTCAATATTCCACTTCAGAAGACGACCCGAAGTCTAAGGGTGAAATAGGACTTGCTTGAGAGGCCGATCAGCGAGGACTTTGATAGGATGAGCTTGAAAATATGGCCTCAACTTTCTGGAAGCTATCAGTAGGAAATAGGCGAGCTTTTCCAGCTTTGAATAATTCGTCTCTGCCCCAGTGAATCTTTCGCTGATGTAATAGACCGGGCGGTGAACTTTTGCATCTTCCCGTACTATTGTTGCACTGAGAGCATAAGACGAAACTGCTAAATGTATGAAAAGATCTTCACCGTTGTTGGGCTTAGAAAGTATTGGAGGCGCTTCCACGTGACGAATTAGTTCATCGAAAGCTTTCTGATATTCTGGAGTCCATTCAAAGTTTTTCTTTCCTTTCTTTAGAGCGTCAAAGAATGGAATGCATTTATCTGTGGCCTTGGAAATAAACCGACTCAAAGCAGCGACCTTCCCATTGAGGCTCTGCAATTCCTTCTTTGTCCTAGGGGCTTTGACTTCTCTCAGAGCAGTAATTTGAGAAGGATTAGCTTCGATGCCCCTAGCACTCACAATGAAACCGAAGAATTTCCCATACTCTACCCCGAACGAACATTTCAAAGGATTAAGCTTCATTCCATACTTTCGGAGGACTGCGAACATTTCCGCCAAGTGATCCATATGGTCCACTGCCTTCTTTGATTTCACCAACATATCATCAACATAAACTTCCACAGTCTTGCCAATTTGCGGTTTGAACAATACATTAACAAGTCTTTGGTAAGTTGCCCCCGCATTCTTCAGTCCGAAGGGCATGACTCTATAGCAGTAAAGACCAACATCGATGATGAAGCTCGTATCCTCCTGATCTGGCTCATGCATCATGATTTGGTTATATCCGGAGTAAGCATCCATAAAAGACAACAATTCATGCCCGGCTGTTCCATCCACCAACTGATCAATCCTGGGTAGCGGGAAACAGTCTTTGGGGCAGGCTTTGTTTCAATCTGAAAAGGCGATGCATACTCTCCACTTTACATTTTCTTTTTTAACCAGCACCGGATTAGAAACCCAATTTGGATAAGTGGACTCTCTGATGAAGCCATTCTCCATGAGCCGGTCTACTTCTTCTTTTAATGCTGCTGAGCTTTCTGGACCCTGGGTTCTTCTTTTTTGCTTCACGGGTGTAAATTTCGGATCAATATTCAGAGTATGTACTGCGATTTCTAGAGATATTCCACACATATCGGCATGACTCCAAGCGAATACATCCAGATTTGCTTTCAAGAATGATATCAAAATATTTTGAACCGTCACACCAAGTTGCGATCCCACATTCAGTACCTTGTTTGGATCTTCCAGGTCAACAGGTACTGGCACCATTGCTTCCATCGGCACCACTCTATTCTCCCCTGTACTGGCTTTTCTGGGATCCATTTCTTTTTGTGCACCACTATGCTCGCCAGTGCAGGGTCCACCCCGTAATTGCTACAAGGTTGGTTCTTTGATGCGGAGTGGAGCTGCCGCATCCTTTCGCATCTCTCTCTTCCTTGCTTCCCGCAACTCTATAAGATAACATTCTCGCCCAGCATTCTGATCCCCTTTAATAACACCGATGCCATTATCAGTGGGGAACTTCATAGTAAGGCCCCACGGGGCCAGAATTGCCTTGAATGCTGCAAGAGTTGGCAGGCCTAGGAAGGCATTGTAAGAACAAAATCCGTCAACAATTACAAAAGTCTGCTTTCGAACCACCTTTTTCCGCCCCTCTCCAAGTTCCACGAATAAGTTAATAGTTCCAATTGGCTGCTTTGGTTCCCCAGTAAACCCAACGATCTTCTATGATGAAACTTGAACATCAGCCATAGGAATCTTCATTTGATCGAATGTCTTTTTGAAGAGGATATTGCAAGAGGCGCCACAGTCAACAAGCACCCTTCTTACAATAGTCGGCCCGATACCTGCAGAGATGACCAAGGGATCCATGGTGGGAGCTTCAACACCCATAGAGTCCCTGGCCTTGAACACAATGTCATCATTAAAAGTTCTTTGCTGCTTCAAAGGTGCAGCGTCTTCCAACACAAAAACATTTTCTTCCGCTGGGGCATATTTCAAAGCACGGGCATGTCTTTCCATCTCACCCCAGCTTCTGCCTGCTGGGTGAGGACCTCATGTGATTACATTAATAATAGGCCTTTCTGATTCATGCGCGGTAGTACTCTCACCTGAGCCAGATGGATGAGCAGGAAGTTGCAGACCCTCAGTAGATGAAGTTGGGTCATTCCTATTTCTCTTAACATATTATTGCAGCTTGTTCTGCCTCAACATTTCTTCAATCAAACTCTTCAAATCGCGACATTCGTTAGTATCATGACCAAGTTGATTATGAAACCGACAAAATATCCCATTTTGAATAGCATTTTTCCCAAGCTTCAGCACAGGTGGTTTAGGATATTCAACGGCATCTTTGGTAGCAAAAAAGATATTCTCTGGAGTATCAGTTAAAGGAGTGAAATCTGAAGGTTTGAAGAAGCGAGGTTTCTTCACATCCTTCTGCTTCTTCCCACCGTTATTCTCTCTCTTCTGACCTCCGGATTCCTTTTTGGTAGGAGCAGCAGTGTTATTGTCTACCTCCGTCAATACCACTTTTGCTGGCACAGGAAGGCTTTCCAAGCTCATGAACTCGTTAGCTTTCTTATAGAATTCCTCAAGCGAATTTGGCTCCTTCATCTTCAGCCATTTCCCAAACTCACTCAATTTATCGATAGCCCTCATCAAGTAGGTAAAAATCATTCGTGCCTCTGCATTGTCGACTTCAGCCAAGGCTATGTTGAAGCGGTTTAAGAAAGATCTAATAGATTCTCCGGGATTCTGTTCCAGGCCGGATAGTGACATTATGTCCTTCGCCTTTGAAGCATACAACCTGAATTTTTCTTTAAACTTCCGAGTTAAATCGGAGAACTGGTCTGCAGATCGGACTGCTAGCTTTGCAAACCAGAGTAGAGCCACTCCTTCCAAGTATACCAGAAAGTACCGGCATTTGATCTCATCTGATGCTCTGGCGCAGGTCAAATGCCAGTCATACTTATATAAGAATTGGTTAGGGTCGCTTGTTCCCCGATAAGCCGGAATGGTGGGGGGAACAAACTTCCTTGGAAATTCCGCCTTCAGAATTCTTTCGGTGAACGGAGTCTTGCTTGGAGCGAACCACCATTCTTTTTCATCTTCTTCCCTTTGCATACTTTCTTTCATAATTTGTCGAACCATTCCCGAGAGGTATTCCTCATCGTTTAAAGGCTCCGCGGGACAGACTTCGGCCATTTTCACGGATGTTTACCTGGACAAACGTTCACGGAGAGTCGGCTGCGGCCTTGATCCTCCAGCTTGGGGAGGTGCCCCTTCGGCAGGGCCAGATGCCCTTTGAGGAATATTCCTCCCTTCGGGATTATGAACATCATCAACAAAGTTTTCTTCATTATTCACTGGTTGATGGTTAGCTCCGAGCAAAGCATTCAACCTATCAAGCATTAAAGTGTCCAGGGCTTCCATTTGCTGATATAACCCAGACACTGCAACATCTAACTCTGCTCGTGTAATTCCAACACTTGGAGCTGCTTGACTTAACGAAGTTGAAGTGGCGGTATTTTCATGGGCATCACCGGGTCTAGTAGATCTGCGCTTTCTACCAGGAGCCATAATCTCTGACAGACTTCTGGTTTTGAGAGAGATTTTTTCAACGAACTTTTGCGAAGCAATGATGAAAGAACCCTAAGTTTAATGTTCTCAGTGAAAGCACCAAAAATGTTAACGCTAAAATTGGACGCTAACACCCCAGTGTAAGTAGTGAAAATGTGAAAGCACCACCCATTGGTACGGGAACAAGAGATAAGTAGAAAATAACAGAAAATCAAGTAAAGAGACAACAGTTTTTATAGTGGTTCGGCTTAATGTCAAGCCTACGTCCACTTTAATCCTCTTTATTGATGATTCGATTACTACTTTTACAATGATCTTTGATTACAATACAACTAGGACGAGTAGCTAGAACTTCAATGTTGAAGAGCTCTTCGAATTCATGTTGAATGTGCTAGATCTCTTCCCAAAGTTCGTTGAAGCGTCTTCGGTGTTTGAAGTATTGGATGAGTTGAGAAAACAGCAAAGTATCGGCATACCAGAAATGATCCCCAAGTCCCCTTTCAGTTGGAGCAGATGAGGTATTTATAGGGAAAACCCGAAGGTAGGTTGTAGGTCGTGAGCGACCTAGGGGTAGGTCGTGAACGACCTAGGGAGCACAGGTTACGGCTTTTCATGGAACTTGATCACTTGAACAAACAGGTAGGTCGAATGTCGTGAGCGACCTAGGGGAGAATGATTGGCGACTAAATCATGTCGAAGTACCTAGTGGAGCGACTTAGGCTGGTCGTAGGAGTAGTAGCGATCTAGTGTTGGTTCGACCTATAACTAAGCGACATAACGATATGAAGCTTGTGGCTCGCTAGGTCGTTAGCTTGCTAGGTCGTTAACTCGCTAGGTCGTTAACTCGCTAGGTCGTTAACTCGCTAGGTTGTTAACTCGCTAGGTCGCATAGGTCATTTAGTTACTAGGTCGCTGAGTGCTAGGTCGCTTAGGTCCTCACATGTTAGCTCGCTGTAGAACCTCATCCTCGTTAGGTCGCTTGTGCGTTGACCCATTAGGTCGCTTGGCTCCTTAATTCGTTAGGTTGTTAGGTTGTGCCGCATTGAACTGCTCTACGCTTTAGGTCGCTAAGTCGCATCTATGTTAGCTCGCTCATTCTTTAGGTCATTAGGTCGCTGCCATTAGTAACTCGTTAGGTCCCTGAGTCGTGGAAAAGAGGAGTTAACATATATACATCGACCCACCCAGTCGGAAAAGCAAAAACAGTTCGTATTTCCTATTTTTATTGCGTATGCGTACCTTTATTTAGCATTTTTAAGCAAGCGGCTTATTATTTTGGCAATTAGTGTGTCCAAATCCGGCCAAACGGCTTCCGGGTACCTGTACTTACTCAATTCAAACATGTAAGTACTAAATATATGAAATTTATTAACATTTCACTTACTTTCAATAGCTAAACACATAAATTTCACATATAATGCACGTTATATAATTTCCGTAAGCACATATAAGGTTTCGGCACTTGTTACAATACCTTACAACCAATTCTCAAACCACTCCGTTCAGTTAAAGTGATTTACAACTTACACGCTTATATCTAATTCATTGTAAGCAAAATAAACACATATTCATTCCAATTGATTTCAAAATCATCCTATTTCACTTTTAGTAACTCATAGAATTTTATTTAATCTCATTTCCGTCAAACAACAAGTTATTTCTACGTAATTCGACTATATTCATGTGTATAAATAATTACTTACGCTTATAACCATTTTAAATTGATTCCAGCTTAATTTACACTTGATTCCATTCCATTTTAATTTATTCCTCCTCTTTTATAGCATTTTCTTTCATATCCAAAAAGTTTGATTCCAAACCATTTTATTAAACTCGACAACCAACATATTAAATAAACATCTCATAATTTACTTAAGTTATTTATTTTCTTCGAACTATTCCACCCAATAACTTAAGTTTATTTTATTTAACCAACTTCCATTTAAATCTTTGATTTGATTTTCCTTTGATCAAATCCCAACCATTTTACTAATTTATTTGATTAGTTTATTCTTTCATCCATTTCTAAATTTTAATTCAAAGTAACAATTCATTATTGAATTCATTAGTAATAAGGTCATTCAGTTTATGTTAGAGTTGGATTTTTTTTCCATTTCATTTCATTTCCAGAATACCAATACTTTTATTCGGGCTTATTTATTTCCTTTTTAAAATTTCATAAGCTACTCACTTATTTATATTCATTCACAAATTCATTTTCAACCAATGAATTTAATTTCCAAACATTAATTATTTTTAGTCCATTTGTACTATTCTGCACTTTATTTTACACAATTTTAAATCAAACATCAGCCAATATTCAATTTCATTTCATTTGCATACCATATAAATCAATCAGTTACTTACCAATTTTAATCTCAAAACTTTGTTTTATTTAGTTCAACTTGACTAACTAATTTTTTTTCCATTCAAACTTATGTTCAACATTCAGTTTCAATTCCCTTTTTGCTTACAAGTTTAAACTCATTTATTCATTCCTAACTAATAAATTTATTTCATTAACTTATTTCATTCAGCCGACTTAGATTTATTTCCTCGACATTCACTTTATATTTAACTTGGTTTAGTTACATTCTAATTTAATTCAAATTTTAAGTCTCTATAAGTTCTCCAATTTACTAACCTTCTGCTGCAAACTTCCTTTAATTCACTTAAATTAATAGGCTTACATTCTAACTTACTTTTGTTTTCTTACTTACTAAATTTTTTTTAACTTTTTTCTAGTTAATTTTTTCTTTTCTAAACAAATCTTCAAATTTTATAAGTTTCCAAACTTATTCATTATTCCAGAACACTTTTGATAAGATTCTAGAGTTTTTGCTTAAACATACCAAAACATTTCAAACCAACTCCAGAGTTTAAACCATTACTAAAATGTCCAAAATTAAATTTTGAAAACATGTATATCTAAACCAAATTATTCCGTTGCATTTTCAAAATCAAACCAAATTTCACAAATAAACATTAATCCAAAACATCCAGGTAGCAATCCCACTCTTGGAAACTCGAAAATGAATACCAATGATGTCGCGATCATCATCGGAATTATTTCCCAGCGACCGAAAAGAGTTCAATTGTTTTATCTTTCTAAAATCCCCTTCAAATATTTTTAAAATCCAAATCTCTCTAGATTTCGAATCCGATTCAAAAGTATTTCTGAAATATATATTATTTTTCCCAACCTTTTGAGAATCATTTTCAAATTCAAAGAAATTTAAATTTCCAAATCTTTAAATGCCAAATCCTTTAAATTAGTATTCAAACATTACTTTGGAATTTTATCTTATTTTAATCATTAATCACATTATAATTCAAATTTATAGTTTACATTTACAAATCTCATTTGTATATGAATTTATTTCTCAGCTTTTGGTTATGATTCAATATCTTATTCAATTTTACACAACAATGATTATAATTTAATATCATCATCCCTATCAACCAAGCATACATATATAAATATAACAATTTATGAAAAATTATTTCCTTTATATACAAAATTAATTCGAGTAAAATTATTTCATTTACCCTATTTAAAACAGTAGTTTGTCGGTTTATCTTGTTTAAGAGTTTAGAAACCCCGATCGATAAAATGGCGTCCCACCTATCCACCAGAATCCATAAACACTCAACCGATAAATCACCACAATATAAAAATAATTTTTTTATCCACTAAACAAATATGCGCTCCTATTATTGATACTCTCAAACTCATTCTAAAGTACTACGGACTCTATTTAATGAGTAATCCCCACCAGAGCCAAGGTTCTCGCTTAACCTTCTGCTATGATACCAAGTGTAACGACCCGCAGTTCCGTACCCCTTGATTCAACTCTATTCTACATCAGTCAACTCAATTTGAATGGAAATACGAACCACTAGGATTAAAGAAGAAGAGGTAGAAGAAGAGAAATCAGAAAACAACAACAGAATCTTACCATCGCAGCGGAATAAAATATAATAGATAATAACAGATCTTTACACAAGGAAAACTATATCTTTTTTATACATACATCACTAGTGTACACCATTAGAGTTCAACAAAATCAATAACATACAATCTGGACAGTCATATAACTTGTCCTCAAACTGAATACACAGCGGAAAAATAATCAGGTACGGAAGTACGTATCGCCATCCTGCTCGTCTCTTGAACTCCACAGCATCCTTTCATGTATCCTATAGTACTCGGTCTGACCCGAGCATTATAGTGAAATAACACCCGAGTTAGTCTGGAATACCAGCGTGAGAAATCACACTCAAATTGTGTGACGACTCGCCCTTCTATTACCAGAAAGACGTATCATCATTAAGAAAGAAAGGGATAGAAATAGAAAAGAAAGAGAAAAGAAAGAACAACAACAACAGAATCTCACAGCGGAACGGAACAAAATATAATATATCACATAACAATTACATAGTTTTACATATATCAGAGTTATACAATATCAATACACATGACAGTCATACATATATCTGTCACTACATACATCAGAGGTACACTATACGTCAACTACTGACACAACGGAACTAGATAAATATCTACATACGTCTGGAACTCCTGCTCCAAGCTTCTCCAGAAATCAAAGTCCAAAACCTATCACTTGGCTACTCATAAAAATTTGAGTACCCTAGAGTTTACGAAAAACAAAATATAAACTCCAGGTCAGACATGGGTCTGGTATGAGTAAACGGTTTAAAGTTGTTTAACTTTGAAAAACATTTGAAAATAAAGGTATCACGTAAGACTCCCCATAAATAAATATGGGTAAGTTTTTACCTTATGCGAATATAAACATTTCATAGGAAATCCAGTGACATTATAATAGCGTCTAGGGTTTTCAAGTAAATATAGAATAGCTGAAATTGTTACATCTATTAAATTCCAGCTACTAGCCACAAAAGTGGGTAATACAAATCAAAACCGTTGTGTCTCGTAGGGAAAATGGATTTCCAACAATGGCAGGGCTACTGGGGTACCGCCCGTCAAAGTACGGGGCCTAGATCACCGTACCGAGGATCACTCCCGACCCCCTACAACACAAGGCCGGAAACATTCCTTACTGAACAGTCTCGAACAAGATAAACCCCACGGTTGTAGCTAGCAACCGCCACACAGCCGAAATAAAAAGGGACATTTAAACAGGGGAATATCTTGTCCTTCTTGGGCATGACCCACCTAACCTTGCTGCATCTCCCCTGTTTTAGCCATTCCCGGTTGATGAGGCTAGAGGCTGCGAATACCATTCCGGACATATATTTTAGAATGCTCATCGTCCGCCTGACGATGTGCTGAAAGCATTCAATCCATACAAGTTCGTTCCGGGTTCGAACGTAACCGAAGGCATTATCTCATCACATTGATTTTGGAATCACCCTCAGAGTCAACGACAACAACCTTTGCATTCTGAAAACACCATCTCGATCTTCATTTCAAAATTCACGACCTAACGTTTAATTTGGATCGATGTGGTTTTCGGAATATCAATTGGATACCCGATCCCGGTCTCAACGAAATCCAAACGCCATTTTAAAGGCCAAGTTGTCTAATTAACTTAAATAGTTAAGATAATTTAAATTCAACGATTGATTTAACATAGCATTATCACAGATTAATCATACACAACTAGCTCAGCATATCACAGAACATCACAGAATACCATCAAATAAATATCACAATTAGATATTCAACATAACAATCCGTAAGCAGTCACCTTTAAGTCTTATTTGTAATTAATTAAATTTAGAATTAATTACCTGAGAGTTAACCACTTAATCTGTTTAATTAATCATTAATTAACAATTAATTACCTATTTCCTTTCAAATTGTTTAATTAATTAATTATTTCTTAATCACACATTTAATCTTAATTATTTAATTAATTACTAATTTTATTTTACACAATTTAATTAATTCCTTCCTACTCAATTTAATTAACTATTCTTTAATCATTAATTAATACTTTAATTATTAATTAATAAAACCTAATTATCAATTATTAACGGCTAATCACTTAATTAATTATTTATTAATTAAATTACTTGTTTACTCTTAATTTTTAATCATTCATAATTTAACTTAAGTAGTTCATTACAATTTCATTAATTGGTTAATCATTGATTAATCTTCACTTACACTTGTAAATAATTATTCTGGATTACCTTCTGGACATAGTTAATCAAATTTTAATAATCCAACTTAGTTAACATTTTAAAGTCCTCTTTTAAATTTGAAACTCAATTATATTACTAGCCACAATTCAAATGTTAATTAACTTTGTGTTTAACTAAATTAATTACTAAATCAAAATAATCATTAAGAGTTAAAACATTTTAAAGTATTGACTAAAATAATTAACTTGTAAATGAGTTTTTGAATCTTAAAACTGTTAAACAATTTAAAGATTAACAGTGTTTACAGTTTGTAAACTATTTACTTAACTTACTTTAAAAAAAAAAATTGCAGTTTACAAAGACCCGAGACTTCCCTACTTAGACTCGAGTGCAACTCCTGGTTTCACGCAAGCTCCCCCGAGTCCTCCCCTTAAACTCCTTCTTCTTCTTCTTTTAAATTTTTTTGTACAGTAAGTTTGTTGAAAGCATAAATATAAATTAAACATCAGGTTTCAACATTTGGCTCGCGATCGAAACTCGAAGCACACACGCCATCTTCCCGAGCGCGACACGAAGCGACATTCACGACGACACAAATACGACAGCCCACCTCCAATGCCACCGTGCACGTGCACGGTGGTTCTCCGCACCTCGGCGACCCACGTCACCACCCACAAACCCCAAACCATCCCCTTAATCGAAAACAAAATCCAAAAATTCGAATAAAGGTCGAAATAAAATTTTTTCCTCAAGCATGAACTGGCCATACAAACCCACCGGGACAAGAATGCTTTGGCCCATCAACAGCGACCACTGGAAGCACCATAACTCTAGCCTTGCATCAGCAATACTCCATGCCACCTTTACCCTGAAACTCGAACGACTCGGTGTTCCTAAGGCGACGACATCACCTCATTTCTAGAGCGCAACAAAACTCGAACTTAAACCCTAATTATACCTTGTTCCAAAACTTCATGTAACAGAAAATTTTTCTAACATTTCTCCATGATTCAAACATGATCAAACTACCCGCTCAACAAATTTCAACGTTTAAAATATGTTGAACAAACAGAAATTGATAAAAATATATTTTTAGTTCATTTATAACTGAACCATGTGTGCTTATCTAAAATTTATAATCTTTGTTTCAAAAATCCTACTTTGGAATGTTTATTCAAGATTTGAATCCAAACTAACAAATTAAACATTCGAATTTACACATTGATCTTCCTTTTACTGTAAAATTTAATATACAGTGTTTTAACTACACTGTCCACCTTCAAACAATCCTTCTGGGCCATGATTACAGTTTAAACAAGTTTAATTAACTTAAATTCTTAAGTTTAAATATTAATATGAAGAAGTATTTAAAATATTCTTTGCTTTGCTTTATACAGTAACTTGAAATGTTAAGGAACACACATAACAGAGCTTCTAGTAAACAACCAACATCACAGAACATCTTGTTTCAATATATAGCAACATACAATTTCATAACTAATTATCAAACTTAAACTTCAAAGTTGTATGTTTACTCACCTTTCATTTCCTTTGAACAGAAAGAAGCACTTGATGTTTTTGAAACTACATGTATATTTTTCTCTGTTTGTGTATTGAATTTAAATTTTGAGTTTTGCTTGCTTTATTTTTTTTTCAGGTTTCCTAGGTTCCTTTCTACTCAACGAAATGAAAAGAAAATGTAATCATATGTATATATAGAAGATAAGAAGAGATAAAGGGAGGCTCAACTGGTCAGGTATTTACCTAGCTTTCTCTATTTGAAACAGATTTTCATTGACTACAAAGAAAAGATTTGTAATATTTGCTTTTGAACAAAAGAGTAGCTGAGTTAATAACAATTAATGCTTTGCTTCATAATAAGTTTGCATAATTATTATCATGATTTGCTGCATATATAGATATTTATATGTACTTGTTCACCCTGTAGTTAAACATAAGGCTTGCATATGAAGATATCTTGATAAAAATCATTATTTGTTTTTTTGTTAACCTCTAGTTTGAATGGTCTACATACATATGGTCAGGTTTTACTTTTCCTACTTATTTATCTGGTACAAAAATATTTGTTTATTGGCTGTGTATATATAGATAGTTGTATGAAGATGTACAATCTTGCAGGTAAGCATTAATGGCTTTTGTAAATAAACATATACTTTTAGGTAGGCTTGTGAATGAAGTCATTTAATTTGTTTAGTTTACACACTTATGTTTTTTTTTGTCTGGTATTACTTCTAGCTTAATAATGTTTACCTGGCTTATTTTATTTTGTGGTTTTGCCTTGATTTCATCCTATTCTATATACTTTGTTCTTAAATTTTATTCTATATTTTGATTTAACTTTATTTGTTGTTTGTATTTATATCTGTATTTTGACTATAACTAACAATATTTATGTTAAACTCAATATGGTATCTCATATTAGCTTTATACATTTGTTTGTATTTTTATTTTAGATTACAATTATTAAATTATATACATGTGTTTGACTTATATATAGTATTTATATTTATATTGAACATTATCATCTATAAATATTTCTATCAAATGTTAACAAAAGAAAGCATTTTAATTTAATGGTATAAGATAAATATTATAAAGAGATTTATTTTAAATTTTCAAATATTATTTTGCATATGTATATCTATCAGATATAAACAAAGTAAAGTATTTTAGTTTAATTATATAAGACAAATTTTATTATAAACATTATTAAAAGATTTAATTTTAAATGCTTCAAATCAATCTCCTTTTTAAAGTACAAATTTATATAAAAAATGGTAAATATCTCCAAAACCATGTTCATTTTAATATGATCAGTTCACATTTTATTTAAATTAGATTAAACATTTACTAAAATAAATGGGGCCAAAATCCAGGGTCGTTACATTCCTCCCCCCTTAAAAGAATTTCGTCTCCGAAATTTAAAACAAAGATAATTCAAAAGCTGTTCTATCAACCATTCAAACATACATATCATTAATATATTAACAAACAATCAACAGTCTATCCTAACAAACATCTCTAATTATCTGAACACAAGTTCGGATAAGCATTCCTAAAATTATCGAGAGTTGTCTCTCTATGATATCCCGAAAATTTGGGGCAATATCAATTTAATAATCTACATTAAAAATTAAATTGATTTGATAATATTTGTTAATAATATTAAAATTTATTTAATCACCTTCTTTTAAATAAATATTTAACTGATAATTTATCTTTTAAAAGCTAATTTAAATTGTTTCTATTTATAATATATATATGTATAGATTGGTATATATTATAAACAGATCAGTTTTGTTTTTAAATTTAATAGATAATTTGGAAATTTAATATTGTATAAATAATAGTATGATCTTTAAAATACTCAAGATAAAGTTTAATCTGTTTAAAATGATTTTAGCCTAGAGTATAAATTTAAATAAAAAGATTGTTTGTTCTTTTTACTTCAACTTTATAAAATAGGTAATTTGTTAATGTAGTGATTTCATTTATGAATCATTTTAAATTAGTAATGAGTGATTTTTAAACAATAACAATAATGCAATATTTTTATAAATAGATTTTAATATAAAAGAAAGTGTTATTTTAATATATATAAGTATTTTGTAAAGCTATGGTTTGTAAATTTAAAATGAAGTAAACATTATAAATATTTAACTTAAGAATGAATCAAATGTATGAGGTTAACATAATTACATAAGTTAAAAATTCACAACAAATATTGAAATAAAGTACTCAAAGCAAAGTAAAAAAATAAATAAACAAAGCAAGATAAATAAATGCAGCCTGTAAAGGAAATATACAAGGCAAGAATATAAACATGTAAAATAGAATGCAAAGCTAAAAAAAAGGGGGGAAACAAGTAATCATGTCTATACAATAATTATGTCGGCAAATAAAACAAAATAAAGTAAAGAAAAATATATGCAGACAAGTATAAAACATAAGATAAAAATGTTAGTAGCTTATAGAATAAGATTCAGATAAGTATAAACATCAAGTATGAAAACAAAAAAAAATAAAAAGTACAAACATTTGCAAGTTGTTTGTAAGATAGATGAACAAAGCAAAGTAAATAAATTACATTTGCAGGTTAGAGCAGAGGAGTGCATAGCTTAAAAAAATATATAAATATCTATACATAACAATGAGTAGTTGTAGACACTAAGTACAATATCTAAACATATGCAGACATTAGAAATATTGTCAACCTGTAACCTACTACAAAACAGAAATATCTTCGTACATAGGATAAGATTAGTGTAAACATCTAGTACATTTACATTTAATGCTTTCATTTGTTAGCACATAATAAAATCATTTCGAACTGTTTGAAATCAACTCAGCCTCCTAATTAAAAGATTGGCCTAATAAAACAAAACACAAATAAAAATCTGCAAATTTGCTTGTCTCAGATGCCACCCTCCCCTGAACTTCTTTATATATGCATATTTTTTTTTAGTTCGTTCATTTAAAAAAAAAAAATACACCTGAAACAAAGAACAATAGCAAATAGTTTCAATTATACAAACTTAGTAACATTACAACTGAGAAAGCAAGAAGAATCAAAGGGAAAATCAAGTAAAACATTTCCAGTTTTTAAATTTCAAGTTGTTTCAAACACAAGAAGGCTCTGTTCTGCCAATTGCTTTGAGTAACATTTTTTCTAAATTTATTTAAGTTTTGCAATCTAATGTAGGTAGATATTTGGATGCTTAAGTATATTTTTTGAATGTTGATTAAGGTTTGAATATTTATTAATCATTTTACTCTAGTGTTGAGTGATGGAAATTTTATACAGTTCAAAACTGCATATTCAAACTGCTTCCTTTTAAAACATTCGCTGTTTCTTTTCGAAACTGTGGTGAGCAATATCCTTTGATTGAACTAAATTAGTTGCTTGTGTATAACTAGAAAAAATGTTTATGTTGTAAAATTGCTGATATGTTTATATGTGAAGTGTGGACGCATATATCCTGTACAAATTTTGGAGATGCCTCTGATTGTTTCCCCAGGTCAAAATGTGTAAACAAATGCTTATTTTTGTTCAAATCACATCCAGAATTGTAAATACAAACCAAGATGGTTAGTTTGTATAGAAATTTAACTTTAAAATCTTGATTAAGCTAAATCAACTTATCATTGTCACTGGAATACCAAAATGTTTGAGAAAACTTTAAACAAATTAAAATCAAATCTTTTTAATTTACAAATTCAACAATATACACTGAATTCTTATACTTTAGTATGAATTTTAAAACAAAATTTATAATTTTTAGAATGGGCACTTAAGAGTAGTTCTGGAAAGTATATAAAATACAAACTTTGGGGTTTCTGGTGATCTAAGGGGATTTGGAGGCCGGATCTGTGGCTGGTGATGGGGGAGTGACCGGAGATGTTGGCAAAAATGACCGGAGGCTCTATCAATCATTGTGGCGATGGTGGTTTTCGATTTCACTGAGGAAACCTAATTTTTGAACTGGGTTGAAGTGTGGACCTGTTTGTTTCCCTTGGTGCATCGAGTTAAACAGGGAATTGGGGATGGGTAGAGGGGTGAATGTCAAAGCAGTTGCCGGTGGTGGTCGTCCTCTGGAGGTCGGAGGAGGAGAGGCGAAGTGTTGACAGGTTTCGATGGGGAAATATGTTCATGGTTCCAGGTTTTGAAAGTGTGGGCGTGTTTTTGTCACGAGCATGTGGTGTAGCTTTGGGTGGTCGGGGTCGTATCTAGTGATACTCGGCGGCGTGTTGGAGCGCAGGTGAGTGGCCGGCGTTGGTTGGGGCCACGGTGCACGTGCACCGTGCCGTGGGAAGCTGGGTAGATGTCTCTGTGTATAGGTTTCTGGTTAGGGGAGAACTCGAGTAAATTGAGTATGTGACTCGAAGTAAGGCTAGGGGAAAACCCGAAGTAAATGAAAAGGGGATTGGTGTTGTATTGTTTCAGGTTTGGTAAAAACTGGAAACAGAATTCTGTTTTAAAATTAAAATGAAACCTATAGTAAATAATAAATTTGAACATGTTAAAAACCAGTTTTAGGTTCGAATTCAAGTTTACTTTTGAATTCAAATTTAAATTAAAATAAAGTTTAAAACATAAAATATGGTTTTCCTGTCAGGTTTACAACCTAACAGTTTCAGATTTTAGATTTAGTTTAAAATTTGAATCAAAACTTAAATTGTGTTTGAAAAATTTAAAAGTTCAAACTATAGATCCAAGTGAACTTTTGACTGTAAGTTTTTAGAAACAAATTTGGATTTTAAATCAAAAATTAAAAATCAAGTTTTTCAAAGCAAGTTAAAACCAAGTTTTAAAATTTAAGTTAAACTAATGGCATCAAAATCTGAAAATATAAATTAGTTTTAAAATCTAAATGTATAAATCAAGGATAAATTCAATTAGTTCGTTTGAAAAAGAATTTGTCTGCAATTAAATATTTGAATTGGGTTTTTACAAGTTCTTTTGAATGGATGCTAACTAAAATTGTTTAACTTGAAATTGCAAGTTAAAATATAAATGTATTTTGGAAATTTAAATTTAAATTAAGATTCAATTAATTTAATTTAATGATTTTCTTTTACAAGTTCATATATGTAAATAATAAGTGTTATTTACATTTATTTAAAGGATTTTAAATTGAATTTAAATTATAGTCATTTTGAATCTTAAATTCAAAAGATATTTGAATTTGAATTTAAAATGTAATGTTAATAAATTCATTAATAAAGAAATAAATTATCTTAAGAATAATAGGTTGATGAAGAAATGACTTATGTATTAAAAAAAATTTAGAAATTTATAATTAGAAACTAATTACAAATGTAATTTAAGTAATGTTATTAGTTAATAAAGATAATTAACTAAAGATTACTAAGTAATTTATTAATGAGATTAATTTTGATAATTAATCAGATTAATTAGATAACCTATTGTAAAATTGTTAAATGTAATTACTTGATAAAAGTAATTAAGAGATTAATTACTTATCGTAATTAATTTTGATAAATGATTAATTTAAGTTAATTAATTTAGTTTAATTAATTTAAGAAAGTCATTTGATAATTGATAAGTGTAATTTCTTAGTGTATGCAATGGAGCGCCATTACTTAAGAAAGTAATTAACATTAATTAGTGAAAAATGATGAGATAATAAAGTAATTTGGATAATTACTTTTAAAATTAATCTTGGGATTAATTAGTGGAGATAATTAATTATGGGGATAATTAATTTATTTATATGAGTAATTAAGGATGGTTAGTTACTGGTTGATATTGATCAAAGGTGATTAAAAATTATGTTAAATTAAAAGATTAATCATTCAATGAAATTAATTTAAATAAAGTAATTTATTTTAAACCTAAATTAGAAATCATTAATTAATATAGTTAATGATGTAAATTAAGAATTGGTTAAATAAGAAATAATTAATAATATGGTAATTAATTAAGAACAAATGTAATCAATTAAATAAAGTAATTAAATATTAAATAATTTAGAATAATTTATTTGTAAAATTAATCGAAGACTAATTACCTATTGTAATTAGTAAATGATTAATCAAGGTGATTAATCAAGATGAATATTTAGAAGATGATTAATTAATTTGATTTATAATTAATTAAGGGTTGTATAAGCAGGATTTATAGATAAAGAATTAATTTACTTTAAATTAATTAGTGATAGAAGTAGTTAATTTAATTCATTTTAAATTAATTACAAATGGTATGATTATAAATCATTGCTTATGGATGTATGATATTGATATCTCATTTGATGGTGTTGAATTTAGATATGACATGAATACTATCTATCTGATATGGATGCTTAGTTTAAATATGATAATATCTAGTTATCTGTTTGGATGAAAATATTGATTATCTGTTTATGAGATTATATGTGACTATCTATTGTGATATTATATCCATCTGTGTGTATATTGAATTATATTGAATCAAAATGTTAAGGCTAAATAGACAACTTGGCCCTAAAAGACACGTTTTGGATTTCGATGAGACCGGGATCGGTTTTCCTTATTTGGAACATCCGAAAACCACATCGATTCCAAATTAACGATAGGTCGAAAAGCTAAAGTAAAGATGGAGATTCAGAATGCAAGGATTATCGTCGTTAACTTTGAGGGTGATTCCAAAATGAGTGTAACGAGATAATGCCTTCGGTTTTGTTCGAACCCGAAACGAACTTGTATGGATTGAATGCTTTCAACACATCGTCAGGTGGGCGATGAGCATTCTAAGAATTATGTTCTCTAAAGGTAATCGTAATCTCAAGCCTCATCAACCGGGAATGGCTAAAATAGGGGAGGTGCAACAAGGTTAGGTGGGTCATGCCCAAGCAGGACAAGGATATTCCCCTGTCTAGATGTCCCTTATTTTCGGCTGTGTGGGCGGTTGGTTATGACAACTGCCGGGGTTTATCTTGTTCGGGACTGTTCAGTAAGGAATGGTTCCGGCCTTGTGTTGCAGGGGGTCGGGAGTGATCCTCGGTACATTGATCTAGGCCACGTACTGTGACGGGCGGTACCCCAGTAGCCCTGCCATTGTATGGAATCCACAATCCAATAAGTGCCCACGGTTTTGATTGTATTACCCACTTTTGTGGCTAGTAGATGGAATTTAATCATGTAACAATTTCGGCTATTTCTATTTACTTGAAAACCCTAGACTTATTATAATATCACAGAATTTCCTATCAAATGTTTTGGTTAGCGTAAGGTAAAAAATTTTCCATGTTTATTTGTTGGGAGTCTTACGTGATACCTTTCATTTTCAAAAGATTTTCAAAGTTAAGCAAATCTTTAACCTGTTACTCATACCAGACCCATGTCTGACCCGTAGTTTATTTTTGTTTTCTTAAACTCTCGGGTACCCAAATTTTTACGGGTAGTCAAGGGTTTCAGATTAGCTTTGACGAATTCTGGAGGAGCAATGGAGCAGGAGGCTTCAGCGTTATAGTTATACATATGGTTCCGCTGTGTTGGTATCTCTGAGTCATATTGTTGAGTTGTTTTGTGTATTGAGTGGTATAACTAGACAGGTGTCTCTAACTATCTAGTATGTGATGTATTGTCTGTATGACACTAATTGAAGTTGTATATTATGTAAATACTTATGTGATATATTATATTTATCGTTCCGCTGTGAGATTCTGATGTTGTTGTTCTTTCTTCTCTATCTTTTCTACTTTCTCACCTCTTTCTTTTCTTAAAAACGATACGTCTTCCTGGGCGTAGGAAGTCGGGTCGTTACAGTGGATCAGAGTGCTAGTTTGAGTGAATACCTAGGCTCTTGAGTGATTTCTTTCTTGAGAGAGCGTATTTGTAATTTTGATATATATATATATATATATTTAATTATTTCTACCTATTGTTGGATTACCTGTTCGGGTTTTCCAATGAGCTATAAGGGTAGATAGGATAGTGGTGTGTGTAACACAACTACCAATGGTTGGAATTTGAATGATTGAGGTTGGAAGTGTAATTATCGAGACTGTAGACCTGATACCGTCTCGAGTAAGCTTTGGGTGGTGTAAGGATTTCATCGATCTCTGAAGGAAACCTATTAAGGTTCGGAGTTCATCTATGAAGTATAATTTGGTTAAGCTAGAGTTTGGATCTGTCGGGTGGACAGAAGCCGGACACGAGATCTTGATATATCAAGGTATAGTAGCTGTGTGATGAGACACAGTGACTATGGATGTCTTCGAAGATGTTTCTTTGGGACAAGTTAAGGAAGTATATCTGTTCGATGTTGTCGCTGTGTTCAGCTGGGTGTTTCTGTTTGCTTTGAGGTCAGAGTTTTTCGAAGAGCTTTGGATTAAGCAATCTTTGGTTTCTAGGTCAGCAGCAGAGTTTAGAAACTGCAGAGTAGTTCCATTTCTTCGATAGATTGGTCACATAAGTGTAAGCTGTTTTGATTTGTAAAGAGAAAACAGTATCTTTGGGACTAGGCTGGATTGATCGCAAAAGTGACTTGTGATAGTTTGAGTGTTCTATTATGTTTCAGAGATTTTTCTGGATGCCTTCAAGGAGTCAAAGTTTTGCTAATATCCGAAGATTGAGTTTGGTATCGACTGGATTTCCAGGAGTGGTACTTCTGGATCAGATTAGTAATTCGATGATTATTTGAGTTTAGTGAAGTAGCTCGGATTTTGGAGGAACTTCTGAGTTTTATTTTTTTTTGGAATGTGTTGTCCAATCTATGCTTGAGATCATCATCAGCATTTTCATCTGTTCAAGCAGAGTTGCGCAGTGGAAGAATGGTGGTAGCTGTTTTAGTTTGAAAGCAATTGGATGTTGCAATGTTTGGATTGGAGAGTTCTACAGGAGATTTCTCAAAATCTGAGGCCAGATTGGAGTGCACCTGTTTAATTTCTTCTGGATAAGAGACGGACAAATTTGGATTCCGAAGTTGGGGATTTGATTTTGGATACGTGTTTAGTCCACAGAATTGAATTGTCAGTTTGGATAACTGGAATTTGTTGTGTTTCACGTATCTCTGAGGGAGTACGTGTAAGACTATCTCTGGTTGTAGAATCAGCAGTTCAGGGAGTTGTAGTTGTTGATTCAGACTTGCCTGTAGTCTGATATCCCGCCTTGTTTTGTACATCTAGATGAGTGGAAGCTCTGTAGCTTAGTAATATTGATTGTTGGGATTCTATAGGGCGAGTAACCCGGTATTTATACTTGGGGGAAACTCGAGTAAACTCTATCCGGAATTTTGTCTGGATAGTTAGATTTGTTTGTTTGGATGAATTGGTTGCTATGGTTGTTAGCTTATGATTAATATAGGCTTGTGTTTTAAAATAAATATTTAATTAGATTATTAAATTACCTTTGTTTTAAATTTCGAGGACGAAATTCTTTTAAGGGGGGAAGAATGTGATATACCGAAAATTTGGGGCAATATCAATTTAATAATCTACATTAAAAATTAAATTGATTTGATAATATTTGTTAATAATATTAAAATTTATTTAATCATCTTCTTTTAAATAAATATTTAACAGATAATTTATCTTTTAAAAGCTAATTTAAATTGTTTCTATTTATAATGTATATATGTATAGATTGGTATATCTTATAAATAGATCAGTTTTGTTTTTAAATTTAATAGATAATTTGGAAATTTAATATTGTATAAATAATAGTATGATCTTTAAAATACTCAAGATAAAGTTTAATTTTTTTAAAATGATTTTAGCCTAGAGTTTAAATTTAAATAAAAAGATTGTTTTGTTCTTTTTACTTCAACTTTATAAAATAGGTAATTTGTTTATGTAGTGATTTCATTTATGAATCATTTTAAATTAGTAATGAGTGATTTTAAACAATAACAATAATGCAATATTTTTATAAATAGATTTTAATATAAAAGAAAGTGTTATTTTAAATTCATTTATATATATAAATATTTTGTAAAGCTATGGTTTGTAAATTTAAAATGAAGTAAACTTTATAAATATTTAACTTAAGAATGAATCAAATGTATGAGGTTAACATAATTACATAAGTTAAAAATTCACAACAAATATTGAAATAAAGTACTCAAAGCAAAGTAAAAAAAAACAAAGCAAGATAAATAAATGCAGCCTGTAAAGGAAATATACAAGGCAAGAATATAAACATGTAAAATAGAATGCAAAGCTAAAAAAAAGGGGGAAACAAGTAATCATGTCTATACAATAATTATGTTGGCAAATAAAAAAAAATAAAGTAAAGAAAAATATATGCAGACAAGTATAAAACATAAGATAAAAATGTTAGTAGCTTATAGAATAAGATTCAGATAAGTATAAACATCAAGTATGAAAACAAAAAAAATAAAAAGTACAAACATTTGCAAGTTGTTTGTAAGAGAGATGAACAAAGCAAAGTAAATAAATTACATTTGCAGGTTAGAGCAGAGGAGTGCATAGCTTAAAAAAAATATAAATATCTATACATAACAATGAGTAGTTATAGACACTAAGTACAATATCTAAACATATGCAGACATTAGAAATATTGTCAACCTGTAACCTACTGCAAAACAGAAATATCTTTGTACATAGGATAAGATTAGTGTAAACATCTAGTACATTTACATTTGATGCTTTCATTTGTTAGCACATAATAAAATCATTTCGAACTGTTTGAAATCAACTCAGCCTCCTAATTAAAAGATTGGCCTAATAAAACAAAACACAAATAAAAATCTGCAAATTTGCTTGTCTCAGATGCCACCCTCCCCTGAACTTCTTTATATATGCATTTTTTTTTAGTTCGTTCATTAAAACAAAAAAAAAAACAAAAAAAAACATGAAACAAAGAACAATAGCAAACAGTTTCAATTATACAAACTTAGTAACATTACAACTGAGAAAGCAAGAAGAATCAAAGGGAAAATCAAGTAAAACATTTCCAGCTTTTAAAGTGCAAGTTGTTTCAAACATAAGAAGGCTCTGTTCTGCCAATTGCAGTGAGTAACATTTTTTCTAAATTTATTTAAGTTTTGCAATCTGATGCAGGTAGATATTTGGATGCTTAACTGTATGTTTTGAATGTTGATTAAGGTTTGAATATTTATTAATCATTTTACTCTGGTGTTGAGTGATGGAAATTTTATACAGTTCAAAACTGCATATTCAAACTGCTTCCTTTTAAAACTTTCCCTGTTTCTTTTCAAAACTGTGGTGAGCAATATCCTTTGATTGAACAAAATTAGTTGCTTGTGTATAACTAGAAAAAATGTTTATGTTGTAAAATTGCTGATATATTTATATGTGAAGTGTGGATGCATATATCCTGTACAAATTTTGGAGATGCCTCTGATTGTTTCCCCAGGTCAAAATGTGTAAACAAATGCTTATTTTTGTTCAAATCACATCCAGAATTGTAAATACAAACCAAGATGGTTAGTTTGTACAGAAATTTAACTTTAAAATCTTGATTAAGCTAAATCAACTTATCATTGTCACTGGAATACCAAAATGTTTGAGCAAACTTTAAACAAATTAAATCAAATCTTTTTAGTTTACAAATTCAACAATATACACTGAATTCTTATACTTTAGTATGAATTTTAAAACAAAATTTATAATTTTTAGAATGGGCACATAAGAGTAGTTCTGGAAAGTATATAAAATACAAACTTTGGGGTTTCTGGTGATCTAAGGGGATTTGGCGGTCGGGTCTGTGGCTGGTGATGGGGGAGTGACCGGAGATGTTGGGAAAAATGACCGGAGGCTCTATCAATCATTGTGGCGATGGTGGTTTTCGATTTCACTGGGGAAACCTAATTTTTGAACTGGGTTGAAGTGTGGACCTGTTTGTTTCCCTTGGTGCATCGAGTTAAACAGGGAATTGGGGATGGGTAGAGGGGTGAAAGTCAAAGCAGTTGCCGGTGGTGGTCGTCCTCTGGAGGTCGGAGGAGGAGAGGCGAAGTGTTGACAGGTTTCGAGGGGGAAATATGTTCATGGTTCCAGGTTTTGAAAGTGTGGGCTTGTTTTTGTCACGAGCATGTGGTGTAGCTTTGGGTGGTCGGGGTCGTATCTAGTGATACTCGGCGGCGTGTTGGAGCGCAGGTGAGTGGCCGGCGTTGGTTGGGGCCACATTGCACGTGCACCGTGCCGTGGGAAGCTGGGTAGATGTCTTTGTGTATAGGTTTCTGGTTAGGGGAGAACTCGAGTAAATCGAGTATGTGACTCGAAGTAAGGCTAGGGGAAAACCCGAAGTAAATGAAAAGGGGATTGGTGTTGTATTGTTTCAGATTTGGTAAAAACTGGAAACAGAGTTCTGTTTTAAAATTAAAATGAAACCTAAAGTAAATAATAAATTTGAACATGTTAAAAACCAGTTTTAGGTTCGAATTCAAGTTTACTTTTGAATTCAAATTTAAATTAAAATAAAGTTTAAAACAAATAAAATATGGTTTTCCTGTCAGGTTTACAACCTGACAGTTTCAGATTTTAGATTTAGTTTAAAATTTGAATCAAAACTTAAATTGTGTTTGAAAAATTTAAAAGTTTAAATTATAGATCCAAGTGAACTTTTGACTATAAGTTTTTAGAAACAAATTTGGATTTTAAATCAAAAATTAAAAATCAAGTTTTTCAAAGCAAGTTAAAACCAAGTTTTAAAATTTAAGTTAAACTAATGACATCAAAATCTGAAAATATAAATCAGTGTTAAAATCTAAATGTATAAATCAAGGATAAATTCAATTAGTTCGTTTGAAAAAGAATTTGTCTACAATTAAATATTTGAATTGGGTTTTTATAAGTTCTTTTGAATGGATGCTAAATAAAATTGTTTAATTTGAAATTGCAAGTTAAAATATAAATGTATTTTGGAAATTTAAATTTAAATTAAGATTCAATTAGTTTAATTTAAAGGTTTTCTTTTACAAGTTCATATATGTAAATAATAAGTGTTATTTACATTTATTTAAAGGATTTTAAATTGAATTTAAATTATAGTCATTTTGAATCTTAAATTCAAAAGATATTTGAATTTGAATTTAAAATGTAATGTTAATAAATTCATTAATAAAGATAAATTATCTTAAGAATAATAGGTTGATGAAGAAATGACTTATGCATTAAAAAAATAATTTAGAAATTTATAATTAGAAACTAATTACAAATGAAATTTAAGTAATGTTATTAGTTAATAAAGATAATTAACTAAAGATTACTAAGTAATTTATTAATGAGATTAATTTTGATAATTAATCAGATTAATTAGATAACCTATTGTAAAATTGTTAAATGTAATTAATTGATAAAAGTAATTAAGAGATTAATTATTTATCGTAATTAATTTTGATAAATGATTAATTTAAGTTAATTAATTTAGTTTAATTAATTTAAAAAAGTCATTTGATAATTGATAAGTGTAATTTCTTAGTGTATGCAATGGAGCACCATTACTTAAGAAAGTAATTAACATTAATTACTGAAAAATGATGAGATAATAAAGTAATTTGGATAATTACTTTCAAAATTAATCTTGGGATTAATTAGTGGAGATAATTAATTATGGGGATAATTAATTTATTTATATGAGTAATTAAGGATGGTTAGTTACTGGTTGATATTGATCAAAGGTGATTAAAAATTGTGTTAAATTAAAAGATTAATCATTCAATGAAATTAATTTAAATAAAGTAATTTATTTTAAACCTAAATTAGAAATCATTAATTAATATAATTAATGATGTAAACTAAGAATTGGTTAAATAAGAAATAATTAATAATATGGTAATTAATTAAGAACAAATGTAATCAATTAAATAAAGTAATTAAATATTAAATAATTTAGAATAATTTATTTGTAAAATTAATCAAAGACTAATTACCTATTGTAATTAGTAAATGATTAATCAAGGTGATTAATCAAGATGAATATTTAGAAGATGATTAATTAATTTGATTTATAATTAATTAAGGGTTGTATAAGCAGGATTTATAGATAAAGAATTAATTTACTTTAAATTAATTAGTGATAGAAGTAGTTAATTTAATTCATTTTAAATTAATTACAAATGGTACGATTATAAATCATTTCTTATGGATGTATGATATTGATATCTCATTTGATGGTGTTGAATTTAGATATGACATGAATACTATCTGTCTGATATGGATGCTTAGTTTAAATATGATAATATCTAGTTATCTGTTTGGATGAAAATATTGATTATCTGTTTATGAGGTTATCTGTGACTATCAATTGTGATATTATATCCATCTGTGTGTATATTGAATTATAATGAATTAAACTGTTAAGGCTAAGTAGACAACTTGGCCCTAAAAGACACGTTTTGGATTTCGATGAGACCGGGATCGGTTTTCCTTATTTGGAACATCCGAAAACCACATCGATTCCAAATTAACGATAGGTCGTGAAGCTGAAGTAAAGATGAAGATTCAGAATGCAAGGGTTATCGTCGTTAACTCTGAGGGTGATTCCAAAATGAGTGTAACGAGATAGTGCCTTCGGTTTCGTTCGAACCCGGAACGAACTTGTATGGATTGAATGCTTTGAACACATCGTCAGGTGGGCGATGAGCATTCTAAGAATTATGTTCTCTAAAGGTAATCGTAACCTCAAGCCTCATCAACCGGGAATGGCTAAAACAGGGGAGGTGTAGCAAGGTTAGGCGGGTCATGCCCAAGGAGGACAAGGATATTCCTCTGTCTAGATGTCCCTTATTTTCGGCTGTGTGGGCGGTTGGTCATGACAACTGCCGGGGTTTATCTTGTTCAGGACTTTTTAGTAAGGAATGGTTCCGGCCTTGTGTTGCAGGGGGTCGGGAGTGATCCTCGGTACGTTGATCTAGGCCACGTACCGTGACGGGCGGTACCCTAGTAGCCCTGCCATTGTATGGAATCCACAATCCAATATGTGCCCACGGTTTTGATTGTATTACCCACTTTTGTGGCTAGTAGCTGGAATTTAATCATGTAACAATTTCGGCTATTTTCTATTTACTTGAAAACACGAGACTTATTATAATATCACAGAATTTCCTATCAAATGTTTCGGTTAGCGTAAGGTAAAAACTTTTCCATGTTTATTTATGGGGAGTCTTACGTGATACCTTTCATTTTCAAAAGATTTTCAAAGTTAAGCAAATCTTTAACCTGTTACTCATACCAGACCCATGTCTGACCCGTAGTTTATTTTTGTTTTCTTAAACTCTCGGGTACCCAAATTTTTACGGGTAGTCAAGGGATTCAGGTTAGCTTTGACGAATTCTGGAGGAGCAATGGAGCAGGAGGCTTCAGCGTTATAGTTATACATATGGTTCCGCTGTGTTGGTATCTCTGAGTCATATTGTTGAGTTGTTTTGTTTATTGAGTGGTATAACTGGACAGGTGTCTATAACTGTCTAGTATGTGATGTATTTTCTGTATGACACTGATTGAAGTTGTATATTATGTAAATACTTATGTGATATATTATATTTATCGTTCCGCTGTGAGATTCTGATGTTGTTGTTCTTTCTTCTCTATCTTTTCTACTTTCTCACCTCTTTCTTTTCTTAAAAACGATACGTCTTCCTGGGCGTAGGAATTCAGGTCGTTACACTCTCTATGATCAATAATCCGAATTGAATTCCTGACCACAATCAAATTCGACTAAACTTCCAAGTTCCTGAACTACTGGTTCAACAACTAATGATGGATCAAGAACAAATTTCCTTAGATGGGATATATGGAATACACCATGAATTCCAGACATCCATTCTGGCAATTCAATTCTGAAAGCTACAGTACCAACTCTTTCCAAATTTTATTGAATTCTTTACATAATTTCAATATCTATTCAATCAAGCCCATACGATATACATATACTATTCGTACGTAATATCAAATTCGATCGATTACTCGATCGCACAATTTCTCTTCCGAACTAGTATCGTTCACTCGACTTCCTAGTACGGACTCATATCTGGTTTCTTGATCAGAAACTGTCATTTTCCTTGCATAGCCACAACCATGATAGAGAATTTTCAGAATCAATCGAAATCCATGTCCATGGTTCGTCGTCGAAAATCGAGTGAAAAATCCCAACTCGGATCGATATAACTATCTCGAAATTGTGTGCTCGAATCTGGATCAAATTGCTATGCGAATAAAAGAATATACGTACATCCTACGTATTTATATCCGTTGATTATCAACTATATCAATTTTCTTTTATTCACATTATTTTGATTTATATTCACTTGGAATAATTTTCTCAATATCAAATTTACTTAAGAATTTCACCACTCATTTCTTAAGTTTAATATAAGCATTATATATATACTCTTATATTATTCCTCTACCACTTTAGCATTTATATCCTCTTATTTTAAATCTGAATTTCCAATTTCATGTGAATTCAATTTATTTTCAACTCTGAATATTGAATTTTACTAACTCTCTTACATTTATAAATGATTCCTATCATTATTTTAAATTAGTTTCATCTACTAGTTTATTTCAGTCTCCAATTTGAAATCGTTTTGTTGCAAATTTAATATACTTATTTTTCTTTTTAGTTTCTAACTCAATTTTTTTTTTTAAATTTTGGCAGTCTCCTTTGTACGAAGGAGCTTTTGAAAATTTTCCAAGAGATATAAATATATAAGTGTTATATATAAGAAGTTTATAGCATTACGCTTATATAGCATTACATATTTTCACAAGCACATATGTAAGTTTCGACACTTATTACAATTACTTCCAACCAATTCTCAAACCATTCCCTTCAGTTTAAGTGATTTACAACTTACTTGCTTATATATAATCTATTTAAGCAAAACAAACTCATATTCAAAATCATTTTAATTCGCTTTTAATAATTCATAAAATTTTATCTAATCTCATATACTTCAAACGACCCATTTTCATATGCAATTCGACAATATCATTGTGAATAAATAATTACTTAAGCTTTATAACAATTTTAAATTGATTCCAACTCAATTTACACTTGATTTCATCCCAATTAATTTATTCACAATCTTTTCATTGCATTTTCTCTCATTCAAAAAGTTTGATTCCAAACCATTTTATTGAACTCGACAACCAATATTCTAAATAATTATCTCATAATTTACTTAAGTTATTTATTTTCTTCAAAATGTTCCACCCAACAACTAAAGTTTATTCTATTCCACCAATTTCAATGTAAATCTTTGATTTGATTTTCCTTTATTCAAATCCCAACTATTTACTAATTTATTCGATTAGTTTATTCTTTTATCCATTTTTTAATTTTTTTTACATTAACAACTCATTATTGAATTTATTTATAATAAGGTCATTCAATTTATGCTTGAATTAGATTTGTTTACAACTCACACCAATTCTATTTTAATTCAATTCAATACTTACTTTGTTTACATTTACTTATTTACTTAAGAATTTCATTCCATTCAATATTATTTATAACTCGATTTAATTCATTCAAATTCAGTTTTATTCCAACTCAACTTTAGTTAAATCAGCTACTTACCATTCTTTTAAATTCTATTTCTCAATATATGAGTTCAAAGCTTATTTATTTACGTAAAAGTTTATATTGTTCTTTTGAGTCATTTCATCTTATAACCACAATTTCAGATTATATATATAACACTAACTTTCTTGAGGTATAAATTTTAATTTCACCATTACAATTTAATTCAATTTAATCCAATTTAATTCAAGATCAATTTTAATTTTATTTCCATTATCTCAGGTTAAATTCAAATATATTCTCTTCACTTTCATTTACTTAAGTTAAATTTTAATTCCTGGATTAAAATTCCCAATTTCTTCTTATTAATATCGACTTTACTTTGTAAGTTCCATAGTTGATTTATTTAAACTTTTCACATTATTAAATAGAATTTCTTAGAATTAAATTGCCTGGTTTCATTTCCAAAACCATTTTGAAATGATAACTACATGCACCCACTCGGTATATCAAATCAAATGTCCAAATTCCAAACACTTGTTTTCACCAAAACGAATTTTCCCTTTTGTAATTTCTAAAACAACTTGTATACCCAACAAGCCCGAACAATATCAAGACCAACTATCATGGCAGCAACCCATCACTTTAGAAACTTGAAAATGAATACTGATGATGTGGCCATCAGCATCAAGATTATTTTCCAGCGACTGAAGTGAGTTCAGTGCTTCCATACCTTCACAAATCCTTTCCAAAACAATTTCCATTCAATAATATTTTCCAAAACAATACTCCATTATTACCTTCAAATCTTTGGAAAAAACATTTCAAACATTCCCAAGATTTTAAATTCCCAAATCCTTTCGTTTAAATTTATTTAAACACCTTTCAAATTTCCGGGACTTGAATTCTGGTTTAATCAAATTTTAGTTATATTCTTTTTTGTTGAAACCATGCTTAGACAATTTTATTTGGTTATAAACCATTCAAATTTAAACTTTTATTTGATTGTAGTATTAACAACCAAACATCCAAGTATATATAATAATTTCAGAAAAATATTTCTTTTATGACAAAATATAATTTTGGGTAAAATTATTTCATTTACCCTACTTTAAAACAATATTGTGTCGGTTTACCTTGTTTAAGAGTTTAGAAATCCCTATCGATGAAATGGCGTCCCACACATCGACTAGAATTCTTAAACACTCAACAGATAAGTCAACTCAATATAAAAATAATTTTATATTCACTAACAAATACGCGCTCATATCTATTAATACACTCAAACACATTTTAGAGTTCTACAAACTCTATTCTATGAGTAATTCCTACTAGAGCCAAGGTTATCACCAACCTACAATGATATCAACTGTGACGACCTACCATTCTTGATGCAGCTCAGGTCGGAGAAGAAAATAAGCAACAAAAAATTCTTCAAGTGATAAGTCGTATGCGACTCAAGAATAGTTTAAGTCGTCCACCATTTAAGTTGGAGGCGATAGGTCGTACACGACCTAAGGAGCTACATGAAGAGGAGCTATGAATTAAGGAAGCTTCGGTTTTAGGTCGGCAACGACCTAAGGACTTAAGTCATAAGTCGTGCACGAGTCAACCAGGGGAGGAAAGTCTTAAGTCGCAGGAACTTCCGGTTTTAGGTCGGCAATGACCTAAGGACTTAGGTCAGCAACGACCTAAGGAAACGTGGATGAAGGAAGTGGCGACACTTGAAGCTGCTGATTTGAGTCGCTCCATATGTCGAAGTCGGCATGTCGTGAGTCGTTGTAACTCGTCAGGTTGTAGAGTCATGAGTCGGTGAAGCTTTGAGCCGTATGTGTTGTATTTCTTTAAGTCGGTCATGTGTATATATGTGTTGTGTTGTAATTTGTTTCTCTTAAGCTTTGAGTCGTGAGTCGTCGAATGTAAGCCGATCATGTTTATGAGGGGGGATGTAATAAGTTGAGTTGGCGTGTGTGATAAGTTGTTGCCAACTTAGTAAGTCGTAAGTCGTACACGGCTTAAGGGTCAGGGTGTAAAACACTATAAATAGGGAGTGAGTTGTACATTTCAAGGTTGTTGATTTTTGAATAAAATTCTTGTTGATTGCCGTGTGCTTTTCGTCTTAAATTGGTAGTTGAGTGTAATCTCCTATCTCCACTTTCGGTTATTCGAGTGCGCTCGAATCAACGATTGTTGAAGCCGATTCGCGAAATTAAGTGCGCTTGATCAACGCTTGAAGAATTGAAGATCTTCTCCCACGGTATCGTGCGCGATCAACGTGTCGAAGATAGCTAGAATTCGGTTTCTTTGTGATCAACGAATTTAGGCATTTCAGTATCTTCAATCCACCGTTTGCTACTTTCATCGATCCATATCGTTTTGTTAATTATCCGCTGCGTCATTTTGGTATCGGAGCTTGACTTAGCCAATCATAGCTAAGACGAGTCTTGGAGCCAAGGAATTTGAAGTTGGTGTTCATCGTGTTCATCTTGAAGTTGCAACAAGTTAGAAGCTTTCGATCCATTTAATTTTGGATCAAAGTGGGAAAGGTTTTTGAATTTGAGCCAAGAGTTTGAAGAGTATGCCGTGTATACTTGTGAGAAGTAGCCGAGCCTAGATGAAGTTGTTTGAAGTGTGAAGGCCGTGCATGCTTTGTTGAGTCGAAACCAACCTAACTTTGGGTCGTTGCAAAGTTGAGGCCGAGCCAAGTTGAATTGAGCCGAGATTTGTTTGACTTGTGTTGAAAGTCTTAAAGTATTTGTTGAAGTTTTTGAGAAGTTTTCAATCATGCCGCCGAGAAGAGCTAATCGTCATCAGAATGTGGAAGCATTGTATAGAAGAGAAGAAGCCGAGCAAATGGAGCAACGCATTAATGAGAAATTTGATGAAGGTATTGGAAAGTTAGAGAAGTTGATGAATGATTTGAATCAAAATCAAAGGTGGAGATCACCAATCTCGAACCATGGAGGAAACAGAGTTTCGCCATCGGTTACGGAAGCTAGGAGGGTATCACCGCAATCTTTTAGAGAAAGAAGAGAAACATCAATTTCATCAAGGAGAGATCACCATGACTATGGACATGAAGAGAGAAGAACTCCACGAGAATTTGAGAATGAGCCATATAGAGATGAAGAGAGACATAGTAAAAGAGATGATAATGGTCGAGATCGATATAGACGTACTTTTGATTTTGATGAAGAGGGTGATAGAGCTAGCATTCATTATCGAGATCGAGACCAAGTTCGAAATTCATATCGAGATGCAGATGATGATTGTTGATGGGAATCGGGTATGAAGATGGAGATTCCGGAGTTTAAAGGTGGGAGGGTAGCTGAAGAGTTCTTAGATTGGTTGTCAAATGTGGAGGAGATCTTTGATTTCAAGGAGGTTCCGGAGAATCACCGAGTGAAGTTGGTTGCTACTAGGTTGAGGGGGAGAGCTTTGGCATGGTGGCACCAAACTAAACTTACACGAGAACGGATGGGAAAGTCAAAGATTGAATCATGGGAGAAGATGAGGAAGTTGATGAGAGCTATATTTTTACCTTACAACTATCAATCACTTATGTACTAGAGGTTGCAGAATCTAAGGTAGGGGACGAAGTCAGTCAATGATTATGCTGATGAATCCTACCAACTCATTGCCAGGAATGATATTATGGAGACAGAAGAACAGCTGACTACTAGGTTTGTTGGAGGGTTGCGAATGCAGATCCAGGATATGGTTAATATGTTTGATCCAAGATCTGTGGCGGAGGCACATCAGAAAGCGTTGGCTTGGGAGAAGCAGGGACGGCATGGAGGTGGTGTGTTTACCAATTCCAACAATCAAATAAAGGGTGTTAGTGGAAGTTCTAATTTTCCTAAAGCTGTCGCAAAACCAATTGTGAAGGAGGTTGAGAAGGCAAAGGTTAATAGCAGTTTCAAATGTTACAATTGTCAGGAGTTGGGTCACAAAAGCAATGAATGTCCGAAGCTGAAGAGGAGAGCAATGGTTGCAGAGGTTGAAGAAGAAGATGTGGAAGTTGATTGTTCTAATTCACCTTATGTTGAGGAGGAAGAAGAGTTGTCCGGAGATGAAGGGTGTAATTTAATGATGAGGAGATCTTGTCTTACACCAAAGCAAGAGGATGATTCTAGTTGGTTGAGAAGCAATATTTTTCAGTCAACATGCACTATCCTGGGGAAGGTTTGCAAGTTCGTTATTGATGCTGGGAGTTGTGACAATATTATCTCTACAGAAGCAGTAAAGAAGTTGAACTTGAAAACTGAAAAGCATCCTAAACCGTACAAGTTAGCATGGTTAAGGAAGGGTGGTGAAGTGAAGGTGTGTCGAAGGGCTTGTGTTAATTTTTCTATTGGGAAGAGATACAAAGACGAAATTTGGTGTGATGTTGTAGACATGGATGTGTGTCATCTGTTGTTGGGCAGACCATGGCAGTTTGATAGAGCAGTGCAACATGATGGCCGTGCTAATAGCTATAGTTTCATGTTTGAAGGTACTAAAATCACTTTAGTTCCCAAGAAGCAACAACAGAAAGAGAGCAAATCTGAAGAGATTGAAGAGCTGAAAACTTTATTGACTTTGAAGGAATTTATTGACGAAGTAGAGGAGAGTCCAGGGGTGTTTTTGTCGATTGGACGTGAAGCTACGGAATCTATAGAAGTTCCAGAGGAAGTCAAGCCGGTATTGGAAGAATTCAGAGATGTATTTCCTGAGGAGTTACCAATGGAGTTACCACCGTTGAGGGATATTGAACATCAGATAGATCTTGTGCCAGGGGCAGTATTACCACACAGGCCACATTATAGGATGAGTCCTAAGGAGCATGAGGAACTGAGATGGCAGGTGGACGAGTTGTTAGAACAGGGGCGAGTTCAGGAGAGCTTGAGTCCTTGTGCAGTGCCAGCTTTATTGGTGCCAAAGAAGGATGGTTCGTGGAGAATGTGTAAGGATAGTCGGGCTCTAAACAAGATCACTGTGAGATACAGGTTTCCTATGCCGAGGTTTGATGATTTGATCGATCAGCTGAGTGGGGCTATTGTGTTTTCAAAGATTGACTTGAAGAGTGGATACCATCAGATTCGTATTAGACCGGGTGATGAGTGGAAAACTGCTTTCAAAACCAAGGAAGGTTTATACGAATGGTTGGTTATGCCGTTTGGTTTATCGAATGCACCGAGTACTTTTATGAGAGTGATGAACCAGATTTTCAGACCATACATTGGGAAATTTGTAGTAGTTTACTTTGATGATATTTTGATCTACAGTGGGAGTATGGAAAAGCATGTCCAGCATTCGCGTGAGGTACTGTTGATTCTACGACAGGAGAAATTTTATGCTGCAACAAAGAAGTGCGTGTTCATGTCGGACAGTGTTTTATTTCTGGGATATGTTCTATCGAAGGAAGGAATTCAAGTGGATGAAAGTAAAGTAGAAGCTGTCAGGAGTTGGCCACAGCCAAAGACAATTACTGAAGTGGGGAGTTTTCATGGATTGGTATCTTTCTATCGAAGGTTCATTCCACATTTTAGTAGTGTGATGGCACCTGTAACCGACTGCATGAAAGGAAAGAAGTTTGAGTGGTCAGAGGAAGCAAGGGTTGCTTTTGAGAAAATTAAGACACTATTGACGACAACACCAATTCTAGTTTTACCGGATTTTCAGTTGTTGTTTGAGTTACATACTGATGCATCAAAGGTTGGGATTGGAGGAGTATTGAGTCAGAGTGGGAAACCAGTTGCTTATTTTAGTGAGAAGTTGTCAGGAGCGAAGATGAGGTATAGCACGTACGATGTGGAGTTTTACGCAATTGTTCAGGCTGTTAAGCATTGGAGACACTATCTGTTTCAGAAAGAATTTGTTATGTACACTGATCATGAGGCGTTGAAGCATATGCAAGGGCAGGACAAGATTTCAGCAAGGCATGCATCATGGATTGCCTATTTGCAGCAGTTTACTTTTGTCGTGAAGCACAAATATGGGGTAACAAATCGTGTGGCTGATGCGTTGAGTAGGAGGACTCATTTATTAACGACAATGAAAGTTGAAGTGACAGGTTTTGAATTATTGCCAGAGCTTATTGAAGAAGATCCTTACTTTGCAAAGTTTGTTGAGAAAGTTAAGGATGGGAATACCGATGAATTTGTGTTGGTTGATGGGTTCTTATTCAAGGGAAATCGATTATGTATTCCAGAGAGCAGTTTGAGATTGAAGATTATCAAGGAGTTACACGAGGAAGGACATGTAGGACGTGATCGTACATTGCATTTGATTTCTCAATCTTACTTTTGGCCGTCAATAAGGAAAGAGGTTGAAAGGTTTGTGGAGAGATGTCATATTTGTCAGGTTTCGAAAGGAACCGCGACCAATGCTGGGTTATATATGCCGTTACCTGTACCGACCAAACCTTGGGTTGATGTGAGCATGGACTTTGTGTTGGGATTGCCTAGAACTCAAAGGGGTAACGATTCAATTTATGTGGTGGTTGACAGATTTTCAAAACTGGCACATTTTATTGCTTGTAAGAAGACGGCAGATGCTGTTCGTGTTGCTCAGTTATTCTTTAAAGAAATCTATCGACTTCGTGGATTGCCAGAATCTATTGTGTCAGATAGAGATACTCGTTTTCTGAGTCACTTTTGGTTAAGTTTGTGGAAGATGGTTGGAACGAAGCTGAAATTAAGTAGCGCTTATCATCCACAAACAGATGGACAAACGGAGGTTGTGAACAGATCATTGGGAAAATTATTGAGATGTCTGGTGAAAGATAATCTGAAAAGTTGGGATGTGAAGTTATGTCAGGCAGAGTTTGCTCATAATCATGCAATGAATCGTAGTACAAGATTCAGTCCATTTCAGATTGTATATTCAAATTTACCCAGGGGACTGTTGGATTTAGCAGTAGTACCACAACCGAAGGGGACGATTAAAAGAGCTATAAACTTTGTTGATGGATTGACTGAATGTCATAAAATTGTTCAGGAACGATTGGAGAGAGCCAATGAGAAATACAAGCAAACTGCAGATTTGAAACGACGAAATGTTAAATTTAACGAGGGTGATTTGGTTTATGTTGTGTTAACCAAGAATCGTCTTCTAGTGGGCGCTTATAACAAGTTGAAAGCCAAAAAAATTGGACCTGTAGAAATTGTGAAACGGATTAATGAAAATGCTTATAAGTCGAAGCTGCCGGAGGGTGTATACACTTCTGAAGTATTCAATGTTAAGCATCTTTTGCCATATTATGGAGATGAACTTGTTGTGGAAGAAGATGGTGAAAATCCGAGGTCGAATTTCCGTCGACCAGGGGAGGATGATGCAGCTCAGGCCAGAGAAGAAAATAAGCAACAAAAAATTCTTCAAGTGATAAGTCGTATGCGACTCAAGAATAGTTTAAGTCGTCCACGACTTAAGTTGGAGGCGATAGGTCATACACGACCTAAGGAGCTAAATGAACAGGAGCTGCGAATTAAGGAAGCTTCGGTTTTAGGTCGGCAATGACCTAAGGACTTAAGTCTTAAGTCGTGCACGAGTCAACCAGGGGAGGAAAGTCTTAAGTCGCAGGAAGCTCCAGTTTTAGGTTGGCAACGACCTAAGGACTTAGGTCAGCAACGACCTAAGGAAACGTGGATGAAGGAAGAGGCGACACTTGAAGCTGCTGATTTGAGTCGCTCCATATGTCGTAAGTCGGCATGTCGTGAGTCGTTGTAACTCGTCAGGTTGTAGAGTCATGAGTCAGTGAAGCTTTGAGCCGTATGTGTTGTATTTCTTTAAGTCGGTCATGTGTATATATGTTTTGTGTTGTAATTTGTTTCTCTTAAGCTTTGAGTCGTGAGTCGTCGAATGTAAGCCGATCATGTATATGAGGGGGGATGTAATAAGTTGAGTCGGCGTGTGTGATAAGTCGTTGCCAACTTAGTTAAGTCGTAAGTCGTACACGGCTTAAGGGTCAGGGTGTAAAACACTATAAATAGGGAGTGAGTTGTACATTTCAAGGTTGTTGATTTTTGAATAAAATTCTTGTTGATTGCTGTGTGCTTTCATCTTAAATTGGTAGTTGAGTGTAATCTCCTATCTCCACTTTCGGTTATTCGAGTGCGCTCGAATCAACGATTGTTGAAGCCGATTCGCGGAATCAAGTGCGCTTGATCAACGCTTGAAGAATTGAAAATTTTCCCTCACGGTATCGTGCGCGATCAACGTGTCGAAGATAGCTAGAATTCGGTATCTTTGTGATCAACGAATTTGGGCATTTCAGCATCTTCAATCCACCGTTTGCTACTTTCATCGATCCATATCGTTTTGTTAATTATCCGCTGCGTCAATTCTATTACCAGAAAGACGTATAATCATTAAGAAAGAAAGGGGTAGAAATAGAACAGAAAGAGGAAAGGAAGAACAACAACATCAGAATCTCACAGCAGAACGGAAAAAAATATAATATATCACATATCTATTACATAGTTTTACATATATCAAAGTTATACAATATCAATACACATTAAAGTCATACATATATCTGTCACTACATACATCAGAGATACTGTATACGTCAACTACTGACACAGCGGACTAGATAAATATCTACATACGTCTGGAACTCCTGCTCCAAGCTTCTCCAGAATTCAAAGTCCAAAACCTATCACTTGGCTACTCATAAAAATTTGAGTACCCAAGAGTTTATGAAAAACAAAATATAAAATCCAGGTCACACATGGTTCTGGTATGAGTAAACGGTTTAAAGTTGTTTAACTTTGAAAAACATTTGAAAATAAAGGTATCACGTAAGACTCCCCATAAATAAATACGGGTAAGTTTTTACCTTACGCTAACCAAAACATTTCATAGGAAATCCAGTGACATTATAATAGTGTCTAGGGTTTTCAAGTAAATAGAAAATAGCCGAAATTGTTACATCTATTAAATTCCAGCTACTAGCCACGAAAGTGGGTAATACAAATCAAAACCGTAGGGTCTCGTAGGGAAAATGGATTTGCAACAATGGCAGGGCTACTGGGGTACCTCCCTTCACAGTACGGGGCCTAGATCACCGTACCGAGGATCACTGCCGACCCCCTGCAACACAAGGCTGGAACCATTCCTTACTGAACAGTCCCGAACAAGATAAACCCCGCGGTTGTAACTAGCAACCGCCACGCAGCCGAAATAAAGAGGGACATTTAGATAGGGGAATATCTTGTCCTGCTTGGGCATGACCCACCTAACCTTGCTGCATCTCCCCTATTTTAGCCATTCCCGGTTGATGAGGCTTGAGGCTGCGAATACCATTCAGGACATATCACATTGAATGCTCATCGTCCGCCTGACGATGTGCTAAAAGCATTCAATCCATACAAGTTCGTTTCGGGTTCGAACGAAACCGAAGGCATTATCTCGTCACACTGATTTTGGAATCACCCTCAGAGTCAACGACAATAACCTTTGCATTCTGAAAACACCATCTCGATCTTCATTTCAGAATTCACGATCTAACGTTTAATTTGGATCGATGTGATTTTCGGAATATCAATTGGATACCCGATCCCGGTCTCATCGAAATCCAAATGCCATTTTGAAGGCCAAGTTGTCTAATTAACTTAAACAATTTAAATAATTTAAATTCAACGATTGATTTAACATAGCATTATCACAGATGAATCATACACAATCATCATAGATATAACTCAGCATATCACAGAACACCACTGAATATCATCAAATAAATATCACAATCAGATATTCAACATAACAATGCGTAAGCAGTCATCTTTAAGTCTTATTTGTAATTAATTAAATTTAGAATTAATTACCTGAGAGTTAACCACTTAACTCTGTTTAATTAATCATTAATTAACAATTAATTACCTATTTCCTTTCAAATTGTTTAATTAATTAATTATTTCTTAATCACATATTTAATCTTAATTATTTAATTAATTACTTATTTTATTGCACACCATTTAATTAATTCCTTCTTACTCAATTTAATTAATTATTCTTTAATCATTGATTAATACTTTAATTATTAATTAATAAAACTTAATTATCCATTATTAACGGCTAATCACTTAATATATTATTTATTAATTAAATTACTAGTTTACTCTTAATTGTTAATCATTCATAATTTAACTTAAGTAGTTCATTACAATTTCATTAATTGCTTAATCCTTAGTTAATCTTCACTTACACTTGTAAAGTAATTATTCTGGATTACCATCTGGACATAGTTAATCAAATTTTAATAATCCAACTTAGTTAACATTTTAGAGTCCTCTTTTAAATTTGAAACTCAAATATGTTACAAGCCTCAATTCAAATGTTAATTAACTTTGTGTTTAACTAAATTAATTACTAAATCAAAATGATCATTAAGAGTTAAAAGATTTTAAAGTATTGACTAAAATAATTAACTAGTAAATGAGTTTTTAAATCTTAAAACTTTTAAACAATTTAAAGATTAATGGTGTTTACAGTTTGTAAACTGTTTACTTAACTTACTTTACAAAAAAAAAAACTGCAGTTTACAAAGACCCGAGACTTCCCTACTTAGACTCGTGTGTAACTCCGGGTTTCATGCAAGCTCCACCGAGTCCTCCCCTAAAACTCCTCCTTCTTCTTCTTTTAAAATTTTTTGATACAGTAAGTTTGTTAAAAGCTTAAATGTAAATTAAACATCAGGTTTCAACATTTGGCTCGCGATCAAAACTCGAAGCACACACGCCATCTTCCCGAGCGCGATACGAAGCGACACTCACGACGACATAGATACGACAGACCACCTCCAACGCCACCGTGCACGTGCACGGTGGTTCTCCGCACCTCCGACGACCCACGTCACCACCCACAAACCCCAAACCATGCCCTTAATCGAAAACAAAATCCAAAAATTCGAATAAAGGTCAAAATTAAAAATTTGCCTGAAGCATGAACTGGCTATACAAACCCACCGGGGCAAAAATGCTTCGGCGCATTAATGGAGACCACCGGAAGCACCATAACTCCGACCTTGCATCAGCAATACTCCACGTCACCTTTACCCTGAAACTCAAACGACTCGGTGCTCCTGAGGCGACGGCGTCACCTCATTTCCAGAGCACAACAAAACTCGAACTTAAACCCTAATTATACCTCGTTCCAAAACTTCTTGCGATAGAAATTTTTTCTAACATTTTCCATGATTCGAACATGATTAAACTACCCCCTTAACAAATTTCAACATTTAAAATTTGTTGAACAAACAGAAATTGATAAAAATGTATTTTTAGTTCATTTATGAACTGAACCATGTGTGCTTATCTAATATTTATAATCTTTGTTTCAAAAATCCTACTTTGGAATGTTTATTTAAGATTTGAATCCAAACTAACAAATTTAAACATTCGAATTTACACATTGATCTTCCTTTTACAGTAAAATTTAATATACAGTGTTTTGAATACACTGTCCACCTTCAAACAATCCTTCCGGGCCATGATTCCAGTTTAAACAAGTTTAGTTAACTTAAATTCTTAAGTTTAAATATTAATATGAAGTAGTATTTAAAATATTCTCTGCTTTACTTTATATAGTAACTTGAAATGTTGAGGAACACGCATAACAGAGCTTCCAGTAAACAACCAACATCACGGAACATCTTGTTTCAATATGTAGAAACATACAATTTCATAGCTATTTATCAAACTTAAACTTCAAAGTTGTATGTTTACTCACCTTTCATTTCTTTTCAACAGAAAGAAGCACTTGAAGTTTTTGAAACCGCCTGTATATTTTTCTCTATCTTTGTATTGAATTTAAATTTTGGGTTTTGCTTGCTTTTTTTTTTCAGGTTTCCTAAGTTCCTTTTTACTCAACGAAATGAAAAGAAAATGTATTCATATGTATCTATAGAACATAAGAAGAGATATAAAGGGAGGCACAACTGGTCTGGTATTTACTTAGCTTGTTCTGTTTTAAACAGATTTTCATTTACTGCAAAGAAAAGATTTGTTATATTTTCTTTTGAACAAAAGAGTGGCTGAGTTGATAGCAATTAATGCTTGGTTTCATAATATGTTTGCATAATTGTTATCATGATTTGCTGCATATATAGATATTTATATGTACTTGTTCACCCTGTAGTTAAACATAAGGCCTGCATATGAAGATATCGTGATAAAATCATTATTTGTTTTTTTGTTAACCTCTAGTTTGAATGGTATATATACATATGGTTAGGTTTTACTTTTCCTACTTATTTATCTGGTACAAAAATATTTGTTTATTGGCTGTGTATATATAGATAGTTGTATGAAAATGTACAATCTTGCAGGTAAGCATTAATGGCCTGTGTATGAAGCTATATTTTGTAAATAAACATATACTTACATGTAGGCTTGTGAATGAAGGCATTTAATTTGTTTAGTTTGCACACTTATGTTTGTTTTTGTTTGGTATTTCTTCTAGCTTAATAATGTTTACCTGGCTTATTTTATTTTATTTTATGGTTTTGCCATGATTTCATCCTATTCTATATACTTTGTTCTTAAATTTTATTCTATATTTTGATTTAACTTTATTTCTTGTTTGTATTTATATCTGTATTTTGACTATAACTAAAAATATTTATGTTATACTCAATATGGTGTCTCATATTAGCTTTATAAATTTGTTTGTATTTTTATTTTAGCTAACAATTGTTAAATTATATACATGTGTTTGACTTATATATAATATTTATATTTATATTGAACATTATCATGTATAAATATTTCTATCAAATGTTAACAAAATAAAGCATTTAAATTTAATGGTATAAGATAAATATTATAAATAGATTTATTTTAAATTTTCAAATATTATTATTCATATGTGTATCTATCAGATATAAACAAAGTAAAGTATTTTAATTTAATTATATAAGACAAATTTTATTATAAATTTTATTAAAAGATTTAATTTTAAATACTTCAAATCAATCTCCTTTTTAAAATACAAATTTATATAAACAAACGGTAAATATCTCCAAAATCATGTTCATTTTAATATGAGCAGTTCACATTTTATTTAAATTAGATTAAACATTTATTAAAATAATCAGGGCCAAAATCCAGGGTCGTTACAAATTGATTATTAAACTTTCAAAAATCCTTTAAAAATAAAAGCGTCTTGTAAGACCACGCCACAAATAAACATGTCGGGTTTTTACATTACGATAGCTAAAACACTTTCTATTAAAATCCTCTGATATTATAATAGGGACTATTTACAAATACTTATTAAAATAGCCAAAATTGTTACATGATTAAATTCCAGCTACTAGCCATAAAGTGGGTAATACAAACTAAACTCGTGAAAGGCGCGTAGGGAGAATGGATTTCCAACTAATGACTAGGCACTAGGGTACCGCCTGTCACGGTACCTGGTCTAGATCAGCATAGCGAGGATCACTCCCGACCCTTTGCAACACAAGACCAGGACACCCCTTACTGGATAATCCTGAGTAAGATTACCCCACGGTTGTGATCAGCAACCGCATCACTAAGCCAAAATAAAAGGGACATCTAGACAGGGATGACCTCACCCTAAAATGGGTGCTACCTACCCAGCCTTGCTGTATAACCCTTGATTTTCAGTCATTCCCGATTGACGAGGCCTGAGGCTAAGCATTACCTTTTAGCACGTTTCCCATAGAATGCCCATCGTCCACGTGACGATGTTCCGAAAGGATTCGTCTATACAAGTCCATCCTGGGTTCGAACGGAACCAAAGGCACTATTCCTACTACATCCATTTTGGAAATATCCTCAGGATTAGTAGCGACTAGCCCTTGCACTTCACTGCTCCACCTTTGAATCCAAACTTGTCTTCCTCACGAAAACGTACAAACCGGATCGAAGTGGTTTTCGAGAAATAAATCCCGATCCCGGTCTCTTCGAAACGATCAGCGCATTGGCCAGTATTAATAGCCGGTTATTTAACTGTCAATTAACATTCACAAACATCCATCAACATAGATAATTTCTCCAAATTATTTATTATTCTTAAAATATCTTCATAAGATATATTTCTATTTTCAATCCTTTGAAAACTGTTTCAAACCATACTTTTACGGAATAAAGTTCCCAAATATTTTCTATTTCCGCTGAAATCACCAAGTTCAACACTTTAGATTTTAAAATATTTTTAGACATTTTACTATAAAATATACTTTAAAATATTTAAATTAAAAACTACTTTAATACTTTATTAAAAATGTAATGCTTTAAGAATATTTAAAATAAAGCTACTTTACAGAATATAAAACTAATTTTCTCTTTTTAAAACAAAATACCGAGTCACCTTAAATAATTACTATGATAATAAATTTGAAAAATACCTATTTAGAATTTAAACGTTTAGAAATAATAATTTTTTTAAACATGCTTTTTAAAACGACATTAAAACTTCTAACTTATATTCAAAAAAAATTACTTTGAAACGTCCTTGGCTATCCAGGGAAATATACTTCTCTTCAAATCCTTTAAAAATAAATCACTATTTATTTTTTAAAACAAATTTTCCATCTCTTTAATAACTTTCAATCATGGATTTATTTCTCCAAATATCCACTGATATATTACTTTACTTTTATAAACCCTGTTTATAATTCCATAGTCACATTCTCCTTTCAATTTCCAATTTCAAACACTTGAATCGATTTACAAATTGATTTCCAATTTCCCCCATTTGAAATAAATTCCGTCTTTATCTATTTCAATAAATTAAAAACTTGGACTTTAAAATAAATTCTTTATTCCTTTAAATAATGTCACTTAAGGTTAAAAATTCATTATTTCTCTGTTTATTTAAAATCCCCTTTCCATACTCGAAATTTATTTATTAGAATTTTAAATCACTTTTATTCTTTTCTAATTTATCCTTCAATTTATTAAAATTCTCTATAATTATTTTACTTACAAATTCACTCTTTTATTTTCTTTTCAAAATTCAGTTCTATATATTTTGATAACTCAGTGTACCAAAATGTTCAAGCAAACTATAGCATTCGATATTCCAATATAATTCATTACGGGATATCAAATAATCATAACAAAAAATACTAAATAATCTAAATAAATGTTGTGGAATCCAGTTAGATCCCTCCAACCTATTTCCCTGCATCCACCGATGCTAGCACAATACCAATTCCACTTCGAGGTGGAATATCGCAGTATATGGGATTAATATAATATCATCCGCTATTATGCGGCGCATAGGGTGTCATCCGCTATACAATGCGGGAAATCAATCATCCCAAGATATATTATATACTATAGTATAGCACATCAAATCAATTCAATCATTCAACCAATTATTTAAATTTAACCATTTAAATTTAAATAACCCAGATGAGTGAGACTAACTCACCTTTGCTTTTATTCTTCTTTTTCTCTTCTTTGATTTGTCGAACATCCAGATTTAAAATTTCTTAAAATTCAAGCTTACTTCGAAAATCCCATGCAATCTACGAATTTAATTGACAATGAGATAACTAGATTAATCTCATTAAGACTAACTTAAGATTAAACCTTTGTTGTTTTTTTATTATTGCCTGTTTACAAATAACCAACCTAATCTATTTATGTGTATATATTATTATTATTTTCTTCTGAAATCGTATGTATTTATAAAATGATTGATATATAGTCCAAAATCAAATTCTTGATGTAATTTTCCCAAATCAACATTTAAAGTTTCTCCTTCTAAATCCTTTTCGCATGTAATTTCCTTTTCTAGTTAAAACACAGTTATCATCTTTTTTTCTTCTTTTATAATACTATAATCTAACCAAAACATAAAATACCTCTAATACATCCCCATCAACAAAAGAAACATCCAGTCCCTTCAAAAGCATGAAGGGGGCACCGTGACCATCAGCACTAGCACCAAAAATAACAAGATCAAAATCTAATAACTCCCAGGCTAACTGCTACAGTGAGCGCTTCGCCTCGTCCTCACATCATTTCTGGTTCGCTTCCTGGTGCGAACGAGCTCGAGATCCCTTCGTCGCCGAGATATCACCGAAATTGATGAGTTCGAGCTCACCACGATCATGGCGTCGATCTTTGCTCGCGGGTCTTTAACATCACCGTCGAGTGTCCACCTTCCAATCGCGAGCTCCTATCGGCCCTTCCACGTGAAATCTCGAGTGTCTTATTTTTTTTTATACAAAATGATTTTAAGTATTAGAAGAGGAACCAATGATTTACCGGTCATCCATTTTATTTAAGGAGAAATTGTCTTTGATTTAAGGAGGACGAGAATTGTTTGATGGGAGAGAATAGGGACCCGACCATTATTTTGTTTTGAACGAATGGTTTAGAAAAACGACTCGGCAGATAATATAAAAGGAGGAAGATACCTTGCATGAAAAGCCTTGCCTGGCTACAGTGATCCTGGAAAGATCGAAAAAAGCTCTAATGTGAACGAAAAGGAAAACAGCTTGACTAGACAATATATATATTATATTTTTAAGTTCAAATCGTCTCGAATTTAGCAACTCAAAATCCCGACCTCCTATCAAGGCGTTCCACTAGGTGTTCCTAATGTTATGCCCCTATTCCGAACGTAATGGAAAAGGTCTCGAGTCCTAATACGATCGTATGGGGAAGATAGTTTTTTGAACCCAATTATTATATTAAATTTTCAATATAAATTTCAGCGTATTTACATATCGTACGCTCCCACAACAACTCCAAAAAATAGGAAAATTGAAACCCGATAATAATACAATATTATAGATCCAATGGAACTAGTTTCGTCAAATTCTGAGACTGTGCCTCGGAAGGCTATTTTTAAATTTCAGTTTAAATGATAAAATTTCAAAACTTAACAAAACACTTCCAAATTCAATTTTAACACCTTTACTATCTTTGGTACTATCAATATAACTTTTTCAAACCTTCAAATTATTTTTAACAGGCTTAGAACTCCAGATTCAACATTTTACCCAACTTCAACTTATTTAATTTAATAATTAAATTACCGAATAAATGTGATATTTGAATTCATGTAAAGAAATTAACTTTTAAATATTTAAATTCAATTAAATATCCCGATTTCAAACATCCAAAAATTCCGGGTCGTCGCACCATTCTAGATATATTTCTTCCCATTATGACGTTTGGGAAGCAAATTAATGTGGTGCATGGAAATCGAGTGCTCGGATGAAGGTCGGTAACGACCGAGGGATGACATATTCGGTACTATCTAGTTATAGAGGTGCGTCGGTCTGTTTGGAAGAGGAGCTTTGTGATGGTTCCTTGGGACATCCATCTAGAGGTGCGCCGATCAGAAGGTAGCCCCTTCACCTGGTCATTTGTATAGAAATCCATTCTCCTTTAAGAACTTGAGGTTTGTTTGTATAGCCTTGAATGATTAGGCCCGAAATTTAATAAGTCACAATTTCGGCTACGATTAATAAATTTATTTGCAAATGTTTTCAAAGAAATGTCATTAGAAATAATATCAATTATTTTGATATAAAATAGCTTTAGTGGTCATAAGGTAAGAACCCGTCCGTGTTTATGTGTCGGCATGGTCTTATGAGATACTCTTTCTTTTCAAAGGATTTTATTCAGAGGCTGATATACGATGCTATCATTTATTATTTAGTTTTCTCACTCTAGTTTATCAAGCCTAATACAGGTATTTTCAATACTCTAGTCAGATTCGAGAAGTTTTAGGTTTAGTTTGAAGTCGATTGAAGTTCCCAAAGGAGAGGGAGATATTCATCTACATATGGACATACTCTATTATCCATTGCTTATTCTGTGTTTGTTTGATGTTTGTTTGCATTTGTAAGGATAGATGTTTATAATTGTCCAAGCGGAATCTAGGTAGACTCTGATATATGTATTTTAAAAGTTTTCCACTGTAAAATATTATTCAATATTATATTATATTCCATTCGTGTGAGATTCTCTTCTGTCTTATTTTTACTCTTTATGTTCTGACTTTTCGTTCCATTTGAGTTGGACATGTATGGTTTATTGTCAACTTAAAGGGTACGGAAAAACGGGCGTGACATCCTTCCTAAGATTTTCCTTATCCAGAACACAAATTCGCCCATTCAACCGCAATACTCCACGATTGTCTAGTTCGAAGCTTAAATTCTGCGCTTTATATATATTCTCAATAATCTCCTTTAGGAATCGATCTTCTTTTTTCTTGCTGGTAATTCTTTCCAGAGGAGTTGAGGTTACTACCAAATAAGAAATAAAAGCATTCTTCTTACTCAACAAATCTGCTACTAGTTGGTTTTCCTGGGTGTATATAAAATATCTAGATCATAGGATGCGAGAAATTCTAAACAACATTGCTGCCTCATGTTTAATCTTTCTAAGTAAAAAAGATACTTTAAATATTTATGATCCGCAAAGAGCCCAAACTTTTCACCTAATTAAAAGAGGGAATTTTATTCACTAAGGTCAATTAAAAGTTCTATTGAAATAAACTATGAAATATTCTTACCTAGCAAATAATGCCACCATATTTTTAATGCGAACACCATGGTTAATAATTCTAAGTCATGTTTTGCATAATTCTTCTCATGAGTTATATAATGGAAATTTTGTATAACTTTAGTCTGAGAGAAATGTTTAAAAAGAATTTTTTAATCCAAATCCTGGAATTTCTGAAACAATTCCAAAGGAATCTTTGAGAAATGAAATAGCTATACTTTTGAAATGTTTAAAAAATAGAAAATAGATTGGGAATTAAAATTTGAAGTGAAATGCATTTTCTTTGGGATAATTAGGAGGAAATTGTTTCAATTAGTTTTGTGATAATTTGAATAATCTTCTAAGTGACGATCAGATGTTTGCTTAAACAAACTTATGAAAACTTAGTAAAGTATTCATGTTTATCATTGTGCGATCGGAATAAGTTCAAAATTCGAATAAGTCCAAAGTAATATTTTGATAAATAAATTGTTTGAAGTTATTATATATAAAAATATATGAAGTATGCTTTCAAAGGCAGGTTTTAAATTAAAATCGGGTACCTAATTTTTAAGTACCCTCAAACAGTAATTGTTTTTTTAAAGCAAAAGGTATTAGTAATAAGAGATTGTTTGGATAAATAAGATTTTTCCATTAGATAAGATAAGGGATAAATTAGAAACAAGTAAATTGCGTTAAACTAATAACGAAAGTTCTGATAAACATTGTTTTTATTAAAACCATATAATTGTTTGAAACATCTAAGTAGTATGAACTACTTGTTGGTCGAGTCAACCCATAAATATTATTTTTTTGTAACATTTTAAATTAAAAAGGTTATTAGGATGACTTGGTTTTAAGAAAACCGTAATTTGATTTGATTTCCATCTTGATCTTTGAAAAAGTTAAAAAAAAATTATATATACTCTCATGATATAAAAGAATATTATATAAGTAAATAAAGGGAATAAATTATGATTTGATGTTTAATAAAGAAACAACTTTATAAAATATTTTGAAAATTTAGATGAGAATTTACGAAATAATTCATAAATAATTTTAGTATTGAATATAATACTAAGTGAAAATATACGTGAATTAGAAATAAATATAATTATGAAAGTAATAAAATATAGAATATAACTTTTAATCTTGTCCGAGTGAATTTGGTAATATTCTAAGCAACAACCAAAGGCTAGTGAGCAAAATGGAACGCTTAGATAATTATCCATATTTTTGGACAATCAAGAAAGTTTTGAACCTATGTTAAAATTTGTTTATTATTCATTTGATATTTTAAAACTTTAACAACCCGAAATTTTGGCTATAGTAATTAATTAACGGGTGAATTAAATAATAAAATAACTTCATGAAATTATCAGAATCGAGCCATGAGAGTTGCACTATTATGTCCGTGGTAATTTTTTGGTCAATTTCGATATATATATTGTCAAAATTGGAGCTAGAACGGAGAAGGTATGAAATAAATAAAAATTCAAAAAATAAGAAGAAAAAATATAAGAGGGTCAGGTCGACCATAGAGTCGACCCTCCCCTTGTCTAGATCGACCTACGCATATGTTGGTCGACAGGTAGGTCGGCATGCATTGATTCTTTTACGTAACTTCGCCCAGTTGGATTCAAACACAACATTTTAACATTTCTATTCCATCCCATGCATTCGGGCGACCATCGATGGTTCCCATCAAGCCTATGATGTGGTTGCACTAGATTTATTTTCCAAATCCAACTTTCCGAGATCCACAAGTGACACTATAATTAAGACCCTAGACCTAGCTTGTGATGTCCCACCTCTATGCTCACGATAACAAAGGTTATTATAAGGAATAACGTTTTCTATTGCGAAGAATAAGGCTTGTTAGAAGCGACCATCCGTAAGTTATGCCTAAGACAAGTATTGATTAAATCGATGGGAGTTGTATAAATTACTCCCAAAGATATATATTCAATCCAAATCTAAAATGAAACTACAGTGGCTTAAGGAAAATTCAGAAAAACTCATAATAACAACAACACTGATAGTATAATCACATCAGAACAGAAATATCAGATATATAGCAGAAGACAAGTCTGGAATACATGCTACAACAATCTATAGTTACCATGAACCAAATACACATATACATGGACAACAACATACATAAGTCAAGAATCAATAAACCAAAAGAACTCCTTAAAGGCTAGACAAAAGATGGTGAGAATCCCAAAAGCTAAAGCTGCGACAAAATCAAAGATAGAGATCACCGTGAAATAACTCGGTCTGACCCGAGTATTATTTAAAAGAAAATAATAAACAGATCAGTCTAATTTATTCTTAGAAATAAGTGTATGGTAAATAACACTTAAGCAAATAAATATAGTCTCGAATGAGACTATATAACATAAATAATCAGCATGGTTTAAATGAAGAAATCTACGTTTAAACACCATCAAAATCAGTTTTTCAAATTCACAATTGAATTTAAAACAGCAATACGCAAATTTATAATCTCGGATGAGACTATACACAAACTCAACTTCCAAATTCATAATTGAATTCAAAGCAGCAATTCACAAAATCTAGAAATCAAAATAGATAACTAGAAAATCATCGGCCGCAAAATCTAGGAATCAAAATAAGATAACTAGAAAAATCGGCATAAAAATGGATCGATCCCCGCAGATGGCGAGTTTTAGCTACGCCGCACGTGCATCTCAGATGGCCGAAGCCTACCAAGTACTATAAATTTTGGCGCCCATCAGATGACCCGAAGGTCCGTAGAGTGGCCCAAAGGTCTAGTATCGGTAATTGACCCGAAGGTCCATCAGATGACCCGAAGGTCCAGTAGAGTGGCTCGAAAGCCCAACAAAATCATTAGAATCATCAAATATCAGATGTTTCAATTAACGAGTCCGGTATTAACCGAAATAGTAAGAGTGTGGTTCCATACTCCGCACTTTTTCTAAATCGTTTAAATCTCTTCATCGTTTCTTTGAAAGTGCAAAATTGTGTATTTTAAATAAATAACATCTTACTTTCTCAAATGGACAAGTCCGGAATTAAGCGAATCAGTAAAAGTGAGGGTTCATAGTCCTCAACTTTGCTGAAGCGTTTAAATCGCTTCCTCATCCTTTTGAAAGCGCAGACTGTAAAATTTTTAAAAACGATTTTATTTTAAAACGATTTTTAAAACACGTGATTAAAACAGTAACACCTGTAGAAATTTCGACAAGGAAATTGCACTTCTTAAAACACCGTTAAAAACGGATACCAAATCAGTGTTGTGGGCTAACCGCTTGAAAAGTCACTTTAAGTTAACGGTTACTGACGTTAAAATAACAGTGAAGTTTCTTTCATCAAAAATGTCAACAAAACACTGCGCTTCAAAATATAGCACCGGTGTAAAATTTTCATTATAAAAATATCAGTAATAAAATACGTTTTTAAAACGCAACGCCGGTTCACTGCAAATTATAAACTTTTGAAAAAAAAATTAAGTAAAACTGGCCATATGCTTTTGTGCATGAACCGATTGAAATAAGCAAATAAAATAAGTGACCCGGAAATAGTATATGCGTACGAAAGATACACCTACTAAATTGGCAAAGCACATACATGAAAATTCACAATATGACAACCTGGAATGCAAGTGTCTCAAGGTAATTGCACTACCTCAAGGCAAGTAGCAAGACACATACATGCACGCAAGAGATTGAAATATCAAATAACCTGGCTCTGGTGACGTGTCATTATGCATGCACGCTAATCAAATATAAAAGCAGTTCCCAAGCATGCACGCTCTGATTGATGGCATGTTACAAAGGAGAAATAGCTGCTAAAACTTATCCCAGTAAAATGCAACATACTACAAGACCCACTGCAGTTCCCAAGCATGTAAAGAAGGAACGCACTAACAATAGGTCTGATTAAATTTCTTAAGGACTGAGCATATGGAATTCATACCGTAATGACGTACAACAGAGAAAAATGAAGATGCCTGCACTTGCACTGACATTTACTCTTACACTTGCGTTTACTAGTGAAAGCGAAGAGAAGTTATGCAAATGCAACTAGGTAATATCTGATGAGTATTAGAGACGTGAGCTTTAAAAACTCACATGAATTGCTCTAAAAATAGCTAGTGCTCAGATTCAATCTTGGAGTTGCCATTACAAATCTCTCAGAGCTCTGTGTTTGAGCGAAAAATGATGCAGGGTAGTATTATTTCCTTTTTTTCAATAGGTATAAGTCAAAGAAAATGTGTATTGAAAAGTGTTTTATACCATTTCATTAAATGCAAGCGTACTTTGAACTATTAAACACGGCTACATTAGATAGCTAGTGTCAGTTGTAATTTGAAAATAAGAGAATACAATTCAAAGTGTTCACACTTTGTTTTGTATTTTCTGTTGAAGCACTTTCTTTGCTACAAGAATGTGTACATTTTCTTTCACTACTAGAATTAAATGACAGTAATGCAAGTGTATAGAATTTTCTTGATTCCATACATGTCTCGACAGTGTAAATGTTCTACAAATGTGAAAATGCCAACCCAAAAATGTGTTGAGAACGATGGTACACTTTGCAATTTTTGGACCATTGATGTAATCCAACACTTGCTTCTTACAAAAAAGAATGCGACAGTAGTTTATAAATTTAGTTCTTTGAAAAATGTAGCGACAACAACATGAAGGTGAATAAAAGTGTAACGCAATTCAACCGACTTGGCAACAAATTTTGTTTTTCAAATTTTAATTTAAAAATTCCTATTTAAAATATTCACCTCGAAAGTAAATCAAAAATTACGGTCGTTACAGATTTTTAAAAAATATTTATTACGACGGTAATAAAATCACGGTCGTTACAGACTCCCCCTTATAAAAATTGCATCCCCGCAATTTTCATACTATAAGCAGTCAATAACTTAAATAATTCATCCCAACAAAGATTCAAAATAGAAAATATGAATAAGAATGCTCACCCCCACCCGAAGAGGAGAGAAAACCAAGATAAGAACGCTCGATGAATTCTCTGGTTTCCCAAGAGAAATCCTTGGGGTTTGCGGACCATTGAATCTTCACGAGCGGAACTTCTTTGTTCCGAAGGCGTTTAACCTCCGTAGCAAGCAAACGAATAGGATTTTTCACAATAGACAAGTCGGGTGAGATCTCAAGATCTTGCAACATATGATGATCAATAACAGAATCTGAATCACGAAGGCATCTACAAAGCTGAGATATATGAAATACGTCATGAATTCACGAAAACTGAACAGGTAGCGATACACGTTAAGCAACCAGGCCAATGCGTTCCGTAATAGGAAACGATCCAATATAACGAGTAGCCAATTTCCCGGAGCTACTAAAACGCACTACACCCTTCATCGAGGATACACGAATGAATACAAGATCGCCAACAGAAAATTCCAAAGGCTTCCTACGATGATTGGCATAAGATTTCTGCCTATTCTGAGCCTCTTTCATACTTTGTCTAATAATATCAATCCTCTCTGAAGAATCACCAATATAATCGGGGTCGAGAACCAACTTTTCCCCCGATTCCAACCAAAAAGATGGTGATCGAAACGGCCTTCGTAAAGAGCTTCGAATGGAGCCATACCGATATTGGATTGAAAACTGTTGTTATAAGAGAATTCAACAAGAGATAAGTGGTCTTCCCAACTACCACCAAAATCAAGAATGCAAGCTTGAAGGAGATCCTCTAAAACCTGATTCACCCTTTCAGTCTGACCATCAGACTGTGGATGATAAGCTGTACTGAGATTGAGCTTAGTGCCCAAAGCTTTATGAAGGCTCTGCCAGAAACCACTAGTTAAAAGCGGATCTCTGTCACTAACAATAGAACTAGGCACTCCATGCAGTCGAACGACTTCTTTAATAAACAGCTCATCCAACAATGGAGCAGTCCAATTGGACTTGATAGGAATAAAATGGGCTGATTTAGTCAATCTGTCAACAATCACCCAAATACTAGTATGGCTCGACCTCGAACGAGGTAGACCATCAATGAAGTCCATGGAAATCTTATCCCATTTCCATAATGGAATCTAAAGAGGCAGCAAAAGACCACAGGGACACTGGTGTTCTGCTCTAACAAGTTAACAAGTCATGCAATGACATACATAACTTGCAATATCACGCTTCATACCCTCCCAATAGTATAAGTGTTTCATATCAGCATACATCTTACTACTACCCGGATGGATAGTATACGTAGAACGATGACAGTCCTCAAGAATGTCATTTCTAAGATTAGAAATATCAGGCACGATCAATCTAACCTTCTTTCAAATACAACCATGAATATCACTAACGAAATCCTTAAGATCATCACTTCGGGATTCCTATTTACAACTCTGAATAAGATAAGCAATATGTGGATCTTGTTTCTGGGCATCGGCAACACGATCCAACAAACTAGGACGAGCTTCCATGCTAAAAAAAAGCACGAGAAAATCAGAAACTGAAGGACGGTCTCTAATATCACAAAGAGATAAAGCTTCCAAAATATTCCACTCTGCTAGCATCATGAAAACAACAACCTGCTGCTTGCGACTAAGCGCATCAGCAACTCTATTACCCTTACAAGGGGTATACTGAATATCGAAATCATATGAAGCAAGAAATTCGAGCCAACACTGTTGCCTCATATTAAGCTCTTTCTGAGTAAATAAATACTTCAGAGATTTGTGATCAATGAAGAGAATAAAATGCTTGCCCAACAAATAATGTCACCAAATCTTTAGAGCAAAGACTATAGCGGCTAACTCTAAATCATGGGCAGCATAACGAATCTCGTTAGGCTTTAGTTGTCTAGAAGCATAGACAACTACTCTATCTTTTTGCATAAGAACATCACCGAGTCCATAACCACGGGCATCGATATAAACAACAAGATCATGATTCCCTTCGGGAACCACTAAGATATGAGCTTGAGTAAGGAGATCTTTTAACTTCAAGAAAGAATTTTCACACTTATCTGACCAAATAAACGGAACAACTTTTCTCGTAAGAGTGGTAAGCAGTAAAATAATACGAGAAAAGTCCTTAATAAACTGGCTATAATAACCCGCCAATCCAAGGAAACTATGGATCTCAGTAACAGTCTCGGGCCTCTTACAATTCTAAATAGATTCGATCCTGGCAGGATCGACAGAGATACCATCGGAAGAAACAATGTGACCGAGAAACTTCACCCTATTCTCCCAGAAGTGACACTTGGAGAATTTGGCATAAAGCTAATGCTGAATATGATCGGCTTCAGATTTGGAATAAATAAGAATATCATCAATGAAAACCAAGACGAACTTATCGATATATTCCCGGAATATCCGATTCATAAGATCTACAAAATATGCCGGAGCATTCGTCGAACCGAATGGCATAAGAAGCCATTTGTAAGAACCATAATGAGTACGGAATGCGGTGTAAGGAATGCTATCTTCCGCCACTCATAACTGATGAAAACCGGTAGCAAGATCGAGTTGGGAGAACAGTTTAGCGTCACTCAATTGATCGACATGTCATCGATCCTATGTAATGGATACCTATTTTTGATAGTAAACTTGTTAAGCTTGCGATAATCAATGCAAAGCCTAAGAGTACCATCTGGCTTCTTAACGAAGACAACGGAGGCGCCCCAAGGAGACGAGCTAGAATGGATAAAATGCTTGGCTTCCAACTCGGATAATTGTTGCTTGAGTTCCTCATTTTCCTTAGCAGACATCCTCGTGGGAGGACGACTGACAGGATGTGCACCGGAGATAAGATTAATATGAAAATCAATTGCCCTTTTCGGCGGCAGACTAGAAATAGGTTCGAAAACATCTGAAAAATCACAAACAACCGGAATATTAGCAATGATATCCTCCGATTCAAAGGAAGAAATAAGAGCACTAGAAGCATGATCCATGTCTCGAAATACAATAGATAACTACTCGCTAGCATCGGGATTCTTGAGATACAAAGTTCTTTCGGTACGTAGAATTTGAACTTCATAACGAACGAGCCAATTCATTCCCAATATTATATCAAAACCAAGATGATCCATAACATGAAGATTCACATGAAAGGTAAAATCACAAAGAATAATCTCAACATCAACACACAACAAGCCAAGAGTAGCGGATCCACCAATAGGATTTACGATCCTCAAAGGGTCACAAAGAGTAACAACATCCAATGAATAATATCAACAAGCTCATTTGATACAAATGAATGCGATGCACCCGTATGGAAAAGAACTCTAATAGAACGGCCATGAAATAAAATAAAACCTTCCAAAACAGAAGGAGTAATACCTTTGGGTTGAGAAGAAACACCAGAAGCTTTAGCAACATTAAGCTTCCCAGAGTTGAGACCCCTAGAAGCAGTAGGACAATCAGAAATACAATGACCCTCTTTCTTAAAATAGCGGCAAATGCGAGGCTTAGGATGATTACGGTTAAAAATGATCCAACTAACCACAATTATAACACGCCCTCTGGACAGAAGGTACACTACTATGCTGAGAACTAGAGGTAGCTTGCTTTTTCTTCTTCTGATTAGAAGAATTAGGCTTATGAAATGGAAACCTCTTCTTGTTGGGGTTCTTAGAAACCTCAACATCATCACAACTATCACGTTCCTTTTCAACAGCTTCAAGACAAAGAGCCGAATCAACATGCTCCACAAAAGAGAGCTTAAGCTGAAGCAAAAGAACTTTCTTCAAATAATTCTTCAAACCATCAACAAAACGAAGATTCTTCTTACACGGAGTGTTAATGAACTCAACTCTATATTTGGATAAGGCCTCGAAAGATGCAACATAATCAGAAATAGATGACTTTCCTTGCTTCAACTCAAGGAAACTACGAGCAAGATCAGCCTTTTTCGTTTCAAGAACGGACTTAAGTTTGAATTGTTCCTTGAACCGAACCCAAGAGAGAGCAGACTCATCAGCTTCCGCAATAAAAATCTCATACCAATCAAGCGTACGCTCTTGCAACATACCAGATGCCACGAGAACGCGTTGGTGATCGGAAAGATCCATCCGAGAAAATATGCACTCACAAGTGCGCAACCTAGTCTGAACCTCCATAACACTTTTCGAATCCTTGAAAGGCTGACCTCCAAGGTGGGAATAGTCACTACACATGCGAGCGAAAGCAGACTTCTGAGTAGGAACTGCAGGAGTAGCAATAGGAGGCTGAGTACCCCGAAATAGCTTCATAAACTGATCAGCTGACATATAAACTCCATCCGGATGAGAACTACTAGACGGGCTTGTAGAAAAACGCTTCCCTCAACCTCTTCCAGCCATGGGCTGAGAGACAAGAGAAGGTAAGGATTAGTTAAAACAACACAATTGATAAGAAATTTAACAAATGGAATACTACGGAATGTATATAATTTTATTCCTAGATGTACTCCACATGTTAAAGTGGAAAGAATAGATTAGAAAGGCACGAATAAACCCCGAATATTTGTAACACATGTTCCATTCTGCTTCTGTTCTGTGTATATTACAATTTGTTCTAAATTTCAGGTTTGATACCAAGCTGTGACGCACCACCTCTATTCTCACAATAACAAAGGTTATTATAAGGAATAACGTCTTCTATTGCGAAGAATAAGGCTTGTTAAAAGCGACCATCCATAAGTTACGCCTTAGACGAGTATTGATTACATCGATAGGAGTTGTATAAATAACTCCCAAAGATATATCTTCAATCCAAATCTAAAACGAAACTACAGTGGCTTAAGGAAAATTCAGAACAACTCATAATAACAACAACACTGATAGTATAATCGCATCAGAACAGAAATATCATATATATAGCGGACGACAAATCTGGAATACAAGCTACAGCAATCTATAGTTCCCATGAATCAAATACACATATACATGGACAACAACATACATAAGTCGAGAATCAATAAACCAAAAGAACTCTTCGAAGGCTAGGCAAAAGATGATGCGAATCCCAAAAGCCGAAGCTGCTACAGAGTCAAAGATAGAGATCACCCTGAAATAACTCGGTACGACCCGAGTATTATTTAAAAGAAAATAATAAACGGATCAATCTAATTTATTCTGAGAAATAAGTGTATGGTAAACAACACTTAAACAAATAATTATAGTCTCGAATGAGACTATACAACATAAATAATCAGCATGGTTTAAATGAAGAAATCTCCATTTAAACTCCATCGAAATCAGTTTTTCAAATTCACAATTGAATTTAAAACAGCAATACGCAAATTTATAATCTCATATGAGACTATACACAAACTCAACTTCCAAATTCATAATTGAATTCAAAGTAGAAATTCACAAAATCTTGAAATCAGAATAGATAACTAGAAAATCATAAGTCGCAAAATCTAGGAATCAAAATAAGATAACTAGAAAAATCAGCATAAAAATGGATCGATCCCAGCAGATGGCGAGCTTTAGCTACGCCGCACGTGCATCTTGGATGGCCGAAGCCTACCAAATACTATAAATTTTTGTGTCCATCAGATGACCCGAAGGTCCGTAGAGTGACCCGAAGGTCTAGTACCAGTAATTGACCCGAAAGTCCATCGATGACCTGAAGGTCCAACAGAGTGGCTCCAAAGCCCAACAAAATAATTGGAATCAACAAACAGCAGATGTTTCAATTAACCAGCCCAGAATTAACCGAAATAGTAAAAGTGTGGTTCCATACTCCACACTTTTGCTAAATCGTTTAAATATCTTCATCGTTTCCTTGAAAGTGCAAAATTGTGTATTTTAAATAAATAACATTTTACGTTCTCAAACGGACAAGTCCGAAATTAAGCGAATCAGTAAAATTAAGGGTTCATAGTCCTCAACTTTGCTGAAGCGTTTAAATCGCTTCCTCATTCTTTTGAAAGCGCAGATTGTAAAATTTTTGAAAACGATTTTATTTTTAAAATGATTTTTAAAATACGTGATTAAAACTGTAACATCTGTAGCAATTTCGACAAGGAAATTGCACTTCTTAAAACACCATTAAAAACGGACACCAAATCAGTGCTGCGGGCTAACCGCAAGAAAAGTCACTATAAATTAACGGTTACTGACGTTAAAATAACAGTGAATTTTCTTTCATCAAAAATGTCAACAAAACACCTCTCTTAAAAATATAGCACCGGTGAAAAAATTTCGTCAAAAAAATAACGGTAATATAATACGTTTTTAAAACGCAACGCCGGTTAACTGCAAATTACAAACTTTTGAACAAAAATTTAAGTAAAACCGGCCATATACTTTCGTGCATGAACCGATTGAAATAAGAAAATAAAATAAGTGACCGGGAAATAGTATATGCGTATGAAAGATACACCTACTAAATTTGCAAAGCACGTATATGAATTTTCACAATATGACAACCTGGAATGCAACTGTCTCAAGGTAAATGTACTACCTCAAGGCAAGTAGCAAGACTACATACATGCACGTAAGAGATTGAAATATCAAATAACCTGGCTCTGGTGATGTGTCATTATGCATACACGCTAATCAAATATAAAAGCAATGAATTTGACTCAACAAATTTTGCACACATGTAACCATTACACGCATACTACTCGAACTGACATGCATAACAAAGTTCCAAAACATTTTCTTGTCCAAATGAAAGGCCTATTCTTGAATTTTGGTGATCTACTAATATGCTTCACTTACTCTCCTACCTGAGCCAAAATAAATTGGGGATAGAAACACACAAGGACTACTGCACACGTAAATGAAGTGAAAATAAATGAAGGACAGGCACGGTTATTTGATCGCATGTTACAAAGGAGAAATAGGTGCTAAAACTTATCCTAGTTAAATGCAACATACTACAAGACCCACTACAGTTCCTAAGCACGCAAAGAAGGAACGCACCAACAATAGGTCTGGTTAAATTTGTTAAGGACTAAGCATATGGAATTCATACCGCAATGGCGTACAACAGAGAAAAATGAAGTTGCCTGCACTTGCACTGACATTTACTCTTACACTTTGCGTTTACTAGTGAAAGCGAAAAGAAGTTATGCAAATACAACTAGGTAAAATCTGATGAGTATTAGAGACGTGAGCTTTAAAAACTCACCTGAATTGCTCTAAAAACTGCTAGTGTTTAGATTCAATCTTGGAGCTGCCATTAAAAATGTCTCAGAGCTCTGTGTTTGAGCGAAAAATGATGCAGGGTAGTATTATTTCCTTTTTTTCCATAGGTATAAGTCAAAGAAATATTGTATTGAAAAGTGTTTTGTACCATTTCATTAAATGCAAGCGTACTTTGAACTATTGAACACGGCTACATTAGATAGCCAGTGTCAGTTGTAATTTGAAAATAAGAGAATACAATTCAAAATGTTCACACTTTGTTTTAAATTTTCTGTTGAAGCACTTGCTTTGCTAGAAGAATGTGAACATTTTCTTTTGCTACTAGAATTTAATGACGGTAATGCAAGTGTTTAGAATTTGCTTCATTCCATATATGTCTCGGCAGTGTAGAAGTTCAGCAAATGTGAAAATGCCAACCAAGAAATGTGTTCAGAACGACTGTACACTTTGCAATTTTTAGACAATTGATGTAATCCAACACTTGCTTCTTATAAAAAAGAATGTGACAGTAGTTTATAAATTTGCTTCTTTGAAAAATATAGCGACAACAACGTGAAGGTGAATAAAAGTGTAACGCAATTCAACCGACTTGGCAACAGATTTTTTTTTCAAATTTTAATTTTAAAATTCCTATTTAAAATATTCACTCCGGCAGTAATTCAAAAGTTACAGTCGTTATAAATTTTAAAAAATATTTATTTCGACGGTAATAAAATCATGGTCGTTACATAGATATTTTTCTCATTCAGATTTTCTCCATCTGGGTTCACTGCTTGAGGCTGGACCCTAAAAGGAATATTATTCCGAGGAGAAGATCTTTTTAATTAAAATATTTTATACATTGGAAGTGGATCCTGAAAGGCCAAGAAAAAGAGCTAAGGACCACATATGGGTGTTTAGTAATTATTTTAGATTTTTAAGTAATTTAAAATAATAGAGTTTCCAATAGTTGTAATTTTTCTACATTTTTGGGATAACCTTTACGCAAGTTTATTTACAGTTTATTTTTAAGTAAATTTTGGACTTGCTTTCTAGTCTATTTTCTTTTAGCTATTCTATTTTAGTTATTTGCAATTATTTACTGTTAATTATAGTTTTCCTAATAATTACAGTTATTTACAATATTTATAATTGTTTATATTTTATTTACATCTATTCTACGTTGGGATTTATTTTGTAGATGTTAGTTCTTTTTAATTCTCTTCTTACACAAATGGAATAATTAAAAGAGAACAATTCACTAATATGGACTAAAATATAAGAACACCGAACTTAAAGAAATTGGATGTAAAATAAGAAGAACTGTAATATATTGGACATAGACCGTAATAGGCAAATTTAAGAAATTTGCAAGCATAGTTATAACATGTAATCATAACTAAGAAGAAAAAATAGAAGAAATATAGACGAAGTTTATTTTTAAACTTAGACCTTGGGTTAAGTTAATAAGCAAAAAACACACAAGTTATAATTAGAGACAACAGAAAAAACTGATTTTAGAACTTATATTTAAGTTAATAAGCAAAGATAGAAATAGGACCCGTACTGGCAACCTTCCCATTGGGACACGCTTATGCTGTTTAGGGTAGATAAGTGGTCAATAATTAAGAAGTAGGACCCGTATCGGCAGCATTTCACTTGGGACACGCTTATGCTGTTTACGGTAGATAAGTGGTCAATAATTAGAAGCTCAAATCAGGGGATTTTACTAAAGGGTACAACTAGATTTTTTTGTTAGGACCCATATTGGCAACATTCCCCTTCAGTCAGGAACTAGTGGTCCCATAAACACTCAGGTGAGGCTGGACACACTTATGCTGTTTAGGGTAATTAAGAGGTACAAAGAGGGAGCAACAGATAGTGCGAGCCAAATGATGGCCGAGCATGCGACCTCGGTGCAGGGAGATAATTATTTATTGAGTTCCAAGTGCTAAAGATGTGTAACAACCCATAATTTAATAAATATTTTTAATTCAATTTTAATTGAAACTTTGATTTCTAATTATTTATAATTTGAAATTTTGGAATTTTCCGATATAATTTTGGATTTTGTTTGTAAATTATTTTCTAAATACAATAAAATAAACATTTCTGAAATTTTTATATTTTGGTCAACTAAAAGTCAAAGTTTGATCACAGTTAAAAATTTTAAATTTGAATTTTAAATTTCTAATCTTTTTATTTAAAACCCTATTTGATTCTGATGTTCTTGCTGCTTTTCATTTCGTAAAATTTCGTTTTATACCTTTTAAATTTGATAACTTTCAGCATTTTACACGCGATTATTTCAGCATTTTTCTATTTATTTTCTATTATACATTTTTCCTACTTCATTATATTTCATTTTCTATTTTCTATTTTATATTTATTTTTCCATTCTCTATTTTATATTTTCTTTTAATTGATTTTTTGGGTTTGGAAATTCAAAGATTCTTTGGTTTATTTGCTTGGAAATTAAGTAGGCTCTTCATTTTCTACCCTCTTCAATTCCTAGCCGTTCACAACCCTTCCCCATAACCCTAGCCGCCACCTGTTTTCTAAATCAGGTAAAAAAGTTTCTCATCCACCTCAAAGTCATTTGCGTTCTGAAAAAAATACAGTAAGTTTTTTCCATGGCCTCCTATTTCTTCTCTTTCTCTTCTCTTTTTCCTTTTGTTTTCAATTTGTTTTGCACGACCTCCACCATCTACATGCCTAGCCGACCATGTCCTCCTCATCACCACCACCTGACCATGGCCTCCACCACTTTATCCCTTCAATGCCTTGCCGTGAACATTAGATCCAAATCCATTTCCAAAAGCATGGTGCAACCCCAAAGCCGAGACTATTGATCATCGCCCCCTCTTGTTTCCCTCGGCCACACCTATTTCCACCACCTACTTCTCCTCCTTTCCTTGCTCTAGGCCGTGCCCCTCTGACCTGACCTGATCCAGACCATAGACCATAGTCGTCGAGCCACTTTGCTTTAGGGCCGAGCCTAAAAATCCACATACCCATGCCTTTTGCCTTCCTATTTGAGTTAGCTTGCCATCCCTGCATATTCACTTACCTAGCCGTGCCTAGTCACCACCTAACCAAGCCTGGTTGCCTCAAGAACAACATGGCCGAGCCATGTGGGTTGATGGTTGAGCCATTTACATAGTGGCCGAGCCCACTTGTTGATTTTAAACCAATTTCGCTTCACTTTGATTCATATTTTATTCAATATTTTGATTTATAATATGAAGTTGAATTATATTCTTTTGTATGGTCATATTTTATTTGTTTGCAAGATTTTGATTTGCATGTTACTTCTTCTCGGATCTAGTCATGCCTTTCGTGCTTTGCGGGGTTTGGATTTGTGTTTTTAATTTGATCTCTAGCTTTAGAAGTTGAGTTATTCACTCCAGACAAATCGTACTTATATAAATGTGAAACTAAGTCACATGAATTGTAATGTTGATATGTTATGTTATGTGCTCACATCTGCCTGTTATCTGACATTATATGATGATGTTAACTGATTATTTATATGTTGCATCACCTGACATCATACGATATGTTTTACTGTTTATTTATTTATTGTTTCTCACACTACAAGTTCCTTTGTAGAATAGAATCACTATGGGTTGAAATGATACATACCCGAACGGACATTAGAATAAGGAAAAATAGTTACGAGCTGTAATGAAAGTCTCAAGCGATTTCTATTTGTTTTATTTGACTTGCGATTGCGGGTTTGAAATGATAGAACCCTGATTTTTCTTTTTAAATTACGGATTGAAATGATACATATCCATATCACTTGACCTAGGTTAGATACTTATATACAGACCCTTGGTTAATTTTAAATATTTTCTAATGATTATTAAGTATTTTTGAAATATAAAATACAAAATTTTAACTTAAATTTGATTTAAATGATTTAAATAAATGTTATAGTGATTTCTATAAGTTAAATTGTATAAGCAAATTAATGATTAAAATGTAAATTTTGATTTGACTTAATAATTGAAAATTTGGGGTTTAAATGGAATTTTAGGCTTAACATAGACATAAGAAAATTTTATTTATGAAATGGGTATTTTAAATAAAGTATTAAGTTATTTGTGAAAATAAAAGTTAAGCAATTTATAAAGTATTTGACTTAACAGATGAATTTTAAATTAAATTGGATATTTACTAATAAAATGCTATTTTATTAAAATTATAAGTCAAGTAATATCCAAATAAATAATTTTGAAAAGTGAAATAAGTTTTATAAGTTAAAAATGAGAAAAGTTGAAGACATTTTGTTTTCAAAGAGTATAACAGAAATCACAGCGTTTCACTAATGATGTGGTTTAATGAACTATATGTTGAATATACTAACTATATCTATAGTAGCATTTCTGTAGTGCAGCAGTTTCTGAAATTTGAACGATGTGTTAAAAATACTTAATATACCTATAGTCGCATTTCTGAAGTGGAGCAGTTTCTAAAGTTTGAACGATGTGTTGAAAATACTAAATAAACCTACAATAGCATTTCTGAAGTGCTGAAGTTTCTGATATTTGAACAACGTGTTGAAAATAATAAATAAACCTATAATAGCATTTCTGTAATGCTGCAGTTTCTGAATTTGAACTATGTTTTGAATATAACTAAATACCTAATATAGCACTTTGTAAGTGCCGATGTTTATGAAACTGGACTGTTTTGAAATACTAAAATACCTACCGTAGCACTTTATAAGTGCTGCTATTTCTAAAAATGACAATGTTTTTGAAATATTACTATATCTATCGCAACATCTTATAAGTGCTTTTGTAGCTGAAATTTACAATGTTTTGAAAATTTTATAATCGAATGAATAAACTTAGGAAAGCTCAACTTTGAAGTGAATATTATTTGACATTGAATTTACATGGTTTAAATGAATTTGCTTTGAATTGAAATATAAACTATATTTGAAACGTGTAACTATGGGTTATAATAACATTGGGTTGTTAAAGAGACCGGGATCGGGTATGGGCATACTCTTTGTCAGTACCGAAAAATACTTTAATAATCGTGTACGAGGTGGAAATTCCAGAATGAAGTGGGATGGTGGCAACATTATATTGAGGTATGTACGTCGACCCGACTCTTGTGAGTTGGCATTAGGTGGCTAAAATAGGAGCGATTGACGGGCTAATGAGGTAGCTCCCCTTATTGGACACACTTTTTCGTATGCCATTCTATTACTTTGTGATTGATTGGTGCGCACCTTTGATTTTATGAGTATGGCTCGAGGTGGGCGGTAGTGGTTGCTACGCGTTACCACCGGTCCAGAAGTGTAATTGGTATATCTACCCTGGCATTGCCTCGTTGTGCCATGTCACCTACCCTCGCGCGCATTGTATGAGTTTGGTTTGGTGTCGTATCCTATGGAGTATTTAGGGTAGCCTCTCGATCTGGAGGTACACTGGTACTGGATAGTCTACTGGTAAGTAAGTTCATTTTACTTTTAGTCATTTTTATAATACCGTATATTGCTACATAGTTTAACAGATCCTTAGAGGAGGGCGGTCCCAAGCATCGTTTAAGTTACTTGTACCTTTATATTACAGTTCACTTGAGTTGGTTTATATCGTATAAGTATGTATGTCTTGACTCGAGTGTTTGTGTTTATTTCATACGCTCAAGTCAGCCTGAGTATTTCAGCTTTGAAATTCACCTTCTAGAGCCAGGATTCGTTGGAGATCATCATTTATCTAATTGCTATCTTTTATTCAGTATCTTTATTCAGTGTATGTACTAGAGGACATTTATGTATTTGGGATTTCTATGTATCTACTTTTCAGACTTTGGATTTTGTACTTGTTTTGAGACTGTGTTTAAGACTATAGTTGCGGTTGCTTCATGAGCTACTACTGTTATTTTATTTCAGCTGCTAGTTATTCTGATTTGTTTGTGTCTGTGATTCTATTATTGGTTTTATTTGCTCCAAATTATAATACAATCTACTGTTTTGAACTATTCAGGTCAGACTTATGTGGATTTATTGTCGATTTGAATGGTACAAAATAGTGTATCGTTACATTTGGTATCAGAGTTTTGGTTTTAGGAAAACCTTAGCCTGCGGAGCAAAAACTCACTAGAGATAGGGTAGAAATACCCTAGAATGATTAGAATAATCAATCTTAGAATACTTTCTTTGCGAGAGAATGTATTTTAAAGTATAAAATGATTTTCAAGGTATTTTCAAAATGTATTTTTATATAAAATCTTTTCTTGCTTTGAAATCAAATTTTTCTTAACTTCCTTCTTTTCCTTATCCACCTTGTTATTAATGTCTTTGTTTAGGACATTCGTTCAAGTTGAATCTACTTTTATCTTATCTTATCTAATCTTGTCTTTGTTTCTCAATTACCACTGCCCTAAAATTCATTCTTTATTTTTTAGGATGAGTCAAAGGAATGCAAGAGGTAGGTGACGTGGTGTTGCCCCAGCTCTTGAACCTACTGCACCAGTCAGGTTCACGAAACTCTGTAAGGAATACATTGAGCTTGGTAGCACCAAGTTCACCGGATCTGAGAGCATTATTGACGCTCAACAGTGGTTGAAGGATTTGGAGAGGATTTTCTACGGTCTTGAGATCACTAATGCCCAGCAGCATCACTTGGCGGCTTAGCATTTGAAAGGAGCAGCTTTGGATTGGTGGGAGTGTGTCACAGCTCACACCGTTGAGGCTGACGTTTCTTGGGAACAGTTTGGGTATCATCTTCTGTTGTCTTGAATTTAGTTTAGTTTCTTTTTTTGAAATCTGTCTTATGCTCTTTTATCGTGCTTTAGAGATGCTTTTCTTATGAAGTGGACGCCCGAGGCAGGAAAGTCTCAACTGTATCGGGAATTCATGGATCTGAAACAGGGTGATATGTCTTTTGCTGAATATGAGAGGAAGTTCAATGCACTTTCTTAGTTTGGCCATACTCTAATTGACACTCCTCTCAAGAAGAATGAGAAGTTCATTGCCGGTGCCCCGTCCGGAGTACTATGATCGTCTCATCGCCCATGTGCATAGTTCTTTCACCGCTCTAATGGACCTGGCCATTAGATACGAGAATCCTACTTCTAAAGTTCCTCCAGCTGCTCGTTCTGCTCCAGCTTAATCATTTTCTAGTAATGCTAAGAAGAGGAAGCCCAACTTTCGCCATCAGAAGAGGAATCAGACCAAGACTCTAGGGATGGGATCATCTTCTTCATCTCAGAGGCATTCTGTAGACCTATCTTCCATTACTTGTTTCAGATGTAATTAGAGGGGACACTATGCTAAAAGCTGTCGTACTTTAGATGGTGCTGCTATCCCACCTCCAGTTCAGTTGAGTAGGCGTTATCTCTGCCACATTTGTCTACAGCCTGGCCATTTCAAGAAGGACTGCCCAACTCAGCAGAAGAGCAAGTCATCATTTACTTTTGCGGTTACTTTTGCATCTTCACCAGCTCCACCTCCTGCACCTGCACCTGTTCCTGCAACTATACCTGTTCTTGCACCTGCACCTGTTCCTGCTCCTGCTCCTAGTGAAAACCAAGGTACACTTCAGGGAACTTTTTCTCTGTTTATTTTCCTGTTCGTGTTCTCTTTGATACTGGAGCTTCCCATTGCTTTATCTCTGTGTATCTTTGTAATAAATTTGAGCATCTTCTTTCTCCTGAGTTGGCTCCTATGCCTTTGTGTGTTTCAAATCCTATTGGTGGCCCTGCGAACCTTAGTAGGATTTGTAGAAATGTGAAACTCTTCCACTCTAGCTATCTAATTTTTGGCGATTTCTTTGTTTTGGGTTTTGATGCTTTCGATCTATTGCTTGGAGGTGATTGGCTGAAGAAGCATGATGCCTTTATCTCTTGTAATACCCAAACTATCTCTCTTGTTGGTGATAAAGGTGATTCTCTGGTGATTCAGTGTAGTATGCCCCAGGATTTTGCTGGCAGCTTTGTTTATTCTCTTGAAGCTTCTCCTGGTGATATTCATTCGACTCCTGTAGTCAAACTCTATCCCGATGTATTTGGTGAAGTCACTTCTTTACCTCCTAAGCGGGAAATTGACTTCCGTATTCCTGGAGCTCGACCTGTAGTTTTTCCACCCAGAAGAATGGCACCCCGTAAGAATGTTGAGTCGAGGAAGCTAACTAAGGACTTGTTCTCCAAGGGTCTGATCAGACCTAGCCATTCAGAATGGGGAGCAATAGTGGTCTTCGTCATTAAGTCCGATGGTTCTTTGAGGATGTGTGTTGATTATAGGGAGTTGAACAAGCTCACAAGGAGGAACAGATATCCTATGCCTCGCATCAATGATATGTTTGATTAGCTCCATGGGGCTACTGTATTCTCTCAGCTTGATCTTGCCATACGTTTTCACTAGCTTAGAGTTGCTGGGGAAAGTATTCCCGAGAATGCTTTCCATAACGAGAATGGTTTTTATGAATGGTTAGTTATGCCTTTTGGTTTGACTAACGCTCCTGCTTTCTTTATTGATTTGATGAATCATGTTTTTCGTGATGTAGTTAATAAGTTTGTTTCAGTCCTTGTTGATGATATCCTTGTCTTCTCCAAGACAAGGGATGAGCATGAGTCACATTTGAAATTTGTTCTAGGGACCCTTAGAAACCATCAGTTGAAGGCTAAGTTCTTTTAATGCCATCTCTGGAGGGATGAAGTTCGATTTCTCGGGCATATTGTTTCTGGTGATGGATTTTTGTTGACCCAGTCAAGATCGCCGCGATCAATGTAAGTCTTTCCCTTCTTCTCCTTCTTTAATTTAATCATTCTATCGTTTCTGTGGTCCTTATTTCCAGCTATTCTATTACAGGATTGGGAAACTCCTAGGACTCCAACTGATATTCGCAGTTTTTTGGGCCTTGCCGGTTATTATCGAGGATTTATTGAGAACTTTGCTTGGATTTCTACACCTCTCACTACTTCAACTCGAAAGAATGCTAATTTTATATGGAGTGATAACTGTGAAGCTGCATTCAATGAGTTGAAGCGTAAGCTTACTTCCGCACCAGTGCTTACTCTCCCAAATGGAAATAAGGGATTAATGGTAAACACTAATGCTTGTCGTGAGGGTTTGGGAGCTGTTCTAATGCAAAATGGGAAGGTGATTGCTTATGCCAGTCGCCAGTTGAAGACCCATGAGGCCAATTATGCAGCTCATGACCTGGAGTTGCTTGTTGTAGTCTTTGCTTTGAAGCTTTAGATACATCATCATTTGGGTGCTAAGTTTGAGCTCTTTATTGATCATCAGTCCATGAAGTATATCTCCACCCAAAAGGATTTGAATCAGCGTCAGATCCATTGGCTTGAGTTTCTTGTGTCTTATAATCTTGACATTAGCTATAACTATGGGAAGGCTAATGTTGTAGCTTATGCTTTGTGTCGAAAGAAGGTCATGTTGTGTTAGCTTCTTGTTTCTTCTTCTCCTCTTTTGGATCGTATCATTGCTAAGCAGGATGAGCATGAGATGCTTATGCATATAAAGGAGAGTGTTTGTAGCAGAGTTGGTGGTAGTAGTCCTGATGGTAGTGGAGCTCAGATCGATGATAGAGGTATTTTGAGGATTAATAATCAGATTTGTGTCCCGAATGTTGATGGTTTGAGGCAAGAGTTACTTCGGGAACATTATCGATCCAAACTTTCTATCCATCCTGGTGTGTCGAAGATGTATCAAGATATGAAGAAGCTTTGTTGGTGGAAGGGTTTGAGGCGGGATATCTCTATCTTTGTTAGTAGGTGTGCGACTTGTCAGGAAGTCAAGGTAGATCATCAGAAGGCCCTTGGTTTATTGCAGCCCCTTGAGGTTCCCAATTGGAAATAGGAACAGGTTTTCATGGATTTTATTGATGGTTTACCGAGGCCTCTAAGGGATAATGAGAGCATCTGGGTTATTGTGAATAGATTGACCAAATCAGCTCAATTCATTCCGGTCAAATCTACCCGTACTGTTTCCAATCTGGCTGGGATTTATATGAGGGAGGTTGTCCCTTTCCATGGTGTTCCTGTCAGCATTGTTTGTGATCGGGACCCTATCTTCACCAGTCAGTTTTGGAAAGCTTTCCAGGAATCTTTGGGTATTCGGTTGAATTTGAGCATTGCTTACCATCCACAGACCGACGGTCAAACGAAAAGAGTGAATCAGATTCTCGAGGATCTTCTTCATGCTTGTGTTCTGGATTATGGAGGATCTTGGGAAGATCATCTCCATCTTGTTGAATTCACCTATAACAACAGTTATCAGGTGTTCTATTTCAATCTTATCTTAATCTTTTGTCTATCTCATTTCGTATTTGAATTTAGGCCAGTATTGAGATGTCTCCGTTTGCTGCCCTTTACGGAAGACCTTGTAGATTTCCATCTTGCTAGATTGAATCCGATAATCGTTTGGTTCTTGGTCCTGATGTGATTTTAGAGGCTTTTGAGAAGGTTGAGGAGATTAAGAGGAAGATGATGATTGCTCAGGATAGGCAGAAGAAGTATGTTGATTGGCATAGGAGGAGTTTGGAGTTTGCTGTTGGTGATCTTGTTTTCCTTAAGGCCCCACCCTTAAGGAATGTGATTCGGTTTGGTCGGAGAGGGAAGCATACTCCTATATTTGTTGGTACTTTCCGTATCTCTAAGAGGATTGGTTCTCTAGCTTATCTTCTGGATTTGCCTGAGAAATTTTCTGGAGTATATAATGTATTCCATGTTTCGCATCTTCGTCGATATCTACATGATCCATCTTTGATTGTCCAGCCTTCTGCACTTGAGAGTTTGGATATTGAGCCAAATATGACTGTCGAGAAAAAGCCATTTCGTATTATCGAAAGAGGTATGAAGAAGCTAAGAAGGACATCTGTCAACCTAGTCAAAGTGCAGCGGAGTACGGATGATCGGGATTGTACCTGGGAGACGGAGGAGAGCATGCGAGCTTCGAATCCGGAAGTGTTCGTTGCAGGTACTATTTGCTTTCTATCTTATCTTTTCTTGTTTTCGTGTCTTGTTCCTTTTCGAGGACGAAAAATTATGAGTGAAGGAGAGTGTAACAACCCATAATTTTAATAAATTTTTTTAATTCAATTTTAATTGAAACTTTGATTTTTAATTATTTGAACTTCGAAATTTTGCAATTTTCCAATATAATTTTGGATTTTGTTTATAAATTATTTTCCAAATACAATAAAATAAACATTTCTGAAATTTATATATTTTGGTCAACTGAAATTCAAAGTTTGACCACAGTTCAAAATTTTAAATTTGAATTTTAAACTTCTAATCTTTTTCTTTGAAACTCTATTTGATTCTGATGTTCGTACTGCTTTTTATTTCGTAAAATTCCATTTTTATACTTTTTAAATTTGATAACTTTCAGCGTTTTACACATGATTATTTCAGCATTTTCTGTTTATTTTCTATTATATATTTTTCTTACTTCATTATATTTCATTTTCTATTTTCTATTTTATTTTTATTTTTCCATTCTCTATTTTCTATTCTCTTTTAATTGATTTTTTGGGCTGGGAAATTCAAAGATCTTCGGTTTATTTGCTTGGAAACCAAGTAGGCTCTTCATTTTCTACCCTCTTCAATTCCTAGCCGTTACAACCCATCCCCATAACCCTAGCCGCCACCTATTTTCTAAATCACGTACAAAAAGTTTATCATCCATCTCAAACTCATTTGCGTTCTGGAAAAAAAAAATTACAGAAAGTTTTCTCCATGGCCACTTTTCTCTTCTCTTTCTCTTCTCTTTTTCCTTTTGTTTTTCTTCGCCTCCACCATCTACATGCCCCATCTACTCCTTATCAACACCACCTGAACACGGCCACCACCACTTTATCCTCTTCCTCATGCCTTGCCATGAGCATTAGATCCAAATCCACTTCCAAAAGCATGATGCAACCCAAAAGCCGAGCCTATTGATCATCACCCCCACTTGTTTGCCTCTGTCACACCTATTTCCACCACCTACTCCTCCTTCTTGCCTTGCTCTAGGCCGTGCCCCTCTGACCTGACCTGATGCAGACCATAGACCATAGTGGTCGAGCCACTTTGCTTTGGGGCCGAGCCCAAAAATCCACATACCCATGCCTTTTGCCTTCCTATTGGAGTTAGCTTGCCATCCCTGCATATTCACTTACCTAGCCATGCCTAGTGACCACCTAACCAAGCCTGGTTGCCTCAAGCACAACATGGCCGAGCCATGTGGGTTGATGGTTGAGCCATTTACATAGTGGCCGAGCTCACTTGTTGATTTAAACCAATTTTGCTTCACTTTGATTCATGTTTTATTCATTATTTGATTTATAATATGATGTCGAATATATTCTTATATATGGTCATATTTTATTTGTTTACAAGATTTGGATTTGGGTGTTACTTCTTCTCGGATCTAGTCATGCCTTTTGTGCTTTGTGGGGTTTGGATTTGTGTTTTTAATTTGATCTCTAGCTTTAGAACGTGAGTTATTCACTCTAGACAAATCGTAGTTATATAAATGTGAAACAATGTCACTTGAATTGTAATAGTTGATATGCTATGTTATATGCTCACATCTGCCTGTTATCTGACATTATATGATGATATTACGTGATTATATATCTGTTGCATCACCTGACATCATATAATATGTTTTAATGTTTATTTATTTATTATTTCTCACCCCGCAAGTTCCTTGTAGAATAGAATCACTATGGGTTGAAATGATACATACCCGAACGAATATTAAAATAAGGAAAAATCGTTATGAGCTGAAATGATAGGCTCAAGCGATTTTTATTTATTTTATTTGACTTGGGATTGCAGGTTTGAAATGATAGAAACCGGATTTTTCTTTTTAAATTACGGATTGAAATGATACATTTCCTTATCACTTGACCTAGGTTAGATAATTATACAGACCCGTGGTCAATTTTAAATATTTTCTAAAGACTATTAAGTATTTTTGAAATATAATATATGAAATTTTAACTTAAATTGGATTTAAATGATTTAAATAAATGTTATAGTGATTTCTTTAAGTTAAATTGTATAAGCAAATTAATGATTAAAATGTAAATTTTGATTTGACTTAATAATTGAAAATTTGGGGTTTAAATGGAATTTTAAGCTTAATTTAGAGATAAGAATATTTTATTTACGAAATGGGTATTTTAAATAAAGTATTAAGTTATTTATGGAAATAAAAGTTAAGTAATTTATAAATTATTCTTAACAAATGAATTTTAAATTAAATTGGATGTTTATTAATACAATGTTATTTTATTAAAATTATAAGTTAAGTAATATCCAAATAAATAATTTTGAAAAGTGAAATAAGTTTGATAAGTTAAAAATGAGAAAAGTTGAAGATATATTGTTTTTAAAGAGTATAACAGAAATTATAGCATTTCAGAAATGCTGTGGTTTAATGTACTATGTGTTGAATATACTAAATATACCTACAACAGCATTTCTAAAGTGCTGTAGTTTCTGAAATTTGATCTATGTGTTGAAAATACTAAATATACCTACAGTAGCATTTTTGAAGTGCTGTAGTTTCTGAAATTTGAACTATGTGTTGAAAATACTAAATAAACCTACAATAGGATTTCTAAAGTGCTGCAGTTTCTGAAATTTGAACTATGTGTTGAAAATACTAAGTAAACCTACAATAGCATTTCTGAAGTGCTGCAGTTTCTGAATTTTAACTATGTTTTGAATATAACTGAATACCTACCGTAGCACTTTGTAAGTGCTGCTGTTTCTGAAACCGGACGGTTTTGAAATACTAAAATACCTACCGTAGCACTTTATAAGTGCTGCTGTTTCTAAAAATGACAATGTTTTTGAAATATTGTTATATCTATCGTAACATTTTATAAGTGCTGTTGTAGCTGAAATTTACAATGTTTCGGGAATTCTATAATTGAATGAATGAACTTAGGAAAGCTACAACTTTGAGGTGAATATTATTTGACATTGAATTTAATTGGTTTAAATGAACATGTTTTGAAGTGCAATATAAACTATTTTTGAAATGTATAACCACGTGTTATAATAACGTTAGGTTGTTAAAAAACCGGGATCAGATATGGGCATACTCTCTGTCGATACCGAAAACTACTTTAACAACTACGTACACAGTGGAGATTCCAGAATGAAGTAGGATGGTGGCGACGTTCCATTGAGTTATGTACGTGGACCCGACTCCCGTGATTTGGCATAAGGTGGCTAAAACAGGAGCGATTGATGGGATAATGAGGTAGCTCCTCTTATCGGACACGCTTCTTTGTATGCCATTCTATTACTTTATGATTGATTGGTGTGCACCTTTGATTTTAGGAGTGTGGCTCGAGGTGGGCAGTAGTGGCTGCTACGCATTACCACCTATTCGGAAGCATATTTGGCATATCTACCCTGGCATTGCCTCGTTGTGCCGTGTCACCTACCTAGCACGCCTTGTATGAGTTTGGTTTTAAGCCGTAGCCTATGAAGTATTTAGGGTAGCCTCCCGATTTGGAGGTACGCTGGTACTGGATAGACTACTGGGACTATTTATGTGTTAAGGCGGATATGGGTAACTCCTTAACACTATTTTAAAGTAAGTTTATTTTACTTTTGGACATTATTATAATAGTGTATATTGCTACATAGTAAATAGTTTAATGGATCCTTAGAAGATGGGCGGTCTCAAGTATCCTTTAAGTTACTTATACCTTTATATTACAGTTCACTTGAGTTGGTTTACATTGTATAAGTATATATGTCCGGACTCGAGTGTTTGTGTTTATTTCTTACACTCGGGTCAGCCTGAGTATTTCAGCTTTGGAATTCACCTTCGGGAGCTAGGATTCGCTGGAGATCATCATTTATCTAGTTGCTATCTTTTATTGAGTATTTTTATTCAGTTTATGCACTAGAGGACATTTATGTATCTTGGATTTCTGTGTATCTACTTTTCAGACTTTGGATTTTGTACTTGTTTTAAGACCATGTTTGAGACTATATTTGTGGTAGCTTCATGAACTACTACTGTTATTTTAGTTCCACTGCGAGTTATTCTGATTTAACCGTGTCTGTGATATTGTGATTGGTTTTATTTGCACCAAATTATATTACAATCTACTGTTTTGAATTATTCAAGTCAGACATGTGTGGGTTTATTATCGATTTGAATGGTCCAAAATAGTGGGTCGTTACAACTTGTGTCTTTTGCTATGGGACCCATGGGATGAGACCAGCCCACAGTAGCACAACAGAGATAGAAGGCCGATCAAAGGGTAGAATTAAGACTTCAGCCTAATTAAACTAGGATTAGGATTTCAGCCTAATTAAAGCAGCTATCTAAGACAAGTGCAAACAATCGAAACAATCAAAACTATCTAAGAAAAGCAAGTAGTTAAACCTTATTTTATTCAAACTTTATCTTTTCCTTCATTTCCTTTTATAACTGGAACTGTCGCAAAGTCTATTATCTTTATCTTGCTTAAAAATACTAGTAATTACTTTCATTCACCAAACATTTAGTCTGGCACACTCATCTATTTTCCATTTTTCCCAATAGGCCAACAGATGCAGGGGTAGTAGACTTTCAGCTTTCTAGGAGTGACATTCTTGAAGATTCTTCATGTATTCTTCTTCTTCTGTCCCATTTTTCATTTTATTTTAGTTTGGATGTACTCGTACTGTTGAGAGGGATGGTTTTGTTTACGTGCTCTGATATTGTGACTAAGATGGTGTTCTTCATAAGACATATTTATTTGGTATTTTGAGACATATTTTGGTTATGACTTACTTATGAAGTTTTCAATTTTTAAATGAGCTATTGATTAATTGTTTCGGTTGTTTTATTTAGTTGTTTTATGAATCTTAGTCTTTGTAAAGTTTTAACTATACCTACAATGCACCTCATCTTTTAGTGTGTCCTTTTTGGGTATACTAAGGGGTATGGTGTGTTTCACTTGGTATCAGAGCCTAAGGTTACAGGATTCCTAAAAACTTATTTTAAAAATAAAGTATTTTTCCAAAGGTAACCTATTTTTAGAAGTAGCATATCTTCAAACTAGAAGTGTTTTTCAGTAAGAAACTCTTATTATATGAATAGTTTTTCAACTATAAAAGAGAGTTTTCATAAAAATCCCCTCAAAATCCCTTTCAACCTTATTTCGATTCCTTCGAACCAAAATTCTCTTTTCTTTGAATAGTATGGTTGACTGATTTCATAGAGCTACGGTACCAGAGGTGCAAGGGCAAGCACCCAATATAGCACCGATAGGTGGAGATCCCTTTAATTCGCCTACAACAGCCAATTTTTCTAAGCTATGCAAGGACTTCGCTGGACTAGGAGGCGGAACGTTTTCTAGCACAAAGGATTTCGAGGAGACACAAGCTAGGTTGAAGGACACAGATTGAATATTTGGACTGTTAGGATTGGAGCACCAACAGAGAGTTCAGCCTACATCTTGGCAGCTAAAGGGAGAGCCTTAAAAGGTTCCTAAGTCAAAAAGTTCTCAGAAGCTGTGGTGGAAGAGTAAGAAGGAAAAGGACAAGAGGAAAGGAGGACCTCAGAAGTGGATCAAGAAAAGCGGGAAATGCAATTGGTTGTGGACTGATTGGTCATTACGCAAGGGATTGCAAGAATAGGACGAGGATGGGAAGGTGTTATAGCAGTGGACAGCTTGGTCACCTTAGTAGTCCTTGTCCTCAGAGAATGAGGCATAGAGCAGGCGCACCTACACCGCAAGTACATGCTTCGGATGCAGCACCTTCTAGCAGTGGACCAGATAGAGGTAGTAGAGTCTCTGTAGTAGGTTTGTTCGGATTTTCCTATTGGGACTCTTTTTGATTCTGGAGTTTCACACTCTTTCATTTCTAGATGATTGTTTGCACTTAGATACCTCTTTAGTGGTAGACCCCATAGTTGTTTCAAACCTTATAGAAGGATCGGCACATTTATTAATGATTTGTATGGTTCTGAATTTTTTATATAATAGGCATAGGTTTGATTATGACGCCTTTGTATTGGGATTTTCGGGGTATGGGATGGTTTTGGGAATGGATTGGCTATCCACTTATGAAGCGATATTAGACTGCGAGGGGAGAGTCACTAAATCAGAGACATGTAGTGGTGGGACTCTCAGGGTTTCTCGTGACCCATAGGGGTAAGTCTTGTTGAGCTTCCTTTATTCCCTTGATTCATTACTAGGAGAGCTAGATTCCGTTCCAACCGTTATAGATTTCTCAAACGTCTTTGAGGACGTTAGGGGACTACCTCTAAGAGAGCGATTAACTTGAGGATCTATCTGAATAACAATGTTAAGCCAGTTGCATTGCCAGTGAGACATATGGCACCTAAGGAGAGGAAGGAGTTAAGTGTAACGACCCGCCTTTTTGGACAGTTTAAACCGACGATCAAATACACATGTCGATTCCAAACCATTCAAAAAGGCAGATGGTTATTGGGGTAAATAAGAAAAGAAAAGAAAAGAAATAAAGGAAATGAAACAACACAGAATCTCGCAGCGGAATGATAAAATATAATAGTCAAATAAACATTTCATGAAGCTGTTTACTATACTTTGACAATTATTTATACAACATTTATCAGAGTTATACATATACAACAGAACAATTAAAATAACGCAGCAGATAGCATGATGCAAGGGTAATAATAGTAATAGTATACCAAATCTTCGTCTTCATCCTCCAGAATAGCTCTTCAAAATTTGAAAAACTCAGGACTGACCCGAGCATAGTGAAAAGACAAAACACTCGAGTCAGGAGTAAAATATCCTTATGAAAGTTAAATCAATCGTAAATAAATATGAGTGTAACGGCGTTAGAGATGTTTACGGGGTTTGACATGTCATATCCAGTGTCAACGTGCGTGCAATAACTGTTAACGCTAAAATTTGAACGCTAACACCCCGGTGTATGAGTTATAGTTGTGAAAGCACCACCCGATAACTCGGGAACAGATTACAAGCAGATAATAGTGGAAAAGCAGTAAACAACAGCAACTTTATAGTGGTTTGGCTTAAGGGTATAGCCTACGTCCACTTTAAGTACTTTTATTGATGATTTCGTTACGAGCTGATACAATTCTTTCCAAGTACAATACACTTTGGATTACAATTCACTTAGAACAAGTAGCCTAAACTTCAATGGAGATTAGAGTCTTCAAATCCATGTTGGATGTGTGTGATCTTTTCTCGAAGTTGTTTGTAGCGTTCTTCGTGTCTTGAGAGCTTTAAGTGTTGGATTGGTTTGGAATGCAGCAGAGTAACGGCACTTCAGGAGAATCAGCAAAAAAAGTCCCCCTCTAGTTGGAGTTAGGATCATATTTATAGGCATTTTTCAGAATAAGGTCGTAGGTCGTGACCGACCTAAGTAAGGTCGTAGGTCGTGACCGACCTAAGTAAGGTTGTAGTCGACCTGAAGAGTATTGGCCCATCCTTCCTCACGCATGCTGATTTGCACAAGTCCTAGGTCGTGAGCGACCTATCCCCTTGTGGCATTGCATAGTCTTCTGTATTCTGGTATTTAGGTCGTTAGCGGCCTAACCTAGGTCGTGAGTACTTTCCTGCAGCCATAGTTAATCTTAAGTCGCTGAGTCCCTTAGGTCGCGACCTTCCTTAGGTCGCGGAGCTTCTTAGGTCGGTGGATAGTTAGGTCGCGGAGTTCCATAGGTCGAGTCCATCTTCAGGTCCACTCACTTTTAAGTCGCGGCCTTTTTGGGTCGCTGCTGCCTTTAGGTCGAGACAATCTTAGGTCGCTTGATGAGTTAAGTTGCCATGCCATTCCTGTAGTTAGGTCGCTCCATGTCTTCAGGTTTTAGGTCGCTAATGAAGAGGAATTAACATTTGCCCCTCGAAGTACGTGCCTAGGTCGTAGGTCGCGTGCTTCGTCCTGACTTAGCTAGGTCGTGAGCGACCTAACACTTGTGCCAATACGCGTGTCTATTTGTTTTCCCATATTTGCCTCATATAAAACTGTTAGGTCGCTACTTCTTCCTCATTCCATTGCTCTAACCTCCTACTGCCATTAACAATTCTCTGAGCTTCCAAAGGCGAATTCGACCCATCCAGTCACCGATTCACTTTCATCATTACGTCTCGTAAGTAAACCTGGTCTTCATCCCATCATAATTGCTGTTAAATCATGAATTCTCACTTTCTGACCTTAGCTCAACTCCATGTATCACGCTTTATCTCGAGTGATTGTTGCAATTGATTTTTTTTCGGTCGTTATTTGGTTGATTTAGGAAGCCATGGAAATGCGTTGAATTTATGATGGATTGAGGATTTTCTGGTTAGTTTTTGGAATGATCTGGTGGTATGAAGAGATGGTAAATTCATTGAGAGGATGATGAATCTCTTCGGGTAGTTGATGGCGGGTTATTGGGTCTGGTAAAGCATTGCGTAGAGAGGAAGTTAGTGACCTAGCGGATTTGAACGACTTAAAATAATTCGCGATCTAATGATCCTTGCGACCTAAGGAATAGTTTCGACCTATACTAGGTCGCTGAACGACCTAATATTCATGTGACCTAAGACTTTGCATGAGTTAAGAGTTACTCGAGCTAAGAACTGCGCAACCTAATTCCTTGCGACATAGGCTTTAGGTCGCGGCCGAGCTAACACTAGGACGAATTTGTAAAGCCTTATCCTTTACTTTGCACAGCGCGACCTAAGAAGGCTCCGACCTATGCTAGGTCGCTGGACGACCTAGGACTTGTGAAATCCTGAGACAACTTTGATTGAACTGTTTGAACTTTGAACTATATGGACTTGAATTTTGTCGTATTTCTTTGCAGATTATCTCTAATGCTAACAACCTGTTTAAACATAATATTTGCAGAAAAATGGGACGAATATACTGTCATTGACCGCCCACATCGAATGACAGATTAGTCGATAAAGAATAATCAACTTAAATGAACTGCGTGAGTGAAATGTTGTGAATCAACCGACTCAAATGAAGTGTTAAAGCAAAGCTAAAATTTTGTTTTGAATTAACACTGCACTTGAGTTTTAAATTAACAAGTCCTGAAATCTCACAATCGACCAGTTGTCAATTAGTTTAATTTCAGTTATTTCGCTTGTTATTTTTATTAGTTTCGCACAACACTTCACACTTTTAGGAAACGTGCACCTTCACACCTGAACATCCAGTTACTCATGTAGAATGACGTCTCAACAAGAAGAGATGATAGAACACGTCGAAGGGGCTTTCCCGGTTGCTATTCCACTAGAGAACCCTCCGGAAAGAACTCCTACCCTTCTGAAACAGCGGGTGCTTAATCAATTATGCATTCAATTTGGCATTGCTGAGGCAGAAGTTTTACTCCCTGGACCAAATGATTTTGCTGATAGACCACCTTCCGGTTTTGTTGCCATTAATCGCCAAATGTGCTTAAGTGGAGCAATTCCTCCCTTTAATGAATTTCTTCAACAAATCCTTCTTCGACTGATGATCTCTCCTTTCCAACTGCATCCCAATGGCTACGCCATTTTGATGGGATTGTGCGTTCTGTTCAGGAGAACTCTTGACCGTCTTCCGAGTTTTGAGGAAATCTGTTACCTGTGCACTTCTGCGAAGAACAAGGACCACCCTTCGATTGTACTTGTAAGAGGTGCGAGAAACCGTAAACTAATTTTGGATTTGCCGGAGAGTGCACATGGTTTTTTGAATCAATACTTCTACATTCGTTGCCCCGCAGAATTTTACGCAGACTGGAGAGTAGGAAGTGAGATCTTTTTTTCTCTTCTTTCTTTAATTTTATTCTAAGTTTTACCTGGTTCGTATTGCTAGATGCTGATTCCATTCCTTATTTTTATAGCACTTCCTCCTCCTTCTAGAGATTCCAGTCATAAGTCAGTTTTTGAAAGGCTAAGCACTGTGGCTGCTGAAGAAAGAAGCGCAAAATTTCTATTGACAGAAGAACTTCTTCATCAGTTTGAGCTTCTACATCCTTCTCGTTCCACTCAAATTCATGAAGTTCCAACGGAGGTCCCTGATTCTCCGACGAACACTCCCGATGCCCCGGTCTCCACTAAAGAGCACTTGCAGGGAGGAGCCTTTACAGAAACTTCACTAGTAAAGTGTTCAATTCCGAAAGATGTTGCAGGGCCATCTTACGAGTCTGTACTTGCCCCAGTTATCGAGGAGGAAGAACCTTCACGATCTTCCGAAAAATCTACTAACGAAGGAGTCAAGAAAGCAAGTCCCAAAAAACATGATGGTGATGATGTTTTCGGGGGGTTGAGTGATTTAATTGTGACTTCTCAAGAACTTTTCAAAGATGATGTCTCCAAAACTATCTCTTCTGTAATCGAGGCGACATCTTCTTTACAACAAATGTCAACTCCTCCTACCCAAGTTATCACTACCTCTATTCCACAGAGTGGTTTGTAACTCGATGCGTGTAGTTTACACGTTACACGACACTTCGGATTTCTCATCACCTCTACGCACTTATCTTCTTGTACTTTAAAGATTTCTAAAGCTTATTATATTTATTCCAGATTCTCCTATGGGGCGCAGCGGCTCGTACTATGATGATTTCCAGTGCTACGGGAGGCGTAGCCAGTATGATTACAGGCGTTACCTCCCTTCTTACAGAGAATCGGATGAAGAAAGGGCCATCAGGAAAGCCGACGAGAAACGAGCATATGAAGAACGTCACCGAAGGGAACAAGAAAGACACGACCCTCCCCACAGAGGTGATGATACTCAAAAGAGAAAAGCTCACGATGAGAGAGGTAAAGGTCACATAGACGATTCTTCTAGCAAGCGGGCTAGACTTACCGAAGAAACAATGCCGACAGCTTCTGAACATGTTCCTGCTCAATCTCCTGCTCCCGTTCGCTCCGATATTCAAGCAATCATCAACCGGCCCGCATACCAAGTCGGGCAAGGTCCTCTCACTCTTCAAAGTCGATTTCCTCAGTGGTGCTTGAGAGGGGTTCGATTTGATCTCGACTTGGTTCCTCTCGACAAACCGGCTATGCTGCGAAATCTGGATACTATCAGGACCGATATTGAAAGAATGTCGAACTGGAAAAAACTCGTCGACGAGCTTCAGAGGGTTAATCAAGCCAATCTCGAGGCCATGCTCACAATGGAGAACGATAAGGCTGAGTGGCAGAAGACTCTCGAACAGCATGACGCCGAAATGAGAAGTATTGCTTCCTATAATGAAAAGCTGGAAGCGGAAGTAGAAAAGCTTAAGGAAGAATTAGCTACTTCATCTACTTTCCATTCTCAAAAGGAGAGCATGCTTCAGCAACAAGTACGAGATGCGCATGCCAGTCAAAGGGTAGTCGAAGATAAGCTTACACACCGAGAGAAGGTCATAGAAGAATATCGTGCTGAAACTTTACAGCTGCGAGAACAGGCCGGCTCTCAAAGCTTGGAGATAGAGATGCTAAAAGCTCGACTTGCTATAGCCGAAACGGAGCGTGACGAGGCTGTTGCTGGTAAACTCGCGGCTGAAGAGGCCCATCAAGCAACTAAAGCTGATATTAGCTCCACATTATTTGATTTCTATCTGCATAGCATTTTGGGGCGTGGCAGCCTTGCCTTTCTAGGCCCTAAATACGAAATTACATTAGCTGAAGTTTGGGAGGCAGCACTTGATATGCTAGGTGGCAAAGGTGCTGGCTACGCTGAGACAGCTCTTGAAGAGCATTATCTCGACGATGACGCCCGCGCCGCTCTTGCCAAGGGAAAAGAGCAACTCGCCAAGGTACGGGCCGGAATAGCGGAAGTGGAACGTTCTGAGAAAGAAATACTGCCTACCACTTCTGAACGTCCTTTAGTTTCTCCCAAAGTGGACATTACAGGCTCTAGTGCTCATTCGCCGCCTCCTATAAGAACCGGGGTAATCACCCCTACTGACGATGAGGCTTTAGAGGATATCGGGGCTCAGAATTATGAGATTGAACTTACGAAGCAAACATCTTCAGGTAATTTTGATATTGGTTCGATTCAGGTGGATCGCTTGCTTACTCCTCAAAAGTTTGATGAGCTTCTCGATTACTTCTTGAATCTCGACGAACCCATATCTCCCTTCTTTCGGGGAGATACTAATATTTTTAATTTCTCTTCTTCTGCAGTTGAGACGCCAAGTGCTGTGCAGACTTCACTTCCTCCGGTTATCCCTCCTCCGTCTCTTCAGGTGACTCCTCCTTCTGCTTCGCAACCCGGGTCACAAGAGGAACAGATTGAGGCTCTTCATGGCTTGGATGACCCTATCGCTTCGCAAGAGCAGAAGGACGAGGGACTTGAAGGAGGCGAGATCTCTCCGGAGCGGACTCCCTCTGATGACGTAGTTTTGTCCGCTCTTGTTACTCCAGGGAGTGAGTCTTCTTCGAAGAGAAGAAAGAAGCATGGAACATCGAAGAGGAGGGGGAAGAAAATCATCATTACTGAAGAGGAACCGGAAGTCGCACCGGTTGCACCTCCCTCTCCTTCTTCCCTTATGCCTACAGATAGACCTAAAAAACTAATCATTCGGCCAGGCAAAGGGTCCAAGGGTGGCATGAAGAAATGAAGACTTCAGCTTTTAGCTTCTCGTCTTTTGCATGTATTGGTCGAGAATTGTGCGGGTATCGGCCCCCCTGCTTTTCTTTTGTTGAAACTTGTACCTGTATATAAAGTAATGTTGAATAAAATGATTCCTCTTTCTTCGTATAAACTCCTGTTTGAATTTGAGAATGCATTTATTATTCATTTTTGCACAAGTTTATTTATATGACATTGCAGTGAGCTTATGGTATGTTGTTTGTAACTATACCGTGTTGCCCCCATACCATAAGCTTGCTGCAATATTTTATACTTTGAGGAGACTTGTACTCTTATTTTCTGTAGAATGACTATTTCATTCGTGAAGAAATTTTTCATAGAGTACAACTCCCTTCATATAAGTTTTTACGCTTTGTCCTTCGAAGAAATCACTTTTTCCTTTTGCGTATGTACACATTTTGCCAAGTGAATTCTTCTATGTGGTAAAGCGGACCTCTGAATGTACTTTAACTTTCTTGCCTCTTTTTTTTTAGAATAGGTAAATTACTCTTCCTTTGAAAGTTAAAGTATGCTTCTTGATGAGGATTTTTATTTTAAATAGAAATTTGTACCTCTGAGGAGGGATTTTTTCACGTTTCAACACATGGAAGTTTTATTTCAATCTTGGTGAAACGTGTACCTCCAAAGAGTTGTGCCTTTGAAGAAAGCCTTTTCACGTTTCAACACTTGGAATTTTTATTTCGATCTCGGTGAAATGTGGGCTTCTGAAGAGCTCTTTCTTTTTAATTGTGTCCCCGGGAGGGGGTTGTACCTCTGAGGAGGGATTTTTCACGTTTCAACACTTGAAAGTTTTATTTCAATCTCGGTGAAACGTGTACCTCCAAAGAGTTGTGCCTTCGAAGAAAGCCTTTTCACGTTTCAACACTTGGAAGTTTTATTTCGATCTCGGTGAAATGTGGGCTTCTGAAGAGGTCTTTCTTTTTAATTGTGTCCCCGGGAGGGGGTTGTACCTCTGAGGAGGGATTTTTCACGTTTCAACACTTGGAAGTTTTATTTCAATCTTGGTGAAACGTGTACCTCCAAAGAGTTGTGCCTTCGAAGAAAGCCTTTTCACGTTTCAACACTTGGAAGTTTTATTTCGATCTCGGTGAAACGTGGGCTTCCAGGAAGGTCTTTATTTTGTTTTGCATTTCAACTTTGGTGAAGTGAAATTCCGAAGAGCGGTTGTTACACTTCAACTCCTGGTGAAATGTGCCTCCGAAGAGGTCTTTATTTTATTTGCATTTCAACTTTGGTGAAGTGAAATTCCGAAGAGCAGTTGTTACACTTCAACTCCTGGTGAAATGTGCCTCCGAAGAGGTCTTTATTTTGTTTGCATTTCAACTCTGGTAAGGTGAAATTCCGAAGAGCGGTCGTAACACTTCAACTCCTGGTGAAATGTGCCTCAGAGAGGGTTTTCATCGCCTGGAAGTTACTCTCTCATGGTTGGAGGGTCATGACTCCTCCAATCTTTTTTGTTGAGTAGAGAACTTTCTTTTTTGTGGCGTATGACGCATTAGAGGCCTTTATCCTCCGAAGAGTTGTGCCTCCGAAGAGGACTTGTGCTGCCAATGATGGCTTTGGTTGTTCCTCTGTCCACTTGCTTATGCCTGTTTCAATGATCCTCTGCTTCCTCTTTTTTTTTTAGCTTTCATTCCCTTTTCTTACAAGTAACTTGTTTAATCCAAGGAAGTGTGCTTCATTGTCAGGAAATTTCGTGAGAACGAGCATTAGCTTCTTAATTGGATGTTTGTTTGTTCAAACGATCTCAATTTATTAGCAAAGACCCGTTTCGGTCGAAATCATAGGCCGTTCATTTGAAGTACTTCCTATCTAGGATTTGAATTCGGGGCTTTTTTTTTAAAAAAAATTTGGCGAGGATCACTTGGTCTTTTTATGTGCAAGTTTCACTTCCATTGTCTGCAAAAATTTAAATCGACATTTCAGTAATACATTCTATGTACTTTTTATATCGAAAATAAAGCAAACATGTAATAATAATAAGGAACACAAGATTTATAGTGGTTCGGCCAGGAAATTGGGCCTACATCCACTTTATATTCTTTCATTATTTACTTGCATCAGTTTTACAATTGCCTTCAATTACAAGAATCATACATTCATAATTCTTTTTACAATATTTCAACAGAATTTTCAAGTATAGTATGGACGCAAATGGTTGCTGTTCCATGCCCTTGGAATTTGATCTCCTTCAACAGTGGTGAGTTTGAATGTGCCGTCAAGAAGCTTCTGACCTATGACATATGGTCCTTCCCAATTTGGCCCAAACACACCTGTCGCTGTCATAATTCTCTTCAGGACTAGGTCTCCAATCTCAAAGCTGCGTTGGCGAACTTTGGAATTGAAATGTCTGGCTATTCTTTGCTGATGAGCCGCAATTCTGAGATTAGCCTCATCTCTTTTTTCATCAAGGAGATCTAGCGCTTTAAGCTGTAGTTTTTCGTTTTCTGTTTGATTGAAATGGATTCTTCTGTGTGAAGAGACCTCTATTTCTACCGGAATCATTGCCTCTGACCCGTATGCCAATGAAAACGGGGTGTGCCCAGTCGCAGTTTTGTGAGTGGTTCTGTATGCCCATAGTGCCAGTGGTAGCTTATCGACCCAACCACCTTTTTCTCTTTCAAGTTGCTTCTTGATGGTTGACTTAATAATTTTGTTCACGGCTTCCACTTGCCCGTTTGCCTGCGGATGAGCCACTGCTGAGAAGCTTTTCCAGATTTTGAATCGCTTGCAAAAATCTTGGAATTCTTCACTTTCAAACTGAGTTCCATTGTCTGTAATTATTTTTTGAGGCACACCGTATCTGCAAATGATGTTTTTAGTCACAAAACTTATCATCTTCTTTGAGGTGATAGTAGCCAGTGGTTCAGCTTCTGCCCACTTAGTAAAATAATTTACAGCAACAATGGCGTATCTAATTCCAGATTTGGCAGTTGGCAACGGTCCTACAATGTCTATTCCCCATATTGCAAACGGCCATGGACTGACCATCTATGTGAGTTCTGTGGAAGGAGCTCTAGGAATTCTGGCGAATCTTTGGCATCTGTCACATTTTCGGGAATATTCTGCTGCATCTCGATTAATTTCTGGCCAAAAATATCCGTATCGGAGAATTTTCTTTGCTAATGTTTGGCCACCTGAATGATCACCACATTCTCCTCCGTGTACCTCTGCTAGGATTGCTTTAGCCTCTTCCCTGGATACATATCGAAGTAATGGCATTGAAAATCCCCGTCTGTATAATCGGCCATCCTGGATTATGTATCGAGAGGCTTTTCTCAGTAGCTTCTGTCGTTCTTTTGAGTTCCCTGGTAAGGATCCATTGAGCAGGTATTCTGTTATCGGAGCCATCCATGATTCTTGCTCTTGAGACATGCTCATGATCCAATCAATGTCCATCTCATCAATGCTAGGAGTCGACAGGACCTCTACTGAAGTTAGCCCCAGAAATTGAGCTTCACCTGTGCTAGAATACTTTGCAAGAGAATCTGCTTTCGTGTTTTCCTCTCGAGGAGTATGACTTATCATGTAATGATCAAAACCACCCAGGAGCTCTCAAGCCTTTGACAAGTAGGCGGGCAGATTCCCCCCTTTTGCTTAGAATTCCTTTTTGACTTGACATACAATAAGCTGAGAATCACTGAATATCTGTAACGCTCGGATGTTTAATTCTTTAGCAATCCTTAAACCAGCGATAAGGGCTTCGTATTCTTCTTCGTTGTTTGTTGAAGGAAATTCCAATCTTAGTGCATAGCATAATGATCGGCCTTCTGGGGTCTCAAGTACGACTCCGGCTCCAGAACAGTAGTCGTTTTTCGCACCATCGACATATAACTTCCATTGGATTGGGGAATCGTCGACTGTTTCTTCCTCACTGTTACCCTTATCTGTGAATTCTGCAATGAAATCCGCTAAAGCTTGTCCATTGATTGCTTTCCGGGGATGATAAGTGATGTCATACTGACTGAGTTCAATATTCCACTTTAGAAGACGACCCGAAGTTTCAGGGCGAAACAGGACTTGCTTTAAAGGTTGATCAATGAGGACTCTGATAGGATGACCTTGAAAATATTGCCTCAACTTCCTAGACGCAATTAGTAAGCAATAGGCGAGTTTTTCCAACTTAGAGCAATTCATCTCTGCCCCAGTGAGTCTTTTGCTGATATAGTAAACTGGATGTTGAATCCTTTTGTCTTCCCGTATCAGCGCTGCACTTAAAGCATGAGATGATACTGCCAAGTATATAAGAAGATCCTCGCCATCGCCAGGCCTAGAAAGTATTGGAGGCGTCTCCATATGGCGAATCAATTCATTAAAGGCTTTTTGGCTGTGACAGCCCGCAAATCCGTACCCCTTGAATCAACATTATTCTACCCTAATTGACTCAAGTGGAACAGAAATACGAACCATTGAGGTTAAAGAAAAAGAGATAGAAGGAGAAGAAACTAAACAATATCAGAATCTCACAGTCGCAGCGGAATAAAATATAATAGTAACTATAGAATTTTACACAAAATGAAATCTATATCTGTTTATATACAACATATCATCAGAGTAACCCATACATCAATCAACACATAACAGACATACCATACAACATAGCAGCGGATATATATAGGTACATATAATACGTCTCGGACTCCAGCTCCTCTCCTGCTCCATAGCAACCTATCCTGAACAAATAATACTCGGTCTGACCCGAGCATTATAACGAAATAACACCCGAGTCAGTCTGGCATACCAGCTGATAATAATGCACACAATTGATTATTAAAGTTTCAAAAATCCTTTTGAAAACAAAAGCATCTCGTAAGACCACGCCACAAATAAACATGTCGGGTTTTTACCTTACGATAGCTAAAACACTTTTTATAGAAATCCTCTGATATTATAATAGGGTCTATTTACAAATACTTATAAAATAGCCGAAATTGTTACATCTATTAAATTCCAGCTACTAGCCACCGAAGTGGGTAATACAAACAAAACTCGTAAAAGGTTCGTAGGGAAAATGGATTCCAACTAATGACTAGGCACTGGGGTACCACCTATCATAGTACGTGGTCTAGATCACAGTACGGAGGACTACTCCCTTCATCCCCTGCAACACAAGGCCGGAATCACCTATGGGCAATTCCGAATAAGATCACCCCGCGGTTGGGATCAGCAACCGCACCACTAAGCCGAAATAAAAAGGAACCTCTAGACAGGGATGACCTTACTCTCCAGTGGGGGCTACCCACGAAGCCTTACTGCATATCCCCTGATTTTCAGTCATTCCCGGTTGGTGAGGCTTGAGGCTTAACGTTACCTTTAGAACGTTTCACTTAGAATGCCCATCGTCCGCTGACGATGTCACGAAGCATTCGTCCATACAAGTCCGTCCCGGGTTCGAACGGAACCGAAGGCACTATTCCTACTACATCCATTTTGGAAATATCCTCAGGATTAGTAGCGACTAGCCCTTGCACTTCACTGCTCCATCTTCGACTCCGAAAAACGTTTATCGCACGAAAACGTACAAACCGAATCGAAGTGGTTTCGAGAAATAAATCTCGATCCCGGTCTCTTCGAAACGATCAACGCATTTGTCCAATATTGATAGTCGGTGATTTAACTATCAATTAATATGCATAAACATCCATAGCATCCATCACACAATAAATAATTCCCAAATTATTTATTTATCTCAAATATCTTTTTAAAGATATATTACCCAATTTCCAAATCTCATTTGAAAACACTTTCCCAAAATTCCCCATTTACAAGGTAAATCCATTACCATATATTTCCATTGGAAAATATCCAAGTTCTAAACAGTTTAGATTTTAAAACAGTTAAACATTTAAATTTAAAATATACTTTAAAATAGATAATTTACTAATTCTTTACTCAAAATAAAATTTCAAAATATTTAAAGTATAACTAATTATAAGATATAACTTAATTTAAAATAAGGTTTAGTGATACTATACATTAAAAAATAGAGTTGTAAAAAGATTAACTCTTATTTCAATATACTTAGGTCAAAACTAGCTTTTAAAACAAATCCATTTGTAAACATAATTATTAAGATATTTATAAAATTTTTACTATTGCTAATTTATAAATAATCACTTTAAAATAATAAATTTCAAAACATTCTTTAAGACCAGTTTAAGATTTTAAAACTTCTTTTTATAAAATCAATTTAAAACTCGAACTTGGTTTTTCCCGAGAAAATCTCATTTCTACTAAATCATCACAGAAATCCTTCTCACGATTTCTGTCCATTTATTTACTTTAGTTTTATGGTTTTATAACATAAATTTATTTCCCAAATCTTCAACTAAGAACATTTATCTTTAATTATCATTCCAGATTTTACAACTTCCAATTTCCATTCTAAATAGATTTCAAATTTTAATCCTTTAAATCTATTATTTAACTCTATCTTTTATTTCTCTAAATTCAATTCATCCATTTATAATTAACTTTGGATTTATAAATTTATCCAACAATATTTCTATACAAATTCATTTCAGTTTTCCATCCAAATCGGGTTTTCAAACATTTATATTCTCTTAATTTCTCATTTAACAATTTCTCAATTTCTTTGAAACCCCATTTAATTTCTTTATAATTTAAACTGCAAATTTCCTTTATAATTAATATTCTGGGTTTATAGTTTAAACCACAACATCACAATGCAATTCAATTCCAAATTTATCAATCTCAATATATAAACAGGTATCATAATCAAATAAGTACTATATTGTGAGGAATCCCGTTGGATCCCTCCAACCTGTTTTCCCTGCATCTACAAATATTAGCACAACAGTATATATATCAATTCAATTTGATAATAACTAACATATTCAGCTAAACATCCAAACAACCAATCAATACTAACTGTCTACTTTACTAGTATCCAGATGTGAGTGAGAATAACTCACCTTGAGTTTTGGCGAGCGTTCGAAATTCAAATTAAACCGGACGGGGTCCGATTTAACCTAAATTTCTACTTGCCCGGAATGGATCCGGATCTGCACCATCGCGTAGTGCTCGACTCTGCGATTCCAACGCTTCCAAAATCATCGAAATCTGAGGTCGTATGAATGAGTTACGATATTATAAAGTTTTGATATAAATTTAAAAACAAATTCTTTTTTTTTTTTTTTAGTACCAAACAAACGTTACTGTACCCAGAAGCAAAACGAGACCGCAAGGGTCATCTTCCTCACGCGAATAAACAGCAACAACAAACCCAACATCACTTAGCTAGGGTTAAAATTTTCGATCACCACGGTCAACTTGAGGTAGATCGAGCACCACCCCTACGTAGCCCCCAACCTCCTCCCTACTCGGCCCAGGTCCGGTGGAACACGGCACCGCCACCTCACCACAAAATGCGTGCGAACGGCCCACTTTCGGTCACAATTCTGGCCAACATACACCGCTATACACGATCTCACCCGTAGGATATGTAGATCCCTTCATAATCTACGACTTTCATTTAGAAAGTTTTTGATTTTAAAGCTTGGATTGAGAGTTTTCTGGAGGGGAAACGAAATGAATATCGGCCATTGAAGAATGAAGGCCGGCGGCTCCTTGATAGCTAGGGTTTAGTGAATTAGAATTGTTAATATATATATTATTTAATAATATTTTAATCAACAAATATCTCAATTCAACCACATATGCAAACGATCTCCAATTCTCACGTTCCGACAGGCTATCCTGGGGTTTTTCAACGTTCCGGACACAATGGAACAGGTTTCGTAAGCCAATTTGATCGTATGAGCGAGTTACAGAAATAAACGATCAATTTAAAATTAAACCGATTAAAACGATTTAGATGCGTTTCGAGCTGCCACGGTCAAACGGCAACTCCGATTGCTACGAATATTGAAATCCGATAATAACTAAATATTACGGATCCAATGAAACTAGTTTCGTCGAATTCCGAGACTGTGCCCCGGAAGGCTATTTTAACTCGTCTATTTAATTAGCGATTCTCGAGATTATCGAAATCACTCAAAATTTCCACTTTTAAAATTTTATTAACTTGAAAATAATTCATATTGAATTTATAATCACAGTAGAAATCATTCTGGCTCATTCTGGACTTAAATTGGATTAATTGCATTTTAACAATATTAAATTCATTTTAAATTAATATAAATTCCCAAATATTAATTTATCAACTTTAAAATTCTTCCAAAAATCCAATAATATAAATTATGTCCCATTGAACTTAAAAACACATTTAAACATCATTTTACAACCATTCACATTTAATTTCCCAAATTATCTAAATCCAATATTCAATTATTATTATCCAATTTCCAATTTAATTTCCCGTATTTGAAATTTTGACTAATTTTATTAACTTAACCAAAGTCATCTATCTCTAAATTCAAATTATAATTCATATTCAACATTTAAAATGAATTAAATGTTCAATTTGAATAGCCTAAAAATACGGGATGTTACATTGGCATTCGGGAGTCCAATCGAAGTTTTTCTTTCCTTTCTTTAGGGCGTCAAAGAATGGGATGCATTTATCTGTGGCTTTGGAAATGAACCGACTTAAGGCAGCGACTTTTCTATTGAGACTTTGCAATTCCTTCTTTGTTCTAGGAGCTTTGACTTCTTTCAATGCAGTAATTTGAGCTGGACTGGCCTCAATGCCCCTAGCACTCACGATGAAACCTAAAAACTTGCTGGATTCCACTCCAAATGAACATTTTAAAGGATTGAGCTTCATTCCGTATTTTCGGAGGACTGCGAACATGTCTGCTAAGTGTTCTATGTCATCCACTGCTTTCTTAGACTTTACTAACATGTCATCGACGTAGACTTCCATAGTCTTGCCCAGTTGCGGTTTGAACATAGCATTAACGAGCCTTTGGTATGTTGCCCCTGCATTCTTCAACCCGAAGGGCATAACTCTGTAGCAGTAAAGGCCAGTGTCGGTGATAAAGCTCGTGTCCTCCTGATCTGGCTCATGCATCATGATCTGGTTATATCCGGAGTAAGCATCCATAAAAGATAACAATTCGTGTCCCGCTGTTCCATCTACCAGTTGGTCGATTCTGGGTAATGGGAAGCAGTCTTTGGGGCAGGCCTTGTTTAGATCTGAAAAATCGATTCATACTCTCCATTTTCCGTTGGCTTTCTTAACCAGCACTGGATTTCAAACCCAATTCGGATAAGTAGATTCTTTGATAAAATTATTCTCCATGAGCCGATCAACTTCTTCTTTTAATGCCGCCGACCTTTCTGGACCTTGAGTTCTCCTTTTCTGCTTCACAGGCGTAAATTTTGGATCAATATTTAGAGCATGCACTGCAACTTCTGGGGATATTCCGCACATATCGGCATGAGTCCAAGCAAAAACATCCAGGTTTGCCTTTAAAAAAGATATTAAGATATTTTGGATTGACGCATTAAGTTGTGAACCCACATTCAACACTTTGTTTGGGTCCTTTGGGTCAACGGGTATTGGTATTGTCGTTTCCACCGGTACCACTCTATTTTCCCCTGCAATGACTTTTCTAGGGTCCATCTCTTTCCTTGCTCCGCTATGCTCGCCAGTGCAGGGTCCGCCCTGTAATTGCTACAAGGCTGGTTCTTTGATGCGGACTGGGGCTGCCACATTCTTTCCCATTTCTCTTTTTCTGGTTTCTCGTAGCTCTGTCAGATAACACTCTCGCCCAGCATTTTGATCACCTTTTATAACTCCTACTCCATTGTCTGTAGGGAAATTAATAGTGAGGCACCACGGGGCAAGAACAGCTTTGAACGCTGCCAGAGTTGGACGACCAAGGAAAGCATTGTAAGCAGAAAATTCGTCGACAATCACAAAAGTTTGCTTGCGGACCATTTTTCTTTCTCCTTCTCCAAGTTCCACAAACAAATCAATGGTTCCTACTGGCTGTTTTGGCTCCCCAGTGAAGCCAGCAATTTTATGCGATGAAGCTTGCACATCAGCCATAGGGATCTTCATTTGGTCGAATGTCTTCTTGAAGAGGATATTGCAGGATGCGCCACAATCAATGAGAACTCTTCTGACAATAGCTGGCCCGATACCAGCTGAGATGACTAAGGGATCCAAGGTAGGAGCTTCAATACCTGCAGAATCCCTAGCTTTGAATACAATATCATCATCAAGAGTTCTTTTTTGCTTCAAAGGCGTAGCACCTTCCAAAACGAATACATCTTCCTCGGTTGGTACATATTTTAAAGCTCGAGTATATCTTTCCATTTCACCCCAGCTTCTGCCTGCTGGGTGAGGTCCTCCTGTAATGATATTGATAATGGGCCTTCAAGATTCATGCCCTGTAGCCTTTTCAATCGTCCTAGGCTGATGAGTAGGAGCCTGTTGCTCCTGACTAGATGAAGCAGGATTGTTGCTGTTCTTTTTCACAAATTGTTGTAGTTTGTTTTCCCTTAGCAGCTCTTCAATCAGATTTTTCAACTGGCGGCATTCGTCGGTTTCGTGACCGGGTTGATTATGGAAGCGGCAGAACTTCCCACTCTGTATAGCTTTTTTCCCGGTCCTTAGAGGAGGAGGTTTAGGAAAGTCAACAGAATCTTTAATGGCAAGGTAGATACGCTCCGGCGTATCTGATAAAGGAGTATACTCTGATGGCTTGAAGGATCGGGGCTTCTTCAGATTACTCTGCTTCTTCCCATTGTTATTTTCCCTTTTTTGCCCTACAGATTCATTCTTGCGTGGAGCAACAGTGTTATCTTCAGCTTTTTCAAACACTTCCTTTACCGGTACGGGACGGCTTTCTAAGCGTATGAATTCATCTGCTTTTTTATAGAACCTTTCAAGGGAATTTGGTTCTTTCATGTTTAGCCATTTCCCAAACTCGCTCGACTTGTCAATACCCTTCATCAGATAAGTCAATATCATTCGCGGCTCTGCATTGTCCACCTCAGCTAGCGCTATATTAAAGCGGTTTAAGAAAGATATGATAGTTTCCCCTGGATTTTGTTCCAAACTTGACAGTGACATGATATCCTTAGCTTTTGAAGCATACAGTCTGAACTGCTCCTTGAACTTCCGGGTTAAGTCAGAAAACTGATCGATAGATCGGACTGGAAGTTTGGTGAACCAAAGCAGAGCTACACCTTCGAGATACACAGGAAAATATCGGCACTTTATTTCATCAGAGGCTCTGGCACCAGTCATGTGCCAATCATACTTGTATAAGAATTCGCTCGGATCACTCGTCCCCTTGTAAGCTGGAATGGTTGGTGGGACAAACTTCCTTGGGAATTCAGCCTTTAAGATTTTCTCGGTAAAAGGAGTTTTACTTGGGGCGAAACCCCATTCTTTCTCGTCTTCAACCCTCTACATACTTTCTTTCATAATTTGTCGGACCATTCCAGAAAGATACTCCTCATCATGTCGAGTTCTAGCTCCACCAACCTCTGGAAGTGTTCGTTCAAAGGGGCTGGCAGCTCTTTCAGGAGCATTTCTTTCTTCTGCATCACGAATGTTGCCAACCAAATTCCTTTCATTATCTGCCGGTTGGCGGTTTTCCCCAAGCAAATCGTTCAACCTATTCAGAATTAGGGCATTCTGGGCATTCTGAGCCTCAAATTGTGCATTTTGGGCATTGATTTGTTGGTTCAGCCCTAAAATTGCAGCATCCAGCTCTGCCTTTGTAACTCCGACAGCTGGAGTGGCTTGATTCGATATAGGGGAAGCGGAGGTTCCCTCTTGAATATTCCCAGATCTGACAGATCTACTCTTCCTTCCAGGAGCCATAATCTCGGATAGACTTCTGGTTTTCGAGGAAATTCTCTCTACAAACCTCTGTGAAGCAATGATGATAACTCGCCTGAGTTCAGTTCTCAGTGAAAGCACCAAAAATGTTAACGCTAAAATTTGAACACTAACACCCCGGTGTATGAGTTATAGTTGTGAAAGCACCACCCGATAACTCGGGAACAGATTACAAGCAGATAATAGTGGAAAAGCAGTAAACAACAGCAACTTTATAGTGGTTCGGCTTAAGGGTATAGCCTACGTCCACTTTAAGTACTTTTATTGATGATTTCGTTACAAGCTGATACAATTCTTTCCAAGTACAATACACTTTGGATTACAATTCACTTAGAACAAGTAGCCTAAACTTCAATGGAGATTAGAGTCTTCAAATCCATGTTGGATGTGTGTGATCTTTTCTCGAAGTTGTTTGTAGCGTTCTTCGTGTCTTGAGAGCTTTAAGTGTTGGATTGGTTTGGAATGCAGCAGAGTAACGACGCTTCAGGAGAATCAGCAAAAAAAGTCCCCCTCTAGTTGGAGTTAGGATCATATTTATAGGCATTTTTCAGAATAAGGTCGTAGGTCGTGACCGACCTAAGTAAGGTTGTAGTCGACCTGAAGAGTATTGGCCCCTCCTTCCTCACGCATGCTGATTTGCACAAGTCCTAGGTCGTGAGCGACCTATCCCCTTGTGGCATTGCATAGTCTTCTGTATTCTGGTATTTAGGTCGTTAGCGACCTAACCTAGGTCGTGAGTACTTTCCTGCAGCCATAGTTAATCTTAAGTCGCTGAGTCCCTTAGGTCGCGACCTTCCTTAGGTCGCGGAGCTTCTTAGGTCGGTGGATAGTTAGGTCGCGGAGTTCCATAGGTCGAGTCCATCTTCAGGTCGCACTCACTTTTAAGTCGCGGCCTTTTTGGGTCGCTGCTGCCTTTAGGTCGAGACAATCTTAGGTCGCTTGATGAGTTAAATTGCCATGCCATTCCTGTAGTTAGGTCGCTCCATGTCTTCAGGTTTTAGGTCGCTAATGAAGAGGAATTAACAATAACTCAAGAGATGTTACGGGATTTTCCATCTCTTAAGGATCCGTTGAACTATCTACTATGTAGTAATATACGCTAAGTAGATAATGCCTATCAGTAATATAAAGTATCAAAATAGCGTTAAGGCGTTACCATAATCCTCCTTAACACATTTTTATAATGCCATAGTCTATACAGCATCGTAAGCACCACCGTAAACTGGTGGTTATCAGAGGGTACCCCATAGGTATAACACAAAACATAACGTAGTGGTCGCGAATAGGATAATCAGTATGACAAGGTACATGAGGCGATACCAACTAGGATACTAGTAGGTGCGTGATCTGGACTGATGTTGAGCATAGCCAGCAGCTACCCCAAAACCGCGAACCAACACTCCCAAATCAAGGGGTGCACCCAAATCGAATCACAAATGTAATAGATTTGGTATCGAAGAAGTGTGTCCGCTAGAGATGGCGAACTTCAATGGCCCGGCGCGGCTCCTGTTTTAGTCATGTCAGGGGTCATCCAATATCGTCCTTTTTCTTCAATCAACACGTTCACCAAACCATCCACTTCATTCTGGATCAACACTCCGCGTATAATAGTTATTAAAGTGGTTTTCGGTATCGACAGAGAGTATGTCCATATCCGATCCCGGTCTCTTTAATAACTACGTATTATTACACCGTTGGCTCTTTTACATTTCAAATCGATTCATAATTGATATCAAAATATCATATTCGCTTCAAAAATCAAATCCATTTCAAATATCATCGTATCTATTCAAAAGTAAGATTCCGTTTCAAAAATCATTTTTCGCATCAATATCTCATTTCGATTTCAAAATCATTTCGAATTTTAATTTAGGTTGCAACTTCATTTAACCCAATTCGTATTTGAATTCAAGATTTAAATATAAACATTTCACCTTATTGACCAGCTTAGAATTTTAGAAAATAGTTTTAAGTAGTTTAAAAGTAGTTTTGAATAATTAAAATAGTTAAAAACACTTAAAATCGTAAAATGGATTTGAAATAGGTAAATTAGTTTAAAATAATTTAAATATGGTTAAGTGGATTTAAAATAGATAAAAATAGTTTAAGTATTCAAAATATGGTTTATATAACTGAGTAATTTGGAACAAAATAAAACAGCTTCAAACCAAACCATTTCAATTATGACTTCCCAATTCAAAACAATTTCAATTTCCCTTCTACCAGTTCAATTCCGATTTCAATTCAAATCAATGTCAACTTTGACTTCAAATTAATTCAATTTTACATTCACCTTTAATTTATTCAATTTCAATTTATATCGATTTCGGAGCTTCGTTTTTCAAAATATCAATTTATAACACTTAACAAAATTATCTTTCAATATTCAAATTTAAAACCCAATTACAAAAGTGATTCGATTCCAAGCTCAATTTCAAAATATCTTTTTTTTTATATCGCTTTTACTTAGTAATGCTCAAAGCTCAAAGTAATGTTCAATCTTTAAAACAAATAAATTTTCGAAATTCAATCATATCCAACTTTTAAATTTCAAAGTCTCAACTTAAATTATTTACCAATTTCTTTTAATCAACATTTATTTCAACATTCTAAACTCAATTTTTCGATACATTCGATTTCTATAAATTGATTTCTATTTTTAACTTTTAAATCAAAACATTTAAATAAATTTCAAATCGACGATTTCAAAAAGTATTAATTTAGCCAATCCGGTGTCCGTATATAATTTTCTATCCTCTGGCCAAGTGATTATTTATTTCAATTAAATGTCAGGGATGAATATATATCACTTAAATCAAATCACAGCTTCATATGTATGCATAACAGGATATATATAAGCAAATAACATCCAAACATTTAAATATCAACCAATAGCATCCACCGAAATACATCATCCAATAGACAATAAAATTCATGGCAATTTCATAGTTATCAATGTCAGGTAATTTAATCGCAATTCAATTTTAATTTCAATTTAACTATTCAATTAAATTTTCAACGGTTAATTCAAATGACAATCTATATGACAATTAAATTTACCAAACAATGACAAATAAAAATCATAACACTTCATAATATCAAATTTAACTAGCATAAAGATATTTAGTACGTTGTGAACGTTATAAAACACTCACATTGATTTTTACGATTTTAAATCAAATCGAACGACGTTCGATTTAACCCTAAATTTTCTCTAACTCCAAACAATTCCAATCCATCTCCATAGCGTAGTATTCGACAATACGAACGCAACGCAACTTGTTTCGTGCAATTCCGACCTCGTGTGACAAAGTTATTATAGTTTAAAATTTATTCGAATTATAATATAAATAATTTACAATTTATATTATCTTTTCTAACCCAAACCATCTGGACTGTTGATCTAGCTTCATTGAATCCAGCCCGTGCACGCAACTATCTTCCTCCCTCTCCAGTTTCACACGCGCGACATCGAACCCATACACGCAAGCTAGGGCATGCCTCCGATCCCACCACATCGACCAAAACCCCATCACTCCACCACCATTCGAACGACCATCACCAGAGCCACCCACGGCTAGAACGCGGCAGAGCTCGGTCACTCCCCTTCGTCGAAAAACGTGCGCGAACACGGCGCCTTCCAGCTCCAATTGCCGATGATTGCCTCAACTATAAACGATCATATCCGTATGGATTGCAAGATCTCCCCTAGCCCTTCAACATTGTAGTTGATAGTTTTCGGTAAAAGTCGATGGATTGGGAGATAATGAAGGAGGAAGCTTGCGCGTTTCTGCCCATTGAAAATAGCACAGGCGGCGGCTAGGGTTTTCTGAGTAGGGTTTGCAATTTGTGAAAATGGGTGGCCTTTTATAGAATTTTAACGAACACTATTCATCCCAGAGTTTCCGAACTCCAAATCTCGCGCGATTACCGGCGTTTCTAGGGTTTATCCCGCGTTCCGGACATAATGGAATAGGTTTCGGAAGCTAATTTGATCGTCTGTGCGAGTTAGGGCAATAAACGATCAAATTTAAATAAAACCGATTAACTAAATTTCTAGGCGTTTTGGCTTGCCCCGGACAAACGATAAATCCAATTGACTTGAAATTTGAAATCTTACAATAATATCACATAACGGATCCGATGAAACTAGTTTCGTTGAAATCCGAGACTGTTTTAAAAATGACATTTTAACTCGTGAATTAATATTAAACTATTCAATTTTCACAAATTTTCTTTTAATTCGATTTTAAAAGTTCTACAACATCATTCTAACTTTAATATGATAAAATAAAATTTTACAAATCATTTTTAATCATATTAAACCCGTTATTCAATTATCCAATAAATTCCAATTTTAAAATCTTATTAACTCTATTATAATCCCAATATAACTTACATTCACTTTGGAAACAAATTTGAATCATATTAAATCAAATTTCAATTATTCACTCTATTTTCATATATAAAATTTCAATATTAAATTAATCATATCAAATTCAAAATTTAATTATTCAAACATTTGTAATATTAAATTTAAACAAATTTGATTATTCTTAAATCACTATCTTTTGAAATATTCAAAACGAACTTATAAAATTTACCAAATTCAAATTATAGAGCAACCACTTTCATTAAAACAGCTATTCAATTCCCGTTGTTCAATTATTCAATAAATTCCAAATATTAAATTTAAACAATTTAATTGTTCAATATTTGACGGATTTCAATATTGGATTTTTAAATAAAAATTTCATTAGCAGTCGATTTTCTATATTACCTCAAATGAATTCCACATTATTATTTAACTACAGTTAGAGATAATGCACTCAACTAATTTATAAACTTTCATTTAAATTGCAATTGGTTCACAACTTCAATTCGACTAACTAAATGAATAGGTAACTTAAATAATTATCACCGTTAACTTTTAATTACTTATAAGTTTATTATTTACAAACAAGCGTCACAATTACCTATACAATACAAATTCATTCAATTACCTTTGACTACATATTATTTCAATAGATTTGGGATTTCATTCAATTCATAAATAATTAACTTAGATAAAATTTGTTGCATTTCATTCTAGTTATTACTATTCCAAACGACTTACAAATTTTTTTCTAACACTAAAACACGAAATCTTTTAAATTAACTATTTTAATTATCGAAAATTTACGGGTCGTTACTCTCTCCCCCACGCAAAACTTTTCGTCCCCGAAAAGGAAAAAGAAAGGAAAAGGAACTGAGTATAGAGTTTAACATTAGATATATTTTATTCAAAGTTACCAACTTATAAACAATGAAATTCGATTTATAAAGTCATAACTACGCTTTCACTAAGTTACTCCGAACGGCTTTCTATCTTTAAAAGTTAGTTATCAAAACAAGTTATAAAATTTTAAAACTTGAAAAATTTTCTAACACCCGGATTTACGGAAAATTTCGGCAGAGTCTCGTTTGCGCGGCTCGATCGGGAAAAAAAATGACAGTATATATATCACAAATATACATCTCATCAAGTGATGAGGCATCCCGCAGGAAAAAAATGTAAAAGTACGGTATGTAATTCGAGATATGTACCTTATATATTATTAGCGAGCATATACGGCTAATATAGCGCGAAAGCGAGCTCCAAATGCGAAGCAAGCGCAATCCGCACCTACTAAACACTCAACAACCCATGAGAAACATGCATATATGAAAATAATATCAATATACACCATTTAGCAACATAACAAATACATGTGCCAACATAACAAATGCAACAAAACAACAAATGCATCCACCAAATCAACTATCATCCAACAAATCCATAATCAATCAATATAAATTCACTTTTCATTAATATTTATTCACTTGGTTTTCAATTTTAATCACAGTTGATTCATTAATGTTGGATTTTACTAACGTTCATTCTCAATTCAATTAGTTAACATTCACTAATTTATATTTACATTAGTTTACTTCCAGTTTGAATCAAATTAAATTCTATTTAAATTCATTTAACTTCCAATTTGATTTCAATGATTTATAGCTTTCAATTTCATTAACACTTAATGAATTATATAAAATCAACTAACAATCATATAACAACCAAATCATACCCAACATAACCAAATTATTAATTTTACATTCAATTTGGTTTATCTCTTTTATATATATATATATCCTGTTATATAATTTTAAAAGAATCATTTTATATTCGGCATCTTAAATTTCCAATATTAACTTTAATTAAGTCTTTAAGCCGTACATATATCATCCGTGGGCAATATCAATCTAATCGCTTATTCGATCACACAATTTCACTTCCAAACTAGTATCGTTCACACGACTCTCTAGTGCAGACTCAGATTTGGTTCCTTGATTGGAAACTGTTACTCTCCTTGCATATCCATATACTATGATAGAGAATTCCAGAATCAAACTAAAAGTCCATATCTAGGGTTCGCCCTCGAAAATCGAGTGAAAAATCCTAACTTGGATCGATATAAATCATCTCGAAATTTTGTGCTCGAATTTGGATCAAATCGCTATGCAAATAAAATAATATACGTACAACCTCACATATTACCTTCCAATGGATTTGTATCCAGTCTATCTATACTAAATTATTTTATTGACTTCTATTTTTTTTCCACTTAATTACTCACAATCCATTATCCAGCTAGTATATTCATTTCTTTACATAGCATATTCTTTAACATTATCTTTTCTTAAACATCATATCAAAGAATTTGCTTACTTAAGTTCATTTTAAACATTCTATTTAATTTAATTAAATTCAATTTCATTTTCCAATTGATTCTTATCTATACCAGATTCTTTTGTTTACATTTACTTCATATTCATAGTTTCAGTTAATAACAAATTTATTTGTGGAACATTTTATTAACCGGCACTTTAGTTTATTAATCATCCTATAAAAGTCTAACCCCTCATAAATGACTTTTCTTAGTTTCCAGTTATCTTAAAGGTTACAAATTCAGAAAAATTTTACAACCCCTTTGCAATTTATATTTATTTTCTATAACCAATTTACAAAGATATAATACGATTCATTTATCTTCTTTCTTAAGTTCACTTACTTGTTCCATTTATCCATTCATCATTTCATGCTATATTTAAGTTTTTATAATTTTTATCACAACCGAATTTTCCATTTATATTCATTTTAATCCCTTTTGAGTTTTCCTTACTTGTATATTTCAATTACTTCCAAGTTCTGTTTATCTATACAATATCTCATTACATATCCAAAACTTCTTTTAACTTTTTACATTTGGTAAGTCTTGTTATATGTTATTAGAATGCAATTTTGGTATTATTCAAATTTATAGAATTTCATTTTTCTTAATTAGAATGTTCACAATTTAATTTGTTTAAATCCTCTTTACCTTTCAACTTTAAAGTTTTCCTAAACAATAGCTTAGATATTTTAATCCTCTTGTTTTATAAATTCAGGTTATTCACATTTTGTGACGCCCCACCTCTATACCCACGCTAGCTAAGAACACTATGGTGTAGTGTTGTCGACTAGCACGGAGAATAAGGCTGTTGAGGAGCGACCATCCGTGTAATTGCCTTGTGCGAGCACCGGTATGTCAGATAGTAAAAAAACAAAACATTTCATTTCAGGAGGAAATCCGACATGCCGATGCAAACTCAAAGCTACTACACGGTGGCTATAATAGTCTAGGACAAAATATAAACTAATAACACTGATAATATGAATGCGGAACACAGATGAAACAGAAAATCTCATATACATATATAATAACTGATGTCAGTTACAATACATTTGACATGGTACATGTGATACAACTACAACAGTCGACTCAGGAAATTATATATACAAGTACATTATCGACTAATATACATGAATACATATCAACCTATACTATGACACGACAACTCCAAAAGATATGAAAAGTCTTCATAGCTCAAGCAGCACCCCAAAGCAGAATATCTACAACCTGAAAATACTCGGTCTGACCCGAGTATTAAATTCAAAAGAAAATAATACTCGGGTCAGTCTAATTCAAACTCAGTTATTAGTGCACAGAAGCAATAATAATTAAATAATAAATAGACGACAGCCACAATAAATCTCGTCTATCCAATCACTAATAAGGATGAATTGGACAAAGGAAACAATCAAGTAATTGGAAACATCAATTAAAACGTCAACTCGAGTAGGGCTGCAGTATAGCAAGCGTGTACTGCCTCGCCACCACAACATATGGAATACGAAATAGTTCCCTAAATCAAAAGCAAAAGAAATAACAATAAAACCAATACCGTGTGGCTGCAGTTCACGCTTGCGTGCACTGCCTTGCCACTACAGTGATGATGTACCCAATGAATATTCACAAGCGTCACCGTGAATATCATTAGGCCAAGTGTCGATTAAATTGTAGAGACAAATGCGAGGTCAAGCCCAATGAATTTTAGGCTCAACTCAAGGCGATGAGCAAAGTAGGAAGTCATGTACACTAAAACAAAGTCAAGAACATATAAATGCACATAAACAAGTGTAGTTCAATGACTAGACTAGCAAATGTAGTATACAAGTGATGCAGGCAAAATGGATTTATGCAACCTGAACCAACGGAGCACGAAGGCTCGAATGGCCAAATGCACATGGCAATGGTACAACATGGTGCAAAAGAAAGATGCAATTTACATCAAACTGCAATGAACCAAAAATCACAAAACCAACATCAACTAAATTCAAAGGGGTCAAGACAGCTTCAACACAAATTGAAACTGCTTATATACTCAAAGCACAGTGCTAAATGGCATGAACAAGACTCTAATGTACAGCCTCCATTGTATATATATATATATAGTAAAATGGCTGCAACATAATCAGGGTAGTAAAGAATGAATGCCACAACTTCAAAGAGCATGCGCAAGAGACTCGAAGCAGTGAGTCAAATATAGTTAAGACAGTGGTGAATATGCAGCACCCCGCAACACAAAGCAAACTCATGTGAACATGTACATGGGGACACAAATCTGGACTAATTTTCCATCAAATGAATAAGAAACAAAGACTAGGCTACTCAATGCATACAACATGCAGTGCAACAAAACTCAAGTTAAACTGAGTACAGTTCAATGCAAAAACAGGACCAGACCAACATATGAAATATGAAATATGAATATGTACATGAAGTAAACATATACATATATGTGTGCAGTCAGTTCAAGTCTAACCAAACAGTGAACCTCAATATCGAAATGAGACAGTAATGCAAGCAATGCCACAATATGCCTCAGAAATTATCCATATGCAATGAAGACAGTATTTGAAACTGAGATCGAAGTATATAATGTTAAACAACTCGAAGTCAAGTGATAAAAATCAGGTTTAAAAAGTCAGTGCTGAAGTTCAGATGGAAATCAAGTTGAAGCCATGTTCAATAGAAATTGAAGTCATGGTAGCCACAAAAATCAAAGCCGAAGCTTAGTATTGTTAACCAAAACAATGCAACACTCCAATGATCAGAGAATCGAGATAACCAGAGAACAAGTTTAATGATTTTAAATGAAAGGCAATAAGTATGTGAAATATACTCGTAAAACACTGGACAATGCATACAGAAGTCACCGGCAACATCAAAGCCGTGAAGAAGAAACTGTGGGTAAGAACCCAAGCAGTAATTGAATAAAACACTAGCCAATTCAAATCACTTTGCTGAAGAAGAGATCATCATCAAGTCAAGTTAAACGCCCAGCACAATTTATTTATTTTTCAAACCAAAGCGACCGAAGTCAAAGTCGAAGACAACAAGAACGAACGAAATCAACATCAACCAAAATCAAAACAAGCAGAGGAAATCACTAAATCGCAAGATTAAACTAGCTAGAATTAGATGTGAGTAAATAAGATTACTCACCTCGTTCGAAGCGAAGGCGAACTCGACCAAAAGGAGCGGCCGAAGTGAGCAACGAGGAGAGAGCTTCGATCGACCAGAGGCCAGCGCCTTCGAATGGAAAAGCCCTAATTTTTGAAAGGGGGTAACGAACGAAAATTGAGCAGCCATTATTTTCGCTTGCATTTTGTTTTAGGGTTTTTGAATTGAATGAAAATGGGAGAGGGAATCGGGTTCAAAATGAATGAACGCAAGAAAAGGGGACGGGTTATTCACTTTGCTAATTTCACGGCGACGATTAAAACATGGTCCACTATTTGATTTTCAAAGCCCACAATTCCTTTTAACCATTTGTAAAAGAATTTTAATTCAAATTTAAAAACTTCAATAGGTAATTAGTTAGGAAAAGTTATCGTCCAAAGACGATAATTAATCGGTACGAAATACCGGGTTGTTACAGACTCCCCTCCATAAAGAAATTGCGTCCTCGCAATCATAAAGAATAAATGGACAAAAGGTAACAACCATAAGAGCAAATCATCACAAGATGAAGAAATTCGAAATAGGAAGTTCACCATAAAGAGCATGAAAGAGTAAGCCTGAACATGTTTGCTCAAAGTCAAATCTTGTGAAACTTCAATTTCTTCAACAACACCGGGCTCAAGAATAAAAATCGGAACCCCTAAGGAATTTCCGTAGAAGGAAGACGTGTGAAAACGTCATAAATAACAGAAAATTGCGCCGGTAATAAGAGGCGATAAGCCAAGAAACCAATACGTTCAGTGATAGGAAATGGCCCAATATATCGAGGCACTAACTTTCCCGACCGACTGAAACGCACAACACCTTTCATAGGTGAGACACAAATAATTTGGAACAACAGCGTAGTACAATAACGATACGCCAGATGAATCAAAGCTTCATTAATTTGGAACGCCGAAGTAGTACAAAAACGGTACGTCCAATGAACCGAAAAGTCGGGACATCGATATAGTACAATAACGGTGCATCCGATGAACTGATCATCATAAAAGAACATCAGACGTAAGTCCATAAAAGGAATGAGACGAAGCTCAATAAAACGAAGTACATCGAAACGTCTGATGAACTTGGTAAAAAGATGATTCCATCCGGAAATCATCAAAGAAACAACCACTTGTTGCCTACGACAAGTGCATCGGTAACAAGATTTCCCCCCTCCGGGAGTGTTAAAGAATATCAAGATCATAAAATGTAAGGAACTCGAGTCAACGTGGTTGATGAAAATTAAGTTCCTTATGAGCAAATAAATATTCCCAAGATTCGTCATCAGGGTAGAGAACAAATTTCTCACCCAAAAATAATGATGCCAAATTTTTTAGAGCGAAATCAATAGCCAAGAGCACTAGATCATGCGTGGCATATCTAGTCTCAATAGGCATTTATGATTTAGAAACACAAGAGACAGAACTTTCTCTTACGCAAGAGAATGGCATGCAAACCAATACGATTAGCATTGGTACAAACGATAAAGTCTTGGTTCCCTCTGGAATCAAAAGAATAGAAGTATCGGAAAGGAGTTGTTTTAAATAATATTCTTTCCCGGAAAGTTAAAACTTTCGAAATTTACAATTTACTTTATGTAATTATCTTTTTAGAAAAATTTACATTTAAAATTCAATTTACTTTGTCTGATTGTCTCATCAAAGCGTCTAAGAGATTCCTATCGATAATCGTTGATCAAGCGCATCAACCAGAATTCTTAAAGCACTCAATGGGCAATACAATCACGAAAATCACCTTTTAATTTCATAAAAGAAATTCTCAAATTCTCAGCAAAATCTATTTATCAAATAGATGTTCAGAAAACACAAAACTGGATGAATGCAATTATCAGCAATATTCAATTATCAATTAGATAATTAGAATAAGGAAATCACAAAACAGCAATATCTAATTATCGATACGATAATTAGAAAACAACAAAATCTAATTATCAACAAAGATAATTAGAAAACAAAATTCGCAAATCGCAAAATTGCAGATATATAATTATCCAAAACGAGAATCAGAAATCTCAAATATCTGATTATCACAAACGATAATCAGAAACACAAATATCCTATTATCAAAAACGATAATCAGAAATAACAAGATTATCAAAAACGATAATCAGATCGAAAAGTATTTAATTATCTCAAACGATAATCAAATCCACAAATATTTAATTATCTCAATCGATAACCAAATCTCAAATATCTAATTATCACAAGCGATAATCAGAAACACAAATATCTGACTATCAAAAACGATAATCAGAAACACAAGATATTCAATTAACAAGTCCGGAATTAACCGAAATAGCAAACACACATGTCCCATAAACACGAGTTTTACTAAATCGTTTAATTCACTTCATCGTTTCCTTGAATGTGCAAAATTGTGTATTTTAAAATAGCATTTCACTTTCTCAAACGGATAAGTCCGGAATTAAACGAATCAGTAAAAGAAAGGGGTCATAGTCCTCGATTTTGCTGAAACGTTTAAATCGCTTCCTCAATCTTTTGAAAGCGTAAACTGTAAAAGTTTTGAAAATAATTTTTTATTTTTATTTTGAAACAATTTGGAAGGTAACAAATTTTAAAACACGTGATTAAAACAGCAACATCAGTAGCAATTGGCATCAAAATATAATACCAATGAATTTTCATTTGTCAAAAATGTCACAAGAATCTTCTCAAAGATAGACAGGGGTATCATACCCTAAACTTGTATTCATAACAAGTGAACGACACACGATTTCACCAATGCACAGAAATTGATAAAACATATCAATAGAAACCACGAAAATTGGTGAAACACAAATTCCAGAAGACTACACAAGAAATCCAGAAATCACAAAATGAGAGTATGAAAACTCAAATGGGAGTATGGAAACTCCAACGGGAGTATGAAAACTCACCTACACGTGAGCATGAAAACTCACCAACACGTGTAACACAAAGCGAGAACGGGAGCATGGAAACTCACCTACACGTAAGCGTGAAAACTCACCTACACGTGTAACGCAAAGCGAAATGCTATGTAAAAGAACATCAACAAGAGATAAATCGATATCACAAGGATCTTCTCAAAGATCCAAAGAGGGCGTCATACCCAAAACTTGTACTCATAACAAGTCAATAACACTAGAATTCACCAATGCTCAAAAGCTAGAAAATCATAACAATGAAAGTCATGAAAGTAGGTAAAACATAAATTCCAGAAATCAACACACGAAATCCAGAAAACACAAAGAGGGGGGAGGCCTATCACAAAATGGGAGTATGAAAACTCACCACACCGGTATCACAAAACGAGACGCTATCTCGTGGTGGCTAACCATTAAATTTTGACACACGAATGGTCCGAAGACCGTGGGGCGCTACCCCACATATGTGAGTCGCAACATCACACAAACGGGGTTTAGTCTCCCTCGTAGACAAAGAGACATCGCACAATCGCTAGTCTAAATCATAAAAAGGGGAAGGCCTATCACAAAATGGGAGCATGAAAACTCACCAACCGGTATCACAAAACGAGACGCTATCTCATGGTGGCCAACCATTAATTTTGACACATGAATGGCCCGAAGACCGTGGGGCGCTACCCCACATATGTGATGGCGAAACATCACACAAATGCGATGGCGAAACATCACAAAAGCGGGGTCTAGTCTCCCTCGCAGACAAAAAGACATCGCGCAGTTGCTAGTCTAAAACACAAAAATGACCGTCAATGATCATCAAGAAGTGTCAATTACACTAAGTTAGTGAATATAAAAGTTAAGCTTCATGTCCCATAACCACTTGCTTAACTTAAATACTTACGAACTAACTGTAAATCTCCACTAGAAAATTGTCACAAAAGTTTCAATCGAACAAGTCCAAAAATTAACCAACAAAGTAAACGCAAGCGTTTCATACCACTTGTTTTACTAAGCCGTTTAATTAGATTTCTTATCCGAGTGAGGTAAAGGCTTGTATATACTAGTAGATTGAAAAAAAAACGGTTTAGGAAAAGAGTTTGATATTGAAAATAGAGTTGAAAACATTTTGATAAAAGAGTTTTGATATTTACTACTAGTATTAAAACCTTTATATTTTTAAAGTGACAAGTCACAAAAATGATTGTAGAAACAATCAATCACAAGAATTCACATACGAAGACGTGAATAGAATCCAAAGAAATCGATGTCGAATTCATCGAAAGGTATGTTCACAAAAATCCCGAAGAAAAGGTCATCAAAGTTGCTAATAAATGATAGCAACAAATAGGGAAATAATCAAGAATCGATTAAATTCAAAAACCAAATCAATTCACTAAGATTCACATTCGAAGACATGAATAAAGTCCAAAGAATTCGATTCCAAATCCATCAAGATAGGAATACCCAAAAGTTCCTGAAATAGGAGTTATCAAAGTCGACAAAAGTGATAACAACTAATCGGAAAAGAAGAATCGATCAATAATTGGAAAAACGAAGCAAAACAAGCACAGATGCAAGAATGACTTTAACAAAAGTAAAAGTCAAGTCAATGTCGATATGGACCAGACAAAGTCCAAGACAATTTCTTTTATACTAAAGAAATTTTAAAACTATCAGAGAGAGGCACATGAAAGCCAACGAACCATGGATAAACAGACAGAGTCGACAATTGAAATGCAATATGTCGGATAAACAGACAGAGTCAACAATTGAAATGCAATTTGTCTCAAAGATTGATACCCAAAACCCAATTGTATGGAGACTGCATTATGTACACGAATCAGAGATAAGAATGCATATATACAGCAGTTCGAATAAACAATGCGAGTTCAAATTGAAGTGGGTACGAGTTGCAGCAATATGCAACTTGGTAGAGCATATACACAATGATACTTAGCAGTGCAAACTCAAATGAGCAAGTGCAATGGAGAATAGCAGCAATGCTCATGAATACGCGTTAGGAATTCATACCTAATAATCAAAGATGATCTTAGATAAAGATGTGAGATAAAACATCGACATATAGTTGTAACACATGTTCCATCTAGTTATGTTTTATATTCGTCCTAAACGCCAGGCTTTGATACCAAGCTGTGACGCCCCACCTCTATACCCACGCTAGTTAAGAACACTATGGTGTAGTGATGTCGACTAGCACGGAGAATAAGGCTGTTGAGGAGCGACCATACGTGTAATTGCCTTGTGCGAGCACCGGTATGTCAGATAGTAAAAAAATAAAACATTTCATTTCAGGAGGAAATCCGACATGCCGATGCAAACTCAAAGCTACTACACGGTGGCTATAATAGTCTAGGACAAAATATAAACTAATAACACAGATAATATGAATGCGGAACAAAGATGAAACAGAAAATCTCATATACATATATAAAAACTGATGTCCGTTACAATACATTTGACACGGTACATGTGATACAACTACAACAGTCGACTCAGGATGTTATATATACAAGTACATTATCGACTAATATACATGAATACATATCAACCTATACTATGACACGACAACTCCAAAAGATATGAAAAGTCTTCATAGCTCAAGCAGCACCCCAAAGTAGAATATCTACAACCTGAAAATACTCGGTCTGACCCGAGTATTAAATTCAAAAGAAAATAATACTCGGGTCAGTCTAATTCAAACTCAGTTATTAGTGCACAGAAGCAATAATAATTAAATAATGAATAGACGACAGCCACAATAAATCTCGTCTATCCAATCACTAACAAGGATGAATTGGACAAAGGAAACAATCAAGTAATTGGAAACATCAATTAAAACGTCAACTCGAGTAGGGCTGCAGTATACGCAAGCGTGTACTGCCTCGCCACTACAACATATGGAATACGAAATAGTTCCCTAACTCAAAAGAAAAAGAAATAACAATAAAACCAATACCGTGTGGCTGCAGTTCACGCTTGCGTGCACTGCCTTGCCACTACAGTGATGATGTACCCAATGAATATTCATAAGCGTCGTCGTGAATATCATAAGGCCAAGTTTCGATTAAATTGCAGAGACAAATGCAGGGTCAAGCCCAATGAATTTTAGGCTCAACTCAAGGCGATGAGCAAAGTAGGAAGTCATGTACACTAAAACAAAGTCAAGAACGTATAAATGCACATAAACAAGTGTAGTTCAATGACTAGACTAGCAAATGTAGTATACAAGTGATGCAGGCAAAATGGATTTACGCAACCTGAACCAACAAAGCACGAAGGCTCGAATGGCCAAATGCACATGGCAATGGTACAACATGGTGCAAAAGAAAGATGCAATTTACATCAAACTGCAATGAACCAAAAATCACAAAACCAACATCAACTAAATTCAAAGGGGTCAAGACAGCTTCAACACAAATTGAAACTGCTTATATACTCGAAGCACAGTGCCAAATGGCATGAACAAGACTCTAATGTACAGCCTCCATTGTATATATATATATATACACAATAAAATGGCTGCAACATAATCAGGGTAGTAAAGAATGAATGCCACAACATTAAAGAGCATGCGCAAGAGACTCGAAGCAGTGAGTCAAATATAGTTAAGACAGTGGTGAATATGCAGCACCACGCAACACAAAGCAAACTCGTGTGAACATGTACATGGGGACACAAATCTGGACTAATTTTCCATCAGATGAATAAGAAACAAAGACCAGGCTACTCAATGCATACAACATGCAGTGCAACAAAACTCAAGTTAAACTGAGTACATTTCAATGAAAAAACAGGACCAGACCAACATATGAAATATGAATATGTACATGAAGTAAACATATACATATATGTGTGCAGTCAGTTCAAGTCTAACCAAACAGTGAACCTCAATATCGAAATGAGACAGTAATGCAAGCAATGCCACAATATGCGTCAGAAATTATCCATATGCAATGAAGACAATATTTGAAACTTAGATCGAAATATATAATGTTAAACAACTCGAAGTCAAGTGATAAAAATCAGGTTTAAAAAGTCAGTGCTGAAGTTCAGATGGAAATCAAGTTGAAGCCATGTTCAATAGAAATTGAAATCATGGTAGCCACAAAAATCAATGCCGAAGCTTAGTATTGTTAACCAAAACATTGCAACACTCCAATGATCAGAGAATCGAGATAACCAGAGAACAAGTTTAATGATTTTAAATGAATGGCAATAAGTATGTGAAATATATACGTAAAACACTGGACAGTGCATACAGAAGTCACCGGCAACATCAAAACCGTGAAGAAGAAACTGTGGGTAAGAACCCAAGCAGTAATTGAATAAAACACTAGCCAATTCAAATCACTTTGCTGAAGAAGAGATCATCATCACGTTAAATTAAACGCCCAGCACAATTTATTTATTTTTCAAACCAAAGCGACCGAAGTCAAAGTCGAAGACAACAAGAACGAACGGAATCAACACCAACCAAAATCAAAACAAGCAGAGGAAATCACTAAATCGCAAGATTAAACTAGCTAGAATTAGATGTGAGTAAATAAGATTACTCACATCGTTCGAAGCGAAGGCGAACTCGACCAAAAGGAGCGGCTGAAGTGAGCAACGAGGAGAGAGCTTCGATCGACCAGAGGCCAGCGCCTTCGAATGGAAAAGCCCTAATTTTTGAAAGGGGGGAACGAACGAAAATTGAGAAGCCATTATTTTCGCTTGCGTTTTGTTTTAGGGTTTTTGAATTGAATGAAAATGAGAGAGGCGATCGGTTTCAAAATGAATGAAAACAAGAAAAGGGGATGGGTTATTCACTTTGCGAATTTCACGGCAACGATTAAAACATGGGCCACTATTTGATTTTCAAAGCCCATAATTCCTTTTAACCATTTATAAAAGAATTTTAATTGAAATTTAAAAACTTCAATAGGCAATTAGTTAGGAAAAGTAATCATCCAAAGACGATAATTAATCGGTACGAAATACTTGGTTGTTACACATTTCATTAAAATAATTTGAAAATTATTAATTAACAGAACATAGAAATTTAAATGCCCGGTTCTTTTTTTCAAATCGTTTGAAATAAACATACACACCTATATCTTTAATACATATCAAATCATACCTTTGGAGTTTAAGCCAAAACCCATTTACCCAAAATAATTTTTGAAGAAAAGCAAAGCTTCTTAGAAGTCTCCCCACTTTGAGACTCGAAAATGAACGTCGATGATGCTGCGCAGTCATCACCGAAATTGTTTTCCAGCGACAGAAGAGAGGAATACTAAATTCATTCCTTCTTAAAAATCATTTAAAAATATTTCCTATAAATATTTTCCAACTAATATCATAATATATTTTCTTCAAAACTTTGAGAAACATTTTCGATATCTCCAGGTCTTAAATTCAATTTTTTCAAATTTAAATCTATTTTAATTCATAAGTCACCTTTATAAAATAGTCTTATAGGATTTTCTTTCTTAAAACATTCCACAAGTGTTTTATGATTGTTCATTTTGTAATTCATCTTATTTATTAAATTACAATATCCAATTAATGATAATGACCAATATTATCATTCCTAACAACCAGGTAAGCTAGATAAGTCACAATAAATTTTGAAAATAAATTCTTTATATACAAAATATAATTAGGGCAAAATTATTTTATTTACCAAATTTCAAAAAAATACTATGTCGAATTGTTCTGTTTAAGTGTTTAGAGATCCCTATCAATGACGTTAATTACTCGTATTGACCAGAATCCATAAGCCACTCAACAAATCAACCGACACAATATAAAACATTTTACATCACTAACAAATACGCTCTCTCATATATATATTCACTCAGCGACTCATCATAGGGTATTACTACCCTATTTATAAAGAGTCAGACCCCACAAAGCTAAGGTTATCGCTAAACCAAAGCTCTGATACCAATTGTAACGACCCGCCTTTAGGACAGTTTAAACCGACGATCAAATACACATGTCGATTCCAAACCATTCAAAAGGGCCGATGGTTATTGGGGTAAATAAGGAAAGAAAAGAAATAAAGGAAATGAAACAACACAGAATCTCACAGCGGAACGATAAAAGATAATAGTCAAATAAACAGTTCATGAAGCTGTTTACTATACTTTGACAATTATTTATACAACATTTATCAGAGTTATACATATACAACAGAACAATTAAAATAATGCAAGAGATAGCATGATGCAAGGGTAAAAATAGTAATAGTATACCAAATCTTCGTCTTCATCCTCCAGAATAGATCTTCAAAATCTGAAAAACTCAGGACTGACCCGAGCGTAGTGAAAAGACAAAACACTCGAGTCAGGACTAAAATATCCTTATGAAAGTTAAATCAATCGTAAATAAATATGAGTGTAACGGCGTCATAGATGTTTACGGGGTTTGACATCTCATATCCAGTGTCAACGTGCGTGCAATAACTCAAGAGATGTTACGGGATTTTCCATCTCTTAAGGATCCGTTAAACTATCTACTATGTAGTAATATACGCTAAGTAGATAATGCCTATCAGTAATATAAAGTATCAAAATAGCATTAAGGCGTTACCATAATCCCCCTTAACACATTTTTATAATTCCATAGTCTATACCGCACCGTAAGCCCCACCGTAAACTGGTGGTTATCAGAGGGTACCCCATAGGTATAACACAAAACATAACGTAGTGGTCGCGAATAGGATATTCAGTATGACAAGGTACATGAGGCGATAGCAACTAGGATACTAGTAGTTGCGTGATCCGGACTGATATTGAGCATAGCCAGCAGCTACCCCAACACCGCGAAACAACACTCCCAAATCAAGGGGTACACCCAAATCGAATCACAAATGTAATAGATATGGTATCGAAGAAGTGTGTCCGCTAGAGATGGCGAACCTCAATGGCCCGGCGCGGCTCCTGTTTTAGTCATGTCAGGGGTCATCCAATATCGTTCTTTTTCTTCAATCAACACGTTCACCAAACCATCCATTTCATTCTGGATCAACACTCCGCGTATAATAGTTATTAAAGTGGTTTTCGGTATCGACAGAGAGTATGTCCATATCCGATCCCGGTCTCTTTAATAACTACGTATTATTACACCGTTGGCTCTTTTACATTTCAAATCGATTCATAATTGATATCAAAATATCATATTCGCTTCAAAAATCAAATCCATTTCAAATATCATCGTATCTATTCAAAAGTAAGATTCCGTTTCAAAAATCATTTTTCGCATCAATATCTCATTTCGATTTCAAAATCATTTCGAATTTTAATTTAGGTTGCAACTTCATTTAACCCAATTCGTATTTGAATTCAAGATTTAAATATAAACATTTCACCTTATTGACCAGCTTAGAATTTTAGAAAATAGTTTTAAGTAGTTTAAAAGTAGTTTTGAATAATTAAAATAGTTAAAAACACTTAAAATCGTAAAATGGATTTGAAATAGATAAATTAGTTTAAAATAATTTAAATTGGGTTAAGTAGATTTAAAATAGATAAAAATAGTTTAAGTATTCAAAATATGGTTTATATAACTGAGTAATTTGGTACAAAATAAAACAGCTTCAAACCAAACCATTTCAATTATGACTTCCCAATTCAAAACAATTTCAATTTCCCTTCTACCAGTTCAATTCCGATTTCAATTCAAATCAATGTCAACTTTGACTTCAAATTAATTCAATTTTACATTCACCTTTAATTTATTCAATTTCAATTTATATCGATTTCGGAGCTTGATTTTTCAAAATATCAATTCATAACACTTAACAAAATTATCTTTCAATATTCAAATTTAAAACCCAATTACAAATGTGATTCAATTCCAAACTCAATTTCAAAATATCTTTTTTTTATATCGCTTTTACTTAGTAATGCTCCAAGCTCGAAGTAATGTTCAATCTTTAAAACAAATAAATTTTTGAAATTCAATCATATCCAACTTTTAAATTTCAAAGTCTCAACTTAAATTATTTACCAATTTCTTTTAATCAACATTTATTTCAACATTCTAAACTCAATTTTTCGATACATTCGATTTCTATAAATTGATTTCTATTTATAACTTTTAAATCAAAACATTTAAATAAATTTCAAATCGACGATTTCAAAAACTATTAATTTAGCCAATCCAGTGTCTGTATATAATTTTCTATCCTCTGGCCAAGTGATTATTTATTTCAATTAAATGTCAGGGATGAATATATATCACTTAAATCAAATCACAGTTTCATATGTATGCATAATAGGATATATATAAGCAAATAACATCCAAACATTTAAATATCAACCAATAGCATCCATCGAAATACATCATCCAATAGACAATAAAATTCATGTCAATTTCATAGTTATCAATGTCAGGTAATTTAATCGCAATTCAATTTTAATTTCAATTTAACTGTTCAATTAAATTTTCAACGGTTAATTCAAATGACAATCTATATGACAATTAAATTTATCAAACAACGACAAATAAATAAAAATCATAATACTTCATAATATCAAATTTAACTAGCATAAAGATATTTAGTATGTTGCGAGCGTTATAAAACACTCACATTGATTTTTACGATTTTAAATCAAATCGAACGATGTTCGATTTAACCCGAAATTTTCTCTAACTCAAAACGATTTCAATCCATTTCCATAGCGTAGTATTTGATAATACGAACGCAACGCAACTTGTTTCGTGCAATTCCGACCTCGTATGACAAAGTTATGATAGTTTAAAATTTATTCGAATTATAATATAAATAATTTACAATTTATATTATCTTTTCTAACCCAAACCATCTGGACCGTTGATCTAGCTTCATTGAATCCAGGCCGTGCATGCAACAATCTTCCTCCCTCTCCAGTTTCAAAGCGCGACATCGAACCCATACACGCAAGCTAGGGCATGCCGCCGATCCCACCATATCGACCAAAACCCCATCACTCCACCACCATTCGAACGACCATCACCAGAGCTACCCACGGCCAGAACGCAACAGAGCTCGGTCACTCCCCTTCGTTGAAAAACGTGCGCGAACACGGCGCCTTCCAGCTCCAATTGCCGATGATTGCCTCAACTATAAACGATCATATCCGTATGGATTGCAAGATCTCCCCTAGCCCTTCAACATTGTAGTTGATAGTTTTTGGTAAAAGTCGATGGATTGGGAGATAACGAAGGAGGAAGCTTGCGCATTTATGGCCATTGAATATAGCACAGGCGGCGGCTAGGGTTTTCTGAGTAGGGTTTGCAATTTGTGAAAATGGGTGTCCTTTTATAGAATTTTAACGAACACTATTCATCCCGGAGTTTTCGAACTCCAAATCTCGCGCGATGACCGGCGTTTCTAGGGTTATCCCGCGTTCCGGACACAATGGAACAGGTTTCGGAAGCTAATTCGATCGTCTGTGCGAGTTACGGCAATAAACGATCAAATTTAAATTAAACCGATTAACTAAATTTCTAGGCGTTTTGGCTTGCCCCGGACAAACGATAAATCCGATTGACTTGAAATTTGAAATCTTACAATAATATCACATTACGGATCCGATGAAACTAGTTGCGTCAAAATCTGAGACTGTTTGAAAAATGGCTATTTTAACTCGTCAATTAAATATTAAACTATTCAATTTTCACAAACTTTATTTTAATTCGATTTTAAAAGTTCTACAACATCATTATAACTTTAATATGATAAAATAGAATTTACAAATCATTTTTAATCATATCAAACCCGTTATTCAATTATCCAATAAATTCGAATTTTAAAATCTTATTAACTCTATTATAATCCCAATATAACTTACATTCACTTTGGAAACAAATTTGAATCATATTAAATCAAATTTCAATTATTCACTCTATTTTCATATATAAAATTTCAATATCAAATTAATCGTATCAAATTCGGAATTTAATTATTCAAACATTTGTAATATTAAATTTAAACAAATTTGATTATTCTTAAATCACTATCTTTTGAAATATTCAAAACGAACTTATAAAATTTACCAAATTCAAATTATAGAACAACAATTTTCATTAAAACAGTTATTCAATTCCCGTTGTTTAATTATTCAATAAATTCCAAATATTAAATTTAAACAATTTAATTGTTCAATATTTGACGGATTTCAATATTGGATTTTTAAATAAAAATTTCATTATTAGTCGATTTACTATATTACCTCAAATGAATTCCACATTATTATTTAACTAAAGTTAGAGATAATGCGCTCAACTAATATATAAACTTTCATTTCAATTGCTATTGGTTCACAACTTCAATTCGACTAACTAAATGAATAGGTAACTTAAATAATTATCACCGTTAACTTTTAGTTACTTATAAGTTTATTATTTACAAACAAGCGTCACAATTACCTATACAATACAAATTCACTCAATTACCTTTGACTACATATTTATTTCAATTGATTTGGGATTTCATTCAATTCATAAATAATTAACTTAGATAAAATTTGTTGCATTTCATTCTAGTTATTACTATTCCAAACGACTTACAAATTTTTTTCTAACACTAAATCACGAAATCTTTTTAATTACCTATTTTAATTATCGAAAATTTACGGGTCGTTACATTAGGTATGCAAATTGGTGAGCTATTGGAGAAAGGCTTCATCTGATGAACCATATCTGAGTGGGAAGTGCCAGTCGTCTTTGGTACAATGGCGAATGGTTCCCTTCGACTTAGCATAGACTATAGAGAATTGAATAAGCTCACGACGAAGAACCGTTACCCACTTCTTAGGATAGACGATCTTTTCAATCAGTTGGTTGGCTCTTCGGTATTTTCTCAGCTTGATTTAGCCGCTGCATTGGATCTGCTTATACAAATAATAATCAACATAGCTGAATTTGTTACATTATTAAATTCTAGCAATACTAGGCTCTACAAAGAAAATGGCAGGCACGTAGTGGATTTTGGATTCCATACAAATGATTAGGTGAAGGGACTACCTTTTCGAAAGTCGGTACACCTATAGAGGGATGTACCTAGGGTCCAGATACTGGGCGCGCAAACCAACACAAGACCGACCTACCCCTCGCTAGATAGTACCGAATATGTCATCACTCCGGTCGTTACCAACCTAAAATCCATAACCATAAGCATACATCAACAATAATCAGATACACGACGTCATAGCGGGTAAAGATATATCTAGAAGAGTGATGACATCTTCTAATGGGAGCAACCTATTTTAGCTTTGTTGCTTCTATCCCTGTTTCAGTCATTTCCGAGGAGTGAGGCCAAAAGAGGTATCGATTACCTTTCACATATCACATATCACATATCACATCATCTTTGAATGCCACATTGCCATTCTCATTAACTACTAATTGCCTTCCACAAACTATTACCCTTGAGCTCGTATGTCTCAAGGAGGGTGTTAAGCTAAGAGAAGTTGCCTTCTCCACCACCACATGATATACATTTGTAAAAACCAATGTACATAATCTTAGAAATAAAATATCAGACACTCATCCATGCAATTTGTTCAGGAACAGGACAAACCAAAAATACTCTCCTACCACATCTTATAGGAATAGTGGTGACATCCCTTACAATGGATATTTCATAACGAAGAGACTACTGCTACTATATGTGTATTGGGCTTTTAACCCCAAATGATCAACAAGCAGTCCTTCATTATGAAAATCCTAAATATCAATTTGATCTACCAACCTGCACAATTGTCGCAAATATGTTGGTTCGAAGTGGTTTTCAGATAAATATTATCCCAGTATCTTCGCACCAACAACTTAAAAGCATTTCTCAACCTCACACAGAAACCAAGTCTCGTAGACTTATCACGTCTCCAACTTTCAATTGCTATCCTTTGGCCCAGAAGGAAGCTCGATGGATTGGAGTAATCACTCCGCACTACACGAATCAACATCCTCAACAAAAACGATAATCAAGCTTACACAATCAGTTACATACTGTGTAAGATTAATTAGTTTCTACATCAAGTGGAGAAACTAAAATGGCCAAATTTGATAATCGGTTATTTAACTATTAAAGTAACAAATAAAATCTAGGACATAAGTAGTCACCGGGCCTAATTTTATTAATCGTTTATAAATCAAATCACATTCCAATTATTCACTTCAAAATATCTTTTAAAAGGTAATATTCAAAGCCATTTCACTTATTGGATATTTGGAAAACATTTTCATATACTTATTTTAATAATAAGTGAATTCACAATTTGTTTTATTTCAACACTTAGAATATATTTTACATACTTAATTCAATGATTAAATATAAATGCCAATCTTTAAGGAAAACATTCTTCAAAACATATGTTATTTGGGTCAAAACAAATGTTGCGTAAAACATCGTTGCGACAACCCAAAAATACTGGTACATGGATTCAACTAACTATATTGGCAAATTCTATTTCAACTCGACTATTTATTTAGTAGCTCCCTAAAAATTAAAAATTGCTGTAAACCCAAAAACTAACTTAGCAACCCCCTACCAATTCCAAAACACATCATGCAAAATGTGAAAAATTGAATTTTTTCGTCACAGATTTAGAAACTATGGTTAGAATTTTTTCTTCATTGATTTAGAAACTTAGTAGTGAAAAATTGAATTTTTCTTAATAAAGTCTATAAACTCAAAAAATAAATTAGTAGCGAAAAATTAAATTTTTTCTTCGCTGATTTAGAAACCCTGTTCATATTTTCTTCAGAACTAAAATTAAAAAAGTCGGTAAACCCGAAAAATAACTTAGCAGTGAAAAAGTAAAAAATTTCTTCATTGATTTAGGAACTAGAGTTTTGAATAAGCGGTGCTTTAGACAGTAAGAAACTGACGTAAGAGGAAGATAATGGAATTGAGAAGAAAGAAAGTACGCATCTTTCTAAGGGTATTTTAGTCTTTAAAATTTTATTTATTTTAAGGGGGCTACTAAGTAATTATCTGTGTTGAAATAGAATTTGCCAACTATATTTAATATTTCCTTTTGACAATCATTTACTATAACAAAAATGTTAAAGTCCATGCTTTCCTTACTTTTCATGAAAACGTCTATTTCAACAATAAATTTTGAAATTTATGTTTTCGATATTCACGCAATTTAATTCACTTTTCAAAACCACTTAGACTCCATTTATAAAAATCACTTGCAAAACATTTGCTTAATAGATCATTTACTTTGAAAACGTGAATATAATTCTTTTATAAACTTCCATATTTAATCTATCAAAATAAGTTGATTTCACCTTTATAAAAGAATGTTATATATCTTGTTTCTATTTTGTAAAATCTCCCGTTTTGTACTCACTTATATTTACAGAATTCTATTTTATAAATTCATTCTTTTCTAAACTTCATTTGTTATAAAAATACAATTATAAACTCTTTTCACAAAAGTATAATTTATTTATAAAAATCCATTTATAAAACATTGGCTTTAAATGCATTATAAAATATTGGTTTCAAATCCAATTATAAAACTATTCATCATATTTAAATTTCAAATCCACACACACACACACATAAAATATATTTATAAAACATCGTTTAAAAGCTATTATGCTATTTATAAAATGTAACGACCCGGAATTTTGACGATATATTTTAATAAATATTTAATCTAAATTAAATCAAATATAAGCTGGTCAACATTTAAATTTATGAGATATTAAATGTTTAACAGTTATATATGTTTATAAAAGGAAATTTTGATTTGAAATTTAAAATTTAAATACTTCAAAACCATGTAAAATAAAATAGGATTTATTCAATAGAATTAAATCAAAGATTCATTATTTGATATTTGATAAAATACATATGAATACGCCTTTAGTTTTTAAAATGATAAGTTTTAAAATTTACAAACATGAAATTATTTCACATAAATATGGAAGTGCAAAATTAGTATAAAACACAGATTATAATTATAAGATGTAATCAAAGTTACATAAATATACAAAATATAAATTATCATTTGACATATATAAAAACAAGTATTTTTAGACAAACAATGATCTTAAACATCCACATTTGTACAACACAACAACCATAAATAAACTATGAAAAACATCATTTGAACAAGTAAACAATCTCATATAAAATATAACTATCAATATAAATATACATATATGTTGACTATAACTTTGAGTTGGTGCTGTGTACAGCTTTGTGCTTCGTGAAAACAGAGTGAACTTAAATATAAAACTAGTCTCACTTCAAAATAATAATAAACAAAAATCTGTAGCTTGTATATAAGCAAACAAGAAACAAAGTTTACTTCAAATAGAATACAAACAAAAACCTGTATCTTGCAAGATAGGCTAGCCGAAATAAATTTAATATCTTTGTACAACAAATAGTAATTATTAGTATACATTAAATACTTGCCATCAAAATTAATAACATAAGCATTAATTAGCTTAACTTATTGTTTAAACAAGTACACAGCCGAGATCAATATCTTTTCATTTTGCAGTGAAATTTAATATCAATGTCTTATTGGTCAAACATTGTGGCTGGCCAGTTACAACCTATTATTCAGTAGCTTTAACTAATATATATCCATCTTTGTATCATTAGTTTATTTATATAAACTTTAGTTTTAAAAACAAACCCGAGAAACATATGTTTTGGCTTTGGAAACACAATTTAATTTAACAGCAAAAGCAAAGAAAGAGTTCAGGGTAGATCAACTGTAGTTCCTTCATCATACTTTCTATTCAACAGTTTTTGGCTGGTGAGTAAACAAAACTGATTTCCAAATTTAGCTTGTATATTTACTTTTTGAATGATCTGTGCTTGATACGGTTTAAGCAAACTACTCTGTGTATATTGGTTTACACTGGGAACTTTTATAGTTCGTTCTTCAGTAAATTTAAGTTTTGAACAAAATGAAGCCAAGAAACCTAAAATACTTATTCATAAAATCATTTGAATTGTGTATTGTGAAAATTCAAGTTTGTTTAGTTTAAAAACAAGGCCTGCAAACATGATGGAAAGTTTAGACAGTATGATGTAAATACTGTATTTCAACCTAAAGGTAAACAAGAAATCAAAGTGAAAAAAAACTCAAATGTTTAAATTTGAAATTTCAATAAAATATTTAGATTTCATACCAGAAATTATGATTTTTAACATAAAATTTATGATTTTTATGCAAAAGTATTACGAGCAGTTTTGAAATGAAACAAAAATGGTTTTTTGTAAATTTTGGAAGATAGAGTAATCTGTAATTCTTGAGATTTGGAATGAAGCAAGATTTAAGTCGTGTTAACACTAGAAAAATGTCTAATTATTTTTCAAATTCATAGATTTCGAGTTTGGATCAAGAATAGGGTTTAGTGCTAATATCTTTTCATGCTCTGTAAAATTATGAGTTGCGGCATCTTTTGTCAACCGAGTGACACGCGACTTCAGGAGGAGTTGGAGGGGGGTATGAGTGACGTATTGGAGGAGTTTCATCGCCTCCGGTGATGGATGGTGGCCGTGTGAGGTAATTTACGGTGAGACGTTCATGTACGTGTTCGAGCAGCAGGTCATTTTTTGATCTGGAACTTTTCGATGGGTTTCGAGTTTAAATTTTGGAAGTCGTGATGTTTTGGGATATGCGGGGGCTGCCGCGAGTCGCTAGTGGCCAAGCGCACCACCGTGCACGTGCACGGTGGCGTAGGGGATGTCTGATGACGCGTGCTCATACTCGAGGTATTTAGATGTTGGCTTCGAGTCTGTCTTTGGGTTTGCCTGGGTATGATCGCGTGAGTGTTGTATTTAAACTCTAACTTAACTGTTAAAAAAAAAAAAGAGAAGGAAAGAAAAACTGGAGAGAAGAAGAAAGGGGAAGGGAGAGAAACACGGGGAAGGTGGGGGAAAAGCACGAGACTGTCACGAGGAAACAGGGGAGATGTTCGGGTCCTTATCAAGTGAGCATACAACATAATTTCTACTTGAAAATCTAATTGAAAATTTTAAATTTGTTAATTAAAATAAATTATATGTTAAAGAAATTATAAGCTTAATCAAGTTAACATATTACTGGAAGTTAATTAATGAAAATTAACCAAGTGTTAAATCAGGGCTTTACTATTAAATTGATAATTAAAGGTAATTTGTAAATAATTAATTTATTTTAATAAGTAAGTCATTAATTATTAAGTGATAATTAAGAATTAACTAATTATTTGTTTATTTGAGAAATAGTTAATGAATAGATAAATAATTAAGTAAAGGTTAGATAATTTATAAATTACAAATTAATGATTAACTAATTAATTAATTAATCGTTAATCAGCTAATTAATCAGTAATTAATTTACAGAATAAAATAGTTTATACTTAAGAAAATAATTTAGTTAAGTAAAACCAAACTGTTTGATATGCATTGATAACTCTGTTTGGTTGACTGTGATATCTGTTGATGATACTTCTGTGATATGTGTGATACATTATGGATATCTGTGTTAACTGTATATGGTTTATCTGATATATCTGTTATGTTAATTTCTGATATTTAATTAAACTGTTAAGTTAAATAGACAACTTGGCCCTTAAAATGGCGTTTGGATCCGATGAGACCGGGATCGGAAGAATCAAATTTTGATTCTCCGAAAACCACATCGATCCAAATTAAACGATAGGTCGGGACTTATCAAATGAAGGTCGAGATGGTGTTTCAGAATGCAAGGGTTATCGTCGTTAACTCTGAGGGAGATTCCAAAATGAGTGTAACGAGATAATACCTTCGGTTTCGTTCGAACCCGGAACGAACTTGTATGGATTGAATGCTTTCAACACATCGTCAGGCGGACGATGAGCATTCTAAGATAATGTTCAATAAAGGTAATCGTAGCCTCAAGCCTCATCAACCGGGAATGGCTAAAACAGGGGAGATGCAGCAAGGTTAGGTGGGTCATGCCCAAGCAGGACAAGATATTCCCCTGTCTAGATGTCCCTTTTTATTTCGGCTTAGTGGGCAGTTGTTGGCCACAACTGCGGGGTTATCTTGTTCGGGACTGTTCAGTAAGGAATGGTTCCGGCCTTGTGTTGCAGGGGATGAAGGGGGTAATCCTCGGTACGGTGATCTAGGCCCCGTACTGTGACGGGCGGTACCCCAGTAGCCCTGCCATTGTATGGGATCCAATTTCCAATAAGCGCCGTACGATTTGATTGTGCCCAACTATGTTGAAATGTGAGATGTAAGCATTTCAGCTATTTCTGTATTTTACTTGAAAACCCTAGACACTATTATAATATCACAGAATTTCCTATAAAATGTTTTGGTTAGCGTAAGGTAAAAACTTACCCGTATTTATTTGTGGGAAGTCTTACGTGATACCTTTATTTTCAAATGATTTTCAAAGTTAAGCAATTTTAACCTGTTTACTCATACCAGACCCATGTCTGACCCGGAGTTTATATTTTATGTTTTCATAAACTCTTGGGTACTCAAATTTTTACGAGTAGCCAAGTGATAGGTATTGGAAGTGTTGACTTTCTGGAGGAGCTCTTTTTGGAGGAAGACCAGACGTATGTATCTATATATGTAGTTCCGTTGTGTAGTTAGTGTATGCTGTATTTTGGATGTATGTATGGACATGTATGTATATGACAGTACTGTTATCTGATATTGTAAGACTCTGATGTATGTATAACTATGTAATAGTTATGTGATGTATTATATTTTGTTCCATTCCGCTGTGAGATTCTGATGTTGTTATTCTTTCTTTCTATTCTTTTCTATTTCTATCCCTTTCTTTCTTAATGATGAAACGTCTTTCTGGGGTTGAGAAAGGCGGGTCGTCACATAAAATATACTTTTATAAAACCATTCGAGTTCTCTATTTAAAGTATTTCACAAAACTATAACTTAATAACATCGAAAATCATACCTTTATTTATTTAAATAAAATCCTTTCTCTTTTAAATCCATCTAAATTATTAAAATGTATATAATTCCAAAATCACTTTGAAATCCATTTTTAAACAAAAACATCATTTTATTATTTTGAAATTCCAAAATATAGTCCAATGCTACAACAACACTAAATAAGGTGATTCACATGGATAATAACAACCATGGAATCCAACACATCAAATATCACATAATACCATAAGTATAACAATATGTGTAAATAAACATCAACCGTAGTGAGGAATTTTGTTGGATCCCTCCAACCGGTTACCTGTAACAAATATACATATGAAAAAAATATGTACAATATCTGCTTCGAGGCAGACACGCGTACAAATGGTCATCCGCTCATACACGGGAACGTTTAGGGTTTCGTTAGCTCCGATCGGCCGGAATATATCCAACTACTAACTATTATAGCATAACATCCAAACTTCCAATATATATATGTATGTATGTATATCCAATAGTCATCAAAACATCATAATAAAATATTTCCACTTATATAAAAATAGAAGTGCATAAGAAAAAGTGAGTTTTACTCACTTTGGTTGCAGTCGCCATTGTAGCGTTTATTTCAATTATAAAAGAACAAGCATTCAAATTTAACCAAAATTTTCACTACTCAAATAATTCTCAATCCCGCTCCATCGCATAGCATTTTCAGTAACGAACCCAATGCAATTCGTTTCATCTGATTTTGACATCGTATGACAAAGTTATAGCAATTATAAGATTACAGGAATTTTTTAAATATAATAGTTTACAATTTTTTAATTAACCTCAGTTAAATCGTGGCCACCCAGTTTGAATTGAGAGATCCAAGCCGCTATTCCCTTTCTTCTTCGTTCATGCACGCTTCAGTTTACACGAAACCCGTCTTCACGCAAGCGTTCAAACTTACGCCGTTCCACCATCGCTCGCCTAGAACACGATCAACCACTGCCAAACCCATCGGCCGAAGCTAATTCGAACTCGGCGCCTGTAGGCCTGGGTAAACACCCACGAACGCCATGCATACACAGCCAGATCTAGGCCACCAAGAAGCTCCTATGACGATCATCACCGTTGAATTTGTAGATCTGTACACGCTCTACAATTTTCTAGTTGGAGGTTTTTTGCTAATAGCTGATGGATTGGAAGATAATTGGGTGAGAAGGATCAAAGTTTCTGGCCATTGATTTTGTTAGTGGCGGCTGCGCCTTTCTACTAGGGTTAGGTTTGCAAATAATGGTCCTTATATAGGCAAGTTCAAAACAACATTCACTCAGAAAATTTCCAAACTCCGAACGAGGCGTGCCACCTGACATTTATAATATTTTACCTATATTCCGAACACAATGGAATATATATCGGAAGCTAATTCCATTGTATTTGGAATATAAGTTTTCAAATAGAATTATTCTAATTCTAATTCAAATAGGATTTAAAACAACTTTAGAGATCATTTTTGTTCACATTAGATTCCAAAATCATTTAATTAACTGATTTGACTTATAATATTCATTTTTCAATACTTAAGTTCAATTAAACATTCTAAATTCAGGTGATTGAAAAACTAGATCGTCCCAAATAGTATCTCGTTTTGATTTATATGGCTGATTTTGCAAAAAATTTCCTCTAATTTTGAGAAATCTTGCTTCTTTGTTGCAAAGTTTCCATACATTCAACGCTATTCAGATTTCACTTACATTCATTATTTTTCCTTTGTAGTTTCATTTTAATTCATTTGAATGATTATACTTGTATTAATCATAATTTTTTTTTTTGTGTTCCTACGAGTCATGCGGCAAAGATGGTAGTTTTATTTCGCAATAACTTTTTTTTTTGTGAGTTAGACATGAGCCGAGATGAGATCATTGCCAAATTGAGATAGTCTCATTTTCTTACTGTTTTTTTGGTATTTGTTGAAATCCTACTATTATTATATGAACATGCATGTAAATAAAATAGTTACATGCATGATATGTAAAATTGAGACATAGTGTTTATATTTACAAATCAAACACGTGACAGGTTGCGTTCTCGACGAACAATATCGAAGTGAGGAATCATAATGAGGAAGTTGGTTGAATGAGAAATACGTTTCAATGCGAATGAAAATTTTGAGCAAAGTATTTGAAATGTATATACTAAAATAAAATAAAGGGGTTTTTAGGCTCAAGGAAAAAGATAAAAAAAAATTTAGTTTCAAGGACAAAAATTTTGTTTTTTAGGCCGAATGACATTTTTTAGTGTAAATCACAGAAGATAGTTGTAACTATCATTTTCAGTTTACACTAAAAAGCGTCATTCGGACTAAAAAGCAAACTCGTTGTCCCTCAGATTATTTTTTTTACAACTTCTTTCTTGTGCCAATTTACCTGAATTTATAATTAATTAATTAATTATTTGTATTTTACCAAATAATATGTGTCAATTATTTGTAAAAACAAATAAATAAATTAAATATTACAAATTGCTCGGATTCAAACCAATCGCACAATGTAGAGCACTTTGATATGATCGCAACGCAAAAAATCGCGTCTCAAACATGAGCAATTATTTCCCATAATTGTAGAATTTTATGCAATTGTATGGATTAATTGTAGACTTTTATGCAATTTTATGGAATAATTGCATACTTATCTGCAACTATACCATATAATTGCCGACTTTTATGCAATTATTTCATATACTTGTCATTTTATGCAATTATATGAAATAATCATCAATTTTCTTCAAACTTCAGCAATTATTTCATAAAATTGCCGACTTCTATGCACTTAAATGGAATAATTGCAGAAGTTTTTGCAATTATTTCATACAATTGCATAGTTTTATGCAATTATATCGAATAATTCCAGAAAAATCTATAATTATTTTAAGTAATCGTGGAAAAGTGCAACTATAGCATACAATTGCAGACATTTTTCTGCAATTTTTGCATGTAATTGCTTAATTGTCTGCAATCATAGCATAAATTTGCTGAATTGGTTTGCCATTGTTTTTACATGTGTATAATGTTACTTATTAGAAAGATGATAAAATTTATGATGCAAAAGTGCAAACGGTTTGTTAATTCGTCATTTTTACAAAAAGTTATTGCACCTTAAAGATTGATAATTAAAACGCCGTAAATTTTAACGATGAATTTTTTATTTTAGGACGTGTCCTTTTTTTTCCCGTAAAGAATCTATCATGCAAGAAGATATTTTGTAGCGCAGTTAAAGTAGTAGAACGATCAATTGGCATCTCTGATTCAAACACCGTTAAAATGATAATGCAAAGTGCATCACCGTTGAGGTACTGAGCATAGAAGGGCTTGCAGGTTCAAACTTCCCTACCTTGCTTTCTAGTAAGACATTAAATGAGCTCTTCTTTATATCCAGCCTCAATTTTTTGGCAATGTAAACAAGACCTTACTGATGCCAATATGAATTTACATCTCGATATGACATGCCATGCACTTAATGTAAATACGCACTGATGTTTTGATTCATAAGAGTAACTATTATATGGCTGAGTGTATTTATTTCATTTTGAATTTTCTTTAGTTTGGTCATTAAATTAGATTGTATTAATTCCTCTTTATTATAGAAGGACCGCTTCTCTCAGTGTGGATTAGGAACCAGGTCTGTTTTCATATATTTAAACATTGTGAATGAGCCAACCAGGTCTGTTTTCTAATATTATACGTCCATTTCATGCGTGGAAATCAAGGTTCAAAAACTCAGTTTCGGTTTCGGTTTCAATCATTTGAAATTTTGGTAGTTTTGGACGATTTCGAAGATTTTGAAAGTTTTGATTTTTGTTTGAATTTCAGTTCTAATGATCTTTTTAAATAAAGTTAGTTAAAACTAAGTGCCCGTTAGACTAGTATAAGCAAACACATTCAATAATATACAATACAAAATATTTAATGCCCTATATAATGCCCAAAACATTAAACTAGCCCGAAACATTAAACTCTTTACCGATTAAACTAACCCAACACAGTTAAATTTGATTAAGTACTTCAGCCAACACAGACTAAATGTTAAAGCCTCATATTTCAGCTAACACCATAACAGCCCCGCACACCATACAAAATCAAATTATTCTAGGGCACACAAGCAAAAACAATTCGATGACGTTTCTCAAATCTAAGTCGACTTGCATTGATGACAAGGAAGAATGAAAAAAAACTCACTACAAGGTCGATCTAAAGAGAAGGCGAAAGGAAAGCAAGGGTTTCTCCGAAGAAGACGAAAGCAAGTGAGGTCGAATAAAGCGGATAAGTTGTTCTATTTGTTTCGATTGTGTTTATGGCTATAAAAATCGAATAATTTCAGTGCTAATTCACTGTATAATCGTGTTTTGTAAATGATGATGGTGATTTGAAACAATATTCCATTCGTTTTGAATTTTTCCCTTTGCTTATGTCCGATTTTCTGTTGATTGAAGCTTTAATTTTGTTGAATTCTGTTGCGATTTTTTCTTCTGTAAACCCTAAGCGAAACTGATATTATAGACCATTTTCGGTTCGCTTCCTTACTGTACCGGTACAGTACTATCGAAATTTCGAGGTACCGTCCGATACCTCGACCCTTTGATGTAAATATAAACACTATGTAGGACATGATAGAGAAGGTTAGCTAAATATTTGGCACTGGCATTGCTTTTGGGACATATAAACTCTTTTTGTGGGTAGTGGCAACTTTGGACACATTAATGGCATCCGACGCTCCACTTTATACAACTTTGAAGAGTGGTGTGCAAAGGTTGCTCTCCATAATTGTACTATTGTTATCATATGAACATGCATTAATTTGGATAATAAGTTTGATGTACCAACTTTTAAGAGCGGTGTGGAAAACTTAACTATAATAAATTTATGTTTGTAGTGTATTTTTTACATTTTTAACTGCAATGTTTTTTCTATAATGAAGGGCTTACCTATCAAAAATCTGAAGCTAGCTCCACAACTGACTGCAGGCCCTTTTCTTTGTTTAAATATATGTGATCCACTATGATTTTCTTCGTTTAAATATATACGATCTATTATGATTTAAATCTTTTACTGTTGAAATATTTATCGCCGTGCATTTGACTTTTGACTTTTACGATCCTTTTATTATTTCAAAGGTTTCACTTATTTTCAAATCGGTGAATAATTATCGCTATGCCAAAAAAAGGCATCAGGCAATAGATATGCTCCGTTATCTTAAACATATCCATCCGTCGTTAAATCTGATGCCATCTCATTGCACATCAAACCACAGATATGACATGTCATCTGATATAAAAAAATCATATGTTATCAGATGTTATAGTGTCATTATTAGAAGTTCCTATCAGACAACATATAAATATTGACTAATATGAACATCAATTACATTAATACGCTTTTCACAGAACGAAATAAATATTTGTAAAATAAAATAGTGAATCGCAATTTTATTAAAGAAAATTTATTTCAATTCAAATTCAAATAGTGCACATTTGTCTTCAACCATATTCATATTTTCAAATACAATACAACTCTCATCATACACTATTTTACACTCTCATTGTGATGCTCCACCACTACACTCACACTAGCCAAGAACACTACGGGGTAATGCCATCGACTAGTACAAAGAATAAGGCTGTTGAGGAGCGACTATCTATGTAATTCATTTGTGCGAGTATCGGTATGTTAGAAAGTATGTCATGCATTTCATTTCAAGAGGATATCAGACATATAAAATATAAACTCAAAGCTACTACACTATGACTATGTGGCCTTCGGAAACAAATATAAAATAAGTATAATATAAATCAGTCATAGATATTCATATCACTAAGACAGAAATAGATTTGAATCTAACCATAGAAGTGAACATCAAAGTAATGGTCATACATGATCCACTACATCACAAAAGAATAGGTACAAGTGCTAGACAAAAGAATATGTATACATCATGAAGTCTCTATCTCGAATGTATAAAAACAAAAACTGCTAAGCTAAAGTAGTTAGTCAAATGTCAGATGATTGTCCATGATAAGAAGTCAAGTGGAATCACCTGAAGCACCTTTGTCTGACCCGAGTATTATTTAGGAAAGAAAATAATAAACAGATCAATCTAGCTATAAATATCATCTAAGATGAGATAGGATAAGAGATATGACAAAAATATAAATGATTATAACAAAAATCATACAATATCTCAAATCTTCTCAAATATCCAAAAAGAATGTCATATTCTTTAGCTTTTTTTTATTCACCAAACCATAAATATTAATATAGCTTATCAACGCAAATCACAAAAATTGATGAAACACAGATTTTAGAAATCAATAATTAGAAATTTGGAAAACACAAAGGAGGAGGCCTATCACAAACAGGAGTATAAAAACTCACCAACACGTGTATCACAAACAGGACAATATCCCATGGGTCGTTATTCCATAGAGCCGGTGCAACGATGTAGTACAATGATATGCCCGAGGAACCTGAAACTCAAATAATATGAAACAACGACATAGTACAACGGTACGCCCGATGAACTGAATTTCATAAAATGGTTAAAAGACCATGGGTCGCTAGCCCATAAAAATGAAACGAAGCTCCATAAAACGGAGTATAATCCCCCACGCGGACAAAGAGACATCGCATATTGCTAGTCTAAACCACAAAATGATAATCATAGATCAATAAGTGTAAATTACACCAAGTTAGTAAATGAATGAGTTTAGCTTAATGTCCCATAACAACTGGCTTAAATTGACTATTTACAAACAAATTGTAGATTTCCACTCGAAAATTGTAAGAAGATTTCAATCGAACAAGTCTATGAATTAGCCGACAAAGTAAACGCAAGCGTTTCATACCACTTGTTTTGCTAATTGTTTAATTGGATTTCTTGTACGAATGAGTTAAAGGTTTGTATATACTGACATATAGGAACACAGTTTTAAAAATGAGCTTTGTATTAAAAGTAACGTTGAAATCATTTTTGTAAAAGAGTTTGAGTATTTACTATTAGTATAAAAACCTTTGTATTTTAAACTGGAAAATCGTAGAAACGATTGTAAAAACAATCTATCATCAAAAATTCACATTCGACAGCGTGAATTAAAGCCAAGAAAATCGGCATCAAATCCATCAAACGAATATTCCCAAAAATCCAGAAAAGAAGTCATCAAAGTTGATAATAAATGACAACAACTAACCGAATCAACAAAAATCGATTAAAACGGAAACCCACAAAAAAACAGGCCAATTGGCTGTATTTAACAGCGCCAAACGTCTGGTGGTTTGCCCAGACGTCTAAGTTGAAGGTTTGGAAATTTTCTTCTAGATCGCTCAGACGTTTGGGAATAACCTCAAACGTCTAGACAGTAGGTCTGGAATTTTATTACTTTGCATCAGACGTTTGAGTGTTTTCCCATACGTCTGAGCTGAAGCTCAAGGAAAAATTTGCCTAGGCCATTGATGCTCAAATCAACTCGGAAGTGACCGAATGAGCGATGGTGGCTAGGAATTTATGCCAAGTGACAGCCCAACCATATAGACTCTTCAATACACTCTAAAGAACATGTTCGAATTTTCATAGATTTTGACTTCAAAATACCAAAATAGGAAAATTCACAAAACCAATTCAATTCAAAAGCAATTGAACATGAAATAGATGTTAGAAATTCATACCTAACAACAAAGGAAAGCTATAGACATATATGAGTTCAATAACTCACCTTTAAACTCAAAATAGAAAAGACAAGCTCTAAAACAAGCTAGGATTGATTTCCCTTCAACTACACCTCAAAGATCTTCAACCTATTACTACGTGCAAAGATATTCCTAAGTTAGGTTATGGGAAAAATTAAGAATTGAAGAGGAATTGAGATGAAGAAGATGAAGTGGATGCTTACCTAAGCTTCTCTTTGATTTATAACTTGAATTTGAATTTCTAAGAAAAGCTAGGGCTTAGGAATTTTAATTTCCTTTCTTTTCCCCATTTTTTGTAACATCCCACCCTTTTGGACAATTTAAATCGACAATAAACCACACATGCCGACTAAAAACATTCAAAAGGTAAGACTGTTAATGGGGTAAATAAGAAAATAATAGAAAAGAAGGAAAGATAATACACAGAATCTCACAACGGAATGACAAAATTTAAAAATCAAATAAACAGTTCATGAAGTTGTTTTACAAATAACATTTGATTACACCATTACAATACAAATCAAAGTTATACATATAGTAGAAATAAATAAATAATGCAGCGGAACACATGATGTAGTGGAATAATTAATAATAAATAGTAGACTCGTCTCCGTCTTCATCCTCCAAAATATAATGGTCTTCAATACACTAAAAAAACTCAGACTGACCCGAGCACAATAAAACGACAAAACACTCGAGTCAGGACTAAAAGATCTTATGTAAGTCAAATCAAAATAAGTAGAATAGAAATATTACTATAATGGATTCAGAGATGTATAACAGGAATTTCATCTCCTATCAAGTGTACAATGTGGATTTAATTATTTAAAAGATTTCAAACGATTCAAAAATACCAATCTTAATCATTTTAATTAAAATAGATCCGAATTTTAAATTTAAAACTTAAATCTTTCAAATAATTCAATTCTAATAAATAATCCAAATTAAAGAAATTACACGGTTATATGTCATTTCAACCAGTATCCAAATCAAAATTTCCAAATCAATGGAAACCGCTCGAGTTATCATTTCAATCCATAGTGGTAACAAAGATATATACATAAATAAACATCCAATCATCCAAAATGACAACCAATAACATCCATCACAATCCAACATCCAAATCAGCCAATAAATCACAACAATCAATTGATTATCATTATCAGGTGTATAACTTGCAATTTATATTCATTATTAAATAAATGGCAAATTCAATTCAATATAAATTCAAATTTAACTTAAATGACAATCTAATAATACCAAAAGCAATTAATAAATTTCTAATCACGTTATAAATTTAATTTAACTAGTATAAGATAATCTAGTATTCTTGAGTGGGTCAAAACACTCACCTTTGATATTTAGAACGCAAAAATCCAAACAAAGATGCCTTTTCCAATATTCTCCAAACTCAGCCAAACCTATTTTATGTTATTAGGAATTCCAATACGAGTCCAAGGGAAAAAACTACGCATGTATCAAAGCTCGTATGAGGAAGATATTCAAATTATAAGGATATAAAATAAAATAAAAATACATACATATTTAATTCTTAAAATAAGAAACTTTAATAACTCACGTTTTCAAATTTGATGTACCCAAAACAAAGGCAAGAAGTTGAAAGCCAAAACCATTAAGGCTAATTCTCATTGTTCAATTTTTTTTGAAGGCTTCTTGCAAAAGAAGGCAAGGCGATGAGGAAAGGTACGGATGTGGTTAAGGAAGAAATGGATGCTCACACTTTTTTATTCTTTTCTTTTTCTAAACATAGCTTTATTAAAATGAATTGGCAGCAATTAAGTAGAGGTATAAAGCTATGTTGACATTGAGACTTTGAGGGAAACAAATAGAGGTCTGATGTTTGAAAAATAAGAAATTTCTAGGGGAAAGAATGATATATGATATAAAACAAAAGAAGAAAGGTAAGTGACAAATGAAATACGTATGGAATTGACAAATAAAACAAAACTGTATGATCTAAGTAGATGCTTTGGGAAATAAATAAACAAAACGGAAGAATAATAAAGGATATAAATTCACGCTTCAATTACATCAAAGAATTGTAATAAAACCAAATGTGGAAATGGTGGCAGGTGTATTGAATAATAAGGAAATAAAGGGACCACTTAGGATCTAGTTAATTGCATGATCCACTCAATTAAATATATTATCACTGAATATACCCTTTTTCACACTCGTTTACGCATAATTAACATATAGTAAATAAATTTGAATACAATAACCAGTGTAACATTACAAAAAAATAAAAGATGATCTAGAACTCAAATTCAAGTTTTTTTTTTCTTTCAAAATAATATTTTTCTCATAAGGGAATTGCACAACCTAAAAAGTCAATTAAACTTAAACTTCAAGATTAGTGTTAAAATCACTTATATACAGCCTCAAATCTATACTTAATGGCTGTAAAATATTGTTTTAAAATTCATTTTTTTCTTCTTTATATAGAATTATTTTTACCTTAAAAATGAAAATGTTCGTTTTATTTTCATTAAAATGATCTTTTTATTTTTTTACAACAATGTATGTTCCTTTCGTTATATCCAAAAATTAATATTAATGTTTCTTTTTTTTTTAAATTGAAAGATCCCAAATCGACATAATTGTAATTAATTTCAAAATTACACTTATAACGGATTATAAAAAACGTACATTTCTTTCATTAAACGCCATTTGTTACAAATAAATTCTCTTTCCCTTTTATTAGAAGATTCCAAGTTAAATTAACGGCAATAAATTCATTAATTAATTTAAATTCCAACATATACTTATTTTGCTTTTTTTAATCTTATTATTCAATCAATTATCATATTATATATATACTTAATGTTGTTTTACCATTTCATTACCTCAATCTTCTATATTTATCACTTTAGTTCATATTAACTGTAGTAGGTAACTAGATTAACTGCAATTGATTTTCAATTTAATTTCAATGGATTAAATAAATAGTGATGAATGACAAATGTTACCTTTTACTTAATTAATCGCATTTATAAGATTATTGTAACAACCCGCATATTTGTCGATTTTATATTTAAATATTTTATTTAAATATTTTATCGTTAGTCGGATTTTAGTCCGAAAAGCTACTTTTTGCATACGGTCGAATTAGGGCTCGGGACCACTCCCATTGAGTTTAAAATGCCGTTTGCGACCTTTTTGAGTATAAGCTTCGATATGTTTGGAGAAAGTTGATTTCTGCTACTTTTTACTTTGGGTTTGGTTTTTGGGCTCAACCCTATGTTAACTTATGCTCAAATCTGAGCCACTCTTCCCCACCCACCCTCATTCTCTTCTCATTTCAGTTTTTAGAGTGTTAATGGTGGGAGAGATTGGAAATTAAAATTCCAAAACCCTAGTTTATCTTGCAAATCAAATTCCTTGCTCAAAACTCAAGAAGAACCCATTGGTAAGCTTCTCTTCTTCTTCTCCAACTTATTCTCTTCCCAATTTCAGAAATTCCTAAACCTAATTTCGGGAATGTTCATGTTTTTGAGCTTAGATTCAAGCTCATTTGGGTTGTGATTGAAGAAAGGTTGATTCTCCATTTGCTTTCAAGCTTCTTCTTGTTCGATTTTGTGAAAAGGTGAGATTTTTATCTCACATCTATGACTATAATTATCTTTGTTTGTTAGGTATGACTTCCTAACACTTCTTCATGAGAATTTGCTCTTGATTTGGATTGGTTTTGTAAATATTCCAATTCTTGGGTTTTTAAGTCAAATTTGTGTAAAATCCTTTTATGGATGTTTGATCATGCTTTTGGCGATGCATCGAGGAGCATATAGGGCCGGGTTGCTGATTGGCTTAAACCCTTAGAGCCAATGTCCGTCCGGTTGCATTTTGGAAGAGTTTGCTCTTCATTTGAATAAGGTTGAAAAACAGCCCAGGCATGATTCAGTCGACTAAAAATCTATGTTCAGTCGACCGAACCTGAAACCCGAGAGTTTCCAGGCATGATTCAGTCGACTGAAAAACTCTGCACAGTCGACTGAAACTGGAAAGAGAAAGTTTCCTGAACCTGGAAAATTTCCATGTACAGGGTCGGTCGACTAAAAATCTCTGCTCAGTCGACCGAACCTGCTGTTTGAGTCCAATTTGCCTTTTTGGATTGAATTTCCACTTTAAATCGATTCGTGATGATCCTATTTATTGTCATCACTTATTATCATCTTTGATGACTTATTTTCTTTGGGAATTTTAGATATATCCACTTCGATGGATCTTTTATCGATTTCATTGGATTTTATTCACATCTTCGAATGTGATATTTGTGATTGATTGTTTCTACAATCCCCCTTGTGCTTTGTCACTTTAAAAATATAAAGGTTTTCTATACTAGTAGTAAATATCAAAACTCTTTCCTCAAACGATTTCAATACTATTTTAATACCAAATTCGCTTATAAAACCGTTTTCCAATCTATTAGTATATACAAACCTTTACCTCACTCGTATGAGAAATCTAATTAAACGGCTTAGTAAAACAAGTGGTATGAAACGCTTGCGTTTACTTTGTCGGTTAATTCTTGGACTTGTTCGATTGAACCTCTTGTGACAATTTTCTAGTGGAGATCTACAATTTGTTCGTAAATATTTAAGTTAAGCTAGTGGTTATGGGACACGAAGCTAAACTCATATACTTACTAGCTTAGTGTAATCGACACTTCTCGCTGATCATGACGATCATCTTTGTGATTTAGACTAGCAATGTGCGATGTCTCTTTGTCTGCGAGGGAGACTAAACCCCGTTTTGTGGAGTTTCGACTCAATTTGTGATGGGGTAGCAACCCATGGTCTTCGGGCCGTTTGTGGAGCTTCGGCTCAATTTGTGATGGTTAGCGACCATGGAATTAGCGTTCCGTTTGTGATACACGTGTTGGTGAGCTTTATGCTCCCATTTGTGATAGGCCTCCCCCCCTCTATTTTTGTGATTTCTGGATTTCTTGTGTAGATTTCTAGAATTTGTGTTTCACCAATTTTTAGTGATTTCCATTAATAAGTTTTATCAATATTTGTGCATTGGTGAATTTGTGTGTCATTGACTTTAGTGGTTTCTGGATTTCTTGTGTAGTCTTCTGGAATTTGTGTGTCATTGACTTTTGTGATTGACATTGATATTATCGTCAATAGTTATGGTATGGTGAACGAAATTAGGAGTATGACGTTTCTTTGATTCTTGTGTAGATTTGGTGACAGTGATTAATCTCTTGATGATTATCAACTAAGTATGTATACATATATATATATATATATACACACATATCACATCTTGGCATTGTGATTATTATGTGTTTAGTCATATCTCTTATTCTATATCATTTCATCTGATATTTATAGTTAGACTGATCCGTTTATTATTTTCTTATTAAATAATACTCGGGTCAGACCGATATGTTACAGGTGCTTCTGCTTGACTTCTCATCCGGGATTAACTCCTTGACTTTTGGGTTAACTACTTAGATTATTAGTTATTTTGTTGTATACATTTGAGATATAGACTCCTTAATGTATACTTATTCTTTTGTGTAGTTCGTGTAACTATTCTTTTGTGATATTGTGGATCTTTTTAGACCACTACTCTGATGTACACTTCCTAGTGTAATATTCATATCTTATTCCGCCTTTGTGATATGAATTGCCTGTGACTGATTTGTGTTATGTTTATTTCTATATTTGTTTCCGAAGGATTTATATAGCCACCGTGTAGTAGCTTTGAGTTTGTGTTGGTATGTCGGATTTCCTCTTGAAATAGAATGCATGTTATACTATCTGACATATCGGTGCTCGCGCAAAGAAATTACACGGATGGTCGCTCCTCAACAGCCTTATTCTCCGGGCTAGTTGACAGCATTCACAGTAGTGTTCTTAACTAGCGTGGGTATAGAGGTGGGGCGTCACAACTTGGTATCAGAGCCAAACTTCGGAACAATATGGAATATTATAACAAGGATCATCATCCTAAGTCTTTCTTTGGAGTCGTGCTTTAGGATTTAATTCGAGCCTTAGTACCGATTCATCCTATTTTCCTTATGATTTCTTGTTTTGTCTATCAAGATTGCTTGATATTCAATTCGGTGAATAACCTTTTCTTCTTCTTCTTTCTTTCTTAAGGAAGAGAAATGTCTAGACCAGGCCGTCCCAGAGCCGTACCATCTAGCACTCCGCCCTAGGATGGAGTTTTTATGACTGCTCAACAGCTTCTTGATTTGGTAACAAATGCTCAAGCAGCTGGAGCTAACCCGGAACCTACTCACCCAAAGTCGGGATTTGCACGCTTGTGTAGCGATTACACTAATTTGGGTGGGGAATCATTCAAAGGTTCCGAAACTGTTATTGAAGTACAGGCTTGGCTAAGAACATGCGATCGCATCTTTCCGCGCATGAATTTTATTGACCTTCACCGAGTTCAGGTGGCCTCTAGTATGCTCCGAGAAAGAGCATTGGACTGGTACGAGCTTCTTATTTCTGAAACTAATGAAGCGGATCTCACTTGGGAGAAATTCCGAGAACGCTTCGAGTTGAAATTCGTACCGGAAGCTGAAAAAGTGACATTGGCTCGCCGGTTTATAGACCTTGTTCAAGGTGAGTCCTCCGTGACTGATTATGTCGCCTCCTTCGAGTCGCTTTCCAAATATGGGGTTGAATACATCAACACCCCTCTGAAGAAGAATCAGAGATTTGTTTATGGCTTAAACAAAAGCCTCAAGAAGCCATTACTTTTAAAGTTAGAAGTTTCTTTCGACCAACTCGTTGATATCGCTCTTCGTCTTGAAGAGGCGGATAGAGAGAATGATGTTGAAGTGGTGGGTTCCAAACCAAACTTCAACAACAGAAAGAGGTCAAACAAATTTAAAGGCCCTTATCCCAATAAGAAAGGGAAGCAAGCAACCTTCGTGGCAAAGACTTCTTCCTTTGGTCGTCGGGAATGCTATAATTGTGGTTCGAAGGACCATTATGCGAACAAGTGCCCAAAGTCTCTTTCTTGTCGCTACTGCAAAGTTCCCGGTCATGTTATATCTTCATGCCCCAAGCTTCAGGGCAAGAAGGAGGGAAAGTTAAATGTTGCTCAAGCCCCTGGCAACACATATCGTGGCCAAGGTATTTCTCATTCTATTCTAGATGGAATTATTTTGTTTCGTGATCATCCTATTCGAGTTCTTTTTGATACAGGTGCGTCCCATTCTTTTATATCAAAAGAACTTGTTGATGCTTTTTCTTTAGATGTTTTGTGTTTAATGACTTCTTTGAGAATTGCGAATCCGGATGGTGGATCCGCAACAATCAGTTTATTGTGTAAAGATGTCGAGATTATTTTGTGTGATTTATCTTTCCGAGCCGATTTGCATGTCATGCGTTATTTAGGCTTTGGAATGATTTTGGGAATGGATTGGCTTAACCGTTATGAAGCTCATATCCTATGTCCTGAGCGGACTATTCATCTTCGACATCCTCAACCTGTTAATCAGGTTTCTGTTATTCTTAAAGATTCAGATTCTGCTTTGGTTGCATCTTTGTATTCTTTAAATCCTCGTGATGACGATGATGATGATGAGGGTGATATTATTTCTCTTATTCACGTCGTTTATGAATTTTCTGACATATTCGAGCCCGTTTTAGGATTACCACCTAAACGAGCAATTGAGTTCAGAATTAATCTTACTCCGGGAGCTCAACCTATCACTCGTCCTCCTTATCGTATATCCAATAAAGAAAACGAGGAGATGCGTAAACAATTATCTGAATTGGAAACGAAGCAATTTATTCGCTCTAGTTCCTCGCCTTGGGGAGCTTCAGCTATTTTTGTGAAGAAATCTGATGGTACACTTAGGCTTTGCATTGACTATCGCAAGCTTAATGATCTTACTATCAAAAATAAATATCCTTTACCTCGGATTGATGATCTATTCGATCAACTTAGTGGTGCTAGAGTCTTTTCACAATTGGATTTGGCTACTGGTTTTCATCAGCTTCGTATTGCAGAGGATAGCATTCCTTTGACATCGTTCCGTACTCGGTATGGATCTTATGAATGGCTTGTTATGCCATTTGGATTAACAAATGCCCCGGCTTATTTCGTTGACTTAATGAATCGAGTTTTTAAAGACTTTCTCGACCGGTTTGTTCTCATCTTTATCGATGATATTCTTGTTTATTCTAAAACCGAGGAGGAGCATGAAAAACATCTTCGGATTGTGTTGGAAACTCTTAGGAGTAATCAATTAAAGGCAAAATTTTCTAAATGCCATTTTTGGCAATCTCGTGTGAAGTTTCTCGGTCACATCATTTCCGAATCCGGAATTTCCGTGGATCCTTCAAAGATTGAAGCGATTCAAGATTGGAAGAGACCGGAGAGTGTGACAGAGATTCGTAGTTTTCTTGGATTGGCGGGCTATTACCGTCGTTTTATCAAAGACTATTCTAAGATTTCCGTGCCTCTCACTAGCATGACGAAGAAAGGTGTTAAATACATTTGGTCGGACAAATGTGAAGCTTCTTTTCAGAAATTAAAGGAACTTCTTTCTGATGCTCCTATTCTTGTTATTCCCGATGGGAATCAAGATTTCATTGTTTATGCCGATGCTAGTCGCATTGGTTTGGGTGCCGTTCTTATGCAAAAGGAACGCGTTATTGCTTATGCTTCTAGGCAATTAAAGCCTGCTGAGACTAGATATGCCACTCATGATTTAGAGCTCGCGGCAATTGTTTTTGCTCTTCGGATTTGGCGTCATTATCTCTTAGGAGAGAAATTTGTTCTTTACACAGATCATAAGTCTTTGAAATATTTATTCTCTCAAAAGGAACTTAATTTGCGTCAACAGCGTTGGCTCGAATTTCTTGCACCATATGATCTTGATATTCTTTATACTCCCGGTAAGGGTAATCTTGTCGCCGATGCTCTTAGCCGTAAACAACAAGCTGTTGTTTCAATGATGATATCTGAATGGAACGATCTCGAAATTTTATCCACTTGCGAAATTCGATACCGTGTTTCCGATTTATGCTCATCGTTTGTTTTATGTAGCCTTGTGGCTCACCATCTCTTTTAGACCGCATTCTTGAAGCTCAAGGGCTAGATCCCGACTTGGCTCTTCTTGGCCAAAATATTAGGGATAAAATGGATATTGAAGGTTTGAAAGACTTTGATATCGATTCTCGTGGCGGCATTCGGAAATTTGGTAGACTTGTCGTGCCAAATATTGGTGATCTTCGTAAAGATATTTTAGAAGATTCACATCGTTCTAAATTTACCATTCATCCCGGTAGTAGTAAAATGTACGCGGATATGAAGCGACTTTATTATTGGGAGGGAATGAAACTTGACATCGCTAACTTCGTTAAACGTTGCATGACTTGCCAACTCGTTAAGGCCGAACATCAAAGACCCGGAGGGTTATTGCAACCTTTAGAAATTCCAGTTTGGAAGTGGGATCAAATTTCCATGGATTTTATAGATGGCCTTCCCCGTTCTCGATCGGGTTATGATAGCTTATGGGTAATTGTTGATAGACTTACTAAATCCGCCCATTTTATTCCCGTTCGGTCTAACCGAACTGTTCCTCTTTTGGCCAAAATATTTATCAAAGAAATTGTTAAATTGCATGGTGTTCCTACTTCTATTGTTAGTGATCGTGATCCATTGTTTACTAGTGGATTTTGGAAGAGTCTTCAAAAAGCTTTGGGAACGAAGCTTAATTTTAGCACCGCTTATCATCCCCAGTCCGATGGACAAACCAAGCGTGTGAATCAAACTCTTGAAGATCTTCTTCGTGCTTGTGTTCTTGATTTTGGTGGTGGTTGGGAAGATCATATTTCACTTGTTGAATTTTCCTATAATAATAGCTTCCAATCTAGTATTGGTATGGCACCTTTCGAGGCACTCTATGGTAGGCCATGCCGATCTCCTTCTTGTTGGCTTGAGGCCGGTGAGAAGCTGGCTTTAGGTCCAGATTTTATTCGTGATTCCACAGAAAAGATTGATCTTATTCGTCATAGGATGAAAGAAGCCCAAAGTAGACAAAAATCCTATGCCGATAATCGGAGAAGGAAGTTAGAATTTTCTGTGGGAGATCTTGTGTTCATTCATGTTTCACCTATGAAAGGTGTTGTACGTTTCAGTCGATCGGGAAAGTTAGCGCCTCGATATATTGGGCCATTTCCTATCACCGAACGTATTGGTTCTTTGGCTTATCGCCTTTTATTACCGGCTCAATTTTCTGCTATGCATGACGTGTTTCACGTTTCTAAACTTCGGAAATGTCTTCGAAATTCCAATTCTATTCTTGAGCCCGGTGTTGTGGAAGAGATTGAAGTTTCGCCTAATTTAACTTATGAGCAACATCCTATTCGTATCATTACTTCGGAAGTCAAACGACTTCGAAATAAAGATGTTCCGCTTGTTAAAGTTCAATGGTCTTCAAATCCTAAGGATTGTTCTTGGGAATCTAGAGAGTACATCGAGCGTACACATCCGGACTTACTTTCTCGTGCTCTTTGAGGTGAACTTCTTATTTCAAACTTCTTTTGCGTTGAATATGCTTCTATGGTTGTTACTATATATCTTCTTCTTGTAATATTGCGAGGACGCAATTTCTTTAAGGAGGGGAGTCTGTAACAACCTGCATATTTGTCGATTTTATATTTAAATATTTTATTTAAATATTTTATCGTTAGTCGGATTTTAGTCCGAAAAGCTACTTTTTGCATACGGTCGAATTAGGGCTCGGGACCACTCCCATTGAGTTTAAAATGCCGTTTGCGACCTTTTTGAGTATAAGCTTCGATATGTTTGGAGAAAGTTGATTTCTGCTACTTTTTACTTTGGGTTTGGTTTTTGGGCTCAACCCTATGTTAACTTATGCTCAAATCTGAGCCACTCTTCCCCACTCACCCTCATTCTCTTCTCATTTCAGTTTTTAGAGTGTTAATGGTGGGAGAGATTGGAAATTAAAATTCCAAAACCCTAGTTTCTCTTGCAAATCAAATTCCTTGCTCAAATCTCAAGAAGAACACATTGGTAAGCTTCTCTTCTTCTTCTCCAACTTATTCTCTTCCCAATTTCAGAAATTCCTAAACCTAATTTCGGGAATGTTCTTGTTTTTTGAGCTTAGATTCAAGCTCATTTGGGTTGTGATTGAAGAAAGGTTGATTCTCCATTTGCTGTCAAGCTTCTTCTTGTTCGATTTTGTGAAAAGGTGAGATTTTTATCTCACATCTATGACTATAATTATCTTTGTTTGTTAGGTATGAATTCCTAACACTTCTTCATGAGAATTTGCTCTTGATTTGGATTGGTTTTGTAAATATTCCAATTCTTGGGTTTTTAAGTCAAATTTGTGTAAAATCCTTTTATGGATGTTTGATCATGCTTTTGGTGATGCATCGAGGAGCATATAGGGCCGGGTTGCCGATTGGCATAAACCCTTAGAGCCAATGTTCGTCCGGTTGCATTTTGGAAGAGTTTGCTCTTCATTTGAATAAGGTTGAAAAACAGCCCAGGCATGATTCAGTAGACTGAAAATCTCTGTTCAGTCGACTGAACCTGAAACCCGAGAGTTTCCAGGCATGATTCAGTCGACTGAAAAACTCTGCACAGTCGACTGAAACTGGAAACAGAAAGTTTCCTGAACCTGGAAAATTTCCATGTACAGGGTCAGTCGACTGAAAATCTCTGCTCAGTCGACTGAACCTGCTGTTTGAGTCCAATTTGCCTTTTTGGATTGAATTTCCACTTTAAATCGATTCGCGATGATCCTATTTATTGTCATCACTTATTATCATCTTTGATGACTTATTTTCTTTGGGAATTTTAGATATATCCACTTCGATGGACCCTTCATCGATTTCATTGGATTTTATTCACATCTTCGAATGTGATCTTTGTGATTGATTGTTTCTACAATCCCCCTTGTGCTTTGTCACTTTAAAAATATAAAGGTTTTCTATACTAGTAGTAAATATCAAAACTCTTTCCTCAAACGATTTCAATACTATTTTAATACCAAATTCGCTTATAAAACCGTTTTCCAATCTATTAGTATATACAAACCTTTACCTCACTCGTATGAGAAATCTAATTAAACGGCTTAGTAAAACAAGTGGTATGAAACGCTTGCGTTTACTTTGTCGGTTAATTCTTGGACTTGTTCGATTGAACCTCTTGTGACAATTTTCTAGTGGAGATCTACAATTTGTTCGTAAATATTTAAGTTAAGCTAGTGGTTATGGGACATGAAGCTAAACTCATATATTTACTAGCTTAGTGTAATCGACACTTCTCGCTGATCATGACGATCATCTTTGTGATTTAGACTAGCAATGTGCGATGTCTCTTTGTCTGCGAGGGAGACTAAACCCCGTTTTGTGGAGTTTCGACTCAATTTGTGATGGGGTAGCAACCCATGGTCTTCGGGCCGTTTGTGGAGCTTCGGCTCAATTTGTGATGGTTAGCGACCATGGAATTAGCGTTCCGTTTGTGATACACGTGTTGGTGAGCTTTATGCTCCCGTTTGTGATAGGCCTCCCCCCCTCTATTTTTGTGATTTCTGGATTTCTTGTGTAGATTTCTAGAATTTGTGTTTCACCAATTTTTAGTGATTTCCATTGATAAGTTTTATCAATATTTGTGCATTGGTGAATTTGTGTGTCATTGATTTTAGTGGTTTCTGGATTTCTTGTGTAGTCTTCTGGAATTTGTGTGTCATTGACTTTTGTGATTGACATTGATATTATCGTCAATAGTTATGGTATGGTGAACGAAATTAGGAGTATGACGTTTCTTTGATTCTTGTGTAGATTTGGTGACAGTGATTAATCTCTTGATGATTATCTACTATATATATATATCACATCTTGGCTTTGTGATTATTATATGTTTAGTCATATCTCTTATTCTATATCGTTTCATCTGATATTTATAGTTAGACTTATCCGTTTATTATTTTCTTATTAAATAATACTCGGGTCAGACAGAGATGTTACAGGTGCTTCTGCTTGACTTCTCATCCGGGATTAACTCCTTGGCTTTTGGGTTAACTACTTAGATTAGTAGTTATTTTGTTGTATACATTTGAGATATAGACTCCTTAATGTATACTTATTCTTTTGTGTAGTTCGTGTAACTATTCTTTTGTGATATTGTGGATCTTTTTAGACCACTACTCTGATGTACACTTCCTAGTGTAATATTCATATCTTATTCCGCCTTTGTGATATGAATTGTCTGTGACTGATTTGTGTTATGTTTATTTCTATATTTGTTTCCGAAGGATTTATATAGCCACCGTGTAGTAGCTTTGAGTTTGTGTTGGTATGTCGGATTTCCTCTTGAAATAGAATGCATGTTATACTATCTGACATATCGGTGCTCGCGCAAAGAAATTACACGGATGGTCGCTCCTCAACAGCCTTATTCTCCGGGCTAGTTGACAGCATTAATAGTAGTGTTCTTAACTAGCGTGGGTATAGAGGTGGGGCGTCACAATTATTATTAACAACAAATGCTATGACTACTTACACAATCCTGATTATACTCAATTTTCCATTAATTTCATATAATTTCCCCTTTTATATAACATTTAATTCATTCCTTATTTCAACTTATCATCAAATAACATTACAATTATTTTAATCACTAACATACAATTCCAACATTAAACCCAACATTCAATTGCCTTAATTCAATTAATTACCCATTCAATATTAAAACAATAAATTAATGAGAAAATAGTTAATACAATCGTTTATAATAATAATTCATACCCCTTATCTTATTCTTTACAACCAAGGGTTATAATTTGCTTACCCAAAAAGGTTTTATATTCAATATTAACCTATTTCAATTAATTACATACAAGTTCACCATCTACATCATTTAATTTATTTCATTGTTTACAATCATAACCAAGTCAACCTACAATGTATTTCAATTAGTTTGAAATTACTTTAAATATTTATCATTAGCGTTCAGACAACACCACTGATTTCATATTCAATATTAGCCAATTCTAATTGATTACATATAATTTCAACGTTCAATGTATTTCCTTATTTTTAGTTATAACTAATTATAACCTGAAAGTCACTTCAATTAATTGGAAATTAGATTAAAATAGTTAGCAATTACCTTATATTAACATTACTAACATTACGTTCTAGTTATTCTTCTCCTTGTAACATCAATTTTTTTTTGTTTTGTTTCAATATAAAATTATAAAATATTATTTAATTAATATTTTAATAATCGAAAATTATGGGTTGTTACATTCTCCCCTACTCAAAACTTTTCGTCCTCGAAAAGGGAAAACGAGGAAATTAGGAAAAGGAGAAAATAAGGAATCATTATATTTTATTCAAAGTATTCAATTTATAAACAATTAATTTTCATAACTAATTAATTTAAATAGAATATACAATTAATTACAAGTAATTCTTCATATTCAAGTCTACCAAAGTTTGAAAATATTTCAATTTTCACAAAATTTCTAAGTCTAAAATTTACGAAAAATTTCGGCAGAGTCTCCTTTGTACAAAGAGGTCGCGGAGAAATAATATTATCAATAATAATCATATATATATCATATTAAAAAAATAAACATCCCAAACCATGGGAAACAATATAATATTGCTAGAAACCTGTAATCCAAAAATATACCTATTAGTCGGGAAAAGAACGCTTAATTTATGAACCAAAAGCAGTAGCTATTATTTCCATAAACTTGTACTTCACTTGTAAAATCCAAAAAAGTTAATAATACGTGAAAAGAGATATATTTAAGTGCTTCAAATAATAACAAACAAATCAACACAATATAATAATAGTCACATGCAAACAAACAACATGACCATCATATGTAACAAAGGAATCAATCATAAGTCCATAGCAACCAAACTGATGATTTGTTCAGGTTCAGACATTTTTAGTCGTACAAGATGATAAATAGACTATTAAGTGTACCCTATGCTCAATAGCCTTAGATAAATTGTAACGACCCGCTATTTTTGACCATTCAAATCGACACTAATACCATACATGTCCGACTTGAATAATTCAAAATACCGAATTGTTAATTTAATTTGGCAAACTTAAAATATACAGTAAATAAATCAAACACAAATCACAGACACAGAGTAATATAATGCAGCGGAATAGAAAAAATAGTAGTTCATGAAGCTACTATATACATCAGAGTTTAAAATGAATACATCAGAATCTCTTGAATACAGAAAAGTCTTCAGTACGAGCCGATGACTTCTCTGAACCACTCTTCCCCACTCACCCTCATTCTCTTCTCATTTCAGTTTTTAGAGTGTTAATGGTGGGAGAGATTGGAAATTCAAATTCCAAAACCCTAGTTTCTCTTGCAAATCAAATTCCTTGCTCAAAACTCAAGAAGAACCCATTGGTAAGCTTCTCTTCTTCTTCTCCAACTTATTCTCTTCCCAATTTCAGAAATTCCTAAACCTAATTTCGGGAATGTTCTTGTTTTTTGAGCTTAGATTCAAGCTCATTTGGGTTGTGATTGAAGAAAGGTTGATTCTCCATTTGCTGTCAAGCTTCTTCTTGTTCGATTTTGTGAAAAGGTGAGATTTTTATCTCACATCTATGACTACAATTATCTTTGTTTGTTAGGTATGAATTCCTAACACTTCTTCATGAGAATTTGCTCTTGATTTGGATTGGTTTTGTAAATATTCCAATTCTTGGGTTTTTAAGTCAAATTTGTGTAAAATCCTTTTATGGATGTTTGATCATGCTTTTGGTGATGCATCGAGGAGCATATAGGGCCGGGTTGCCGATTGGCATAAACCCTTAGAGCCAATGTTCGTCCGGTTGCATTTTGGAAGAGTTTGCTCTTCATTTGAATAAGGTTGAAAAACAGCCCAGGCATGATTCAGTAGACTGAAAATCTCTGTTCAGTCGACTAAACCTGAAACCCAAGAGTTTCCAGGCATGATTCAGTCGACTGAAAAACTCTGCACAGTCGACTGAAACTGGAAACAGAAAGTTTCCTGAACCTGGAAAATTTCCATGTACAGGGTCAGTCGACTGAAAATCTCTGCTCAGTCGACTGAACCTGCTGTTTGAGTCCAATTTGCCTTTTTGGATTGAATTTCCACTTTAAATCGATTCGTGATGATCCTATTTATTGTCATCACTTATTATCATCTTTGATGACTTATTTTCTTTGGGAATTTTAGATATATCCACTTCGATGGATCCTTCATCGATTTCATTGGATTTTATTCACATCTTCGAATGTGATCTTTGTGATTGATTGTTTCTACAATCCCCCTTTTGCTTTGTCACTTTAAAAATATAAAGGTTTTCTATACTAGTAGTAAATATCAAAACTCTTTCCTCAAACGATTTCAATACTATTTTAATACCAAATTCGCTTATAAAACCGTTTTCCAATCTATTAGTATATACAAACCTTTACCTCACTCGTATGAGAAATCTAATTAAACGGCTTAGTAAAACAAGTGGTATGAAACGCTTGCGTTTACTTTGTCGGTTAATTCTTGGACTTGTTCGATTGAACCTCTTGTGACAATTTTCTAGTGGAGATCTACAATTTGTTCGTAAATATTAAAGTTAAGCTAGTGGTTATGGGACATGAAGCTAAACTCATATATTTACTAGCTTAGTGTAATCGACACTTCTCGCTGATCATGACGATCATCTTTGTGATTTAGACTAGCAATGTGCGATGTCTCTTTGTCTGCGAGGGAGACTAAACCCCGTTTTGTGGAGTTTCGACTCAATTTGTGATGGGGTAGCAACCCATGGTCTTCGGGCCATTTGTGGAGCTTCGGCTCAATTTGTGATGGTTAGCGACCATGGAATTAGCGTTCCGTTTGTGATACACGTGTTGGTGAGCTTTATGCTCCCGTTTGTGATAGGCCTCCCCCCCTCTATTTTTGTGATTTCTGGATTTCTTGTGTAGATTTCTAGAATTTGTGTTTCACCAATTTTTAGTGATTTCCATTGATAAGTTTTATCAATATTTGTGCATTGGTGAATTTGTGTGTCATTGATTTTAGTGGTTTCTGGATTTCTTGTGTAGTCTTCTGGAATTTGTGTGTCATTGACTTTTGTGATTGACATTGATATTATCGTCAATAGTTATGGTATGGTGAACGAAATTAGGAGTATGACGTTTCTTTGATTCTTGTGTAGATTTGGTGACAGTGATTAATCTCTTGATGATTATCTACTATATATATATATATATCACATCTTGGCTTTGTGATTATTATATGTTTAGTCATATCTCTTATTCTATATCGTTTCATCTGATATTTATAGTTAGACTTATCCGTTTATTATTTTCTTATTAAATAATACTCGGGTCAGACAGAGATGTTACAGGTGCTTCTGCTTGACTTCTCATCCGGGATTAACTCCTTGGCTTTTGGGTTAACTACTTAGATTAGTAGTTATTTTGTTGTATACATTTGAGATATAGACTCCTTAATGTATACTTATTCTTTTGTGTAGTTCGTGTAACTATTCTTTTGTGATATTGTGGATCTTTTTAGACCACTACTCTGATGTACACTTCCTAGTGTAATATTCATATCTTATTCCGCCTTTGTGATATGAATTGTCTGTGACTGATTTGTGTTATGTTTATTTCTATATTTGTTTCCGAAGGATTTATATAGCCACCGTGTAGTAGCTTTGAGTTTGTGTTGGTATGTCGGATTTCCTCTTGAAATAGAATGCATGTTATACTATCTGACATATCGGTGCTCGCGCAAAGAAATTACACGGATGGTCGCTCCTCAACAGCCTTATTCTCCGGGCTAGTTGACAGCATTCATAGTAGTGTTCTTAACTAGCGTGGGTATAGAGGTGGGGCGTCACAATTATTATTAACAACAAATGCTATGACTACTTACACAATCCTGATTATACTCAATTTTCCATTAATTTCATATAATTTCCCCTTTTATATAACATTTAATTCATTCCTTATTTCAACTTATCATCAAATAACATTACAATTATTTTAATCACTAACATACAATTCCAACATTAAACCCAACATTCAATTGCCTTAATTCAATTAATTACCCATTCAATATTAAAACAATAAATTAATGAGAAAATAGTTAATACAATCGTTTATAATAATAATTCATACCCCTTATCTTATTCTTTACAACCAAGGGTTATAATTTGCTTACCCAAAAAGGTTTTATATTCAATATTAACCTATTTCAATTAATTACATACAAGTTCACCATCTACATCATTTAATTTATTTCATTGTTTACAATCATAACCAAGTCAACCTACAATGTATTTCAATTAGTTTGAAATTACTTTAAATATTTATCATTAGCGTTCAGACAACACCACTGATTTCATATTCAATATTAGCCAATTCTAATTGATTACATATAATTTCAACGTTCAATGTATTTCCTTATTTTTAGTTATAACTAATTATAACCTGAAAGTCACTTCAATTAATTGGAAATTAGATTAAAATAGTTAGCAATTACCTTATATTAACATTACTAACATTACGTTCTAGTTATTCTTCTCCTTGTAACATCAATTTTTTTTTGTTTTGTTTCAATATAAAATTATAAAATATTATTTAATTAATATTTTAATAATCGAAAATTATGGGTTGTTACATTCTCCCCTACTCAAAACTTTTCGTCCTCGAAAAGGGAAAACGAGGAAATTAGGAAAAGGAGAAAATAAGGAATCATTATATTTTATTCAAAGTATTCAATTTATAAACAATTAATTTTCATAACTAATTAATTTAAATAGAATATACAATTAATTACAAGTAATTCTTCATATTCAAGTCTACCAAAGTTTGAAAATATTTCAATTTTCACAAAATTTCTAAGTCTAAAATTTACGAAAAATTTCGGCAGAGTCTCCTTTGTACAAAGAGGTCGCGGAGAAATAATAATATCAATAATAATCATATATATATCATATTAAAAAAATAAACATCCCAAACCATGGGAAACAATATAATATTGCTAGAAACCTGTAATCCAAAAATATACCTATTAGTCGGGAAAAGAACGCTTAATTTATGAACCAAAAGCAGTAGCTATTATTTCCATAAACTTGTACTTCACTTGTAAAATCCAAAAAAGTTAATAATACGTGAAAAGAGATATATTTAAGTGCTTCAAATAATAACAAACAAATCAACACAATATAATAAAAGTCACATGCAAACAAACAACATGACCATCATATGTAACAAAGGAATCAATCATAAGTCCATAGCAACCAAACTGATGATTTGTTCAGGTTCAAACATTTTTAGTCGTACAAGATGATAAATAGACTATTAAGTGTACCCTATGCTCAATAGCCTTAGATAAATTGTAACGACCCGCTATTTTTGACCATTCAAATCGACACTAAAACCATACATGTCCGACTTGAATGATTCAAAATACCGAATTGTTAATTTAATTTGGCAAACTTAAAATATACAGTAAATAAATCAAACACAGATCACAGACACAGAGTAATATAATGCAGCGGAATAGAAAAAATAGTAGTTCATGAAGCTACTATATACATCAGAGTTTAAAATGAATACATCAGAATCTCTTGAATACAGAAAAGTCTTCAATACGAGCCGATGACTTCTCTGAACCAGTCAACTAGAAAACTGAAAGCTGAAACGATAGTTGGATCTCCAAATGAAGCTCCAATCTCCAAAGGTGAGTCTCTAATGCTGTATTACTCAGTCTGACCCGAGCGTAAAGCAAAACACAAAACACTCGAGTCAGGATTAACATTCTTATATCAATAAATTCAACTCAAATGAAATATCAACTGAAATACAATATAACTTAAAGGATGTTTGGGATATCCATCCTCTAAGGGTCCATAGAACTATCTACAGGGTGGAAATATACACTATTACACCGTGGTCATTTACTTAATTTATACCTCAAACCCAAATATCAAATTCGCTTTAAATAATCATATTTCCCAAGATAGTATTTATATATTTTAATAATGTATACAGTAAAGTACTTTCAATTTCCTTAACTTAACAAATCGTTTCACATCAACCCGACCTTCCCATTTAAATTAAATCCAATCTCATTTTATTAGTTTAAATCTTCCTAAAATAACCACTTAAATCTATAATTCCCAAATTTGGATTTGATATCCCAATTTCCCCATTTATTTCAATATGTTTCCATATTTTAAGTATTCAACATTTCAACTAAAATTTTCCCAATCTAGTTTTCTAAATAAAATTTCCAATCTAGTTAAAACTCAAATTTCACTAAGTTCGGTTAGTTATCTACATAACCAATTCAACTATCTTGGTTCCAAATACATACCGAACCTCTACACCATTTAATTACACTATGGTTATATATAACAATTCAAATTTAACAGTTTCATATAGATTCTCGATTTTTACATCGTTATTATCTAGCCTTGAACCCTCCCTTATTTGATTCAATATCATTTTAGTGACCTTAAATTACATTTTACTCAATATTTCTTAATTTATTTAAACGTGAAATATCTCCTTCGATAAATTTCAAATTGATTTAAATAAATAAATCCTTATCTGAATACCATTAAAAATAACCCAAATTTATCTCCCAATCTTAATTGTTCAATATTATTGCAAAATTTTTCCAAATAAAATTTACATAGATATTTATCATGATTTATGTATTAAATCAAATCTTTGATTAAACTAGACATAATTAACTCTATCTTTATCATTACCCTTTATACATGTATTTAAGAATTTACATTAAATAAGACCATATATTTCTTATCACATGGTCAAGTGTTACGGATTCAATCCGTACACTAAATGTATACGGGTGGATAGCATTTCAACCCGTAATTCCAAATTAAATTAAATGGAAACTACTTGGGTCTATCTTTTCAACCCATTTCAATTCAAAACAAACATAACAAAGGGAACTTGCAGTGATGACAGGGATGGTGTCAAAGTAAATAAACAGGCAATAACAACAATCAATAACAATTCAATAAATAAATCAAATAACCCCGAAATAATCGTATTAATTCGCATTGCTATTTGTATGATTACTTCTAGAATCTACACTATCATTTCATGTAGATTAAAGATTATTAAATTACAGTTTTTCACTTGTCGTTCCTTTTTAAATTTCAGTTTTAAACTACAACAATTAATCCAAACTACGTTCAAAAGATTTAAAGTATAAAATTTTCTATTTCTACGTCAATTAAAGGGTCAAATTTAACTAATCAAATTTACATATGTCGGGGTCAGGTTCTAATAAATTAAGGTCCATCATATATAATCCGTTTAATTTGTAAACTATACTACCCAAATTAAACTAGCAACTAGTTATCACTTAACAATAAAAATTAACATCCAATTTAAACAACAATCAATTATCAACCAATCTGTATTATTATCACATACATAATTAACCGATAATGGTTTCGGGAGTCGTAGGTGAACAGATACAGATAATAGCAGTCATAACAGTAAAACAACTAACAGCAGCATATTTCAATTGTCGTTTCAATTGAAATCAAATTTAATAAATAAAAGAATGTTAATCGTGAGTGATTGCTCACCTTTTGAGGCTAGAGAGGAGATAGACAACATAACAAGCTATGATTTGAATTGCGAAATGACTGATCCAATTGACGATTTTCAAAGCAAGTCAAAATTGGCACGAATTCGAATGGACAACCAAGCTGATCAAAAGGAATTGATAAAATGAATCAAAACTATCTTGATATAGTTTGAAACAAAATATATGTTATAAATTGCTCAAAAACCAATTTTTTAACCATATATTTAAAATAAGATATATATATATATATATATTTTATTTCAAATTACTAATTTAACTTTAACACCATTAGAACAAAACATATGTTGTGTATATATATATATATATATATATATATATATAAAATAACTTTCTCTAACCCCAATTTTTACAAACATATATTAAAGAATATTTGAAAAAAAAAATTATTAATTAATAAACTTCGAAACCCAAATTGCACATTTTTGAGATGTATGTACATTTAAAACTTAATGCATATCCAAAGTTATTTCCTTGAAAGTTTACATAAACTAAACCATGTATATTTGAAACCATGTATATAAAAACTGTTCAAAATCATGCAACATACAAAAATGTATCTATGCGAGTTTTTTTTTTTTTTTTTAACAACATAAATGCAGACTGGAATTATAAACATATTATATATATTAGAACACACGACAGCAATATGTATATATATGAAATAAATAAATAAATAAGACTGGTTACTAGCTTTATAATATAATATATATAATATTTATTTATAATATAAACTTACATCTATACACATTATATATTTTAAAACAAATACTTAAATCAATACATATAACCAAAATCGCATACTCTTAAAAATATATAAAAACAAAAACAAAAAAAACAAAACAACTTAAAAATTCTTTATTCTGTAACAATAACTGCAAACAAAAAACTATAAACAAAACAAACTTTGAAATATTAAAACTGTAAACACAAAACTATGAAAGAAAGAAAACAAAACTCATACTTATTAAAAATCTGAACTGTATATAACGTATAACTATACATATATATATATACACGTACCCACGAGATCACCAACTATAGATATATGTGTGCCTCAATAAAAAGATTGCCAGAGACGCACAGGTGAGGACACGTGGTTGTGGAGGGGTTCGCTTGCACGGGGCTGCTGACGTGGGGGAAGGTTGCAGGCAGAGGCGGTAGTGTTTGAGAGGAAAGGCAGGAAAAAGAATAGTTTGTCTCAATTGAAGTCCAGATCCAAAAGAAAAGATGGGAGAAAAATAAAAGAGGAAAGGAGATGAAGTAGGAAATAAATAGGCTAGAAAAATTAACGGCTACAGGGGAAAAATAAGAAAAAGGAAACGTAAAGGAAAATAAAAGAAATGAATGTATGCGTAAAGAACGTATAGAATTTTATACGTTTCAAAATCAACGGTGCAATTAAAGCAATTTTTATTATTTGTCAGGTTATATGTTTTATATTTATTTCTTTCCTAGATCTCAATTCATAGCATATTAAACTACGCAGATTAATTATTTTTATCAACGTTCAAAACGTTATCACCCAAAATACAGCAATGACATAGCAAATGTCTAGAAGCATTAATTTGAAAACTTAATAAAGCAATTTATTGTTTACCTTGGGTAGCACTTTCAAATTTGAAACTAAAGGAAGAATGAATAAGAAACGGCTACAGATCAATTAAAGAAGGAGAGGAGTGTGGATTTGTTTGAAAAGAAGAAGGATATTGTCATTTTTTTTTTTTTTTGGAAAAGCAACAGTGTATATATATAATTTAGTGGATAGGAGAAATAGAAGGGGAAACATCTGTCAATAAAATAACGTATATAATTTGCCTTATATATAATATTAAACAAGTGGATAAAAGGAAAATTCAATGGTGAATATTGTAACTTATGGAATAAATGTTAAAACGAAAGCAAGTGAAACTAGGAAATCAATTAAAGCATAAAGGAAAGTTATAATGTCAAAAGAGCCGTTAAAAATCCAATAAATGCAACGTATAAAATTTTCAAATTTCGAAACTGATAGATATAAAGACAGTCATAAATGCATTGTAACAGTTGGAAATAAACATTAGTGGCTGTTTTATTGGATCAAATTTGGAATAGAAGGCAGTTGGACGTGAATCAAGGAGTAACCAAGGTAAGCTACTGTTTTAATTAAAATCTTTCTTTTAACCGGTGGAAATAATATGATGGATGGCTGTGACAGAGGGAAGAAGAAGCTTGATTTATATATATACTTTTTTTCAGGATGGAGTGGGAGTAAAAACAGATCCGAGAGGAAAATGCGAGAGGATAATATAATGGAAGAATGAGAAGTTTAAGCAAATGAAACGTATAGAAATGAATGCGCAACAAATAAACCAAACAAGGTAATGGTCCATTCCCTTGATTTGGGGAAAATAAATGTTTTCTGCAGTTTCATTCGAAAGAAGGAAAAACGTAAACATGTTTCAAAAGGGAAAGATTGAAGAAAATGAAAATTTGGAGCAGGTCACAGCAAATATATATTCTTTTTGTTGCTGAGAAGAAGAAAGGATTGAAATGTCTCAATAAATAAACACGCGAATTAATGGGAACAGTAACAATCAACCCCTAAATTATGGAATAATAGAGGCAACGGCTATAAAAGCAGTAATTAAAATATGGCAAGTTATATACAAAATAAAGGAGAAAATAAAACTTTCAGAGGAAAGTTTGAACAGTAATAAAGAATATGGACCACGTTATACATGTAAAATTAAATGAGATGATAATAGGCAGAAGTGAAGTTGGTTTTCGGAGAAAAATGTACAAATATATTTATTGCCTCAAACGTAAAACGTGAAATGACAATGGATAGAGAAAGAAAATGAATCACTGAATAATGAATTGAAATGATGGGTTTTGTAACAGCTTTGCATTGATTGAGAAGTTATTAACTGATTTGAATGAGGTAGAATTTCTAAATAAATAAACCTCCATAAAATAAATTGAAAATCTATCATCTGCTACGTACAATTGAATGTAATCCAAATATTAAATTTTTTTTTTATATCAAAATTTTTTTTTAAAGTTCTCAAAATTTTAATTAAATACGTAAAAACATTAAAAATTATTAAAATTTTACGGGTCGTTACACTCTCCCCCACTCAAAACTTTTCGTCCCCGAAAAGGAAGGAGGTAGGAGGATTGTACAACCAGAAATAATAGTAGATTGGAAGTCAAAATTAAACCAATACTTTGAAACTAAATAAATTTTGCTTGAAATTTGAAAGCTTCATTTGGAATACGATTATCTTTGATACTTTAAAAATTTTCAAAACTCCTTTGATAACAATTATTTACACTATTACTTCTATTTACAAAGACTATTGAAAATATTAAATCCAAAATTTATGAAATTTTTAATTTATCTCAAGATACCTTTTAAATATTATCAATAAATTAATAATCATTTTCTTTAAAGATGTTTTATTTAATTTATAACTTCAAAAATATTTATAACACTAAAATTTTATATAAACAAATGTAGTATACAAATAAGCAATATTTAAAAGATTTATTCAAAAAGGAAAGGAAGGTAGATTCCGAAAACGGAATATAGGTGAAAAAATAAAGCTGAGCAGATGAGGTAGATTCAAAAGAATAGAATCGGGCACGAATAATCTATTTCAAACCATAAGAATTTAAATTTCAAATATTAATACAAAATTTCTTTGTTGAAAATACTTTTATAATAAAATACCTTTATAAATAAATACTTTTATATTGAAACCAATTTTTCTTTCGAAAATACTTTTATAACTCAATGTTTTAACAAGTTTATCCTCGTTCTTGCAGACTCTGGCCATGCGTCGATCAGGCGCAAAGCTAGAATTCTTCAAGTACTTAGTAAACTTGTTTCAACACCCAGTGAAAATACTTGAAAACCTTTAAAAACAGATATGGAAAGTACAATCCAAACAAAACAACCAAACCAAAACCTTTGTCCGATCATGGTTCGCAGATACACAATGGTTACGCCTGGGTCCCCCAGGAAACAATCCATATCCGTAAGCTTTCTCAGCCCTGCGAGTTACGCCATGATGACTAGTAGAGTGCAGGATACACAATGGTTACGCCTGGTTCCCCCAGGAAACAATCCGTACCCCTAGGCAAGACTCAGCCAGGCACTTGCGCTACTATTCGCGACCTACACAGATTGCAGGATACACAATGGTTACGCCTGGTTCCCCCAGGAAACAATCCGTACCCCTAGGAAAGACTCAGCCAGGCAATTTCGCTGTGCATTCACGAGAGAAAAAGAAACCATGGGTTACCCACGGTGGGAATACTCGAGTATTACATCCGGAAAACCGAAAATCAGAGAGAATAATATCGATAGAATGAATCCACGCTGTGGCCACAAAGCGGATATCAAGCAGAAGGCACTTTCCATATCTTTACTTGGAAAATATATATATATATAGTACCTTTTCAAAATACTTCCAAATATCGTACTTATATAAAGTCCATATGTATAGGATTCCTTTCTAAATCGAATACTTTCCAAATCAATAGTATATCAAAACATACTTACATAGACTTTGATTATATAAATTTTCTTTCCAAATTGAGTACCTTTCAAATCAATTGATTTCAAATCACTTTCATACTTATACAAATCCATTTTATATAAGTCCGACCACTTCCCAAATCAAGTGCTTAATTATACAAGGTTCTCAATTTCAAATCATTCAATATCAAATTTAGTTTCAAAATCATATATGATTTCACCAAATTTTCTTCCGAATTAAATATCTAATATTTCAAAGTTCCCAAAAAAATAGGTTTAGAAAATTATCCCATTTTCCAAATTAAAGTAAGTCAAACAGATTCATTTCCTAAAATCACCATATAAGTACTGGTTTTCGATTCCAATTTAATTTCAAAACCAAATATTTTCCCAAAATTAATTATACTCAAAATGGTTTCCAAATTTATAATTATCCTTTTTTTTTACTTTTAAACTATCTATTTCTATGTGAAATATCCAATTTACCTTTTTGAAAACCATTATACAACTTTTTTTTTTTCAAAACATTTCAAAACTAAATTTATATTCTTTATCAAACATTTTATACTCTTCGAAATTGCTTAGCTTTGAAAATTTTAATCTCGATTTGGAAGTGTTCGAACATTCAAAATAGTTAGGGAAATCAAATTTTAAATTCAAGAGTTGAAAATCAACAATAAATCAATTATTAAATCTGAAACTCGAGGACTGAACACCGGTCTCACTTTAAATTATTTCGAACATATATATATATATATCTTTTGAAAATATCAAATTATACTTCGGAATTTGAAATCATAACGGTTTTACAAAATCACTCGCATAGCGAGCTATTAAAGTGGCCCCTCCCCCACTCTGAAACTCGAAAATCAATGTCGATGATGCGTGCACTCATCACCGAAATTATTTTCCAGCGACATAAGTGAGTTCTGGACTTCTATTTTCTTGAAAACTTCTTCGAAATTTCTTCAAAATTATTGGAATTCATTTGAACTCATTTGAAACCTTTCTGATTCGGAAAAATACTTTTAAATCGTATTATTTTTATATATTTTCCAAAATCTTAAAACCAATTTCAAAATACCGGAATTCAATTCTCGAATTTCAAATTTAACACTTCAGTTATAAATCATTTTTATATAATCAATTTCTTATAATTTTTCAAAATTTCAAAATCCTTTCAAAACCTTTTTATATAGAATAACATTTCTTATTTGATTTATCCTTATCGAAAACATTTTCACTTTTATATAAAGAATAAAATCATAGTTATCAAAATAATAATTTCGATATATAAAACAATTTCAAAAATGCAGACGTACCCGATTTTCAAAGGATAATTTTAAGAATGGATTTCAAACAAAGATGGAGATTTAAATTAGAGGATCTCTAATCAATAGAATCCTGATACGAAGATAGACTCAACAAAGTTGAGAAAATCAAAATACAAAATAGAAGATGCATATATTTCTACAAATCGCGAGCGACCTTAACCGGGTCAATCGTGATTTCAGGAATATGATCGATGCGGAATTCAAAGGCAAATCGACATTCGATTGCCCGATATAGAATTCAGCATAAATAGATATAGCAGCATTGTACACCGAGGATACATGAATCTTCGGTGAATCAATGCCAACTGAAAAGGAGTTTCACCCCTTTTACAAATCATTCAGTGGAGTTATGGAATACTCCAGAATCAAACGAATATAAATAGGGAGAGACAAGAATGAATTTCGAAACTGAGGGACATTCCAAAATTCAAAGGAAATCGAGTCAAAAAGGAAGAGGTCCAACTCGAATGAAAGTGATTCTGTAAATAAATTTACCATATATGCTAAGTTTTGCCTAGAGCCAAAGCTCTGATACCAACTGTAAGGACCCGCTATTTTTGACCATTTAAATCGACACTAAAACCATACATGTCCGACTTGAATAATTCAAAATACCGAATTGTTAATTTAATTTGGCAAACTTAAAATATACAGTAAATAAATCAAACACAGATCACAAACACAGAGTAATATAATGCAGCGGAATAGAAAAAATAGTAGTTCATGAAGCTACTATATACATCAGAGTTTAAAATGAATACATCAGAATCTCTTGAATACAGAAAAGTCTTCAGTACGAGCCGATGACTTCTCTGAACCAGTCAACTAGAAAACTGAAAGCTGAAACGATAGTTGGATCTCCAAATGAAGCTCCAATCTCCAAAGGTGAGTCTCTAATGCTTATTACTCAGTCTGACCCGAGCGTAAAGCAAAACACAAAACACTCGAGTCAGGATTAACATTCTTATATCAATAAATTCAACTCAAATGAAATATCAACTGAAATACAATATAACTTAAAGGATGTTTGGGATGTCCATCCTCTAAGGGTCCATAGAACTATCTACAGGGTGGAAATATACACTATTACACCGTGGTCATTTACTTAATTTATACCTCAAACCCAAATATCAAATTCGCTTTAAATAATCATATTTCCCAAGATAGTATTTATATATTTTAATAATGTATACAGTAAAGTACTTTCAATTTCCTTAACTTAACAAATCGTTTCACATCAACCCGACCTTCCCATTTAAATTAAATCCAATCTCATTTTATTAGTTTAAATCTTCCTAAAATAACCACTTAAATCTATAATTCCCAAATTTGGATTTGATATCCCAATTTCCCCGTTTATTTCAATATGTTTCCATATTTTAAGTATTCAACATTTCAACTAAAATTTTCCCAATCTAGTTTTCTAAATAAAATTTCCAATCTAGTTCAAACTCAAATTTCACTAAGTTCGGTTAGTTATCTACATAACCAATTCAACTATCTTGGTTCCAAATACATACCGAACCTCTACACCATTTAATTACACTATGGTTCATAGCTTATATATAACAATTCAAATTTAACAGTTTCATATAGATTCTCGATTTTTACATCGTTATTATCTAGCCTTGAACCCTCCCTTATTTGATTCAATATCATTTTAGTGACCTTAAATTACATTTTACTCAATATTTCTTAATTTATTTAAACGTGAAATATCTCCTTCGATAAATTTCAAATTGATTTAAATAAATAAATCCTTATCTGAATACCATTAAAAATAACCCAAATTTATCTCCCAATCTTAATTGTTCAATATTATTGCAAAATTTTTCCGAATAAAATTTACATAGATATTTATCATGATTTATGTATTAAATCAAATCTTTGATTAAACTAGACATAATTAACTCTATCTTTATCATTACCCTTTATACATGTATTTAAGAATTTACATTAAATAAGACCATATATTTCTTATCACATGGTCAAGTGTTACGGATTCAATCCGTACACTAAATGTATACGGGTGGATAGCATTTCAACCCGTAATTCCAAATTAAATTAAATGGAAACTACTTGGGTCTATCTTTTCAACCCATTTCAATTCAAAACAAACATAACAAAGGGAACTTGCAGTGATGACAGGGATGGTGTCAAAGTAAATAAACAGGCAATAACAACAATCAATAACAATTCAATAAATAAATCAAATAACCCCGAAATAATCGTATTAATTCGCATTGCTATTTGTATGATTACTTCTAGAATCTACACTATCATTTCATGTAGATTAAAGATTATTACATTACAGTTTTTCACTTGTCGTTCCTTTTTAAATTTCAGTTTTAAACTACAACAATTAATCCAAACTACGTTCAAAAGATTTAAAGTATAAAATTTTCTATTTCTACGTCAATTAAAGGGTCAAATTTAACTAATCAAATTTACATATGTCGGGGTCAGGTTTTAATAAATTAAGGTCCATCATATATAATCCGTTTAATTTGTAAACTATACTACCCAAATTAAACTAGCAACTAGTTATCACTCAACAATAAAAATTAACATCCAATTTAAACAACAATCAATCAAACAATCAATTATCAACCAATCTGTATTATTATCACATACATAATTAACCGATAATGGTTTCGGGAGTCATAGGTGAACAGATACAGATAATAGCAGTCATAACAGTAAAACAACTAACAGCAGCATATTTCAATTGTCGTTTCAATTGAAATTAAATTTAATAAATAAAAGAATGTTAATCATGAGTGATTGCTCACCTTTTGAGGCTAGAGAGGAGATAGACAACATAACAAGCTATGATTTGAATTGCGAAATGACTGATCCAATTGACGATTTTCAAAGCAAGTCAAAATTGGCACGAATTCGAATGGACAACCAAGCTGATCAAAAGGAATTGATAAAATGAATCAAAACTATCTTAATATAGTTTGAAACAAAATATATGTTATAAATTGCTCAAAAACCAAATTTTTAACCATATATTTAAAATAAGATATATATATATTTTATTTCAAATTACTAATTTAACTTTAACACCATTAGAACAAAACATATGTTGTATATATATATATATATATAAAATAACTTTCTCTAACCCCAATTTTTACAAACATATATTAAAGAATATTTGAAAAAAAAATTATTAATTAATAAACTTCGAAACCCAAATTGCATATTTTTGAGATTTATGTACATTTAAAACTTAATGCATATCCAAAGTTATTTCCTTGAAAGTTTACATAAACTAAACCATGTATATTTGAAACCATGTATATAAAAACTGTTCAAAATCATGCAACATACAAAAATGTATCTATGCAAGTTTTTTTTTTTTTTTTTTTTAACAACATAAATGCAGACTGGAATTATAAACATATTATATATATTAGAACACACGACAGCAATATGTATATATATGAAATAAATAAATAAATAAGACTGGTTACTAGCTTTATAATATAATATATATAATACTTATTTATAATATAAACTTACATCTATACACATTATATATTTTAAAACAAATACTTAAATCAATACACATAACCAAAATCGCATACTCTTAAAAATATATAAAAACAAAAACAAAAAAAACAAAACAACTTAAAAATTCTTTATTCTGTAACAATAACTGCAAACAAAAAACTATAAACAAAACAAACTTTGAAATATTAAAACTGTAAACACAAAACTATGAAAGAAAGAAAACAAAACTCATACTTATTAAAAATCTAAACTGTATATAACGTATAACTATACATATATATATATACACGTACCCACGAGATCACCAACTATAGATATATGTGTGCCTCAATAAAAAGATTGCCAGAGACGCACAGGTGAGGACACATGGTTGTGGAGGGGTTCGCTTGCACGGGGCTGCTGACGTGGGGGAAGGTTGCAGGCAGAGGCGGTAGTGTTTGAGAGGAAAGGCAGGAAAAAGAATAGTTTGTCTCAATTGAAGTCCAGATGCAAAAGAAAAGATGGGAGAAAAATAAAAGAGGAAAGGAGATGAAGTAGGAAATAAATAGGCTAGAAAAAGTAACGGCTACAGGGGAAAAATAAGAAAAAGGAAACGTAAAGGAAAATAAAGAAATGAATGTATGCGTAAAGAACGTATAGAATTTTATACGTTTCAAAATCAACGGTGCAATTAAAGCAATTTTTATTATTTGTCAGGTTATATGTTTTATATTTATTTCTTTCCTAGATCTCAATTCATAGCATATTAAACTACGCAGATTAATTATTTTTATCAACGTTCAAAACGTTATCACCCAAAATACAGCAATGACATAGCAAATGTCTAGAAGCATTAATTTGAAAACTTAATAAAGCAATTTATTGTTTACCTTGGGTAGCACTTTCAAATTTGAAACTGAAGGAAGAATGAATAAGAAACGGCTACAGATCAATTAAAGAAGGAGAGGAGTGTGGATTTGTTTGAAAAGAAGAAGGATATTGTCTTTTTTTTTTTTTTTGGAAAAGCAACAGTGTATATATATAATTTAGTGGATAGGAGAAATAGAAGGGGAAACATCTGTCAATAAAATAACGTATATACTTTGCCTTATATATAATATTAAACAAGTGGATAAAAGGAAAATTCAATGGTGAATATTGTAACTTATGGAATAAATGTTAAAACGAAAGCAAGTGAAACTAGGAAATCAATTAAAGCATAAAGGAAAGTTATAAAGTCAAAAGAGCCGTTAAAAATCCAATAAATGCAACGTATAAAATTTTCAAATTTCGAAACTGATAGATATAAAGACAGTCATAAATGCATTGTAACAGCTGGAAATAAACATTAGTGGCTGTTTTATTGGATCAAATTTGGAATAGAAGGCAGTTGGACGTGAATCAAGGGGTAACCAAGGTAAGCTACTGTTTTAATTAAAATCTTTCTTTTAACCGGTGGAAATAATATGATGGATGGCTGTGACAGAGGGAAGAAGAAGCTTGATTTATATATATACTTTTTTTCAGGATGGAGTGGGAGTAAAAACAGATCCGAGAGGAAAATGCGAGAGGATAATATAATGGAAGAATGAGAAGTTTAAGCAAATGAAACGTATAGAAATGAATGCGCAACAAATAAACCTAACAAGGTAATGGTCCATTCCCTTGATTTGGGGAAAATAAATGTTTTCTGCAGTTTCATTCGAAAGAAGGAAAAACGTAAACATGTTTCAAAATGGAAAGATTGAAGAAAATGAAAATTTGGAGCAGGTCACAGCAAATATATATTATTTTTGTTGCTGAGAAGAAGAAAGGATTAAAACGTCTCCATAAATAAACACGCGAATTAATGGGAACAGTAACAATCAACCCCTAAATTATGGAATAATAGAGGCAACGGCTATAAAAGCAGTAATTAAAATATGGCAAGTTATATACAAAATAAAGGAGAAAATAAAACTTTCAGAGGAAAGTTTGAACAGTAATAAAGAATATGGACCACGTTATACATGTAAAATTAAATGAGATGATAATAGGCAGAAGTGAAGTTGGTTTTCGGAGAAAAATGTACAAATATATTTATTGCCTCAAACGTAAAACGTGAAATGACAATGGATAGAGAAAGAAAATGAATCACTGAATAATGAATTGAAATGATGGGTTTTGTAACAGCTTTGCATTGATTGAGAAGTTATTAACTGATTTGAATGAGGTAGAATTTCTAAATAAATAAACCTCCATAAAATAAATTGAAAATCTATCATCTGCTACGTACAATTGAATGTAATCCAAATATTAATTTTTTTTTTATATCAAAATATTATTTTTAAAGTTCTCAAAATTTTAATTAAATACGTAAGAACATTAAAAATTATTAAAATTTTACGGGTCGTTACATAAATACTTGATATATTATATATACATCCTTATAGAGTTAGAAGTATCCTTTCCTATCATCTCAAAAGCCAAAATAACCAATAATTTCAACACAATATTTAAGTTTATTCAATTGGTTTCTTTTTTTTACATCATTACTATTCTTTTTTTTTTCTCATATAACGTCCTTTTCTTTTTCTTACATGTACATATATAAATTATTTCACAATATTAACTTACATACATAACATTTCTTGTTCATCAAAATTCTTATTTAGAAATAATTTCATTGAACGCTTCCATTACTTAATTTTTACCTGTATAATATTCTATTACATATTCTATTAACATTTCAACTTATTAAAAAATTTTGGTAAATATATGTGTTTTAAGAATGTAATTGAGTGTTATACAAGTTCATTTTATTCATGTTAGTTAACAAAACATTCAATGATCACATATTCTAAATTTTTATATCTTTTGATTTACAAGTTACAATGTGACGACCCGGGCTTCTTACCCCAGAAAACCGGTTCATCTTAAAGAAAGAAAGGGATGAGAAAATAGAAAGATAGAGAAGAAAGAACAACAACATCAGAATCTCACAGCGGAATGGAACAAAATATAATAGATCACATAACTATTACATAATTTTACATATATCAGAGCTATACAGATCATACAACACATACTAGACAGTTATAAACACCTGTCTAGTTAATACAAGTCAATATACAATACAACACAGAGATACCAATACAGCGGAACACTATATATAGTCTACAACGCTGAAGCCTCCTGCTTCATTGCTCCTCCAGAATTCGCCAAAGCTAACCTGAATCCCTTGGCTACCCGTAAAAATTTGGGTACCCGAGAGTTTATGAAAAACAAAAATAAACTCCGGGTCAGACATGGGTCTGGTATGAGTAACAGGTTAAAGATTGCTTAACTTCGTAAAACATTTGAAAACAAAAGGTATCACGTAAGACTTCCCACGAATAAATATGGTAAGTTTTTACCTTACGCTAACCAAAACATTTGATAGGAAATTCAGTGATATTATAATAGGTCTAGGGTTTTCAAATAAATAGAAAATAGCCGAAATTGTTACATCTATTAAATTCCAGCTACTAGCCACAAAAGTGGGTAATACAATCAAAACCGTTGGCGCTTATTGGATTGTGGATTCCATACAATGGCAGGGCTACTGGGGTACCGCCCGTCACAGTACGTGGCCTAGATCAACGTACCGAGGATCACTCCCGACCCTCTGCAACACAAGGCCGGAACCATTCCTTACCGAACAGTGCCGAACAAGACAACCCCGACAGTTGGAGCTCACAACTGTCCACACAGCCGAATAAAAAGGGACATCTAGATAGGGGAAAATCTTGTCCTGCTTGGGCATGACCCACCTAACCTTGCTACACCTCCCCTGTTTTAGCCATTCCCGGTTGATGAGGCTTGAGGCTACGATTACCTTTAGAGAACATATTTCTTAGAATGCTCATCGTCCACCTGACGATGTGTTGAAAGCATTCAATCCATACAAGTTCGTTCCAGCTTCGAACGAAACCGAAGGCATTATCTCGTTACACTCATTTTGGAATCACCCTCAGAGTTAACGACGATAACCCTTGCATTCTGAATCTTCATCTTCACTTCAGATTCACGACCTATCATTAATTTGGAATCGATGTGGTTTTCGGACATCCAAATATGGAAAACCCGATCCCGGTCTCATCGAAATCCAAAACGTGTCTTTTAAGGCCAAGTTGTCTATTTAGTCTTAACAGTTTAATTCAAATAATTCAATACACACGCAGATAGATAATTCACAATATCATAATAGATAGTCAACATAAACAGATAATCGATATTGCCACTACAAACAAATAATGCATATCATCATAACAGATAATTCATATTATCATCATATTTAAATTAAGCATCCATGTCACATAGCATCAATTTTTCATATCTGAGATCTTAAATCATTCAAGGTAAACAATTTCATCCATCCATATATAAGCAATCATATAAGCCATAATTAATTTAAAATGAATTAAATTAATTATATTGTCTCTAATTAATTTAAAGTAAATCAAATTAATTACTTCACCATTTTAAAACTTTCTTACACAATTATTTATCAATTTCCAATTAATAAATCATTCACTAATTACTCGTTTCAATTAATCATACTTGATTTATTCAAGTAATCATCCTTTAATTATTTTCACAAATTAATTATCTTATCTAAATATAGAAATTAACCTTAAATTACAAACATTACATTACTTCTGAATTACACTAATTAATTACTCTTTAATTTCTTATTATTGATTAATTAATCTAAATTTATCATCCCATCATTTATTATATCAATTAATGATTTCTAGTTACATTTTAATTAATACCTGTTTTAAATTAATTACCTTGAGTAATTAATCTTCAATTAAACCACATTTATTAATCACCCCTAATTAATACCATTCAGTAATTAACTATCTTTAATTACTCATCAAATAAATTAATTACTCCCTAATTAATTTCTCTAATTAACCCCCTGATTAATTATACACAGTAATTATATTCCAATTACTTTCATTATTAAATCACCCTCATTTAATCACATCCAGTAATTGTCATTAATTACTTTCCTAAGTAATTATACTTATCACATCATCAAAATGGTTGTCTAAATTAATTAAACTTAATTAATTAACTTAAACAATTCATAGAATTAATTACAATGAGTAATTAATTTCTTAATTACTTCCGTTAAGTAATTATACTTAACAATTCACAATTGCTTATCTTAAATAAATAATTTAATTAATTATTAAAAATAATTCCATTAATTGATTGTTTCATAATTTTTAGTTAATAACCTTCATTAGCTAATTATAATCCTTTAATTACTTTCCTAAAGTAACTAACTAAAATTTATTATCAATTACATTTTTATTAATATTAATGACTCATTAATTAATCCCTCACTTAATTCATTAATTGATTGCTAATCATTAATTTAAAATTAAACCATTGATTTCTTAATTACCAATTAATTTACCTTTAGCTTATATCTTATTTAAATAAATTTAACTCTTAATTTCTGAGTTAATTAATTCTAGTCATTCATTATCCATTTAGTTAATTTGATAATTACAAGCCTTAAATTTTTAAAACCTTTTTCTGTTAAATGATCAATTTATCATTCATAAGGTATTTAGTCAATTTAATTTAAATTTACTTTTAAAACTTCATTTTAAATTTAAGATTTAAAATGAAATCAAATTAATCTTATCAATTCCAAACTCCTTTTTATTTTACAACTTAAAGAATATTTATCTTAAAACGGAAGATTAAAGAATTTAAAACACGATTTCATTTTGAATTCAAATCAAATTTAAAAATTCTCTTTATCATTCAAAATTTGTTAAAAACAAATTTTAAACTTAAAAATCTTTATTTATATAAAGACTGAGATTCGAACTACGTTTTGAATCCGAACTTATCTTGGTTTAAACTTTGTTTTAAATACGTATATTTTTTCATTTAAAAGCCCGGTTTTAAAAATGAAATAAACTTACACGTTTAAAACCTGTAGCTAAAAATACCCGAGACAAACAAATATTTCTACGAGCAAAACCCCACATTTCTTCGAGTTCGACACTCGAATCACTCGAGTGAAACTCGTGCAACGAATCCCCTTTTTTAAAGTGGCTATAAATAATTTAAAATTATAAAATTTATTTTATTTTAAACCAAGATTCAAATTTCTTTTGAATCCAAACTTTTCTTTTATTTAAATAACTATGTTAAACATTCATATCTCATTTTTTAAAATCCCATTTTAAAGAATATTAACTTTACAGGTTTTTAATAACCTGTTACAACTTACCCAGTTTCCCCTCCCCTACACTACTCCGAGTCAACAACGAACCTGCTTCGAGTCGCGTGAAGTAATTCCCGAGTCCAATCCCTAAAAAATCGAGTGCCCCTACCTCACAAACCAATCCAGGCACAATCCAGTGCACGTGCACGTGTACCCTCACCGGAGCTCCCTCCGATCATCGACGATCACTCCACCTCATCGCCAAATCACGCAGCAACCCACAACGATCACCTAAACATTTGCTCGAGCCTTGAAATCGAAATTGAGCACAAACCCAAACCTGGAAACGTACGAGCACCACCTCCACGAAACCTGTCACCGCCTTTTCCACAACGCCTCGGCCACTAGAAAATCCCCTACTCCGGCTACGACTTCGACTATGACCCAACTATCATTCTCCAAAAAGTCGAAGCACTCGATCAACGCCACAGGTCGCAGTGGTCAATTCACTGAACACAAATAAAATTAGGGTTCTAAAAGAAAATTCTCTGTCGCGATCTCCCTGATGAACTTCATCACTTTCATCCATTTCTCCTAGCATCTATGACCAATCCTCCATCAACCATAAGAGTCCCGACCTCTCCAGTCCATTTGATCACCAGAAAGTCACGCATTAGCATATTATGCTCAAACCAAAATTTCCTCTAAACCCCTATACTTAAATTTATAGTTTTGGTTTTAAAAATCATATTTTGACTTAAATATTCAATTTATAATACTGGAATTACATTTTTAAAGGTTTGAGTTTTCAATTGTATTTAGTATACTCAGTTGTTTTTAATAGTTCCAGAAACAAGCAACTCAAAATTTAACTAATCTTAGATTTTAAACCTTAATCTAATTGAATCAAACAATATTGGTTAGATAACCAGATTTTATCATGAGCAAGACCATGTGGAAGGGAATAATAGTTAAAATTTTGAGCCTGAGAAACATTTGCAGAGCACAACAAAATAACAGTACTTCACACATAAATATACAGGGACCTATTTATACATATGCATCACAAACATATTCTCATAGATGAGTATGCAACAGACAATTATAACTTTAAACTATCTAATTTGTTATGTTACTCACAGTTTTGAGAGGATGAACAGAGCGCCAAAAATTTGAAGTGGCCTTTGGAAACTTTCAAAACTGAAATGCCTTATTCTTTTTAATTTTGATTTAAAACTTGAGTGCTTGCTGTTTAGATTTGCATGCAGGCTTGATTTAAAACATGGGTTGAAGATGAATGCATCAAGTTTCTGATTTGCAGGCTTTGGAAAATGCAGGCAAGTTTTATTGCTGATAAAATTTGTAAAAATGGAAAAGCTTACTTATGTTCAGGTTTGCTATGTTGAACAACTAAACAAAAAGCATTGCATATATAAATAAGAAGACAGGTATGTATAAAATAGGTGTTTACTGGTTTAGGCTTTGCTGTAGGTCAGAGATATTTTCTTTACATTTCGGCTGAAATGATAAGTATATACCTCTAGCAGACCAAATGGTGTGCTAATATTAATTGAAATAGTACTTTATGTTTCATGCTTATCTTAGTTTTGTATGTAAATAGATCTTCTGCACTTTGTTTTATTTCTTTTCACATTTTGTTCTTGCCTGCATCTGTATTTTCATATCTTAAGTACTTAATATTCTCTTTTACATGCTTTGCATAATCACTTACAGGTTATACATTATTATTTGTCACATTTCTAGCATGCCCTATATTCTATGTACATAAATACTTTGTTTTGCAGATTATCTTTTTGCAGGCAACAAATATGACAAAGTCTGTTTTTATATCTCTTTACTTGTACTTGCATATATTCTTACTTGTGCATGCTTTTATACTTAAGTACAAAATGTTTTCCTTTATCTAACTTATAAATTTGATGTTGATAAATTTTTCTTTTATTTTTAAACTTAACTATCAACACTTAATTTGATGATTATTAAGTTATTTTCATATTTATATTAATATCATACATTTGATTTATGTTGGTGTTTAATACATATTTAAGATTTTTTTTATTTCAAACATATTTGAAAGATGTTATTTCTAATATACAATCATAGCTTTCCTATAAAATTTAAGATAACAATTTTTATTTGTATTAAAAATCTATTTTTACAAATATTGTATCATCACTATAGTTAAATATAACTCATTATTAAATTAAAATAATTCATAAAAGCATTTGTCTTCTTATCTAATATATTACTTATTTTATTAGCTACATAAAAACAAACAAACCTTTCTATCTAAATTTAAACTTAAACTAAAATCAATTTTAAATAATTATGTTTCTAGTTTAGGTATTAAAATCATATGGTTATTTATTTAATAGCTTATATCAAATTAATTCCAATTTTAATTTATCAAAAATGTTAAAATAAGAAAACAGGCCTATATATATATATTAAATTTAAAACAAAGATTTATCTAGTTATAATATATACAGATATGTATACATTACAAATATAAAACAATTTATTTGCCTATAGAAATAGATTATCAGTTTAAATATTTATTCTAAAGAAGATTATTACATTTAGTTCAAATTTATTATTAATAATATGGTCAAATCAATTAAATTTTGACATAAATTATTAAATTGTTATTGTCAAAATTTCCGGGATATCACATTCTTCCCCCCTTAAAAGAATTTCGTCCTCGAAATTTAAAACAAAGGTAATTTAATAATTTAATTAAAGATTTAATTTTTAAACACAGACAGATATTAATCATATCCTAGCAATCATAGCAACCAATTCATCCAATCTACAAATCTAATTGTCTAGATAAAAATTCTAAATAGAATTTTCTCGAGTTTCCCCAAGTATAAATAATGGGATACTCTCTTTAAAAATTCAAACAACCAATATTACTAAGCTACCGAGTTTCTATTCATCTGGATCCACAAAACAAAACAGGATATCAGACTACAGACATGTCGGACTCAACAACCAAAATTCTCTGAACTGCTGATTCTTCAATCAAAGATAGATCTTACACGCACTCCCTCAGAGATACGTGAAACACACCGAATTCCAGCTATCCAAACTGGCAATCCACTCCTGAAACCAAACACTTATCGAAAATCAAATCTTCGATTACGGACTCCAAATTCCTTCGTCTCTTATCCCCAAAACTCTCCGAACGATCCCGTGCTGCCTACATCCTTACTGATCAGCTCATCACTTGCTGATACCCCCGGAAACAAATTGAGCCAAAGACAATCCAACAAAATGATCTTTCCAAGACCAACCACAACTCAGAACACAAACTCCATTCCAAATCTGAAAAATTATCTCACTTCTCCCATCTGGAAAGGAATAAAAACAGATGCATTCTAATCTGACCTCAGGTCCTGAAAAATTTCCAGTAGAAACTCTCTAATCCAAAACACTGCAAATTCTAGTTGTTTCCACACCAAACAGCTGCCACCATGCTTCCACTGCGCAACTCTGATTGAGCAGATGAAAATGCTGATGATGATCTCGAGGACAAACTGGACAACACATCATAGAACTATGGTTCAACAGATCCTTTAAAGAAACTCAGAAGTTCCTCCAAAACTCTAGCTGCTTCACCAACTCATTTTCCAAAAATCATCTTACCACTAAGCTGAACCATCAGTACCACTCCTAGAATCCAGAAGATACCAAACTTAATCTCTATTTACAGACAAAATTCTGACTTCCTGAAGACATCCAGAAAAAATCAGACCCAAGAGAAATTCAAACAATCGCAAGTAACTTTTGCGATCAATCTAGCCCACTACCAAAGAAAAACTGGTCTCTCTTTACCAAACAGAACAGCCTATGCTTAATTAGCCAATTTATCAAAGAAATGGAACCACACTGTAATTTCTGAACTCCATTGCTGATGCAGAAGTCAAAAACTTCCTTGCCAACACCAATGCCAAGAAATTCCTAATCCAGAGCTCTTCGAGAAACTCGGACCTCAAACCAACAGAAACATTCTACTGTACTCAGCCCCAACACCAAAACAAATATATTTCCTTAACTGATTCCAAAGAAACATCTTCGGAGACTTCCATAGTCATTATGTCTCATCACACAGCTACTACATCCAGAGATAAGATATCCGGACTTGCTCATGTCAAACCGACAGGTCCAACTTCTAGCTCATCCAAACTTATGCTTCAAAAAGGAACTCCGAACCTCAACAGGTTTCCTTCCAGAGATCAATGAAATCCTTACTCCATTCAAAGCTCACTCGAGACGGTAATAGGTCTACAGTCTCGACCAATGTACTTCCAACCTCAAATATTCAACTCCAACCATTGGTAGTCGTGTTACACACACCACTATTCTATCTACCTTTATAACTTATATTGGATAACCCGGACAGGTAATCCAACAAATAGGTAGAAATAAATATATATATATATATATATATTTATATATTAAAATTACAAATACGCTCTCTCAAGATAGAAATCACTCAAGAGCCTAGCTATTCACTCAACCTAGCGCTCTGATACCAATTGTGATGACCCGGGCTTCTGACCCCAGAAAACCGGTTCATCTTAAAGAAATAAAGGGATGAGAAAATAGAAAGATAGAGAAGAAAGAACAACAACATCAGAATCTCACAGTGGAATGGAACAAAATATAATAGATCACATAACTATTACATAATTTTACATATATCAGAGCTATACAGATCATACAACACATACTAGACAGTTATAAACACCTGTCTAGTTAATACAAGTCAATATACAATACAACACAGAGATACCAATACAGCGGAACACTATATATAGTCTACAACGCGGAAGCCTCCTGCTTCATTGCACCTCCAGAATTCGTCAAAGCTAACCTGAATCCCTTGGCTACCCGTAAAAATTTGGGTACCCGAGAGTTTATGAAAAACAAAAATAAACTCCGGGTCAGACATGGGTCTGGTATGAGTAACAGGTTAAAGATTGCTTAACTTCGTAAAACATTTGAAAACAAAAGGTATCACGTAAGACTTCCCACGAATAAATATGGTAAGTTTTTACCTTACGCTAACCAAAACATTTGATAGGAAATTCAGTGATATTATAATAGGTCTAGGGTTTTCAAATAAATAGAAAATAGCCAAAATTGTTACATCTATTAAATTCCAGCTATTAACCACAAAAGTGGGTAATACAATCAAAACCGTTGGCGCTTATTGGATTGTGGATTCCATACAATGGCAGGGCTACCGGGGTACCGACCGTCACAGTACGTGGCCTAGATCAACGTACCGAGGATCACTCCCGACCCCCTGCAACAAAAGGCTAGAACCATTCCTTACTGAACAGTCCCGAACAAGACAACTTCGACAGTTGGAGCTCACAACTGTCCACACAGCCGAATCAAAAGGGACATCTAGAGAAGGGAAAATCTTGTCCTGCTTGGGCATGACCCACCTAACCTTGCTGCACCTCCCCTGCTTTAGCCATTCCCGGTTGATGAGGCTTGAGGCTACGATTACCTTTAGAGAACATATTTCTTAGAATGCTCATCGTCCACCTGACGATGTGTTGAAAGCATTCAATCCATACAAGTTCGTTCCAGGATCGTACGAAACCGAAGGCATTATCTCGTTACACTCATTTTGGAATCACCCTCAGAGTTAACGACAATAACCCTTGCATTCTGAATCTTCATCTTCACTTCAGATTCACGACCTATCGTTAATTTGGAATCAATGTGGTTTTCGGACTTCCAAATATGGAAAACCCGATCCCGGTCTCATCGAAATCCAAAACGTGTCTTTTAAGGACAAGTTGTCTATTTAGTCTTAATAGTTTAATTCAAATAATTCAATACATACACAGATAGATAATTCACAATATCATAATAGATAGTCAACATAAACAGATAATCGATATTACCACTACAAACAAATAATGCATATCATCATAACAGATAATTCATACTATCATCATATTTAAATTAAGCATCCATGTCACATAGCATCAATTTCTCATATCTGAGATCTTAAATCATTCAAGGTAAACAATTTCATCCATCCATATATAAGCAATCATATAAGCTATAATTAATTTAAAATGAATTAAATTAATTATATTGTCTCTAATTAATTTAAAGTAAATTAAATTAATTACTTCACCATTTTAAAACTTGCTTACGCAATTATTTATCAATTTCCAATGAATTAATAAATAATTCACTAATTACTCGTTTCAATTAATCATACTTGATTTATTCAAGTAATCATCCTTTAATTATTTTCACAAATTAATTATCTTATCTAAATATAGAAATTAACCTTAAATTACAAACATTACATTACTTCTGAGTTACACTAATTAATTACTATTTAATTTCTTATTATTGATTAATTAATCTAAATTTATCATCCCATCATTTATTATATCAATTAATGATTTCTAATTACATTTTAATTAATACCTGTTTTAAATTAATTACCTTGATTAATTAATCTTCAATTAAACCACATTTATTAATCACCCCTAATTAATACCATTCAGTAATTAACTATCTTTAATTACTCATCAAATAAATTAATTACTCCTTAATTAATTTCTCTAATTAATCCCCTGATTAATTATACACAGTAATTATATTCCAATTACTTTCATTATTAAATCACGCTCATTTAATCACATCCAGTAATTGTCATTAATTACTTTCCTAAGTAATTATACTTATCACATCATCAAAATGGTTGTCTAAATTAACTAAACTTAAATAATTAACTTAAACAATTCATAGAATTGATTACAATGAGTAATTAATTTCTTAATTACTTCCGTTAAGTAATTATACTTAACAATTCACAATTGCTTATCTTAGATAAATAATTTAATTAATTATTAAAAATAATTCCATTAATTGACTGTTTCATAATTTTTAGTTAATAACCTTCATTAACTAATTATAGTCCTTTGATTACTTTCCTAAAGTAATTAACTACAATTTATTATCAATTACATTTTTATTAATATTAATGACTCATTAATTAATCCCTCACTTAATTCATTAATTGATTGCTAATCATTAATTTAAAATTAAACCAATGATTTCTTAATACCAATTAATTTACCTTTAACTTATATCTTATTTAAATAAATTTAACTCTTAATTTCCGAGTTAATTAATTCTAGTCATTCATTATCCGTTTAGTCAATTTGATAATTACAAGCCTTAAGTTTTTAAAACCTTTTTCTGTTAAATGGTCAATTTATCATTCATAAGGTATTTAATCAATTTAATTTAAATTTACTTTTAAAACTTCATTTTAAATTTAAGATTTAAAATGAAATCAAATTAATCTTATCAATTCCAAACTCCTTTTTATTTTACAACTTAAAGAATATTTATCTTAAAACAGAAGATTAAAGAATTTAAAACACGATTTCATTTTGAATTCAAATCAAATTTAAAAATTCTCTTTATCATTCAAATTTGTTTAAAACAAATTTTAAACTTAAAAATCTTTATTTATGTAAAGACTGAGATTCAAACTACGTTTTGAATCCAAACTTATCTTGGTTTAAACTTTGTTTTAAATACGTATATTTTTTTCATTTAAAAGCCCGGTTTTAAAAATGAAATAAACTTACACGTTTAAAACCTGTAGCTAAAAATACCCGAGACAAACAAATATTTCTACGAGCAAAACCCCACATTTCTTCGAGTTCGACACTCGAATCACTCGAGTGAAACTCACGCAACGAATCCCCTTTTTTAAAGTGGCTATAAATAATTTAAAATTATAAAACTTTATTTTATTTTAAACTGAGATTCAAATTTCTTTTGAATCCAAACTTTTCTTTTATTTAAATAACTATGTTAAACATTCATATCTCATTTTTAAAAATCCCAGTTTAAAGAATATTAACTTTACAGGTTTTTTAATAACCTGTTACAACTTACCCAGTTTCCCCTCCCCTACGCTACTCCGAGTCAACAACGAACCTGCTTCGAGTCGCGTGAAGTAATTCCTGAGTCAAATCCCTAAAAAATCGAGTGCCCCTACCTCACAAACGAATCCAGGCACAATCCAGTGCACGTGTACCCTCACCGGAGCTCCCTCCGATCATCGACGATCACTCCACCTCATCGCCAAATCGCTCGGCAACCCACAACGATCACCCAAACATTTGCTCGAGCCTTGAAATCGAAATTGAGCATAAACCCAAACCTGGAAACGTACGAGCACTACCTCCACGAAACATGTCACCGCCTCTTCCACAACGCCTCGTCCCCTAGAAAATCGCCTACTCTGGCTACGACTTCGACTACGACCCAACTATCATTCTCCAAAAAGTCGAAGCACTCGATCAGTGCCACAGGTCGCCGTGGTCGATTCACCGAACACAAATAAAATTAGGGTTCTAAAAGAAAATTCTCTGCCGCGATCTCCCCGATCAACTTCATCACTTACATCCATTTTTCCTAGCATCTATGACCAATCCTCCATCAACCATAAGAGTCCCGACCTCTCCAGTCCATTTGATCACCAGAAAGTCACGCATTAGCATATTATGCTCAAACCAGAATTTCCTCTAAACCCCTTTACTTAAATTTATAGTTTTGGTTTTAAAAATCATATTTTGACTTAAATATTCAATTTATAATACTGGAATTACATTTTTAAAGGTTTGAGTTTTCAATTGTATTTAGTATACTCAGTTGTTTTTAATAGTTCCAGAAACAAGCAACTCAAAATTTAACTAATCTTAGATTTTAAACCTTAATCTAATTGAATCAAACAATATTGGTTAGATAACCAGATTTTATCATGAGCAAGACCATGTGGAAGGGAATAATAGTTAAAATTTAGAGCCTGAGAAACATTTGCAGAGCACAACAAAATAACAGTACTTCACGCATAAATATACAGGGACCTATTTATACATATGCATCACAAACATATTCTCATAGATGAGTATGCAACAGACAATTATTACTTTAAACTATTTAATTTGTTATGTTACTCACAGTTTTGAGTGGATGAACAGAGCACCAAAAATTTGAAGTGGCCTTTGGAAACTTTCAAAATTGAAATGCCTTATTCTTTTTAATTTTGATTTAAAACTTGAGTGCTTGCTGTTTAGATTTGCATGCAGGCTTGATTTAAAACATGGGTTGAAGATGAATGCATCAAGTTTCTGATTTGCAGGCTTTGGAAAATGCAGGCAAGTTTTATTGCTGATAAAATTTGTAAAAATGGAAAAGCTTACTTATGTTCAGGTTTGCTATGTTGAACAACTAAACAAAAAGCATTGCATATATAAATAAGAAGACAGGTTTATATAAAATAGGTGTTTACTGGTTTAGGCTTTGCTGTAGGTCAGAGATATTTTCTTTACATTTCGGCTGAAATGATAAGTATATACCTCTAGTAGACCAAATGGTGTGCTAATATTAATTGAAATAGTACTTTATGTTTCATGCTTATCTTAATTTTGTATGTAAATAGATCTTCTGCACTTTGTTTTATTTCTTTTCACATTTTGTTCTTGCCTGCATTTGTATTTTCATATCTTAAGTACTTAATATTCTCTTTTACTTGCTTTGCATAATCACTTACAGGTTATACATTATTATTTGTCACATTTCTAGCTTGCCCTATATTCTATGTACATAAATACTTTGTTTTGCAGATTATCTTTTTGCAGGCAACAAATATGACAAAGTCTGTTTTTATATCTCTTAACTTGTACTTGCATATATTCTTACTTGTGCATGCTTTTATACTTAAGTACAAAATTTTTTCCTTTGTCTAACTTATTAATTTTGATGTTGATAAATTTTTCTTTTATTTTTAAACTTAACCATCAACACTTAATTTGATGATAATTAAGTTATTTTCATATTTATGTTAATATCATACATTTGATTTATGTTGGTGTTTAATAAATATTTAAGATTTGTTTTATTTCAAACATATTTGAAAGATGTTATTTCTAATTTACAATCATAGCTTTCCTATAAAATTTAAGATAACAATTTTTATTTGTATTAAAAATCTATTTTTACAAATATTGTATCATCAATATAGTTAAATATAACTCATTATTAAATTAAAATAATTCATAAAAGCATTTGTCTTCTTATCTAATATATTACTTATTTTATTAGCTACATAAAAACAAACAAACCTTTCTATCTAAATTTAAACTTAAACTAAAATCAATTTTAAATAATTTTGTTTTTAGTTTGGGTATTAAAATCATATGGAAATAGCTTATATCAAATTAAATCCAATTTTAATTTATCAAAAATGTTAGAATAAGAAAACTGGCCTATATATATTAAATTTAAAACAAAGATTATCTAGTTATAATATATACAGATATGTATACATTACAAATATAAAACAATTTATTTTCCTATAGAAATAGATTATCAGTTTAAATATTTATTCTAAAGAAGATTATTACATTTAGTTCAAATTTATTATTAACAATATGGTCAAATCAATTAAATTTCGACATAAATTATTAAATTGTTATTGTCAAAATTTCCAGGATATCACATACAAATTTCCAATTTCTTATATATTTTATTCGTAAAATTCCATTCTTACTTAATTAATTAATTATTATTTATATAAAGGCCAATCACTTACATAATTTGTTTTCCATTAAAGATTTAAGCCATTAATGAATCATTTCACACAATATTATTTAAGCTTCTACGGCCTTACTTAATTTTATACCTTAATTTAGTTATAGAATAAAAATTTAAGTTTTTGGTGTTCGCCCTTGAAGATAAAAGAAATACTTCAATATATCTAAAAATTCAATTAAAACATTTAACCTCATTCACTTAGTAGGAATATAAGATAAATTTAAAACATCTTTATAGCATTATGCAAGGACTTTCCCAAAGTTTAAACAATGTTAGAAATTTGTATCAAAAATTTATATTAAAACATTATGATAAGATTTTAAAAATTCCTTAAGTCTGATAATTTATTAGACTCAATATTCCAAATAAGTATAAACTCCAGATTATTAAAGTGAAACTAATAGCATACTCAAATCTTGCACTAAATATCTAAATAAAAGTATAAATTTTCATAGATTCATGATTAATTTTACACACTTAGTTTAAAATGAATAATCAAATCATGGGGAAAACATTTATAATGGTTTAATACAAAATTCAAATAGTAACTAAACCTATAAATTTTCTACTAGTACTTCGAAATCAAGTAATTGTTTAAAACCATACTTCCAAAATTGAGATTCTAATTTATTTTCCCAGTATATTTAAAACTTCGCAAATCATTTTTTCCATTTATATAATATATCTTCAAATTATACATTCAAAGAAACTTACAAAAAAAATTTACAAAAATAAAATTCATTTGAAAACTTCATTTGCAAATCAATCATCTTTAATGTTTTAATACTTTACAAAAAAATTCTATAAATTTTCTTGCTTCATTTATTAATACCATTTCAGTAATTTTAAATAACATCTTTTTAAATATATGTAAATTATTTGAAAACAATTACTTACATCATTACTTATGTTTAAAAAGAAGCTGTTGAAAACCTTAAATCCATTATGTTTGAATTTTATTAGTTTTAAATCTCAAAATACTTTTAAACATCATTAATAAATCAATAATCATTAACTTTAAAATGTTTTATTTAATTAATAACTTCTGACAATATTTAGAACACTAATAATTTACTACTAAACCATGTTGTACATAAATAAACAATATTTAAACATTTTAAAGTATTTAGAAAGGAAAAATGATCAAATTATCTTTTATATAATACTTTATCAAAATACTTTTATAACTCGATGTTTTAACAGGTTTATCCTTGTTCTTGCAGACTCTGGCCATGTGTTGATCAGACGCATGGCTAAAATTCTCCAAGTACTTAGTAGACCTATTTCAACACCCAATGAAAATACTTAAAATCATTGAAAATAGATATGGAAAGTACGTTCCCCCATGGATTGCAGTTAGGCAATGGTTATGCCGCTATCCCAGCGGAATCAATTGTACTTGTAGGCATCTCACCCCTTGATTTACGCTATCCAATAATATCAAATGAATATAATAAGTGACCCACCAAAGGGATCCGATAATGAGCCACCAAAGGTATCCGATAATGACCCACCAAAGGTATCCGATAAGGACCCACCAAAGGGATCCGATAAATGACCCACCAAAGGGATGCAACAAATGACCCACCAAAGGGGTCCAATGGAAGGTACTTCCCATATCATTTATTTCAAAATATATCATACCATATATAGTCACCATTCAGAATTATAGCTTTCAAATATCGCACTTATATAAATTCCATCATATATAAGATTTCATTTTCAGATAGAGTATTTTCCAAAATCAATAGTCTCAAATATATCAAATCATTCTTATATAAATTCCGTTATATATAAGATTTATCTCTTCAGATCATAAACCTTCCAAAATCAACATTTTTAAAAATCACCTTATACTTATATAAAGTCTGTCTTATGCTTTGCAAAAGGTTTTGAATTTAGAATAGTTCTTTTTTTATATATACAATCATTTTGTGAAATAGTTTGGTATATAAAATGGTTGTGGAAAATAGTTTGTAAATAAAATAGTTTGTAAAATAGTTTGAAAATAAAATAGTTTGTAAAATAGTTTGTATAAGAAAAATTAACGAAAAAAGTTTGTATAAGGAAACTAAAAGAAATTAGTTTGAAAAATGGTTTTAAATTAATAGTAGTTTTTCATAAAAGAAAATCCCAATTTAAATTACAAAGATATCCAACCCAACAACTTTCAATTTCAATGCCAAAGCATATCAATAATATTAGAACATAAGATGTACACATGTCATCATTTCGCAACATTACATTCGATCGTTCGCTCGATCGCACAAGTTCGCTTTCGAACTAGTTTTGTCCATTCAACTTCCCTAATGCGTACTTCGATATGGTTTCTTGACTAGAAACCATCATTCTCCTTGCATAGCCATATACTATGATAGAGAACTCTAGAATCAAACCAAAAATCCATATCAATATTCACCATCAAGAATCGAATGAAAAATTCTAATGCGAAATGGTGTAATTCACCTCAAACTTACGTACTTAAATCCGGATCAAATTAGTTATGCGAATAAAATAATATACGCACAACTTACGTATTTATTTCAATTTGATTCATCACAATTATACTTCAACTAAATTCATTATTAATCTTGTTGATTAATGATAGTATCATTTCAAACTTTAATATTTGTTTCACATAATTTCTCCATTTAACATATAACATTAATTTATTCATTCTCATAATATTGCTTATATTTCTCTTCAATTAAAATTACATTCATTCCACATGTAATATTTCTCATTTAATATTACATTTATTACCAAATCATTTCATAAGGAATTTTCTTAAGTTTATAACCAAATTATAAAAACATAATTCCTTTTTATAAGACATTGTTCAGGTTTAAAGTTATCACAACTTTATTTATAACCATTTATTATAACATCCATTTATTTCATAACAACTTACAAGTCATGGTTTTATTTATAATCAATTCACATTAAATTCATACTAATTCAGAAGGTTTTGATTATCCAAAATATCAAAATATTTTGTTTTTTAATAGTTGAACTACAGTCAAAAACAATAAAATTCACAACAACAATAATTAGCCAATGCTTTTAAACTGATAAAACGCAACTAATCAACAATAAATGATAATAACTAAATATTACCATTTCATAAATCAGACACATTACAAATAAATATATTAGTTATAAAAATTTAATCCTCTGCATATCATATAATATTAGGAAAAATTCATTTCAAAACTTATATAAAACACTTTTATAAAACTAACAAATACACGCTCTCATATATACACTTAGACAACTCATTTTAGGGTATTACTACCCTATCTCTAATGAGTTAACCCCAACAGGCTAAGGTATGTCTAAACCAAAGCTCTGATACCAACTGTAACATCCCACCCTTTTGGACAATTTAAATCGACAATAAACCACACATGTCGACTAAAATCATTCAAAAGGTACGACTGTTAATGCGGTAAATAAGAAAATAATGGAAAAGAAGGAAAGATAAAACACAGAATCTCACAGCGGAATGACAAAATTTAAAAATCAAATAAACAGTTCATGAAGCTGTTTTACAAATAACATTTGATTACACCTTTACAATACAAATCAAAGTTATACATACAGTAGAAATAAATAAATAATGCAGCGGAACACATGATGTAGTGGAATAATTAATAATAAATAGTAGACTCGTCTCCGTCTTCATCCTCCAAAATATAATGGTCTTCAATACACTAAAAAAACTCATACTGACCCGAGCGTAATAAAAAGACAAAACATTCGAGTCAGGACTAATAGATCTTATGTAAGTCAAATCAAAATAAGTAGAATAGAAATATTACTATAATGGATTCAGAGATGTATAACAGGAATTTCATCTCCTATCAAGTGTACAATGTGGATTTAATTATTTAAAAGATTTCAAACGATTCAAAAATACCAATCTTAATCATTTTAATTAAAATAGATCCGAATTTTAAATTTAAAACTTAAATCTTTCAAATAATTCAATTCTAATAAATAATCCAAATTAAAGAAATTACACGGTTATATGTCATTTCAACCAGTATCCAAATAAAAATTTCCAAATCAATGGAAACCGCTCGAGTTATCATTTCAATCGATAGTGGTAACAAAGATATATACATAAATAAACATCCAATCATCCAAAATGACAACCAATAACATCCATCACAATCCAACATCCAAATCAGCCAATAAATCACAACAATCAATTGATTATCATTATCAGGTGTATAACTTGCAATTTATATTCATTATTAAATAAATGGCAAATTCAATTCAATATAAATTCAAATTTAACTTAAATGACAATCTAATAATACCAAAAGCAATTAAATAATCCAATTTGGATACTGGTTAAAATAGATCCGAATTTTAAATTTAAAACTTAAATCTTTCAAATAATTCAATTCTAATAAATAATCCAAATTAAAGAAATTACACGGTTATATGTCATTTCAACCAGTATCCAAATAAAAATTTCCAAATCAATGGAAACCGCTCGAGTTATCATTTCAATCGATAGTGGTAACAAAGATATATACATAAATAAACATCCAATCATCCAAAATGACAACCAATAACATCCATCACAATCCAACATCCAAATCAGCCAATAAATCACAACAATCAATTGATTATCATTATCAGGTGTATAACTTGCAATTTATATTCATTATTAAATAAATGGCAAATTCAATTCAATATAAATTCAAATTTAACTTAAATGACAATCTAATAATACCAAAAGCAATTAATAAATTTCTAATCACATTATAAATTTAATTTAACTAGCATAAGATAATCTAGTATTCGTGAGTGGGTCAAAACACTCACCTTTGATATTTAGAACGCAAAAATCCAAACAAAGATGCCTTTTCCAATAGTCTCCAAACTCAGCCAAACCTATTTTATGTTATTAGGAATTCCAATACGAGTCCAAGGGAAGAAACTACTCATGTATCAAAGCTCGTATGAGGAAGATATTCAGATTATAAGGATATAAAATAAAATAAAAATACATACATATTTAACTCTTAAAATAAGAAACTTTAATAACTCACGTTTTCAAATTTGATGTACCCAAAACAAAGGCAAGAAGTGGAAAGCCAAAACCATTAAGGCTAATTCTCATTGTTCAATTTTTTTTGAAGGCTTCTTGCAAAAGAAGGCAAGGCGATGAGGAAAGGTACGGATGTGGTTAAGGAAGAAATGGATGCTCACACTTTTTTATTCTTTTCTTTTTCTAAACATAGCTTTATTAAAATGAATTGGCAGCAATTAAGTAGAGGTATAAAGCTATGTTGACATTGAGACTTTGAGGGAAACAAATAGAGGTCTGATGTTTGAAAAATAAGAAATTTCTAGGGGAAAGAATGATATATGATATAAAACAAAAGAAGAAAGGTAAGTGACAAATGAAATATGTATGGAAGGGACAAATAAAACAAAACTGTATGATCTAAGTAGATGCTTTGGGAAATAAATAAACAAAACGGAAGAATAAGAAAGGATATCAATTCACGTTTCAATTACATCAAAGAATTGCAGTAAAACCAAATGTGGAAATGGTGGCAGGTGTATTGAATAATAAGGAAATAAAAGGACCACTTAGGATCTAGTTAATTGCATGATCCACTCAATTAAATATATTATCACTGAATATACCCTTTTTCACACTCGTTTACACATAATTAACATATAGTAAATAAATTTGAATACAATAACCAGTGTAACGTTACAAAAAAATAAAAGATGATCTAGAACTCAAATTCAAATTTTTTTTCCTTTCAAAATAATGTTTTTCTCATAGGGGAATTGCACAACCTAAAAAGCCAATTAAATTTAAACTTCAAGATTAGTGTTAAAATCACTTAAATACAGCCTCTAATCTATAATTAATGACTGTAAAATATTGGTTTAAAATTCATTTTTTTTCTTCTTTATATAGAATTATTTTTACCTCAAAAATGAAAATGTTCGTTTTATTTTCATTAAAATGTTCTTTTTATTTTTTTACAACAATGTATGTTTCTTTCGCTATATCCAAAAATTAATATTAATGTTTCTTTTTTTCAAAAAAATTGAATGATCCCAAATCGACATAATTGTAATTAATTTCAAAATTACACTTATAACAGATTATAACAAACGTACATTTCTTTCATTAAACGCCATTAGTTACAAATAAATTCTCTTTCCCTTTTATTAGAAGATTCCAAGCCAAATTAACGGCAATAAATTCATTAATTAATTTAAATTCCAACATATACTTATTTTGTTTTTTTCAATCTTATTATTCAATCAATTATCATATTATATATATACTTAACGTTGGTTTACCATTTCATTACTTCAATCTTCTATATTTATCACTTTAGTTAATATTAACTGTAGTAGGTAATTAGATTAACTACAATTGATTTTCAATTCAATTTCAATGGATTAAATAAATAGGTGAAGAATGACAAATGTTACCTTTTACTTACTTAATCGCATTTACAAGATTATTATTAACAACAAATGCTATGACTACTTACACAATCCTGATTATACTCAATTTTCCATTAATTTCATATAATTTCCCCATTTATATAACATTTAATTCATTTCCTTATTTCAACTTATCATCAAATAACGTTACAATTATTTTAATCACTAACATACAATTCCAACATTAAACCCAACATTCAATTGCCTTAATTCAATTAATTACCCATTCAATATTAAAACGATAAATTAATGAGAAAATAGGTAATACAATCGTTTATAATAATAATTCATACCCCTTATCTTATTCTTTACAACCAAGGGTTATAATTTGCTTACCCAAAAAGGTTTCATATTCAATATTAACCTATTTCAATTAATTACATACAAGTTCACCATCTACATCATTTAATTTATTTCATTATTTACAATCATAACCAAGTCAACCTACAATGTATTTCAATTAGTTTGAAATTACTTTAAATATTTATCAGCGGCGTTCAGACAACACCACTGATTTCCCAATTCTAATTGATTACATATAATTTCAACGTTCAATGTATTTCCTTATTTTTAGTTATAACTAATTATAACCTGAAAGTCACTTCAATTAATTAGAAATTAGATTAAAATAGTTAGCAATTACCTTATATTAACATTACTAACATTACATTCTATTTATTCTTCTCCTTGTAACATCAATTTTTTTTAGTTTTATTTCAATATAAAATTATAAAATATTATTTAATTAATATTTTAATAATCGAAAATTATGGGTCGTTACATCTTTCCTTTTGCTTGAGAGTGTTAGGAAATTATGAAAGGAATGAATGAAGAGGAGTGAAGTTATGGTATTTGGTAGAGGAGTTTGGGTTCTTTTATTGGATTAGCGGGTTAGAACAAAACCCAAAGCCCAAACATAGTACCATAATCCTAATCAACTCCAAACATATCAATGTTTATACTCAAAAAAGTTGTAAACGTCATTTTGAATTCAATGAAACTGGTCTTGAGTCCGGGTTCGACGTTTTACAAAAATTCATATTTGGACTTTAATCCAACTAATGATGCAATATTTAAATAAAAAATTTAAATATATAATCGTAAAATTGCGGGTTGTTACAGATTCCCCTCCTTAAAGAAATTGCATCCTCGTAATATTGTAAGAAGGAAATAAAGTGTAACAACCATTTTGTGACATGACAACACAACAGAAAATTTAAATGAGAAGTTCACCTTAAGGAGCACGAGAGAGTAAATTCGGATGTGTTCGCTCGATGAATTCTCTGGATTCCCAAGAACAATCCTTAGGATTTGCAGACCATTGAACTTTCACAAGCGGAACATCTTTATTATGAAGGCGTTTAACCTCCGTAATAATGATACGAATAGGCTATTGCTCATAAGTCAAATTAGGTGAAACCTCAATCTCTTCAATAACACCAGGCACACGGATAGAACCGAAATCTCTAAGGGATTTCCATAGTTGAGAAACATAGAATATGTCATGAATAGCAGAAAATTGAGCCGGTAATAAAAGGCGGTTAGCCATAGACCCAATGCGTTCGGTGATAGGAAATGGGCCAATATACCAAGGTGCTATTTTTTCCGATCGACTGAAACACACAACGCCCATCATAGATGAAAGACGAATGAACACCAAATCTCCCACAAAAAATTATAAATTCCTTCTTCGGATATCAGTGTAGGAGTTTTGTCTACTTTGAGCTTCTTTCATATTATGACGAATAAGATCAATCTTTTCTGTGGAATCATGAATAAAATCTGGACCTAAAACTAGCTTCTCACCGGCTTTTAGCCAACACGAAGGAGATCGGCGTGGCCTTCCATAGAGGGCCTTGAAAGGTGCCATACAAATACTAGACTGGAAGTTATTATTATAAGAAAACTCAACAAGAGAAATATAATATTCCCAACTTCCACTAAAATCAAGAACACATGCACGAAGGAGATCTTCTAGAGTTTGATTCACACACTCGGTTTGTCCATCGGACTGAGGATGATAAGCAGTGCTAAAATTAAGCTTCGTTCCTAAATCTTTTTGAAGACCTTTCCAAAAACCATTAGTAAATAATGGATCACGACCGATAACAATAGAAGTAGGAACTCCATGCAATTTTACAATTTCTTTGACATAGAGTTTAGACAAAAGTGGTATGGTCCGGTTGGACTGAAGAAGAAGAAAATGGGCGGATTTGGTAAGTCTATCTAGTATCACCCATAGACTGTCATGACCTGAACAAGAACAGGGAAGACCGTCAATAAAGTCCATAGAAACTTGATCCCACTTTTAAACGAGAATGTCTAAAGGTTGCAATAACCCACCGGGCCTTTTATGCTCGGCCTTAACGAGTTGGCAAGTCATGCAGTGCTTAGTGAAGTTAGCAATATCAGATTTCATTCCATCCCAATAATAAAGTCGTTTCATGTCCGCGTATATTTTACTACGACTAGGATGAATGGTAGATTTAGAACGATGAGAATCTTCTAAAATGTCCTTATGAAGATCACTAATATTTGGCATAATAAGTCTATCAAAATTTCGAATTCCACCACGAGCATCGATTTCAAAGTCTTTCAAACCATAAATATTTCTATCCCTACTTTGGCTGAGATGAGCCAATTCGGGATCATGCTTTGAGCTTAAAGAATGCGGTCTAAAAGAGATGGATGAGCCTCAAGGCTATATAAAACAAGAGATGAACGTGAATCGGATTAACGATCTCGAATATCACACGTGAACAAAGTCTCAAGATCATTCCATTCGGATATCTTCATGGAAACCACCGCTTGTTGCTTTCGGCTAAGGGCATCGGCAACATGATTTCCCTTTCCGGGAGTACAGAGAATATCAAGATCATAATTTGCAAGGAATTTGAGCCAATATTGTTGACGCAAATTAAGTTCCTTTTGACAAAATAAATACTTCAAAGATTTATGATCGTTGTAGAGAACAAATTTATCTCCCAAAAGATAATGACACCAAATTCTAAGGGCGAAAACAATGGCCGCGAGCTCTAAATCATGATTAGCATATCTAGTCTCGGCAGACTTTAAATGTGTAGAAGCATAAGCGATAACACATTCTCTTTGCATGAGAACTGATCCCAAACCAACATGACTAGCATCGGCATAAACAATCAAGTCTTGGTTCCCTTCGGAAATCACAAGAATAATAACATCGGAAAGGAGTTCTTTTAATTTCTAAAATGCAGCTTCACATTTGTATGACCAAATGTACTTAACTCCTTTATTTGTCAAACTATTTAGTGGTACGGAAATTTTAGAAAAGTCTTTTATGAACCAATGGTAATAGCTCATTAATTCAAGAAAACTATGGATTTCCATCACACTCTCCGGTCTCTTCCAACTTTGAATTGCTTCAACCTTTGAAGGATCTACAGAAATTTTGGATTCGGAAATAATATGTCCTAAATATTTCACACGAGATTTCCAAAAGTAGCACTTAGAAAATTTTGCTTTCAGTTGATTGCTTCTAAGAGATTCCAACATAATCCTAAGATGTTTTTCATGCTCTTCCTTGGTTTTAGAATAAACAAGAATATCTTCGATAAAGATGAGAATAAATCGATCGAGGAAGTCTATGAAAATTCGGTTCATAAGGTCAATGAAATAAGCTGGAGCATTCGTTAAACCAAATGGCATAACAAGCCATTCATAAGATTCATAATGAGTATGGAACGATGTCAAAGGAATACTATCCTCTGCAATTTGAAGCTGATGAAAACTGGTTGCTAAGTCTAACAGTGAAAAGACTCTAGCACCGCAAAGTTGATCGAATCGATAAACAATCCGAGGTAAGGGATATTAACTCTTGATGGCAAGATCCTTAAGCTTGCAGTAGTAAACGCAAAGCCTAAGTGTACCATTGGACTTCTTTACAACGATAGCTGAAGCTCCCCAAGGAGAGGAAATAGAACGAATAGACTGTTTTGCTTCCAATTCGGATAATTGCTTACGCATCTCCTCATTCTCCTTATTGGACATACGATAAGGAAACGAGTGATAGGTAGAGCTCCATGGATTAGATTAATTCTGAACTCAATTTCTCGCTTAGGTGGTAATCCTAAAATGGCTTTAAATATATGAAGAAATTCACAAACAAAGTAAATGAGAGAAATGACATCTTCCTCATCATCATGTGGATCTATAGAATATAAGGATCTTACCGAATTGGAATCTGAAACTTTAAGAACAATAGAAATATGCTTAACAGATTGAGGATGTTGAAGACGGATAGTCCTCTTAGGACATAGGATGTGGGCTTCATAACGGTTAAGCTAATCCATTCCCAAAATCATTCCGAAACCTAAGTAGCGCATAACATGCAAATCGGCTCGGAAAGCATAATCACATAAAATAATCACGTCATCTTTACAAAATAAACCATGTGTTGCAGATCCATCAATCGGATTTGTAATTCTTAGTGAAATCATCAAGCCCATAACATTTTTAGACAAAGTAGCAACAAGTTCTTTTGATACAAAAGAGTGAGATGTACCCGTATCAAAAAGAACTCGAATAGGATGATCGCGGAACATTATAATGCCATCAAGGACATAATGTGAAATACCTTGATCAAGAGGAGTGTTACTAGGGGCTTGCATAACGTCGGCTTTCCCTCTTTCTTGCTTTGAAGTTTGGGACATGAAGATATAAGATGACCTGAACTTTTGCAATAGGGACAATAAAGGGTTTCAGACTCCTATTTGCATAATGGTCCTTAGAACCACAATTGTAGCATTGTCCACGACTAGAGGTAGGAGTCTTTGCTACTGAAGTTGCTTGCTTCCCTTTCTTGTTGGTATTAGGGCCTTTGGACATACAATTGAGTTTCCTCTTCTTGTTGGTGTTGAAGTTCTTCTTGGCACCCATAACTTCAACATCACTATCTTTATTGGCCACTTCAAGTCGAAGAGCGATATCTACAAGTTGACCGAAAGGAACTTCTAATTTCAGAAGTAAAGACTTTTTGAGATTTTTATTCGACCCGTAGATAAACCTTTGATTTTTCTTCAATGGGGTATTGATATACTCGACCCCATATTTAGAGAGTGATTCAAATGATGCGACATAATCCATCACAGAAGATTCACCTTGAACAATGTCAATAAAGTGTCGGGTTAAAGTTACTTTTTCAGCTTCTCGCACAAACTTTAACTCAAACCTTTCCCAGAATTGCTCCTAAGTAAGATCCGCTTCAACAATTTCCGAAATCAAAAGCTCATACCAATCTAATGCTCTCTCTAGGAGCATGCTAGAAGCCACATGGACTCGATGTAGGTCCACAAGATTCATGCAAGAAAAGATGCGATCGCATGTTCTGAGCTAAGCTTAGACTTCTATAATGCTTTCGGAACCCTTGAATGGCCTTACACCCAAATTGATATAATCGGTGTACAAGCGTGCAAACCCGGATTTAGGATGAGTGGGCCTAGAATTGGGTTCGGAGGCTTGGGCATTCTTTACAATCTAAAAGCTGTTAGGCAGACATGAATACGCCATCTTGATAGGTAGCACTGGATTAACAGACACTAGGACGGCCAGGTCTAACCATTTCTCTTCTTTAAGAAAGAAAGAAGAAAAGGAAAATGTTATTCTCAGAATGAATATCAAACAAACTTGACTGATAAAACAAGGCATCATAAAAGAAAATTGGATAGAACGGGTCCTAAGATTCGAATTAAATCTTAAGGCATGACTCTTAAGAGAGACTTAGGACAATGATCCTTGTTCAATTATTCTATATTGTTCCGAAGTTTGGCTTTGATACCAAGCTATGACACCCCACCTCTATACTGACACTAGCCAAGAACACTACGGGTTAATGCCGTCGACTAGCACGAAGAATAAGGCTGTTGAGGAGCGACCATCTGTGTAACTACTTTGTGCGAATACCGATATGACAGATAGTATGTCATGCATTTCATTTCAAGTGAAAATCTGACATATCAAATACAAACTCAAAGCTACTGCATAGTGGCAATGTGGCCCTCGGAAACAAATATAAAATAAGCGTAACATAAATCCGTCACAGATATTCATATCACTAAGGCGGAAACAAATATGAACATAATACATAGAAATGAACATCAAAGTAATGATCATACAAGATCTACTACATCAAAAAAGAATAGGTACAAGTGCTAGACAAAAGAATATGTATACATTAAGGAGTCTCTATCTCGAATGTATAAAAATAAAAAACTACTCAGCTAAAGTAGTTAGCCAAAAGTCATATGACGGTCCCTGATAAGAAGCCAAGTGGAAGCACCTAAACACCTTGGTCTGACCCTAGTATTATTTAGAAAGAAAAATAATAAACAGATTAGTCTAGCTATAAATATCATATAAGATGAGATATGATAAGTTATATAAATAATATATATGACAACAACAAAAATGATACATTATCTCAAATATCCAAAAAGATGGTCATATTCTTTAGATTTTTTTGTTCACCAAACCACAAATATTGATAGAGCTTATCAATGCAAATCACAAAAATTGGTGAAACTCAATTCCAGAAATCAATAGTTAGAAATCCAGAAAACACGAAGGGGGAGGCCTATCATAAACTGGAGCATGAAAACTCAGCAACACATGTATCACAAACGGGGCGCTATCTTATGGGTCGCTAACCCATAGAGCCGGTGCAACGACGTAGTACAACGGTATGTCCGAGGAACCTGAAACTCAAATAAGACAGAACAACGACATAGTACAACGGTATGCCCCATGAACCAAACTCCATAAAATGGTTAAAAGACCATGGGTCGCTAGCCCATAAAAATGAGATAAAGCTCCATAGAACGGGGTATAGTCCTCCACGTGAACAAAGAGACATCGCATACCGCTAGTCTAAACCACAAAATGATCATCATAGATCAGTAAGTATAAATTACACCAAGTTAATATATAAATGAGTTTAGCTTCATGTCCCATAACCACTGGCTTAACTTAAATATTTATGAACAAATTGTTGATTTCCACTCGAAAATTGTCACAAGATCTCAATCGAACAAGTCTAAGAATTAACAAACAAAGTAAACACAAGTGTTTCATTCCACTTGTTATGATAAGTTGTTTAATTGGATTTCTCGTACGAATGAGGTTAAGGTTTGTATATACCAATAGATTGAAAAGAGGTTTTAAAAAGGATCTTTGTATTAAAAGTAACGTTGAAATCATTTTTGTGAAAGAGTTTGAATATTTACTACTAGTATAGAAACCTTTTTATTTTAAAGTGATAAATAATAGAAACGATTGTAAATACAATCTATCACCAAAAATCACATTCGACGATGTGAATTAAAACCATGAAAATCAATATTGAATCCATCAAATTGACATTTCCAAAAATCCAGAAAAGAAGTCATCAAAATCGGTAATAAATGACAACAACTAACTGGATCAACAAAAATCGATTAAAACAGATACCCACATAAAAACAGGCAAATTGGCTGAATTTAACGGCGCCAGACGTCTGGTGGTTTTCCCAGACATCTAAGCAGAAGGTTTGTAAATTTTCTTCCTGATCGCTTAGATGTCTAGGAATAACCTCAGACGTCTAGGCTGTAGGTCTAGAATTTTTATTTCGTTGGATTAGACGTCTGAGTGTTTTCCCAAACGTCTAAGTTAAAGCATAGGGCAAAATTATCCTAAGCCATTGATGGCCAAATCAACTCGAAAGCGATCGAATAAGAAATGGTGGGTAGAGATTTATGACAAGCGATAACCTAGCCCTATATGCTCTTCAACACACTCCAAACAACATGTTCAAACATCTATTGTAGGATTTTCTTGGATTTTGACTTCAAATACCAAAATTGGAAAATTCAAAAAACTAGTTCAATTCTAAAGCAATTGAACATAAAATAGATGATAGAAATTCATACCTAACAACAAATGAAAGCTATGGACATAGATGTGAGTTTAAGAACTCAGCTTTAAATCAAAATAGAAATGGCAAGCTCTAAAACAAACTAGGATTGATTTCTCTTCAACTACACCTCAAAGATCTTCAACCTATTACTACATGCAAAGATTTTCCTAAGTTAGCTTGTAGGAAAAATTAAGAATTTAAGAGGAATTGAGATGAAGAAAATGAAGATGATGCTTACCTAAGCTTCTCTTTGATTTATAACTTGAATTTGAATTCCTAAGAAAAGCTAGGGCTTAGGAATTTTAATTTCCTTTTTTGCCCATTTTTCCTTTTGCTTGAGAGTGTAAGGAAATTATAAAAGGAATGAATGAAGAGGAGTGGAGATAGGATATTTGGTATAGGAGTTTGGGTTCTCTTATAGGGTTAGTGGGCTAGAACACAACCTAAAGCCCAAACAAAGTACCAAAATCCTAATCTACTCCAAACATATCAATGTTTATACTTAAACAAGTTGTATACGTCGTTTTGAATTCAATGAAAGTGGTATTGAGTCCGGATTCGATGTTTTACAAAAAAGTCATATTTCAGATTTTAATCCAACTAAAATGCTATTTTTAAATAAAACATTTAAATATATAATCGTTAAATTGTGGGTTGTTACACTCATATACAACATTTTACTCTCATTTGAATTTGTTTTGATATCTTTGCTTCAACCCGTGTCCAGTTGTCCGCTATACCTGTCAAATAAACAACGCAATAAAATGAAAAAAATAGAAATGTAAAAAAATAAAATTATAATTGTTATTCAATATTGCCTCAGTTATTTGGGATTTTTTCATATTTTAGGCCAGGGAAAAAATTCAAGTGTGCACGAACAACTTATGATATGCATAGTGTATCACTGTGAATTTCACAAGGCCAAACATCGATTATCTCTCAGGGACAAATACAAAGGCCAAGCCCGAAGGCTCAACATAGTGCAAGTGTGCACAAGGTCAAGCCAAAGCGGGCTCGATCTCGGGCTCGGGCTCAACTCAGGTGCAACGTACATATAGTTTTAAAAAGCATGAACAAGGCTGAAGTGCACAGGTTCGAGCACATGATTAGGAAATAAGACTAAGTATACACATGAAATATCAAATGAAGTCAGGCACATGAGCAAACCAGAGCATACAAGCATGCACACTGAGTAGAATACTAGTGCATGTGCACGAACAAATAATGGTCCAAGTGCATGAAAAAGTAACGAACATAACACAAGCACTTGAATGAAGTAGTGAAACACAACACAGTGCACACAGAAAAAAGAAAAAAAGGGCACATCAATGATGTGGATAAATAGGCTAGTGCAAGTGAAGATTCCAGGGGAATTATACACGTTGTAGTGATATACAAGCAAAAGTGTGCCCATATATAGGAAATACAACAATGCAAAGTGCAAGTGCATAGGTACACATATGATACAAGAAAGGTCAGGTGCAAACATGCATATCTCAAACAAAGAAGGCATGCGGCCAAGAAGTACAAATTAGCAGCAACAAATGAGAATCAATACAGACACATGCAAACTTGAATACCACTTGGCGATCAAGCAGCGACAACATGGTTTAGCATGCAAAACACATTATAAACGCACACTGAAATAAAGTGCAAAGGTGCACACAACAAGAAGAAAGCAACTGCATCTCACACTTGCACACTCAGGAAATACAAAGGGGAGGTGAATACACACACAAGCACACAGTTGAAATTCAGAGAAACCAAATTTCAGGAAGCAACATAGTTCAGACTCAAGTACAAGGCAAAGTGTATCACTTCAATATCTAAAAGCATCATCAACCATCAACTTTCACACACATATATATGTATGTATATATATGGAAGTTCAAAGCATCCACTACCTCACAAAGTAAAATGGAAGCAGAACATACATGCATATGTATGTAATCACAGTCTCAACCAAGGTCAGGCAATAAGATGCAAGCTCAAACAAAAATTATGATGCAGATCAACGAGGATTAGGCCACAAACCAATAGAGATAATATAGACTAACCGAGATAAGAAGTTCATGAAGCACACAAATCTTTGCAAAGATCAAATAAGAATTAAAACCAGCAGTTTGACAAAGATAAAAACTCCAGGAAGCACCTAATTCATTGCAAAGATCAAGCCAGAATTCAAATCGAACTATATATTCGAAAATATAGGATATTGATTCCTATATGCAACCATATCATCATTGGCAGGAAAAATTCAAGTCGAGTTCGAGCATAAAATTAAAAAGAGACAAAGCTATTAACGTACCAAATCGACAATAATATAGTCGACGTAGAAGCAACAGGTAGCTAATCCAATCAAAAGCAAATCCAAGTAATCGAAAGCAAATTCAAGTAAATCGGCAGCTTCGAACAAAGGAAAATTGAATTTTGAACAAAGAAAATCCAAACAAAAGCAAATCTAAGCAATCGAAATCAAATCCATTGACTGCTTTGAACAAAGTAATCCTTGTTTTGAGATTATGTTTTAAGATTGGGTTTCGTCGATATTAGGTTTTGATAGTGAGAGAGTATCGGGTTGAGAGGGAAACAAATTATAAGAGGGAAGATAATTACAAGAGGAGAGGAAAAATAATTACAAGTGGGAAACCAAAATTTTGATATGGAGCCAAAACCAATTTTTTTGATAATTTGAATCAAACAGCAGATAAATATTGTCTGAAACAAAATATTGTATGATCATTGCTTTGTCACACAACATATGATTTTTCCATATGTTATGTGAAAATGTGGGATAACAGAAAATTCACCATATATTGTGTGCTCACTGTTTTCTGATTCACTTTGTAGCATAATGTATTGTATTTATTTGTTCAATATAGTTAAAAGGTCTTAATGTTAATTCACTTTATGTATCACACATTCAAGTAAGCTAGACCCAAAACAGAGGCATGGAACGTATCAAGCCTATGGAAAAATCAACTGTGAATTTCTTTCTACCCTCTTGTATTTTTTTTGGTTGAGCCAAATATCAAATGTAACTAAATTACATATGTTTTTACTGCAGCACGTATGTCGCATCCTTGCTATATTGAGTTGATTCTATCTAAGAAGAAAGATCTGGAGTCTAAATTGGTACTCCATTTGAAACATAAGCTGAAACAATTTTCCTTTGTGTTTTGGTTATCATTTTCATTTACTCAAGCAGCCACTAAAAATTTTGGTGTTACTTTTTTCCATGGTCTCTATAGCCTTAACTAATCCTTGTGCTGAATCAAATATGCAAAAATACACGGTTGATATGCCAAAGTTTAGAAATTGCTTAGCATTATGGAGAGAAATAATAGAGAATTTTATTTCTAAATAGATACATACATGCATTATTTTCAAGCTGTTATTTGTAGTGCATGCCTGTTTTTTGTGCATCAATATATATCATCCTACAACATCCTACTATACAGAAATTTGGTATTTTTTTAAAGCTCGGCCGAAAGTGGGTTTTACAACTAAGCTAAAAATCTAGGTTTAAAACCGAGCAACAGATTTTTAGCTTCTGTGTGCACATGTGTATGCATTTGTTACAAATTTATAATGGAGGTTTTTTAATTGTTGCGGTCGAATGTATCATTGAGCTTATAGCAAGAACATAAACTAAAGTAGATGGACGTGACTGTGAGAAATGCTTCCGCTTACGTAGAAGGGCTAAAGAGTAGTGAAAAACAAGAGAAGACTATTAAGGTGGTTATGGAGAAAATTGTCTCCTCAGTATATTTTTCAGAAAAACTCTTCTTCCATCATATGATGGGAAAAGATTGCTCAAAAGTTTTAGAGAAAAAACTCATGGCTTCTTGAATACGTGTACATGCAGTTGTTTACTTGCATCCAAATGCTTCATGTATGTTTTTCGTTTGTGCTTTACTGTTATAGTTCTTGCTAGGTTTAATAATTGTATTTTGGTATTGTTTTGTCGAATTCGTATTTATAACCGTATAAAATCTGACATTTTGGTTTATGAGTGTACATGATATTGTTTGGTAGAGTTCTGCTGTTAGTATTGATGTTAGTAACTATAACGATACGGAATTTTGGATATTTTATAGTTAAATATCTAAATTATTTTAATATTTGAGTCTTAGATAAATGTGATTAAATTTATTGAATAACCTTGTTATCCCCTTTTAAATCATAAGTAATGATGGTAAACTTACTTCGGAAAAATGTTTACAAAAATAAATACTTTGAAGAAATGTTGATAACATGACCGAAAATCGTTTTATCGATAAACAATATTTTACTCGTCAGAAGTTATTCAAATATTTTTTACATACACTTAATTGATTAGGAAGTCAATAATATAAAATAAAATTATTTTTCCACTTATGGAAAATAAAATGTTTGATAATGTCATGTGTGATGTCATGGGAATATTTTTGAAAACGAGCTTTTTAGGAAAGTCTTAAGTGTTGAGTAAAAGAAAACGAGATGTAAAATAAAATAAGCATGTAAGATACATAGTGTTTGGGGGGAGGGAGATTTATTGGAAATGTAAAGGAAGGGTTAGGCTTGTGTTAAACACTTCATAATCTCAAAAGCTTCAAAAAGAATACAAAGAATAAAACGAACAAAAATAGTAGAAGTGATTATCACTAATCTACTTCTATCTAGTTCAAATATCTTCCTAACTTCATTAAACATTCACCAGTACCTTAGAAAACCATAGAAAACATGGATCTAAAGTCAAAGTGAAAGAAAAGTGAAGAGGAGGGAGATCTTGGTATGGCCGTGAGCAAAGGAGAAGAGCGAGAGCTTGGCTTTGTGATATTGGAGCTAAAGGTTTTATCTTTAGGCTTTTGGTGATGGTAGGAAGTGGCTCTTTGATTCTTGTATGTTTAAACTCGTTGTAGACTTGGATTTGGGTGAGTTATCTCACTATCTTTTATATACATATTCTGTGTATATATGTTGTGTGCTTAAATACAAAGTTAAAGTGACATTAACTAATTAAAGTTACAATCTTTTTGACTCCTCTTTCTTTTGAAAGCAACCGACAACTTTATACTTTATAACATCACTTTTATTACCATTTATAACATATGGCATGATCTAGAATTTGTGCTTACATTTTGGTTGACTTGTGTGTTGAATTGAAGTATGTTTGACAGTGTTTGAAGCGAGAATGTCGCTATAAGTGCACTTCGACATCCTTTAACTTTAACTTGTGTAAATGGAAGATTTATTAACTTAACTTGGGATAGTTTTATTTGGTTGTCATTTAAAAATACTGGTGTATGGAAAATTAACAAAATTTCTTGGGAAGTTACATAAATTGTGAACCAAGGTTGTGAAAGTTAGAAGCCAAAATGTCACTATGGATGCACTTTGAAAATGCTTTATGTTCGGCAATTTTCAAAGTTAACTTTAAGGGACATTCTAAGTGTGAGAAATGCAGAATACGGATGTTAAGGCTAGGATTAACACTAGACGGGGGGGGGGGGGGGTGAATAGCATTTTAAAGAATTACTAAATCTTTTTGCGATTATGTTAATTTGAACACAAATGAATGCAATATTCAAACATAGATATGATCACAGAAACAAACACAGATGCAGAAATAGTGTAAAAGAAGTAAAGGAAAGAACACACCAGATTTTATACTAGTTCGGAGTTACCCTACATCCAGTCCCGCACACAAGACAGACTTCCTTTCAAAAGAAATTGTACAATTACACCCTCGATTTCAAGGCCACGAGGTACACCACTCCAGATTGACAATCTTCTGGGTTGAGATACTTGATTTTACGGGAAACAAGTTCACCCAATTGATTTCCTAGGCTACAATCATACCTTTTCTCGCTTGATTGATTTCACAGGCTACTGTCACACCATTTTTCGCTTGATTTATTACAAAGAAGCCTATAACTCTGAATAGCACTGAGATCTTATTGAGATAGTGATAAAGAATCAAATCAGAGATGATCTAGTTAGATTCAATATTGATTTCGACAAAGTAATGGTAATATATAAAGAAATGTGGAAGAAGAAGAGGAGTGAAATCAGAAAAAAATATGAATGAAAATTCATTTAAAACTGCCCCTATTTATAATAGAACAACAGTCATGCCCATTCTTGAAAGGATATGACGAATAGACACTTCTTTCAAAATTAAATTTTTTGAAATCAACTGCCACCTTGTCGGTAAGGGGTCCTAGGGGTTGTCACATGCCTAAGCAATTTTTGGTAATTTGTTTTTCTTTGAAAATAACTTCTATCTTATATTAAAACTATTTTAAACTTTATAAACATACTTAACTATAGTTAAAATACATAAATAAATATAGAGAATAACATTTTGATAAATATAAAATTTTACTATAATTTTATATTTAAATCTAAGTATAAATATTAAAAGTTAAATATATTATTATTAAAAGATAGTTTAAAAGCAAGGGTAATTTGATTTTGAAAATAAAGATTATTTTGAGGCTAAAAGTTTTAAAACCAGGATATATGTTTTTGATTCTTTGAAAAGGAAGGTTTTGAAATAGTTTTGAAAATAAGATACAAGTTTGTAAAAAACATTTGAATAAAAGTTAGTGGATACAAAAAAATGTTCCACTAGACTTTTTGTAGGTTCCATCCTACTAAGGGTTCCATCCCTTTAACAGGTTGGAAGTGGATTGCATTCCACAAATAAATTAGATTTTAAGATGCCAGTGCTTTTCTAGGAGTTTTAACAAAATTCCTAATTAAATTACTTATTATTGAAATCTTGAACTCTTGATAATCTTGATACTCATGAGTCTTTAATCTTGACATCTTGAATCTTTATACTATGCAGTCTTCATTCTTGGTACCTGCATGATTAAATCCTGCATATACATATATTTCTAAACTATAATGTTAGTATTTATATTTTATAACAATTCCTAAGGTTGTTGTCATCAAAACCATCATTTCAAGGACTAACAATCCCCCCCTTTTTGATGATGACAACCTTTGTTTGTAAAATATTACTTCTATCCTAATAACTCCCCCTAAAACTATTAACTCCCCCTAAAACTATGCCTAACTATCCTATTTTGTACTTCTCCCCCTTTGTCATCAACAAAAACTAACTCGAAATTATATAACTCCCCCTTAATCTAATACTCTATGACATGTGATTATAATGATAGTGTTATCATAAATAATCATCACTTGATTCTAAAACTAGAACTTAGTCCTAAATTACTAATTATCCTAACTAATAATTTATATATGATAAAACTTATAATAGTGGTAATGTGAGAAATCAAATATAAGAACACAAATCATTTATTAATCATATATTTGTTTTATTTACATTTGCGTAGAGAACGTAAGAAAGAACATACAACAATAATAGGAAAGAGAGTAAAGAAACTAATGCGTGTCTTCGAAAATGGGAGATCGATGAATCGAACATTTTGGGTAGTGGAAGCAGAAATTTCCACGTTGTTCGACAAGATTTCCATCCTTGTCAAAGCACACTTCGCCAACGCAAACGACTTTGTCATCATCTTCAGTGTGCTCTTCTTCCATGAAGGCTTCTTCTTCTTCTTCCTCGTTGTCCTCTTACACTTGATCTCCTGAGACTCTTCATCAATTAAGATCAGATTAGCGCAATTGTCCACTAGAAACTTTTGCAAATTTCTAAGGATTTTGCCTTGCCGTTATTGTTCTTTGGCCATTCTAAGTTGCACCACTTGAATTTCAGTCATTAGTTGCAGTGCATCCTTCAAGGAATCCTCCATTTTGCAAGCGTAGTTCGTTGAAATGGTCCTATAGAAGGAGAATGGAATGAAAAGGTTGAATTTTTGTTAGATTTTAAAGAGGAGGCCATTGTTTTATTGCTTTCAGAAGTTAGAATAGAGAGAGAACAGAAAGAATGAATAAAATATCGAAATAAGAAGAATATATTACCACTTATTTGAACTTTGGTGGGAAATTTTCAAAAAAAATTGTTATATGTCGACATGGGTAGGAGGGGGTTGTCGACATGGTGCTTGATACTTTTCATATTTGATTTATTTTGATTTAATTTTTAATTACACCTTGTTATTTATATTTTATATTTCATTTATTGAACAAATACCTAATTGTCTTCTTAATTTAGTAAAGATTCATTTAAGGGTTTTTTAAGATATCAGCAATTTGTTTATCAGAATTGATATAATCAAGAGTGGTTACTTCCTTACTTACATTATTTTGGAGAAAATGATGTCTGATATCAATATGTTTAGTTCGAGCATGATGAGTAGTATTTTTGGATAAATTTATTGCACTAGTATTGTCACAATAAATTGGTGATTTTGAGATATGTAAACCAAAATCTTTTAAAGCTTGTTGCATATATATTACTTAAGAACAAGCCAAAGCAGCAGAAATATACGCTGCTTCGGTTGTTCATAAAGAAACTGTGTTTTGCTTTTTACTAAACTAGGAAACCAGAGAATGCCCCAAAAAGTGACAAGTTCCACTTGTACTTTTTTGGTCTGATTTACACCCATAATCAAAGGTGTGTTTAACATATCTTATGATACGTTTTATGGCTTTTAAGTGGGTCTATTTAGGTTGGGATTGATATCTTGCACATAGACAAAAACTATGCATGATATCAAGTCTACTAGCAGTGATATAGAGTAGTGATCCAGTCATTCCTCTATATAATTTTTGATCTACATCTTTCGAGAGATCTTCTTTACTTAGGTACTCATTGGTTGCCATGGGAGTGGGTTTTCCACTTGCAGTAGTCAAACCAAATTTACTAATTAGGTCTTTAGCATATTTTTCTTGAGTAATAAAGATACTATTTTCTAATTGTTTTATTTGCAATCCTAAAAAGAAGTTTAATTCACCCATATGACTCATCTCAAATTCTTTTGTCATTATTTCAGAAAATTCTTTATTCATTTCAAAATTAGTTGATACGAAAATGATATCATCTACGTAGACATGTACTAGTTGAATATCATTTTTATTTCTTTTGATAAAAAGAGTATTATCCACTTTACCAATTTTAAAGTTCGATTGTAATAAGTAAGATCTTAGTCTATCATACCGGGCTCTAGAAGCTTGTTTTACACCATATAGAGCTTTCTTAAGTTTGTAAACATGATTTGATAACTTTTCATTTTTAAAAAGTGGTGGTTGTTCAACAGATACTTCCTCTTTTATAAATCCATTTAAAAAGGCACTTTTAACATCCATTTGATATAATTTGAAAATATTATGATTTGTGAAAGCAAGTAGAATCCTAATGGCTTCTAATCTTGCTACAGGCGCAAAGGTTGCATCAAAATCTATTCCTTCTTCTTGACAATAACCTTGAGTGACTAATCGAGCTTTATTTCTAACTGCTTCTCCTTGTTCATTCATTTTATTTTTATAAACCCATTTAGTTCCAATTATAGTTTTATTTTCAGGTCTAGAAACAAGTTCCCAAACATCATTTCTGGTAAATTGATTTAGTTCTTCTTGCATAGACAAAATCCATGAATCATCAGTTGACGCTTCTTTTGGATTTTGGGTTCAATAGTTGATATAAAGGCTACATTTCTCATTTTACTTAGTCGATTCCTATTTTTAACAAAAGATTGCATATCTCCCAGTATATTTTCTATAGGATGATCTTTTAAAAGTTTAATCCTTTTATTAGATGTTTAATTTCATTATTAGTTTCAGTTGACTCTTGTTTTGAGTGATTAAATCCTCTTCATCTTTTGTATCTTAAATTTTTTGAGATTTTCATCGAGTGAAACATGCATTGTTTATTCGATGGTGTTAGTTCTTAAATTAAACACTGTATGCTTTACTTCTATTAGAATATCCGATAAAGATACGTTTGTCGGATTTAGGGTCAAATTTATCTAGATTATCTTCTGCATTTAAAATAAAACATTTACTTCCAAAAATTCTAAAATAAGATACCTTAGGTTTCTTTGAGTGAAGAAGTTCATAAGATGTCTTAACAGTTAAAGGTCTAATTAAAATTCTATTTAAAATATGACAAACGGTAGCAACTGCTTCTGCCCAAAAATACTTTGGTAATTTAATATTTGAAAGCATAGTTCTCGCATACTCTTGAATCATCCTATTTTTAAATTCTACTGCCCCGTTTAGCTGTGGAGTTCTTAGAAATGAAAAATCGTGGGTTATTCCTTTTTTATTGTATAATTTTTCAAACTTTTCATTTTCAAATTCACCACCGTGATCATTACGGATGGTTATAATTTTTAGAGAAAGTTGATTTTGAATCCTTTTTGTAAAGTTCTTAAAACATTCGAAAGTATCACTTTTATGTTTCAAAAATATTGTACATGTAAATCTAGAATAATCATCTACAATTACAAAAACATTTTTACTATAATTTATTGACAGAATTTGAGATAGACGAAACAGATCAAGATGAAGTAATTCAAGACATTTTGAGGTTGAAATCATATCTTTTAATTTAAAGAAACTTTTCTTAAGTTTTCCTAATTGACATGCATCACATTGACTATCTACTTAAAATTCATTTTAGGGAGTCCTTTTAGTAGATCATGTTTTAGCAGTCAAGATAAGAGTTTGAAATTCAAATTTCCAAATATCTTATGCCAAATCCAAGGGTCACTTGTATTTGCCAAAAGACACAAATTATCATTTGAAACTTTCATACTAAGAATATAAATATTCTTTTTCATTATTCCCTCAAATATTATGGTTGAATTATCATCTTCAATGTGACACTTATCCTTTTCAAATTTAATTTTATGTCCTTTATCGCAAAGTTGACTAATGCTTAGTAGATTATGTTTCAGATTCTTAACTAGCAAAACGTTAGTAATAATAGGAGTTTTAGAGTTACCGACTTTGCCGATGCCAATCACATGTCCTTTTGAGTTGTCTCCAAAGTTAACCAGTCCTTCGTCTTTGTATATTATGTCATTCAGCATATATGGATTGCCAGTCATGTGTCCAGAGCATCCATTATCGAGTATCTATTTATTCTTTTTGATCTGCACAAATTTTCCATTGCGGATTGATTCCTCAACAACTATAAAGCATGTTTCCTGCACATCATACAATTTTGGTAGACAACTTGAATTTGAATACTAATTATATGCAGACTCAAGAGACAATGATGATCTAAATATTTCTAAACTAGTATTAACAAATTTTTCAAACATAGCCATTTTAAAAACTTTTTCAAAAATCATATTATGAAACTTTGGAAACCTTGCTCTGATACCAAATGCGAGAAATGCGAAATACGGATCTTAAGGCTAGGATTAACATTAGAGGAGGGGATGAATAGTGGTTTAAGTAATTACTAAATCTTTTTGAGTTTGCGTTAATTTGAACACAAATGTATGCAATATCCAGACACAGATATGATCACAGAAACAAACGCAGATGCAGAAATAAAGTAAAAGCAGTAAAGGAAAGAACACACGTGATTTTATATTAGTTCGGAGTTACCCTACATCCAGTCCCGCACACAAGTACGGATTTCCTTTCAGAAGCAATTGTACAATTACACCCTCGATTTCAAGGCCACGAGGTACACCACTCCATATTCAAATCCTCTGGGTAGAGATACTTGATTTTACGGGCAATAAGTTCACCCAATTGATTTCCTAGGCTACAATCACGCCTTTTCTCGCTTGATTGATTTCACAGGCTATAATCATACCTTTTCTCGCTTACATTATTTTGGAGAAAATAATGTCTGATATCAATATGTTTAGTTCGAGCATGATGAGAAGTATTTTTGGATAGATTTATTGCACTAGTATTGTCACAATAAATTGGTGATTTTGAGATATGTAAACCAAAATCTTTTAAAGCTTGTTGCATATATATTACTTAAGAACAAGCCAAAGCAGCAGAAATATACGCTGCTTCGGTTGTTGATAAAGAAACTGTGTTTTGCTTTTTACTAAACTAGGAAATCAGAGAATGCCCCAAAAAGTGACAAGTTCCACTTGTACTTTTTCGGTCTGATTTACACCCATAATCAAAGGTGTGTTTAACATATCTTATGATACGTTTTATGGCTTTTAAGTGATTTATTACAAAGAAGCCTATAGCTCTGAATAGCACTGAGATCTTGTTGAGATAGTGATAGAGAATCAAAATAGAGATGATCTAGTTAGATTCAAGAGTAATGTTAAAAAAAATATAAAGAAATGTGGAAGAAGAAGAGGAGTGAAATTAGAAAAAATATGAATGAAAATTCGTCTAAAACTGCCCGTATTTATAGTTGAACAACAGCCATGTCCATTCGTGAAAGGATATGACGAGTAGACACTTCTTTTGAAATTCAAATTTTTGAAATCAACTGCCAACTTGTCGACAAGGGGTCCTAGGGGTTATCGACATGCCTAAGAAATTTTTGATAATTTGTTTTTCGTTGAAAATAACTTCTATCTTAAATTAAAACTAATTTAAACTTTATAAATATACTTAGCTATAGTTAATAAATATAGAGAATAATATTTTGATGTGTATAAAATTTTACTATAATTTTATATTTAAATCTAAGTATAAATATTAAAAATTAAATATATTATTACCAAAAGATAGCTTAAAACCGAGGATAACTAGATTTTGAAAATAAAGATTATTTTAAGGCTAAAAGTATTAAAACCAGGTTAGATGTTTTTGATTCTTTAAGAAGGAAGGTTTTGAAATCATTTTGAAAACAAGATATAATTTTGTAAAAAACATTTGAATAAAAGTTAGTGGATACAAAACAATGTTCCACTAGATTTTTCGTAGGTTCCATCCTACTTAGGGTTCCATCCCTTTAACAGGCTCGAATTGGATTCCATTCCACGAATAAATTGGATTTTAAGATGCCAGTGCTTTTCTAGGAGTTTTAACAAAATTCCTAATTAAATTACTTATTATTGAAATCTTGAACTCTTGATAATCTTGATACTCATGAGTCTTTAATCTTGATATCTTGAATCTCCATACTGTACAGTCTTCATTTTTGGTACCTGCATGACTAAATCCTACATATACACATATATCTAAACTATAATGTTAGTATTTATATTTTATAACAATTCCTAAGGTTGTTGTCATCAAAACCATCATCTCAAAGACTAACACTAGGGTCTTCTTTGAATTTTTATAAGTACTGCAAGAGTACTTATTACTGGAAAAATATGAATGTTTAAATCATTCATTAACTTTTGAACAAAGTTGCAAAATTGTATAACAAGAAGGTTGCTATATATGCACTTTGCAATGTCCTGTTTTTAGGAATTTTTGTAATTAATTTGAAAGATATCCTTAGAGTTTAATTTGAATTTTCAATAAGTAATATAAGTGCATTTATTACTAGAAAACTAGAGTTTAATTGATTTTAAAACCGGTCAAGCAAAATGTTTAAATTTGGAATATTGTTAAACGAACACTTTTGTAAATACCTTGATTTCAGGAATTTTTATAAGTAAACTAGAAGATGTTCTTAGGGGTTTCTTTACATGGTTTTTAAATACCCTAAGGGTAGTACCTAGTGTGAAATTTTCAAGCCTTAAATCATTTATTAAAGTAAAACTAGTCGCAAAGATCGTGTTTTTATGTGTTGATTTTTTAACCAGGCTTTTAACATCATTTATAAATGTTGTAAATTTTTTGAGATTTTCTAAAAATGATATTTAAGTTTTATCTTTGCTCAATGGATACAAAACACCCATGCTTGTCTCTAATATCTTTAGTGATGTTTTCTAATAAATTCAACAGTATTTTGAAGTTGGTTTGAAGTTTAAATATATTTTAATTAACTGCTATGAATTTTTAAAGTAACGAAGTTTTGTAAATAAAAACGTGTTTTATGTTAATGATATCATTCCACTGCAAGATTCTGATATTGTTTTCCTTTTATCATGCTCTTTTTCCTTTTCTTTTTCTACTCTAACAATCTGTATTTTCGGTACTTGGATGCTTGGCACACGCATACCATAGATGTATTAGTGTCGACATTTGGAGGTCAAAAATGTGGATCGTTACAGTAACTGTCTTTTCTTCAATCTTAGTCTCAAAACATATAGCTCACATGTATCAAATTACCTACTTGATTTTAGTTGTGACTTGCATAAACTAATTTTAAGAGATATGCAAATGCATACACTATGCACACACAAACTACTTAATGCATGTTGCGAATTGCTTTTTAATCCGGTAGCAGTTAGGCCTTAAAATGGCATAGCTAAACTTTAGCAACGTCTTTGTAACATATTTTATGCTTTAGAACATTGGCATCATAATGACATCACTTAAATTTAGTGAAGCCATTGTGATGCTATTTTTCTAGTACAAAAGTTGCACCACAAAGGCTAAAATTTGGCGATGCAATAATGTTAATTTTGTGATGCCTTAGCAACGCCAAACAATTTAGTGATACTCATTCTATGTCGACCTTTTCGACTTCTCTTGAATATTTAGCGATGCTATAGCGTCAACAAATGCACGTTAAAAATTGACAGAGTTGCAGTACTGTTAACTCTGAGTTGATTACAATTGACCGTGATACTAACCTCTTACAATTGAAAAGATGAATTCTTTACTGAATAGTATTTCACTTCAATGCTTCAACTACTATCCAACTACAATCGCTCGATGGTCTCCATGTCATTAATTTCTATAGTCAAAGTGGTGTTTCCATATTAAAGCTCAACATTATTCTCAAGTTGAAAAAATTGTGTAATATCATCACTTAAAGACATCCTGTTTGATGTAGTCGTTTTTAGCTAACTAAAAACTTTATGTGAGTCATTCTATAGATTTACAATAACCATCGGTACATAGTTGTGACAACAAGCACCATGGACCGATCGATCCAAAGCCCTACAAATAGCGTTTAAACTCGCATCATGTCCAGAAGTATAAACTGTTAAGTTGTAACAACCTAAAATTTTATCACTTTGATTTGTGAATATTTAATTAATTTTAAAAATTTTAATGCAACAATATGTAATTAAGTCATTTTAAAATTAAGTATATAATATTCTTTCAAATGACTAAATAATGAATTTTATAACTAAAATAAAATTTGGTAAAATGTCTCGAATGGATTTTTAAAATGGATATAAAACATTAATTTAAAGACGATTTGAGTTATAAGACTGTAATGACCAGGAATTTTTGTCATCTTGAGTTTTGAATATTAATTTTTATATTCAATAATACGGTATTTTAGTCAAAATAAAATCCTCGATAAATGATAATTGGTAATAATAAATAGTTTTAAACCAAGATAATATTTTGAATTTCCGGACTTTATTTATAAAATTTAAAATTTGAATTATTTTGGAATTTCTTTTATATATATATATTTATAACAATAAGAATTGTTATATAAATTGGAAACAAATTCATAACAAAGAAATATTGATGAATAAGGAAGATATATTGTAAATAGAAATGATTGTGGCTTATGGACAATATAATGTATTATAATTAGAGAGAGTTTAAAATTAGATTTCTCTTATATATATACATAATAGTTAAGAAGAAAGGTAAAATATGTATAGACTAAATAAAAATAGTAAGCTAAAAACAATATATGTAATGGTAAGTGAAATAAATAAATAAATAAATAAATAAATAAATAAATATATATATGAACTAAATAAATATAGTTATAGAAAGAATATAAATTGAAAAATGAAAGAAGTAAATATACAAGAAAATATGCATACGAAAATATATGATGATAGAAATGACAAAATTTATAAAATCATTTTAAAAAGGAAATCTTTTATAAAATCGAGTTTTTATAGAAATGTCATTTCATACTTTTAAAATTAAAATAGCAGAAATTTTCATTGCTTTGAGTTATATATTTTTAAATAAAAATAAATATGAAGATGGAGATTTAAAATTGTTTTATTTAAAACACTTTGCAAATTGTTTCAAAATATATAAGAAAAGTATGTTTAAAATCAAATGAAAGTAAAAAGTAAATAAAGAGTAAAAACATTAAGATATCAATCAAAAGTCAAACCAGTAAAAAGGTAAAGCCAAAATTACAAGTTGAAAACAAAATAAAGCCTGCAAAAACAACTAGTAAAAAAACATTGCTTGGCTAAAAATATATACATGTCCTTGCATGGTCAAATACAGTAAAAACCTAAAACATTCTCTTAACCTCTTTTCAACTCAAACCATATATCATCTCAAACTTTATATCAAAGCCACCTCGTTTGAATCCATCAAACTGTCAAAAATCCTTGTACAGGCCTATAAATCCCATGAGCTAAAATACAGAACAATTGCACATCATTTTGTCTTGAAACGTGTATATAAATATAGGCTTGTGTGTGTAGCTTCAGTTTTGTAAAAACTGTAAAGTAAAAAGCTCTATAAACAAAGAAGAAAAGAAAGAAGAAGAAGTTATTATTCCAAATCCAAAACAAAAGCAAGATATCAAGATTTTCATATCATAAGCTAAGTTCAGCTGAAATTTCAAAGATCAAAGTAATGTTAAAGGTGAGAAATTAATTTTAGAAATGCCTGGATGTGTTTAGTTCTACTATGTTATATTTAACAGTGGGAAAAAATACATGCATACTTAATCTTTAAAAATCGTTATCTTAAATTCTAAATCTAATTTTCTAATTATGTAGACCATGGAGATGTGTGATTTTGAGTATTGATGAATTTAAAAATAGTTTGAAGCCTGTCCATTCTATATAAGGTGTGTAACTGCAAAATTACAGTGAATAACCCAAGTTTTGCCAATTTTCAATTTATGAGAAGCATTGAATCAGGGGTTTGACCATGATGGCATGATCGAAACATGAATTTTAATAGTAAAATCATGATTTTTAAGTTATTAGATGGAGAGAATCTTGGGGTTGATCGTTTTCCACTAAAAATAATAATTTTGGGGTCGTGAGTGAACGAGCTGGTGGGCCTTTAGCTTCGGAATGATCATGGCGTCGCCGACAAGGGCTTGACCGTGGCAAATTTTTGAAATTGGTTTTGGGTTGGGGTGGCGTGACTATTTTAGGGTTTGGGAATGGTTTTGGGTAAGGCTGGAACGTAATCGAAATAAGGAAGAAGGAGGGACCAGAAATCTTGGAGTTTGGCATGGAGGGGACGACGTGGGTGAGGTTTCGAATGGCGGTTGCAGCAGGCGAAACGGTGGGAAGAAGTGGGAGCAGTTTAAGGTTTTGTGATGGGCTTTTCTTTGTTTGTTGCTGTGGAAGGCTCGATCTTTGATCGAGAGGGGCTGGAATGACAACGTGGTGATGAGGAAGTTATGGAATCAAAGTGGAGTGAGTTCGAGTCGTCGTGGTTATTAGTTAGGCATTGGGATGAGTGTGCACGTACATGACGTGCACGCGAGAAATTGCCATGGCGGTGGAGGTTTGGGAAGGAAGAGAGACTGGGTTCTAAAGGCGTGCATGAGGAGTTGGGGTGTGTTAATCTGGTTTGGTCTCGAGTTCGATGCGAAGTGGAAGTAGATCGAGTTAATTAAAAACATGGTTTTGGTTCGTGGATTTTAAATTTTGGAACTGGAAGTAAAAAGGAAGGGAAAGGAAGGAGGGAAAAGAAGAAAGAAGGGGATATGATTTTGTCTCTACATTTTGATTTGGGCTTCGGCCCAGTTTATAAAATAAAATAAAAACATGTTAGTTATATAAATATAAAAGCCAGAATCTTTGGAAATCTTTGGAATATGATAACTCGTTCAATGAGACCCGATTATCGCGATTCTTTTTGCCATGGGTTCATGTTGTTGAGAATTTCGATGCCACGAAGTTTATTGTTAGATTTGACCAAGCAAAAATTGATGATAATTTAAAACGGACAAGTTTTAAATATAAAATGTTAAATTATATATATATTTTGTAAATTTTAAAATATCATAGCTAATGCGTACGAATTCCGAGTGAAGCAAAATTCATTGCAATAGGTTCTTATCGATAAACATTACATCGTCATATGAATCGTTGTCATGTTTGTATAAGTGAAAATTTATGGTATATTTAAGTGGATATAAATTTAGTCACCCGATTTGTAACAAATATCGACGTTTAAAATTATATGACCCGTCTATTAAAGTTATTTGTCTATATAAAAATAGTGATGAGCTAACTTAAATTAATTTCGATGTTTTTACATCTGTTAGCGGAACAAAACACTGTTCCGCTAATTGTACTTAATTGGACCTTTGTTGGCCGAATAAATAGCAGTTCCGCCATTATCACTGAATATATCTGTTTTTGGACATTTACTAGTAGAAATAAACCCTCTTCAGCTATTATATTTATATGGACATTTATATATTATCCTGATAATTATATTAGGCAATATGATGTTGAATTGGTTGTTAAAAATAGATTGATATGAATATCTATATCTATTATTCTAGGTTCTTATGGAATGAACAGTAACTCGATTAAGTACCATTGAAATTAAGAAGCCTTTTCCAAATTTGGAAGTTGAGTGTTGAACCAAAATTGTTTTATGGATAATTAATACTTCAACGATATTTTCAAGACAATTAATAAGTATTTTGATAAAGATTTAAACTTAATTATTTTATTGTCCTCAAAAATTATTTAAAGTGTTTAATTATTGTTTCAAAAGTTATTAATTATTCTTGTAATGACCCGGATCTTTCGTCGTTTGATTTTGAATATTTATATGGTTTAAATATTGAATTTGTAATTATAATTGAGTTAACAAGATTTTAACACTGTAATTTCAAGTGTTTTCGTCGACTTTTTTGAAATCATGATTTAATCGATGGGTCAAAAATAGCGATTCGAGGCACAGTCTCGAAATTCGACGAAACTAGTTTCATTAGATTCATTATAGTGTATTATTATCGAATTTCAAATTTTTTAGCATTTGAATTTATCATTTTGTCGTAAGATCTGAAAACGACTAGAAATAATTTAATTTAATTTAATTTAAATTGTCGATTCAAAAGGCTACCTTCCATATATGATCGAATTAGGTTTCGAAACTTGTTGCATGGCGTTTGGAATAGGGGTATAACATTAGGAACATCTAACAGCACATTTTAATAGGGGTCTGAAATAAATATCTAGATATTTTTGGGATTTTATATATATACATATAATTTTTGTCGAATATCTTGTCAGTCGAAAAAGTTTTGTCAAATCCTATGCTGTCTCGAACACTTGCCTATAGCTGCCTTATCCTTTACCTTTAAGATCGCGTCATCCTTATCATCTCAAGAATGAAATCGATTTCGTTTGCTAAATAAAAATAAAGAACGAAGTCAATCGCACATACAACTTATTTTTTCATGAATCCCTCTTCTTCGATTTCACTTAATTCCTAGGTAAGTCGAAATCAATTTTCTTAAAGAAGAAGGAGAAACTGTCAAAGTCAAATTTGAAAATCAATTCAGGCAGTCGCGATGATTATGGTGGCACGCGAACTTGAGTGGTCACGATGGCGGAAGTCGCGCGCATAGGGAGGAGAACATGCAGCGCAGTCATATGCGACGGAGGCGGGAGCGTGAGCTCGGATTGAGCTAGGGTTTGGGATGCGAGGTCAAGTGGAAGGTGCAAGGCTGGGTGTATCGGTGTTCAATAGTATTTCGAATGCGAGGTGGAGGCGAGGTCTTGGCGCGATCCTGCGGTGGTGTGTAGTCACGTATGCATGCGTGTGTAGTCAGGGGTCAGGGGTGTACGACTGTGATGTCGCGATGTAGTGGAAAAGTGGGGCGCACGGAGTGTCGCTCGCATGCGGTAGTGTGTTGTTGCAGCTATGTATAGGAGCCTGGGTGGATCGATATTCGGCGTAAGGTGGTGTGTAAGTCGAGGATCTTTGGCATTGCAAGGTCGATTTGGTGGATTTGTGAACTTTATATGCTACAGTTTAGTATGAGAAAGAAGGCTTCTGCTTGATGATGGTAATTTGTTTTTAGTAGTGATTAAGAAAATTTAACTATTTAATTTATTCCCAATCTTATAAATGCAAAATTTAAATTGATACAAGGTACAAAAATCATGAATTTCAATCTGGGATTAATCAGAGATTTTAAGAGGTAGCCATTAATTAAAAATTGGAACGGATCGTAATTAAATATCAACGAGAGTAAATCTCACTCATTTTTCGATTGCTAGTTTACTTTAAAATGTTGAAAATTTAAACTGTTGGTTGATTGGATGAATTTATAAATTATTATCTATTGAATGATATATTATATATATAGTAGTATGCATATACTAGTATGTGGAGTGATATTCCTACACATTATAGCGGATGACACCCTATGCGCCTCGCATATTAGTGGATTACCCTTTATACCGCGATATCCCCGTCGAAGTGGGATTGGTATTTTTATGTTGTATTAACATCCTAGATGCAGGAAAACAGGTTGGAGGGATCCAACTGGATTCCTCAAAATGTAAAATTTAATTTCATATATCGTGATATTTGAATTGTGTAGAATAATCTATTATAGGTTACTGTAGTGTTTGGAATTATTGGATGCTATTGTAGCACTGGTACAAATTTTAATAATTTTAATACCATTAATATACTTCAAAAACTTTAGGGATAAATGCAAATTTTGATATAAAAATATTTATTTTGTAATTGGGGTTATTTTAATGAAATTAAGTTAGAAAAATATATTGATTTTTGGTAACACTTAACTATTGCGAATTATTAAATGGAGATTTTAAAAATGAATTATATACGAGAATTTATGAGTGATATTTCGAAAATATAGAAAGAGTTGAAGTCGATATTAAAAATAGATTGGAAGTTATAAATGGAATTAGTAAAGTAATGGATTTATAAAAATGGAATTTTATAAACGATATTAGTTTTATAATAAGTGAAACTCAAAGGAGTTATAAAATTTAAAAACAATGTTATAAATAAGAGAAATCGATATTAGATGATAGATTCGAAATATAAATTTACAGGAAGAATTTATATTAGAATATGGGAATAGGATGAGAAAAATAATGGTACTATTTTTTGAAAGTGAAAATGGATAAGGAAATCTGGATGGAAAGATACGATGAGATTCGGGAAGAATTTATATATTTAATTGGTTATTGAGGTTTTTTTAAAAAAAAATATTTTTTCTTTAAGAAGTTAAGTTCATTTTTAAAAGGAAAATTTTATTTTTTAAAACTATGAATTTTAAACTAGATAGGATTGGGATACTTTGGTAAGTAGATTTTCAAATAATTAACTATTTATGTTAGTAAATTCTAGCTTTTGAAATCAGCTTTGAGAATTTTATATGTTTATCTAGAAACGAGTTATTAAAATTTACAAAAGTGTTTTTCAAAATTAAAATAATTACTTGAACATATTTTAAAAATAAACTATTATTCTTTAATATACTTATTTTATTTAAATATAGAGTTTTGAAGTGATTCAATTTTTTTATTTATAAATTCTCCTGAGATACGTAAATGGGGTTTTAAAGGGATATGTTTTGAGGGAAGGAATTTTATAAAGGGATTTGGAGGAAATGAAATTTAGAAATGTATGAATATGGGAATTTAAAATAAAATCTAAATTTATAAAAAAGTTATAAATTATTGAATAGGGTTATAAATAAGTATACTAGGTATGGAAATTGAAAAAAAAGGAATATATTAGTGATTTCGAAGACTTATGAGATAAGTTACGAAATATTCTCTTAAGTGTTGATATTTGAAATATTTTGGAAAATAAGACTTGTAATATTTTCCAAAATAAAAAAATGGAAATTTGGATATATTTCTAAGTGTTAAGATGATCTGGAAATATCCGGTTACGGATTTAAGTATTTGAAATTGTTTTCAATTGTCGGAAGAATCGATATATCTTATAAAGATATTTGGAAAATAGATATTTTGGGGAAAAAATGTATTATAAGGTCAATTATCTGTTTATGGATGTTTTACTGATAGTTAAATAATTGACTGTCAATATTGGCCAATTTCGTTAATCGTTTCGAAGAGACGGGGATCAGATTTAATTAACCGAAAACCACTTTGGTCCGGTTTGAATGTTACGTATAAATACATATACTATGCAGTTTAAGACAAATGCACAGACACCATCAATAAGTACAACTATATGTATTACGCATATAAAATTTAAAAACCGATATTTACCAAACAAATACACTAGCTTTCGAAAATCTCATATAATTTATGTAGACCAATATTTACAATATATTACTCATATACCTAGATTATATTCAGAACTAACAGGAAAAACAGAACTTGTATATATGTGCTGCAAATAAATAATGTATCTCCCAAAATATAATAAAATTTTATCCATGTATACTATATGTTAAAACTAATACAGCAAACCTGAAAATACAACATGAAAAAGACATATATATAAACTAACATTTTATAAATATATATAAATATACATTATTATTATTATAACATATATATATATACTAACTAGAAAGAAATCTGACACATAACAAATATTGGAGGGAAGGACTTACAGTTGTAAGGGGGAAGGCATGGCGCCTCGGCCACGTAGTGGCGTCTCGTCCACGGAGTCGGAGGAGAGCGGGTGGCAAGGAGAAGGAAAATAACAGGGAGGTTTAAGTGGGTTACGGCAAGATCATGGAGGGCATGTGCGCTGTGGAGAGGCAGCGTGAGCTACTTGGCTGCGGGATGGAGGGTCTAGGTGGTCGGTCTTGGCACTTGTATGGCGGAGATAAGGGGGTGAGGCGAGCTATGGTGTTCGGGGTTGGTGGAAAATTGTGAAGCATGGTCTCGACAAGGGTACATTGTGGGAGGGTGGACGCATGGATCTGAGAAGATGAAAGTAATGGGAGAGGGCATTGGGAAAAGTGGGGAAGGGAAAAGATTTGATGAGCAGACTATAAGCTTCAGAAATAAAGCTAGCCTGTATAAACAATATTCTCAATGAATGAATAAAAAAAAGAAAAGGAAAGGAAAGGGAAGAAAAAACGAACAAGCAAATAAATGAAAAGTGGAAACAATCAATAGTCAGCTACATGAATTACAAGAAGTAATAAAAGCTGCTGGCCATTGGTTTCTAAATAGTGGAAAATAAATGGTCACAAGGGAACAAAAGACGGACCGTTACGGTTTACCCTTTTACGGTTTCGACGCGTACCTGATTCCAAAATACACAAATGAATACATTGTTGAGATCAGCAAGGCTAGACGATCAAAACGGTATATTGATATCAGTAGTACGATCATTCTATCAAAAGTCGATATTCGATACTGAATATGCTGCTATTTTGTCAGAAAAAAGATAAACGGAGTAATAGAAGACAAAATTTGATGAAACGAATTATGACGTCTCACTTAGAAGATGATTTACAATTTTATGGTGTAAAAATATTCAGGTTTGGAAAACATTTTATTATCATCAATTATTAATCGATATAAATTTAAATAGAATTACGTAAGAAAATAAACTTCCATATTATCTGGTGAAAGTTTACATTTTCTATGTTTAATTAGACGTATTTCAAATATTAAATTTTTATTTCCAAATTCAAGTATGTAAAAATTCAGAAAAATTCAATTAAATATATTATTAAAACTAATAAAATTTTACGGGTCGTTACAAAAGGAAAACCCGGATGCTCTAAAAAGATTACATTAAATTTTTCCAAAATAAAAGAAAATTAGTATTATTCAAAATTTAAGCAATCTTCAAAATGAATAAACTACAACTTAGATTGCATAGGTATAATCTTCTTATACTTGGTATTAAATTCTAAAGAGTGAACTCGTCCTATTCATGGAATTTAAAAGGCGATCTCACCGTTATTATGTCCATAACACTAGTTAAATACGGAAATTGATGTTGAGTAAAATTAGAATGATTTCTATGATCCTCTTTACTTAATAATTCTCTCTGAGATCGATTTTGGGTTTATGGTAAACGACGTCTTAAATAACATTGTTTTTGACTCATTTAGTAGTCAAAAATTTTTGGATCGATGATAAGAAGAAAATTGGAAATGTTTTCCCAAATCATAAGTGAATTAACTTAGAATTACTCTAAGATTAAAAAGGGATTTGTAATTAACCAAAAGAATTATAGTGAAAAGAGGTTTAATAAATCCTGTGTACTCATATTCAACTTTTTCATCGATGATTGAATTTCGAAGGAACCGGGGTTGGATTTGGGTGATTCTTATTTAAAATCACTTAGAACCAATTTACCTGTTTGAAGAATGAAGCTGTTTGAAGATGGAGATATTGAGACGAATAATAACGAAGGACTACTTGTTGATTAATTATTGATAAACTCCTGATTTACTTATTGTAGGAGTGGTCTTTTTGTTATGAAAAATATCAGAACCATAAGGACTTCTCGCCTAATAATGGCCGAGGAAAGTTCCTTCGGTTTTGTTCAGTCCCAGAACTAACTTCTGTGGACCAGTGTCTGACCTTGCATTCTAATCATATTGAATGATCTCCATGAAATGTATATAAGTCTGTGGCAGAGAAGACAAATGCTCTTAGCTTAACACCCTTCCCCAAGACATACGAGCTCAGAAAGTGATATATTTGTAAAGAACAGACATGTGAATATGGAATGACATTATGGCATTCAAATTAGAAAGAGATGTGCTATGTGAAAAAGGTAATCATTACCTCAAGCCTCATCAACCGGGAAATGACCGAAACAACATTAGATGTGGCATGGCTATGTGGGTCATTCCCATTAGGGTATGATCATCCGCTTTGTAACGACTCATAGTTCCGTATCCCTTGAGTCAACACTATTCTACATCAATCAACTCAAGTTGAACGGGGATATGAACCATTAGGGTTAAAGAAGAAGAGGTAGAAGAAGAGAAATCAGAAAACAACAATAGAATCTTACCATCGCAGTGGAATAAAATATAATAGATAATAACAGATCTTTACACAAAGAAAACTATATCTGTTTTATACATACATCACCAGTGTACACCATCAGAGTTCAACAACATCAATAACATACAATCTGGAAAGTCATATAAACTTGTCCTCAAACTGAATACACAGCTGAAAAATAATCAATTACGAAAGTACGTATCGCCATCCTGCTCGTCTCCTGAACTCCACAGCAACCTTTCCTGTATCCTATAATACTCGGTCTGACCCGAGCATTATAGTGAAATAACACCGAGTCAGTCTGATACCAGCATGAGAAATCACACTAAAATTGATTATTAAAATTTCAAAAATCCTTTAAAAACAAAATCATCTCGTAAGATCACGCCACAATAAAACATGTCTGGTTTTTACCTTACGATAGCCAAAACACTTTCTATTAAAATCCTCTGATATTATAATAGGGCCTATTTACAAATACTTATTAAAATAGCCGAAATTGTTATATGATTAAATTCCAGCTACTAGCAACAAAGTGGGTAATTCAAAAAAACTCATAAAAGACGCGTAGGGAGAATGGATTTCCAACTAATGACTAGGCACTCGGGTACCACCTCTCGCGGTACCTGGTCTAGATCAGCATAACGACGATCACTTCCGACCCCCGCAACACAAGACCGGGACTACCTCTTACTGGATAATCTCGAGTAAAATCACCCTACGGTAGCAATCAGCAACTGCACCACTAAGCCGAAATAAAAGGGACATCTAGACAGGGATGACCTCACCCTGAAATGGGTGCTACCCACCTAACCTTGCCGCATAACCCCTGATTTTCAGTCATTCCCGATTGATGAGGCTTGAGGCTAAGCGTTAGCTTTTAGCACGTTTCACTTACAATGCCCGTCGTCCACCTGACGATATTCTGAAAGCATTCGTCCATACAAGTCCGTCCCGGGTTCGAACGGGACCGAAGGCACTATTCCTACTACATCCATTTTGGAAATATCCTCAGGATTAGTAGCGACTAGACCTTGCACTTCACTGCTCCACCTTCGAATCCAAACTCGTTTTCCTCACAAAAACGTGCAAACTAGATCGAAGTGGTTTTCGAGAAATAAATCCCGATCCCGGTCTCTTCGAAACGATCAGCGCATTGGCCAATAATGATAGTCGGTTATTTATCTATCAATTAACTTTCATAAATGCCCATCAACATAAATAATTTCTCCAAATTATTTATTATTCTCAAAATATCTTCACAAGATATATTTCTATTTTCAATCCATTGAAAACAGTTTCAAACCATACTTTTACGGAATAAAGTTCCCAAATATTTTATATTTCCACTGAAATCATCGAGTACATCACTTTAGATTTTAAAATATTTTAACACACTTTATTATAAAATATACTCTAAAATATTTAAATTAAAACTACTTTAATACTTTATTAAAAATATATACACGTTAAGAATATTTAAAATAAAGCTACTTACAGAATATAAAACTAAATTTCTCTTTTTAAAATAAAATACCGAGTCACCTTAAATAATTACTACGATAATAAATTTGAAAAATATCTATTTAGAATTTAAACATTTAGAAATAATATTTTTTTTTTAAAACATGCTTTTTAAAACGACATTACAACTTTTAACTTATATTTAAAAAAATTTACTTTGAAACGTCCTTGGCTATCCAGGGAAATATACTTCTCTTCAAATCGCTTAAAAATAAATCACTATTTATTTTTTTAAACAAATTTTCCATCTCTTTAATAAGTTTCCATGGTGGATTTATTTCGCCAAATATCCACTGATATATTACTTTACGTTTATAAACCCAGTTTATAAATTCCATAGTCACATTCTCCTTTAGATTTCCAATTTCAACCACTAGAATCAATTTTCAAATTGATTTCCAATTTCCACCATTTGAACTAAATTCCTTCGTTATCTGTTTCAATAAATTTAAAACTTTGATTTTAAAATAAATTCTTTATTCCTTTAAATAATGTCACTTAAGGTTAAAAATTCATTATTTCTCTTTTTATATAAAATCCCCTTTCCATACTCGAAATTTATTTATTAGAATTTAAAATCACTATTATTATTTTCTAATTTATCCTTCAATTTATTTAAATTCTCTATAATTATTTTACTAATAAATTCACTCTTTTATTTTCTTTTCAAAAACTCAATTCTATATATTTTGATAACTCAGTGTGCCGAAATGTTCAAGCAAACTATAGCATTCAATATTCCAATATAATTCATCACGGAATATCAAATAATCATAACCGAAAATATAAAATAATCTAAATAAATGTTGAGGAATCCAATTGGATCCCTCCAACCTGTTTCCTGCATCCACAGATGTTAGCACAATACCGATTCCACTTCGAGGTGGAATATCGCGGTATATGAGATTAATATAATATCATCAGCTATTATGCGGCGCATAGGGTCTCATCCGCTATATAATGCGGGAAATCAATCATTCCAAGATATATTACATACTATAATATAGCACATCAAATCAATTCAATCATTCAACCAATTATTTAAATTTAACTATTTAAATTTAAATAACCCAAATGAGTGAGATTAACTCACCTTTTCTTTTATTCTTCCTTTTCTCTTATTTGATTTGTTGAACATCCATATTTAAAATTTCTTAAAATCCAAGATGACTTCGAAAATCCCAAGCAATCTACGAATTTAATTGACAACGAGATAACTATATTAATCCCATTAGGACTAACTTAAGATTAAACCTTTGTTGTTTTTTTTATTGTTGTCTGTTTACAGATAACCAATCTAATCTATTTATGTGTATATATTATATTTCTCTTCTGAATCACATGTATTTATAAAATGATTGATATATACTCCAAAATCAAATTCTTGATGTAATTTTCCCAAACCAACATTTAAAGTTTCTGCTTCCAAAAACCTTTTCATTTGTAATTTCCTTTTCTAGTTAAAACACAGTTATCATCTTTTTTTTCTTTTTTTATAATACTATAATCTAATCAAAACAGAAAATACCTCTAATACATCCCCTTCAACAAAAAAAACATCCAGTCCCTTCAACAGCATGAAGGCGGCACCGTGACCATCAACAATAGCACCAAAAATAACAAGATCAAAATCTAATACCTCCCAGACTAACTACTGTAGTGAGCGCTTCGCCTCATCCTCACATATCGCTTCCTGGTGCGAATGAGCTCGAGATGCCCTAGTCACCGAGACATCACCGAAATTGATGAGTTCGACCTCACCATGATCTAGGCGTCGTTCTTTGCTCGCGAGTCTTCAACATCACCGCCGAGTGTCCACCTTCCAGTCGCGAGCTCCTATCGGCCCTTCCACGCGAAATCTCGAGTGTCTTATTATTATTTTTTACAAATTGATTTCAAGTATTAGAAGAGGAACCAATGATTTACCGGTCATCCATTTTATTTTAGGAGAAATTGTCTTTGATTTAAAGAGGACGAGAATTGTTTGATGGGAGAGAATAGGGACGCGGCCATTATTTCGTTTTGAGCGAATGGTTTAGAAAGAAGACTTGGAAGATATATAAAAGGAGGAAGATACCTTGCGTGAAAAGCCATGCCTAGCTAAAGTGATTCTGGAAAGAACGAAAAAAGCACTGATGTGAACGAAAAGGAATACAGCTTAACTAGTCAATATATATATATATATATATATATATATATATATATATATATATATATATTATATTTTTAAATTCAAATAGTCTCGAATTTAGCAACTCAAAATCCCGACCTCCTATCGAGGCGTGCTGCTAGGCGTTCACAATGTTATGCCCCTAATCCGAACGCAATGGAAAAGGTCCCAAGTCGTAATTCGATCGTATGGAGAATATAGCTTTTTGAACCCAGTCATTATATTAAATTTTCGATATATACTTCAGCGCGTTTACATATCGTACGCTCCCACCACAAATCCAAACACTATGAAAATTGAAACCCAATAATAATAAAATATTACAGATCCAATGGAACTGGTTTCGTTGAATTCTGAGACTGTGCCTCGTTAGGCTATTTGTAAATTTCAATTTAAACGATAAAATTTAAAACCTTAAAAAAACACTTCCAAATTCAATTTTAACACCTTTACTATCTTCGGTACTATCAATATAACTTTTACAGGCCTTCAAATTATTTTTAACAGGCTTAGAACTCCAGATTCAACATTTTAACCAACTTCAACTTATTTAATTTAGTAATTAAATTATCTAATAAATGGTGATATTTGAAATCAAGTAAAGAAATTAACTTTTAAATATTTAAAATCAATTAAATATCCCGATTTCAAACGTCCAAAAATTCTGGATCGTCACATTCCTCCCCCTTAAAAGAATTTCGTCCCCAAAATTACTAGTTAAGCGGCATGGTCCACAACCCGTTAACTATCTTCCCTAAAACCAAACAGTTTTTAATAACAACCAAACAATCTTTATTGAAGACACACTATCCATCTAACTAACCTTCCAAACTTTTCCATAGTTCCCAAACAACTTTATTTATTCAGTCATTCAAATTATAATTCAAAACTAAGTTTTAAATTTTTAAATTTTCAAATTTTCTCAAAAAATTTCCAACTCCCTAAATTTTCGAAAATATTCGCCAGCGTCTCCTTTGCGCGGCTAGCACGGTACAACTACAAAATGCCTTTATGGGCTCCTAAATTCCAAAAGAAAACAAAAGGCCAAGTGGCTAGATCAAATACCCAATCAAATTTCTTACAGAAATTTAAACACATACCTTTTTATCGAGCAATTCAAATTTATCTCCTGAAATCAAAAACCATTTCTCTTTTTCTTCATAATACATGTATATCCTACTTAGTAGTAATATTAATCACACCATTCGAAAACATTTTATTGAATTCCTTACAAAAAGTCAATATCTATTCATTCAAGCTGTATGATGTACATATATGTTTATTAAATCTTCACTCAAATGCTTATTCAATATATTTTCCCGACATCTATATTACTAAGAATTCTACCATTTCTTCTTAAGTTCAATATAAGTATTTTATATGCTTCTTATATTTATTTTCACTTCACCACCTTAGTTTATGTCTATTTTTATTCAAATTGGTTCTCCCATTTCCATATGAATTCAATTTATCTTCAACACTGAATATTGAATTTTATCTTCCATTTATAACTGATTCATATCATATTTTTAAATTAGTTTCATTCACTAATTTATTTCAATTTCCAATTTGAAATTGTTTGTGACGAAAAAAAAATTCCCAAAAATTTCCAAAAATGTTTCTACCTCCTAAAATTTTCGAAATTTTTTGGCCGAGTCTCCTTTGTACGGAGGAGCTTTTGCAATTTTACAAGAGACATAAATATATATTGTTAACGCGAAAATTGGATGCTAACACCCCGGTGTAAGTAGTGAAAATGCGAAAGCACCACCCGTTGGTACGGGAACAAGAGATAAGCAGAAAATAACAGAAAATCAAGTAAAGAGACAACAGTTTTTATAGTGGTTCGGCTTAATGTCAAGCCTACGCCCACTTTAATCCTCTTTATTGCTGATTCAATTACAACTTTTACAATGATCTTTGATTACAACACAACTAAGACGAGTAGCTAGAACTTCAATGTTGAAGAGCTCTTCGAATTCATGTTGAATGTGCTAGATCTCTTCCCAAAGTTCGTTGAAGCGTCTTCGATGTTTGAAGTGTTGGATGAGTTGAGAAAACAGCAAAAGTATCGGCCTTCCAGAATTGATCCCCAAGTCCCCTTTCAGTTGGAGAAGGTGAGGTATTTATAGGGAAAACCTGAAGGTAGGTCGTAGGACGTGTGCGACCTAGGGGTAGGGCGTAGGTCGTGAACGACCTAGGGATCATGTTACGGCTTATCATGGAACTTGATCACTTGAACAGACTGGTAGGTCATATGTCGTGAGCGACCTAGGGGAGAATGATTGGCGACTTAGTCATGTCGAAGTACCTAGTGGAGCGACTTAGGCTGGTCGTAGGAGTAGCAGCGATCTAGTGCTGGTTCGACCTATAACTAAGCGACATAACGATATGAAGCTTGTAGCTCGCTAGGTCATTAACTTGCTAGGTATTTAACTCGCTAGGTCGTTAACTCACTAGGTTGTTAACTCGCTTGGTCGCATAGGTCATTTAGTGACTAGGTCATTAGGTCGCTGCGTGCTAGGTCGCTAAGGTCATCACATGTTAGCTCGTTGTAGAACCTCATCCTCGTTAGGTCGCTTGTGTGTTAACCCGTTAGGTCGCTTGGCTTCTTAATTCGTTAACCCGTTAGGTCGTTTGGCTTCTTAATTCGTTAGGTTGTGCCGCATTGAACTGCTCTACGCTTTAGGTCGCTAAGTCGCATCTATGTTAGCTCGCTCATTCTTTAGGTCATTAGGTCGCTGCCATTATTAACTCGTTAGGTTCCTAAGTCGTGGAAAAGAGGAGTTAACACTTGCCCTTGAAGTATACGCCTAGAGACTAGGTCGTGTGCTTCGATACCTCTTAACTCATGCCACGCTGAGTCGTTAGGTCGTGAGCGACTTAATGAGGGAGTTAGGTCGTGTGCACCGATTCAGATTCCTCTGCCCCTGTATATAAGTCGCATAACACTCCTTCTTCTCTTTACTTGCTCCAACTCTCAAAACCGCGATTGAAGAACCTCTGAACTTTCAAAGACGAATTCGAACTAACTAGTCGTCAATCATCTTCATTATCTCATCACGTAAGTGGATCCGTTTATTATCCAATCCACGATCATCATCGAATCACAAATTCCCCATTTCTATTTGTAACCCAATTTCACATGCCGTGTTTCACCATGAATCACGTTACGATCGATTTCTGATCATCATTGGTTACGTTACCATTGCAATGAATATAGCAGTGCATTGGATTTATGATGGACTTGAGGTGATTTGATTCGGTTTTAGGTGATTTTGGCGATGTGGGGAGATGATGATGGGTTATTGGGTCTCAAGTTAACTGGTTTGTGAGTTTGGAGGACACGAGGAGATCTTTGGTTAACGGGTTAGTGGGTTCTAGGTTGAGCCATGGTGTTCCCGGTGATGCGAGGTGGTGGACGCATGGCAGCACGTGAGTGGTGGACATGCCTTAAGGTTTTTGATGGGAGATAGTGTTATGCTGCCGAGCTACTTTAGGAGCGACCTAATGAATTTGATCGACCTAATAGCCCTTGCTACCTAAAGAAAGCCAAACGACTTAACGAACCAGCGACCTAACTTTTTACAACATAAGCTTTAGGTCAGAGTATATTTGAACGACCTAACACTTAGACAAATATGCACTGCATTGACATGAAGCCTTAATCTACATCATAACTATTTAACTCATGGGAACATGATACTGCTGAACTTTTTGACTTGAACTGTGCGACTTAAGGAAGCTTCGACTTATGCTAAGTCGTTTGAGCTTGACTGCTTGTAAAAATTAGACAGTACTTAACTGAATTTTCAACTTGAACTGTTGAGATAACCTGCCTAAACTTGTTGCACTTCTTTATAGATTTTATTAAATTTAACGCTAACAACGTGTTTAACACAACATTTGCAGAAAAACGGAATGAATATACTCATCATCGACTGCCCACATCGAGTGATGGATTAGATCAAAGAAATGATATTTTACTTAAGTAAAATAGTATGATTGTGATTACAGATGAAGTGAGGTGAACCAACTGATTTAAAGAAGCATCAATGCAAAATGCACACAATTATAACTGCTTATTGCTAAATATCATATGCATTGATACTACACTTAACTTTGGTTTAATAACAAGCCTCGAAACTACCTGAATTGACATACATCAGTTAGTATTATTTCAAGTTTTATTTCATTTACTTGTTATTTCGGTAGTTTTGCACAACACTTCACACACTTTTAGGAAACGTGCACCTTCATATTTGAATATCCAGTTCCTTGTGTAGAATGACTTCTCAACAAGAAGAGATAGCAGGGCAAGCTGAAGAAGTCTTCCCCATAGCTAACCCCTTGGATAATCCCTCGGGAAGAACTTCAACCACTCTGAATCAACGTGTTTTCAGCCAATTATGCATTCAGTTCGGTATTGTTGAAGCGGACGCTTTGCTTCCTGGGGTAAACAATACTGCTGACAGGCCAGCTCTTGGTTTTATCGCAGTTAATCGTCAGATGTGCTTGATTTGAGCTATTCCTCCCTTTAACGATTTTCTTCGACAACTCCTTCTTCGATTAACTATCTCTCCCTTCCAGTTGCACCCCAATGGCTATGCCATCTTGATGGGACAATGTGTACTGTTCAGGAGGACACTCGACCGTCTTCCAAGCTTTGAAGAGATTTGCTACTTGTGTACATTTGCAATGAACAAAGATCATCCTTCAATTACATTTGTGAGGAGCGCTAGAAACCGTAAATTGATTACCGATCTTCCTAAAAGCGCCTATGGGTTATTGGACCAATTTTTCTTTGTTCGTTGCCCTCTAGGATTCTACGGCATCTGGAGAGTAGGAAGTAAGATTGCTTATCTCCCTTCTTTCCTTTTCTTAGCTTTTCAAAATCCGAGTTGTCAAGTGTTAACTTCATTCTTCACTTTTACAGCACTTCCTCCTCTTTCCAAAGATTCCAGCCACAAGTTAACTTTTGAAAGACTAAGTGCCGTATCCGTCGAGGAGAGAAGCATTAAACTCTTACTGAAGGATGAATTTTTGCATCAATTCGGACTTTTGCACTCTACTCGATTCACTCAGCTTCGTGATACCCTCGGTTCTCAAGCAGAGACGTCAGATGCCCTGGTTTCGGTAAAGGAACTTACACCGAAGGAACCTGTTGCAGAGGCCTCATTGGTGAAATGTTCTACGCCTGTTGACGGTGCGGGGTCATCTGGCAAGCTTACACTTTCCCCGATTATCGAAGAAGAGGAACTTCCTCAACATTCCGGAAAGGCTACTGATGAGGGAGCTGAGAAAGAGTGTTCCGCTAGGCATGATGGCGATGACATCTTCGGAGGGCTGAGCGACCTAGTGGTGACTTCACATGAGCTCTTCAAAGATGATACCACTGTTTCTAAACTTGCTTCTCCATCAGTCGAAGTGACATCAGTTTTGCAATCAACTCCATCAACTCAAGAGATAACTCTTAAGCCGAAGAGTATTTTGTAGCTTGACGCGCGTAGTTCACACGCCACACACACTTAGGATTTTGGCAATTTTGTGCACTTAGCTTCTTTATTTCGAAGATTTCTAAACTTTGTCTCTTCTTAATTTTCAGGTTCTCCAATGGGACGCAGTGGTTCGTACTACGACGACTTTCAATGCTATGGAAGACGCGACTCTTATGATTCTAGACGGTATCTTCCTACCCCTAAGCAGACCAACAAAGAAAGAGCTGCAAGAAAATCTCGCGGGAGGCGGGCTTATGAGGAGCGCTATGGGAGAAAAGATGACCGACATGATTCCCTCCAGAGAGATGACGATTCTCACAAAAGAAAATCTCACGATGATAAAGAGAAGAGTCATGTACCTGAAGATCTAAGCAAGCGGGCCAAGCTTAGCGAAAGGCCGACATCTGAAACTTCCAAAGTGCCCGCTGCTTCTATCTCTCTAGACATTGCTTCTCGATCGCCTTCCCTTGAAAGAGCTGACATTCAGACGATCATCAACATGCCTCCGTATCAAATTGAGAATGCCCCGCCTGCACTCCAAAGCCGGTTTCCAAACTGGTGTTTAAAAGGAGTACGCTTTGATTTGGACTTGGTTCCCATTGACAAGCATGCCATGCTAAAGAATCTTGACGTTGTTAAGCTTGACGTTGAGAGAATGTCCGGGTGGCAAAAGCTAGTCGATGAGCTTCAACAAGTGAACTGTTTAAATCTCGAAGATATGCTAACCATGGAGAGTGACAAGTCTGAATGGAAAAAAGTTCTCGACCAGCACGACACGGGGATGAAAAACATTACTGCATATAGTGAGAAACTAGAAGCTGAAGTCGAGCAACTTAAAGTTGAACTTGCTACCTCCTCCGCTTCTTTTACTCAAAAAGAAGAGGTGCTTCAAAAGCAAGTTAGAGATGCCCATGCTAGTTAACGAGATGCTGATGCTAGACTTGAGGCACAACAGAAACTTGTGGAAAGCTACCGCACTGATGTTGCTCAGTTGTGAGAAAAGACTAGCTCCCAGGACATGGAGATTGAAATGCTAAAAGCTCAACTTTCTAAAGTTGAAAAAGAGCGCGATGAAGCCATTGCCGGCGAAGCAGCAGCCGAAGAATCTCATGAGGCAACTAAAGCCAACATCAGCTCTACCTTATTCGAGTTTTATCTGCACATCGTCCTGGGGCATGGTAGCTTTTCGTTCTTGGGGCCAAAGTGTGAAATTACCCTGGCGGAAATGTGGGAAGCGGCGGTCGAAATTCTTGGAGGCTCGGGCTATGCTGGGGCGGATCTTGAGGCGTATTATCTTGATGATGAGGGTCGAGCTGCCCTTGCCAAAGGGAAAGAACAACTCGCCCAAGCACGAGTCGAAGCGGCGGAAGGAGAGCATTCAGGGAAGGAAATTTTGATCGACCCGACTCTTCCTTCAGCTTCGGTTGACGTCGATATTGCTGGCTCTAGCTCTCATTCTCTGCCTCCAGCCAAAACCGAGACCGGATTCACAACTGCCCACACCGAGGCCCAGGAAAGCATTGAAGCCCAAGATTTCAAAATCGATGTGACAGAGCCCACTTCTCCAGGTAACTTCAACAATGATCTAGCTCAAGCGGACTACTTGTTCGCTTCACATGAGCTTGATGAACTTTTTGATTATTACTTATGCCTTGACGCGCCACTATCTCCTCTCTTTACGAGGAATACTGATTTTAACTTCTCTTCTTCTATAGTGAAAACACCAAGTGCTGCACAGACTTCTCCTCTTGCAGATGTTCCACCTCCATCTCTTCAAATTACTCCTCCTTCTGCTTCTTAACCGGGGTCACAAGAAGAATTAATAGAAGCTCTTCAAGGCTTGGATGACCTGGCCGCTTCACAAGAGCAGAAGGCTGAGGAACTTGAAGAAAGTGAAAGGACTCCGGAGAAATTTCATGATGGCACAAAGCTGTCTGAACTTATCACTCCGGGTATCGAGTCTTCTTCAAGGAAGAAGAGGAAGTGCACTACTTCACAGAAGAAAAAGAAAAGCACTTCTGCTAGTGGAGAGAAAACGAAAGTAGACCCAGTTGTACCTCTTTCTCCTTCTTCCCCGACTCGTTCAAGCCGGCTCCCAAAGTTAACCATTAGGCCAGGCGAGGACTCTAAAGGTGGCGGGGAGAAGAAATAACAAGTCTCGCTTTAACCTTCTTGCTTTGCTTTTTGCTTGTATATAAAGGCTTGTATTGACCAGTGATTGTGCGGGTACCAGTCCCTGCTCTATTGAGACCTGAACCTGTATAAAAAATTTATAGTATGGAATAAAATGATTCTTTTTACTTGTACGATCGTTTGACTGTATTTGTGAATGCATTTATTCCTTATTTTCGCACAAGTTTCTTCATTTTCTTTGTGTGATATTGCAGTAAGCTTGTGGTATGTTGCTTGAGCGTTGCTTTTATTAGTGTAGCTATATTGTATTGCCCCCATATCACGGCTTATTGCAATTTCTTTCATTTTGTAAGGCTTTGGAGAACAATTCTTCTGTTTCGAGATGACTTGTACTCTCGCTTTAGAGAATAACTCTTCCATTTTGAGTAGGCTTGCACTCTTACTTTAGGGAATAATTTTTCCATTTTGAGGAAATATTATTCTTCTCTAGTAGAGTGTGCCTTGTATTGGGGAAGTTTTCTCTCTTTTTTAGAGAAAATTTGCACACTTAAACTTTCGGAGACGATCACTTTTTGAGTAGTGGATTCTCCTACGCGGTGAAGTGGGTTTCCAAAGAAGGCTTTGAATTGGCACTCCAACTTTTGAGGATGAATATTTTCAAGATGCGGAAATTGATCTTCCCTTAGGAGTTGAAGTGTGCCTCCTAAGAGGGTTTTTTTTTGTATTTTTGTTGTGCCTCGTTGGAGGGCTTTTTTGTTTTGTTCGCTTGAGAGTGCTTTCTCACGGTTAAATGGATCCACGGGGCGGACGCAAGTTACTTAGTTGGATGTCCATTTGCACAAACGATCGCAGCCAGTTAACAAGGGCTCTGTGCCTTCTATCTCGGGAAGGTGCCCCTCCGGTGGTTCCATCAACCTTGTTGGTTGAGAAAAGCATCTCTTCTTGGGACGTGCCTCCGAAGAGGGCTTGTGCCTCCGAAGTGGTCTTGTGCCTCCGAAGAGGTCTTGTGGTACCTCGGGAGAGGTTTTCTGCCTCCGAAGAGGGTAGGTGTGCCTTTGGAGAATGCTCGTGCCTCTGAAGAGGGCTTGTGGTGCCTCGGGAGAGGGCTTTTGCCTCCGAAGGGGTCATGTGCCTCCCAAGAGGGCTTGTGCCACCGAAGAGGTCTTTATTTGATTGCCTGGAAATTGCTTTCTCACAGTTAAATGGGTCCACGGGGCGGACGCAAGTTACTTAATTGGATGTGTTTTCACAAACGATCGCAGTCAGTTAACAAGGGCCCTGTGCCTTCCACTTGGGAAGGGCCCCTCCGGTGATTCCACCAACCTTATTGGTTGAGAAGAGCACTTTCATTTTTCGTTGTGCCTCATTAGAGGGCTTTTTACTCCGAAGATTTGTGCATCCGAAGAGGGCTTGTGCCCCCGAAGAGGGCTTTGGGTGGTTGGCTCGTTGGGAAGGTTGCGTTTCACTGTTAAGTGTATCCACGGGGCAAACGCAAGCTATCCAACCGGATGTTTGTTTGCACAAACGATCGCAATCAGTTAGCAAGGGCCTCGTGCCTTCGCTTTGGGAAGGTGCCCCTCCGGTGGTTCCACCAACCTTTTTGTTGAGAGGCAAGACTCCTTTTTAGCTGTTTTCTGTCTGCTCGCCCTTGTCTGTTTGTCATTTGCTCATCAGCGATTCCCTGTTATCATTTCCAAGCACATGTTCCTTTCTTTTGCAAGTAGTTTGTTTTGTCAAAAGAAGTGTACTTCATTGTTAAGCGAGTCCTTGGGGCAGACGCAAGCTATCTAACCGGATGTCTGTTTGCACAAACGATCGCAATCAGTTAGCAAGGGCCTGGAACCTCCACGTTAGGGAGGTACCTCTCTAGCGGAATCACTAACTGTTTGCATGAAGCACTTCTTACTTGTGATTTGAATCTGGAATTTTTGTGGCTTGACATTTATTTATTGAGTGATTTTAGGGATCGCTTGGCCTTGTGATAGGTAAGCTTTGTTTTAATGGCCTGCAATATTAAATCGACATTTTAGCAATACATTTAAGGTATTTATGCATCGAAATAAAACAGGCATTTTATAGTAATAAAGAACACAAGATTTATAGTGGTTCGGCCAAGAATTGGGCCAACATCCACTTTATAGTTCTTATTATTGATTCACACTGCTTTTACAATGGTTTACAATGCAAGAAAGATACATCCATAATCATTTTACAAATTTAAGCAAAGCTTTTAAGTAAAATATGGACGCAAGTGATTGCTGTTCCAAGCTCTAGGAATTGGATCTCCTCCGACAGTTGTCAATTTGAAAGTGCCATCAAGAAGTTTTTTGCCTATGACATACTGCCCTTCCCAGTTTTGTGCAAACACTCCTATTGCTCTCATGATCCTTTCAAGACTAGATCCCCAATTTCAAAGTTGCGTTGGCGAACTTTGGATTTGAAGTACCTGGCAATCCTTTGCTGATGGGCTGCAATTCTGAGCTGAGCCTCTTCCCTTCTTTCATCAAGGAAGTCAAGTGTTTCAAGTTGCAGTAATTCATTTTCAGCTTTGTTGAAATGAATTCTTCTGTGTGAGGGGACCTCTATTTCCACTGGAATAATTGCTTTTGATCCATATCCTAATGAGGATGGAGTGTGCCCAGTCGCAGTTTTGTGGGTAGTTATGTATGCCCATAGCGCTAGTGGCAGTTTATCGACAAAACCACCTTTCGCTTTTTCAAACTGTTTTTTGATGGTTGATTTGATAATTTTGTTTACTTCTTCCACTTGCCCGTTTGCCTGCGGATGGGCCACTGCTGAAAAGCTTTTTTGGATCTTGAATCGCTTGCAAAAGTCCTGGAACTCTTTGCTATCGAATTGAGTACCGTTGTCTGTGATTATCTTTTGAGGCACACCATACTTGCAAATGATATTCTTAGTCACAAAGTTTATCATCTTTTTAGAGGTAATAGTAGCTAACGGTTCAGATTCTGCCCATTTAGTGAAATAATCAATAGCAACAATAACAATCTGATTCCGCCCTTGGCAGTTGGCAAAGGTCCGATGAGATCTATTCCCCAAATGGCAAATGGCCATGAACTGACCATCTGTGTTAGTTCGGTGGAAGGTGCTCTTGGGATTTTTGCAAATCTCTAGCATTTGTCACACTTTCCAGAGTAGCTAGCAGCATCTCGATTAATGTTTGGCCAAAAATACCCATAGCGGAGAATTTTCTTTACTAGAGTTTGACCACCTAAATGATCCCCACACTCTCCTCCGTGCACTTCAACTAAAATTGTCTTAGCCTCTTCCTTGGTTACACATCGGAGTAATGGCATCGAGAATCCCCGTCTCTACAACCGACCGTCTTGAATTATATGTCTCGAGGCTTTTCCCAACAATTTATAGCGCTCTTTTGAATTTTTTGGAAGGAAGCCGTTAAGTAGATATTCCCTGATCGGGGTCATCCACGGTTCCTGCTCTTGAGAGTTAGCCATAATCCCGTCAATATCCATCTCATCGGTACTTGGAACTGACAAGACTTCCACAGGAACCAATCCCAATAATCGAGCTTCGACGGTGCTTGCATACTTTGCGAGAGAATCTGCTTTCATGTTCTCTTCCCGGGGTATGTGACTTATCGTATAATGATCGAAATCATCGAGAAGCTCCAGGCCCTTGACAAGTAAGCAGGAAGATTTCCTCCTTTAGCTTGAAACTCTTTCTTAACTTGACATACAATATGTTAACGCTCAAATTTAAACGCTAACACCCTGGTGTATAAGATGTGATTGTGAAAGCACCACCCGTTCGTATGGGAAACAGAAATAAGCAGAAAGCATGCAGAAAAACAGTAAGAGACACAGTATTTATAGTGGTTCGGCTTATAATCCAGCCTACGTCCACTTTAATCTTTTTATCACTAGTTTGATTACAATCCTGTACAAGATCTTTCAATTACAACACACTTCAAGTGATAGGATATGTAAAACAAGTAGCTCAGGCTTTGATGTTGACAATCATCTTCAAATCCATGGCGAATGTGGATGATTCCTTCATGGAGTTCCTTTAGAAGTTTGTTGGATCTAAAAAGCTTTGAAGTACTCTGAATTCGGCAGAGTAATGGCGCTTGAAGAGAATGAGCCCCCCCCCCAAAAAAAGTCCTTTGCATGTTGGAGATGGTTTCATATTTATAGAGAGTTCTGGGCGAAAAAAGTGCCAAGTCCTAACTCGTGGCCGACTTAAGATAAGTCGTGTTCGACTTAAGGTAAGTCGTCCCCGAGTCACTGAGCCGAGTCTATGGCAGTTCCCCTTTTTTGAACCCATCCCTAAGTTCTAAGTCGTGTACGAGTTATCTGGCTGCAATTGCTAATTTCCTTTCTTAAGTCGTATACGACTCTTTCTATGTCGTAAGTCGTAGTCGACTTAACTAATTGCAACTGGTTTAAAGCAAGTCTTAACTCGTAGACGAGTTAAGAGGTGTGTCTTTAGGTCGTATCCTCTTTAAGTCGTAACTCTTGTTAACTCGTTCAAGCTTTAACCCGTTAAGCTGTAACTTCCTTAAGTCGTAAGGGTCTTAAGTCGTACAAACTGCAGTTATCATTAAGTCGTAGGCCATCAATTTCCTTAAGTCGTAAAGACCTTAAGTCGTTAGCTTTTCTTAACTCGTATGCCTGCTAACTCGTAGAAGATCTTAACTCGCAGAGGATTAACTCGTGGAGGATTAACTCGTGGAAGATCTTAACTCGTACACTTGCTAATTTGTAGATTTGCTAACTCGTAAAGGCTTATCTCGCAAGTAGCTTAACTCGGGTACTCCTTAACTCGTAGGCCGCTTATCTCGTAAGCTTGCTAACTCGTAGAGGTCTTTAAGTCGTAGGAAGTTGCTGACTCATGTATCCTTTAACTCGTACATGCCTTGAGTCGTACATGCCTTGAGTCGTACATGCCTTAACTCGTGGACCTGTTAACTTGTGAACGAGTTAGGGTTAACATTTGCCCCTCGAAGCACACGCTTAAATCGTAAGTCGTGTGCTTCGACTTATCATAACTCGGTCATGTCGTTTCAAATCCCAACCTTTCCAGATATAAAAGCCTGAGTCGTCCTTCTTCTCATCACTTAACCTTTTAAACTGCTTTCTGCCATTAACGCATCTTCAAGCTCTCCGAGGCGATTTCGACCCGATTCATCTCTGATTCTTTCTAGCATCAAACAATCGTAAGAGATCTTGCTTCAAACTTCGACCGTTAACCATTGTTACTTTATGTATTCAGTTCATCATCTTTGGTTTGCCCCATTCAAACCCTGCGAATTCTATTCGAATTGATTACCGATGAACTAAAATTCATCTGATTTGGCCTATGGTGATTCGCGCTTTGGGGCGATTCATAGTGTAACGGGTTAAGGTTGTCGCTGCTGAAGAAGCCAAGGATGAACAGGTTAAGAGATTTGAAAGGGAGGCGAGTTGGTCGAATAGGTTGATTGAAAATAACAAGGGATCGTCTCATATATGACTCAGCTTCTTCCATGTGACTTAGCGATTTCCATGGGCCGTAGCCGGGTTAAGACTTGGAGGATTTCTAGTTGTTTTGGATCAGAGCCTTTCTCCTGTTCCCCGAGTTACGACTTAGGACTTAGAGGATAAGCAGCTTGATGTGTTGACGACTTAGGATAGGAACGACTCATCCCTTGAGTCGGTTACGACTTAGTACTTGAGTCCGATACGACTTAGCACTTGTGTTTTTTAGGATCTGCTTAAACCTTGAATTGTTGCAGTGATGTTGAACTGTTGAACTTTGATGCCTTCTTTTACAAATTACTTTGACTCGCAAGCTAACAACCTGTCCAATACAACATTTACAGAAAAACCGGGGCGAATATACTGCCATTGATCGCCCTCTTCGAATGACAGATTAGCTAATAACAGTCATTAAACTTAAACAGATTGTGTGAATGAAGTGCTCAACTTATTAACTTCAAGTAAAATACTAAAGCAATACTGAAACAGTCAATTAAAATTGACCAGCTCGCATTAATATTATACTTGAACTAAAGACTAACAAGTTCTGAAATTTTTGTAATCGATCAATCGTCGACTAGTCTTATTTCAGTTATATTTACTTGTTATTTTTTATTAGTTTTTTGCACAACACTTCACACTTTTTTAGGAAACGTGCACCTTCATATTTGAATATCCAGTTGTTTGTGTAGAATGACTTCTCAGGAAGGTGATGCAACAGTTCGGACTGGAGAGGTAACTGTTCTTCCGGCTCCACTGGTTAATCCTCCTGAAAGAGCTCCTACTTCACTATCATACAAAGTTTTTCGCCAGTTGTGTGCTCAGTTTGGTATCGTTGAATCAGATGCCATTCTTCCCGAAAGAAATAACACTGCCGATATAGCTCCTTCTGGCTTTGTGACAATTAACCGGCAAATGTGCCTAAGTGGAGGCATTCCTCCTTTCAACGACTTTTTCCAACAACTTCTCCATCAACTGGCCATTGCTCCATCCCAGCTACACCCCAATGGCTATGCCATTCTAATGGGGTTGTGTGTGCTTTTTAGGAGAACACTTGATCGACTTCCAAGCTTTGGTGAAGTTTGTTATCTATGCTCTTTTACTCGGACTAAGGATCATCCTTCCATTACTGTTGTGAGGAGCGCCCGAAACCGCAAACTGATTGTTGGCCTCCCTGATACTGCTCACGGGTTTTTAACCCAATTCTTCTATGTTCGTTGCCCTCCGGGGTTTTATGGTGTGTGGAGAGTGGGAAGTAAGGGCGTTCAGCTTTATTTCTGACACATGTTTTCCTTATAAAATCTTTTCATAGCCTGAGTAGTTAGATGTTAATTTCCCTTTTTACTTTTCAGCGCTTCCACCTCCTTCTAGAGACCCAGGCTATAAGCAAATTTTTGAAAGATTGAATGCTGTGCCAGTAGAAGAGAGGAGTATAAAGTTTTTGCTGAGAGATGACTTTTTACATCAATACGGGCTTCTTCACTCTTCTCGCTATACTCAGCCTCATGAAGCCCCGACTGAAGTTCCCGATTCCCCGACTGAAGCATCGGATGCCCCCGTTACTATCGAACAACCCTCATCAAAAGAGTCTAACATCGAAGCTTCATTGGTGAAATGTTCCACCCCTACCGACATTATGGGGTCATCTAGTAAGACGGCACTTGCCCCGATTGAGGAAGAAGAAGAACCTTCACAGCCTCTCGGGGGATTAGCTGATGTAGGAACTGAGAAAACCAGTCTCACCGAGCATGATGGTGACGATGTTTATGATGGGTTGAGCGACATAATAGTGACCTCACAGGAGCTTTTTAGAGATGACGTGTCTAAAACTATCTCTCCTATAATTGAGGCGACGTCCCTTCTTCGACTAACACCAACACAAACACCAACTCCTCATACCCAAGCTATCATCACCTCTACACCAATGAGTGGTTTGTAGCTTAATGCGCGTAGCTTGCACATCACACAACACTTAGGATTTTTTGGCATTTGTTCACATTTAACTTCTTTTCTCCGGAAGTTTCTAAGACTTGCTATTTTTGCCTTTTCAGATTCCTCTATGGGGCGCAGCGGCAGCGGTTCTTATTACAAAGACTTTCGACGCTATGGAGGGCGTGGCAGCTATGATTACAAGCAATACTATACCGATCCCAGAGAGACCAATGAGCAGAGAGCTGCGCGAAAAGCTGAAGAGAGGAGAAGGTATGAAGAACGTCATGAGGGAGCGGGCACGCGACATGAATCCTTCCCAAGGGATGATGATTCCCATAAACGTAAAACGCACGATGATAGGGGGAAGAGCCATATTGAGGATTTGAGAAAGCGGACCAAACTTGGCGAGGAGCACGTGCCCGTGACATCTGAGAGACCTGGCGCCTCAGTTTCTATTGACATCCCTTCCAAATCTCCTGCTCTTGAAGGAAGTGCCATCCAAACACTTCTCAACAGGCCTTCATACCATGTTGAAAGGGGCCCCCCGACTTTGCGGAGCCGATTCCCGAACTGGTGTTTGAGGGGGGTACGCTTCGACCTTGATTTGGTCCCCATCGACAAAGAAGCTATGTACAGAAATCTCGATGCTGTCAAGCTTGATATCGATAGAATGTCTGGATGGCAAAAGCTGGTTGATGAACTTCAAAGAGTTAATCGGGCTAACATCGAAGCAATGCTGACCATGGAAAATGACAAATCAGAATGGCAGAAGATTCTTGATCAACACAACGCTGAGATGAAGGAGATAGCCGAATACAATGAAAAACTCGAAGCTGAAGTAAAGCAGCTCAAAGATGATCTTGCCTCTTCTACTAATACTTACACCCAAAGAGAAGAGGTATTGCAAAAACAAGTGCGAGATGCGCACGCCAGCCAGAGGGACGCTGAAGCTAAAGCTGAGAGGTTAGAACAAGCTGCAGAGAACCACCGCACTGATGTCACCCAGTTGCAGAATAAACTGAGCGCCCGGGACATGGAGATTGAAGCGCTAAAAGCCCAACTTGCTCAGACCGAAAAAGATCGAGATGAGGCCATGGCTGGCAAAATTGCAGCCGAAGAAACTGCTCAGACCATGGAAACCGATATCAATTCGACTTTATTCGATTTTTATTTACACTGTGTCTTGGGACGCGGCAGCCTCTCTTTTCTTGGTCCTAAGTATGAAATCACCCTGGCCGAGGTGTGGGAAGCTGCTCTTAACATGTTTAAAGACGCCGGGTATGGCGATGAAGATTTTGAGGCGCGTTACCTGGATGAGGGAGCTCGCGTTGCTCTTGCGAAGGGGCGAGAACAACTTGCCAGGATGAGAACTGGAATGGCGGAAGAGGAACGTTCTGGAAAGGAATTAACACTTACTTCCTCTGTCCAACCTCCAGTTTCTCCTGTGGTTGACATCACGGGTTCTAGCTCCTATACTCCGCCTGCAACTAAGACAGTAACTGAAACTACAAGTGCACAAGGCGGGGATGAAGGTGGTGAAAGCAACGAAGCACAGCGATATGAAATCAGCCTCAGAGATCCAACTGCCCCAGGTAAACTTGACACCGGACCAGCCCAAGTGGTGAACTACTCGTTCGCTCCTTGTGAACTTGACGATCTTCTTGATTATTTTTCAAATGTCAATGAATTCCCGACTTTTGATTATTCCTCAAATGTCAATGAATTCCCGACTTTTGACGAGCCGTCATCCCCTCTCTTTTCGAAAGATACTGATATTTTAAGTTTTTTCTCCTTTGTAGAGAAAGCACCGAGCCAAACTCAAGCTTCTTCTCCCCCGGTGATCCTTCCTCCATCTCTTCAAGTGGCGCCTCCTTCTGCCTCGCAACCTGGGTCACAAGAAGAACAAATAGAGGCTCTTCACGGCTTGGATGATCCCATTGCTTCACAAGAGCAGAAAGATGAAAGGCCTGAGGGAGGTGACACATCTTCAGAGCGAACTCCCTCTGACGAGATTGTTCTATCTAAACTTGTCACTCCCGGGAGTGAGTCCTCCTCAAAAAGAAGAAAAAAGAAGCGAGGGACACCAAAGAGGAGGGGGAAGATAGTCACCACCACTGAAGAGGAGCTGAAAGCTGGACCGGTTGCGCCTTCCCCTCCCACTTCCCTTATGCCCACCGACCGCCCTGATAAGCTGATCATTCGGCCGGGTAAAGGGTCTAAAGGCAGCAGAAAGAAGTGAAGATCTTCAGTTTCTAGTTTTTTGTGTTTTGCATGTACTGGCCGAGAATTGTGCGGGTACCGGCCCCCGCTTTTCTTTATTTTGAAACCTGTACCTGCATTGTAATTGAATAAAATGATTCCTCGTTTGTACAAACTTTTGTTTGAATTAAAGAATACATTTGTTATTCGTTTTGGCATGAGTTTATTTGATATTGCAGCGAGCTTATGGTATGTTACTTGAGCGTTACCTTTTGCTGGTTTAGTTATACCATATCGTGTGTAATTATACTATATTGCCCCCATTCCATAAGTATGCTGCAATATTCTATACCTCGAGGGGACTTGCACTCTTATTTGCTAAAGAATAATTATTTTATTTTTATTTTAAAAAGAATTCTTGTACAGTGCAACCCCCTTCATATGAGTTTCTACGCGCTTTGTCGTTTGAAGAAATCACTTCTTTCTTTTTTGCTTAAGTACATTTTCTTTTTTACCGAGTGATTTCTTTTATGTAGCAAAGCGGACCTCTGAAGGGTACTTTAACTTCTTTTCTTTTTACGATCATTTTCCATTTGAAAGTTAAAGTACGCTTTTGATGAGGATTTTTTTTTATACCAAATTGTACCTCTGAGGAGGGATTTTTCACGTTTCAACACTTGGAAGTTTTATTTCAATCTCGGTGAAACGTGTACCCCCAAAGAGTTGTGCCTTCGAAGAAAGCCTTTTCACATTTCAACACTTGGAAGTTTTATTTCAATCTCGGTGAAACGTGTGCTTCCAAAGAGGTCTTTTTTTTTTTTTTTTTTTTTTTTTTGATTGTGTCCCCGGGAGGGGGTCGTACCTCTAAGGAGGGATTTTTTACGTTTCAACACTTGGAAGTTTTATTTCAATCTCGGTGAAACGTGTACCCCCAAAGAGTTGTGCCTTCGAAGAAAGCCTTTTCACGTTTCAACACTTGGAAGTTTTATTTCAATCTTGGTGAAACGTGGGCTTTCAAGAAGGTCTTTGTTTTTGCATTTCAACTTTGGTGAAGTGAAATTCCGAAGAGCGGTTGCTACACTTCAACTCCTGGCGAAATGTGCCTCCGAAGAGGGCTTTTATTTTGTTTACATTTCAACTCTGGTGAAGTGAAATCCCAAAGAGCGGTTATAACACTTCAACTCCTGGTGAAATGGGCCTCCGAAAAGGGCTTTATTTTGTTTACATCTCAACTCTGGTGAAGTGAAATTCCGAAGAGCGGTTGCTACACTTCAACTCCTGGCGAAATGTGCCTCCGAAGAGGGCTTTTATTTTGTTTACATTTCAACTCTGGTGAAGTGAAATCCCAAAGAGCGGTTATAACACTTCAACTCCTGGTGAAATGGGCCTCCGAAGAGGGTTTTCATCGCCTGGAAGTTACTCTCTCATGGTTGGAGGGTCATGACTCCTCCAATCTTTTTTGTTGAGTAGAGAACTTTCTTTTTTGTGGCATATGACCCATTAGAGGTCTTTTATTATCCGAAGAGTTGCGCCTCCGAAGAGGACTTGTGGCGCTGATGGTAGCTTTGGTTGTTCCTCTGTTCACTTGCTTATGCCTTTTCAGCGATCCTCTTTTTTTTTTTTTTTTTTTTTTTAAGTTTTCATTCCCCTTTTTCTCACAAGTGGCTTGTTTAATCCAAGGAAGTGTACTTCATTGCCAGGCAAGTTCGTGAGAACGGGCACTAGCTTCCTAATTGGATGTTTGTTTGTTCAAACAATCTCAATTTATCAGCAAGGGCTCGTTCCTATCGAAATCATTAGCCGTTCAATTGAAGTATTTCCTATCTAGGATTTGAATTCAGGGTCTTTGTGACTTGAAATTTGTTTGTTGAATGATGGTGAGAATCGCTCGGTCTTATTATGCGCAAGTTTTATCTCCATTGTCTGCAAAAATTTAAATCGATATTTCAGCAATACATTTTATGTATTTTTATATCGAGAACCAAGCAAACATATAATGATAATAAGGAACACAAGATTTATAGTGGTTCGGCCATGAAATTGGGCCTACATCCACTTTATATTCTTTCATTATTTACTTGCATCAGTTTCACAATTGCTTTCAATTACAAGAATCATACATTCATAATTCTTTTTACAATGTTTCAACAAAATTTTCAAGTAAAGTATGGACGCAAGTGATTGCTGTTCCATGCCCTTGGAATTTGATCTCCATCAACAGTGGTGAGCTTGAATGTGCCGTCAAGAAGTTTCTGACCTATTACATACGGTCCTTCCCAATTTGGCCCAAACACACCTGTCGCAGTCATAATTCTTTTCAGGACTAGATCTCCAATTTCAAAGCTGCGTTGACGAACTTTGGGATTGAAATGTCTGGCTATCCTTTGCTGATGAGCTGCAACTCTGAGGTTAGCTTCGTCTCTTTTTTCATCAAGGAGATCCAGCGCTTCAAGTTGCAGCTTTTCATTTTCTGCTTGATTGAAATGGATTCTTCTGTGTGAAGGGACCTCTGTTTCAACCGGGATCATTGCTTCCGATCCGTATGCTAACGAAAAAGGAGTATGCCCAGTTGCAGTTTTGTGAGTAGTTCTGTATGCCCATAGTGCAAGTGGTAGTTTATCGACCCAACCACCTTTTGCTCTTTCGAGTTGCTTTTTGATGGTTGATTTGATGATCTTGTTCACTGCTTCCACTTGCCCGTTTGCCTGCGGATGAGCTACTGCCGAAAAGCTTTTTTGGATTTTGAATCGCTTGCAAAAATCCTGGAATTCCTCGCTTTCAAACTGAGTACCATTATCTGTAATTATCTTTTGAGGCACACCGTATCTGCAAATGATATTCTTAGTCACAAAATTTATCATCTTTTTGGAGGTGATGGTTGCCAATGGTTCAGCTTTAGCCCATTTAGTGAAATAATCTACAGCAACAATGGCATATTTGATTCCAGATTTGGCGGTTGGTAATGGTCCGATCAAATCTATTCCCCAAATTGCAAACGGCCACGGACTGGTCATTTGTGTGAGTTCAGTAGAAGGTGCTCTAGGAATTTTGGCAAATCTTTGACATCTGTCACATTTTCGAGAGTAATCTGCAGCATCTCGATTAACTTCTGGCCAAAAATATCCATATCGGAGAATTTTCTTTGCTAAAGTTTGACCACCTGAATGATCCCCACATTCTCCTCCATGTACCTCTGATAGGATTATTTTGGCTTCTTCTTTGGATACACATCGAAGTAGTGGCATTGAGAATCCTCGTCTGTATAATTGACCATCCTGGATTATATATCGAGAAGCTTTTCTCAGTAGCTTTTGTCGTTCTTTAGAGTTTTCTGGTAAAGAGCCATTGAGTAGATACTTTGTTATTGGAGTCATCCATGATTCTTGCTCTTGCGACATACTCATAACCCAATCGATATCCATTTCATCAATGCTTGGATTTGACAAAACTTCCACTGGAACTAACCCTAAGGATTGGGCTTCGCCAGAACTTGAGTATTTTGCGAGAGAATCTGCTTTCATGTTTTCTTCTCGAGGAATATGACTTATCGTGTAATGGTCGAATTCACATAAAAGCTCCCAAGCCTTTGACACATAAGCGGGCAGGTTTCCTCCTTTCGTTTGAAACTCCTTCTTGACTTGGCATACTATAAGCTGAGAATCACTGAAGATCTGTAATGCTCGAATGTTTAGTTCTTTAGCAATTTTCAAACCAGCAATCAGAGCTTCATATTCTGCTTCATTGTTTGTTGAAGGAAATTCTAATCTTAGCGCATAGCATAATGACCGGCCTTCAGGAGTTTCAAGAACAATTCCAGCACCTGAACAGTAATCATTTCTTGCGCCATCTACAAATAACTTCCATTGGATTGGGGAGTTCTCGATTGTTTCTTCCTCGCTGTTACCCTTGTCTGTAAATTCTGCAATAAAATCTGCCAAAGCTTGTCCGTTGATCGCTTTTCTAGGATGATAAGTGATGTCATATTGGCTCAATTCAATATTCCACTTTAAAAGGCGGCCCGAAGTCTCGGGGCGAAATAAGACTTGCTTTAAAGGTTGATCAGTGAGGACTTTGATAGGATGAGCCTGGAAATATTGCCTCAACTTTCTTGAGGCAATCAATAGACAATAGGCGAGTTTTTCCAACTTGGAGTAATTCATTTCTGCCCCAGTGAGTCTTTTGCTGATATAGTAAACTGGATGTTGAATCCTTTTGTCTTCCCGTACCAGCGCTGCACTTAAAGCATGAGATGAGACTGCCAAGTATATAAGAAGATCCTCGCCATCACCGGGCCTAGAAAGTATTGGAGGCGTTTCCATATGTTGAATCAATTCTTCAAAGGCTTTCTGGCATTCGGGAGTCCAGTCAAAGTTTTTCTTTCCTTTCTTTAGAGCGTCGAAGAATGGAATGCATTTATCAGTAGCTTTGGATATGAACCGACTTAAGGCGGCAATTTTTCCATTGAGACTTTGCAATTCCCTCTTTGTTTTAGGAGCTTTGACTTCTTTTAAAGCAGTGATTTGAGCTGGACTAGCTTCAATGCCCCTAGCGCTCACGATGAAACCCAAGAACTTCCCAGATTCTACCCCGAAAGAACATTTTAAAGGGTTAAGCTTCATTCCGTATCTTCGGAGAATTGCGAACATTCCTGCTAAGTGTTCGATGTGATCCACTGCTTTCTTAGATTTTACTAGCATGTCATCAACGTAAACTTCCATAGTCTTTCCCAACTGCGGTTTGAACATAGCATTGACCAGTCTTTGGTATGTTGCCCCCGCATTCTTCAACCCAAAGGGCATAACTCTGTAACAGTAAAGACCGACATCGGTGATAAAGCTTGTGTCCTCCTGATCCGGCTCATGCATCATGATCTGATTATATCCGGAGTAGGCATCCATAAAAGACAACAATTCATGACCCGCTGTTCCATCTACCAGTTGATCGATCCTGGGTAATGGGAAGCAGTCTTTGGGACAGGCCTTGTTTAGATCTGAAAAGTCGATGCACACTCTCCATTTACCATTGGCTTTCTTAACCAGCACTGGATTTGAAACCCAATTTGGGTAGGTAGATTCTCTGATGAAATTATTCTCCATGAGCCGGTCAACTTCCTCTTTCAATGCTGTCGACCTTTCTGGACCTTGGATTCTTCTTTTCTGCTTTACTGGCGTGAACTTTGGGTCAATATTCAGAGCATGTACCGCAACTTCTGGGGATATTCCGCACATATCGGCATGGGTCCAAGCGAAAACATCCAGGTTTGTTTTCAAAAAAGATATCAAGGCATTCTGAACTGACACATTAAGTTGTGAACCCACATTCAGCACCTTGTTTGGGTCCTTCAGATCAACGGGCACCGGTATCGTTGTTTCTGCTGGTACCACCCTACTCTCCCCCGCACTGGCCTTTCTAGGATCCATCACTTTTCGTGCCCCGCTATGCTCGCCAGTGCAGGGTCCGCCCTGTAGTTGCTATAGGGTTGGTGTTTTGATGCGGATTGGGGTTGCCGCATCTTTTCCCATTTCTCTCTTCCTTGTTTCTCGCAGCTCTGTCATATAACATTCTCGCCCAGCGTTCTGGTCTCCTTTAATAACTCCTACCCCATTGTCTGTAGGGAATTTAATAGTAAGACACCATGGGGCAAGGACAGCTTTGAATGCAGCAAGAATAGGTCGACCAAAGAAAGCATTATAAGCAGAAAATTCATCTACTATCACAAAAGTCTGCTTGCGAACTAGTTTTCTTTCTCCTTCTCCGAGTTCCACAAGCAAGTCAATGGTTCCTACTGGTTGCTTTGGCTCCCCTGCGAAGCCAGCAATTTTTTGCAATGATGCCTGCACTTCAACCATAGGAATCTTCATCTGGTCGAAGGTTTTCTTAAAGAGGATATTACAGGATGCGCCGCTGTCGATAAGAATCCTTCTGACGATGGCTGGCCCAATGCCAGCCGAGATGACCAAAGGATCCAAGGTTGGGGCTTCAATACCGATGGAATCCCTGGTTTTGAATACAATGTCATCATTGAATGTCTTTCGCTGCTTCACAGGCGTAGTGTTTTCTAGAACAAAAACATTTTCTTCCTCCGGTGCATATTTCAGGGCCCGGGAATACCTTTCCATCTCAACCCAGCTTCTGCCCGCTGGGTGAGGTCCGCCTGTAATGATATTGATAACAGGCCTTCCAGACTCAAAACCTGCATCTTTGCCATTAGTCCCAGATTGATGAGCAGGAGTTTGCTGTCCTTGGTTCGACGAAGCAGGATTATTATTATCATTCTTCTTCACAAATTGTTGAAGTTTATTTTCCCTTAACAATTCTTCAATTAGATTCTTCAATTGACGGCAGTCATCAGTATCATGACCGGGCTGATTATGGAAGCGACAGAACCTCCCACTTTGCAAAGCTTTTTTCCCGGTTCTCAAGACTGGGGGTTTAGGATAATTGACAGAATCTTTGGTAGCCAGGTAGATTCGTTCTGGAGTATCTGACAAAGGTGTGTATTCTGATGGCTTGAAGGACCTATGCTTCTTCTGATTATTCTGTTGTTTTCCATTGTTGTTCTCCCTCTTCTGTCTCACAGACTCATTTTTGCGTGGAGCATTGGTGTTAGCTTCAACCTTTTCCAATGCTGCTTTTGTCGATACAGGGCGGCTCTCCAGACGCATGAACTCGTCTGCTTTCTTGTAGAACTTTTCGAGAGAGCTTGGTTCCTTCATATTCAACCATCTTCCAAACTCACTAGATTTATCTATGGCCCTCATCAAATAGGTCAAGACCATGCGGGGTTCTGCATTATCCACCTCAGCTAACGCTATATTAAAGCGATTTAAAAAAGACTTGATAGTTTCCCCCGGATTTTGTTCCAAACCGGATAACGACATGATGTCTTTTGCCTTTGAAGCATATAGCCTAAATTGCTCTTTAAATTTCCTGGTTAGGTCTGAAAACTGATCGATGGACCGGACAGGTAGTTTTGTGAACCAAAGCAGAGCTACGCCTTCCAAATATACGGGGAAATATCTGCATTTTACTTCATCTGAGGCTCGGGCACCCGTCATATGCCAATCATACTTATACAGAAATTCGTTTGGATCACTTGTCCCCCTATAAGCTGGGATAGTTGGAGGAGCAAATTTTCGTGGGAATTCAGCCTTTAGAATTTTTTCAGTAAATGGAGTCTTGCTTGGAGCAAAGCCCCATTCTTTCTCATCTTCGACTCTTTGCATGCTCTCCTTCATAATTTGGCGAACCATTCCAGAGAGATATTCTTCATCATTGCGAGCCCTAGATCCGCCAGCCTCAGGAAGTATTTGCTCAGCGGGGTTAGTGTCCCTTTCGGAAACATTCCTTTCTTCAGTTTCATGAATATTACCAGCAAAATTCCTTTCATTAGCTGTTGATTGACGGTTTGCCCCGAGCAAATCGTTCAACTTATTCAGGATTAAGGCGTTTTGGGCATTCTGGGCTTCCATTTGCACATTTTGAGCATGTATCTGTCTGTTCAACCCCAAAATTGCGGCATCCAACTCTGCTTTCGTAACCCCAACAGTTGGAGTAGCTTGATTTGGTGTTGGGGAAGCGGAGGTTCCCTCTTGAATGTTTGCAGATCTCACAGATTTACTTCTCCTTCCAGGAGCCATGATTTCGGATAGACTTCTGGTTCTTAAAGAAACTTTATCTACAAATCTTTCTGAAGCAATGATGATAGATGTCCTGAGTTCAATTCTCAGTGAAAGCACCAAAATGTTAACGCTCAAATTTAAACGCTAACACCCTGGTGTATAAGATGTGATTGTGAAAGCACCACCCGTTCGTATGGGAAACAGAAATAAGCAGAAAGCATGCAGAAAAACAGTAAGAGACACAGTATTTATAGTGGTTCGGCTTATAATCCAGCCTACGTCCACTTTAATCTTTTTATCACTAGTTTGATTACAATCCTGTACAAGATCTTTCAATTACAACACACTTCAAGTGATAGGATATGTAAAACAAGTAGCTCAGGCTTTGATGTTGACAATCATCTTCAAATCCATGGCGAATGTGGATGATTCCTTCATGGAGTTCCTTTAGAAGTTTGTTGGATCTAAAAAGCTTTGAAGTACTCTGAATTCGGCAGAGTAATGGCGCTTGAAGAGAATGAGCCCCCCCCCCAAAAAAAGTCCTTTGCATGTTGGAGATGGTTTCATATTTATAGAGAGTTCTGGGCGAAAAAAGTGCCAAGTCCTAACTCGTGGCCGACTTAAGATAAGTCGTGTTCGACTTAAGGTAAGTCGTCCCCGAGTCACTGAGCCGAGTCTATGGCAGTTCCCCTTTTTTGAACCCATCCCTAAGTTCTAAGTCGTGTACGAGTTATCTGGCTGCAATTGCTAATTTCCTTTCTTAAGTCGTATACGACTCTTTCTATGTCGTAAGTCGTAGTCGACTTAACTAATTGCAACTGGTTTAAAGCAAGTCTTAACTCGTAGACGAGTTAAGAGGTGTGTCTTTAGGTCGTATCCTCTTTAAGTCGTAACTCTTGTTAACTCGTTCAAGCTTTAACCCGTTAAGCTGTAACTTCCTTAAGTCGTAAGGGTCTTAAGTCGTACAAACTGCAGTTATCATTAAGTCGTAGGCCATCAATTTCCTTAAGTCGTAAAGACCTTAAGTCGTTAGCTTTTCTTAACTCGTATGCCTGCTAACTCGTAGAAGATCTTAACTCGCAGAGGATTAACTCGTGGAGGATTAACTCGTGGAAGATCTTAACTCGTACACTTGCTAATTTGTAGATTTGCTAACTCGTAAAGGCTTATCTCGCAAGTAGCTTAACTCGGGTACTCCTTAACTCGTAGGCCGCTTATCTCGTAAGCTTGCTAACTCGTAGAGGTCTTTAAGTCGTAGGAAGTTGCTGACTCATGTATCCTTTAACTCGTACATGCCTTGAGTCGTACATGCCTTGAGTCGTACATGCCTTAACTCGTGGACCTGTTAACTTGTGAACGAGTTAGGGTTAACACAATAAGTTGGGAATCACTGAAGATCTGCAACACTTTGATATTCAGTTCTTTAGCAATCTTCAAGCCAGCAATAAGAGCTTCATATTCTACTTCATTATTTGTTGAAGGAAATTCCAATCTCAATGCGTAGCACAATGATCGCCCTTCGGGGGTATCAAGCACGACCCCAGCTCCAGAACAATAGTCCTTTCTTGCGCCATCAACATATAATTTCCATCGGGTTGGGATGTCATCAGTAACTTCTTCCTCGCTGTCAGCTTTATCTGTGTATTCTGCAATGAAATCTGCTAAAGCTTGTCCGTTGACTGCTCTTCGGGGATGGTAAGTGATATCTTATTGGCTGAGTTCAATATCCCACTTCAGAAGACGACCCGAAGTCTCATGGTGAAATAGGACTTGCTTGAGAGGCTGATCAGTGAGGACTTTGATAGGATGAGCTTGAAAATATGGCCTCAACTTTCTGGAAGCTATCAGTAGGCAATAGGCGAGCTTTTCCAGCTTTTAATAATTCGTCTCTGCCCCAGTGAATCTTTTGCTGATGTAATAGACCGGGCGGTGAACTTTTGCATCCTCCCATACTAATGCTGCACTTAGAGCATAAGACAAAACTGCTAAATATATGAAAAGATCTACACCGTTACTGGGCTTAGAAAGTATTGGAGGCGCTTCCACGTGACGAATTAGTTCATCGAAAGCTTTCTGATATTCCGGAGTCCATTCAAAGTTTTTCTTTCCTTTCTTTAGAGCGTCAAAGAATAGAATGCATTTATCTGTGGCCTTGGAAATAAACCGACTCAAAGCAGCGACCTTCCCATTGAGGCTCTGCAATTCCTTCTTTGTCCTAGGGGCTTTGACTTCTCTCAGAGCAGTAATTTGAGCATGATTAGCTTCGATGCCACTAGCACTCACAATGAAACCGAAGAATTTCCCAGACTCTACCCGGAACGAACATTTCAAAGGATTAAGCTTCATTCCATACTTTCGGAGGACTGCGAACATTTCCGCCAAGTGATCCATATGGTCCACTGCCTTCTTTGATTTCACCAACATATCATCAACATAAAATTCCATAGTCTTGCCAATCTGCAGTTTGAACATAGCATTAACAAGTCTTTGGTAAGTTGCCCCCGCATTCTTCAGTCCGAATGGCATGACTCTAAAGCTGTAAAGACTGACATCGATGATGAAGCTCGTATCCTCCTGATCCTGCTCATGCATTCCTAAAATTATCGAGAGTTGTATCTCAATGATCAATAATCCAAATTAAATTCCTGACCATAGTCAAATTCGACTAAACTTCCAAGTTCCTGAACTACTGGTTCAACAACTAATGATGGATCAAGAACAAATTTCCTTAGATGGGATATATGGAATACACCATGAACTCCAGACATCCATTCTGGCAATTCAATTCTGAAAGCTACAGTACCAACTCTTTCCAAATTTTATTGAATTCTTTACATAATTTCAATATCTATTCAATCAAGCCTATACGATATACATATACTATTCATACGTAATATCAAATTCGATCGCTTGCTCGATCACACAATTTCTCTTCCGAACTAGTATCGTTCACTCGACTTCCTAGTACTGACTCAGATCTGGTTTCTTTATCAGAAACTGTCATTTTCCTTACATAGCCACAACCATGATAGAGAATTTTCAGAATCAATCAAAATCCATATCCATGGTTCATCGTCAAAAATCGAGTGAAAAATCCCAACTCGGATCGATATAACTATCCCGAAATTCTATGCTCGAATCTGGATCAAATTGCTATGCGAATAAAAGAATATACGTACATCCTACGTATTTATATCCATTGATTATCAACTATGTCAAATTTCTTTTATTCATATTATTTTGATTTCTATTCACTTGGAATAATTTTCTCAATATCAAATTTACTTAAGAATTTCACCACTCATTTCTTAAGTTTAATATAATCATTATATATGCACTCTTATATTATTGCTCTACCACTTTAGCCTTTATATCCTCTTATTTTAAATCTGAATTTCCAATTTCATGTGAATTAAATTTATTTTCAACTCTGAATATTGAATTTTATTGACTCTCTTCCATTTATAAATGATTCCTACAATTATTTTAAATTAGTTTCATCCACTAGTTTATTTCAATCTCCAATTTGAAATCATTTTATTGCTAATTTAATATACTTTTTTTCTTTTTAATTTCTAACTCAATTTTTTTTTTTAAATTTTCACAGAGTCTCCTTTGTCCGAAGGAATTTTTGAAAATTTTCCAAGAGATATAAATATATAAGCACTATATATAAGAAGTTTATAGCATTACGCTTATATAGCATTACATATTTTCACAAGCACATATGTAAGGTTTCGACACTTATTACAATTACTTCCAACCAATTCTCAAACCATTCCCTTCAGTTTAAGTGATTTACAACTTACTTGCTTATATATAATCTATTTAACAAAAACAAACACATATTCAAAATCATCTTATTTCGCTTTTAATAATTCATAAAATTTTATCTAATCTCATTACTTCAAACAACCCATTTTCATATGCAATTCGACAATATCATTGTGAATAAATAATTACTTAAGCTTTATAACAATTTTAAATTGATTCCAACTCAATTTACACTTGATTTCATCCCAATTAATTTATTCACAATCTTTTCATTGCATTTTATCTCATTCAAAAAGTTTGATTCCTAACCATTTTATTGAACTCGACAACCAATATTCTAAATAATCATCTCATAATTTACTTAAGTTATTTATTTTATTCAAACTGTTCCACCCAACAACTTAAGTTTATTCTATTCCACCAATTTCTATGTAAATCTTTGATTTGATTTTCCTTTATTCAAATCCCAACTATTTACTAATTTATTCGATTAGTTTATTCTTTTATCCATTTTTAAATTTTTTTTTACATTAACAATTCATTATTGAATTTATTTATAATAAGGTCATTCAATTTATGGTTGAAATAGATTTTTTTACAACTCACACCAAATCTATTTTAATTCAGTTCAATACTTACTTGGTTTACATTTACTTATTTACTTAAGAATTTCATTCCATTCAATATTATTTATAACTCGATTGAATTCATTCAAATTCAGTTTTATTCCAACTCAACTTCAGTTAAATCAGCTACTTACCATTCTTTTAAATTTTATTTGTCAATATATGAGTTCAAAGCTTATTTATTTACGTAAAAGTTTATATTGTTCTTTTGAGTCATTTCATCTTATAACCACAATTCATATTATATATATAACACTAACTATCTTGAGGTATAAATTTTCATTTCACTATTACAATTTAATTCAATTTAATCCAATTTAATTCAAGTTCAATTTTAATTTTATTTCACTTATCTCAGGTTAAATTCAAATATATTCTCTTGACTTTCATTTACTTAAGTTAAATTTTAATTCCCGGATTAAAATTCCCAATTTCTTCTTATTAATATCGACTTTACTTTGTAAGTTCCATAGTTGATTTATATAAACTTTTCACATTATTAAATATAATTTCTTAGAATTCGATTGCCCGGTTTCATTTTCAAAACCTTTTTGAAATTATAACTACACGCACCCACTCGGTATATCAAATCAAATGTCCAAATTCCAAACACTTGTTTTCACCAAAATGAATTTTCGCTTTTGTAATTTCTAAAACAACTTGTATACCCAACAAGCCCGAACAATATCAAGACCAACTATCCTGGCAGCAACCCATCACTTTAGAAACTCGAAAATGAATACCGATGATGTGGCCATCATCATAAGGATTATTTTCCAGCGACTGAAGTGAGTACAGTGCTTCCTTACCTCCACAAATTCTTTCCAAAACAATTTCCATTCAACAATATTTTCCAAAACAATACTCCATTATTACCTTCAAATCTTTGGAAAAAAACATTGCAAACATTCCCAAGATTTTGAATTCCCAAATCCATTCGTTTAAATTTATTTAAGCACCTTTCAAATTTTCGGGACTTAAATTCTGGTTTAATCAAATTTTAGTTATATTCTTTTTTATTGAAACCATACTTAGACAATTTTATTTGGTTATAAACCACTCAAATTTAAACTTTTATTTGATTGTAGTATTAACAACCAAACATCCAAATATATATAATAATTTCAGAAAAATATTTCTTTTATGACAAGATATAATTTTGGGTAAAATTATTTCATTTACCCTACTTTAAAAACAATACTGTGTCGGTTTACCTTGTTTAAGAGTTTAGAAATCCCTATCGATGAAATGGCGTCCCACATATCGACTAGAATTCTTAAACACTCAACAGATAAGTCAACACAATATAAAAATAATTTTATATTCACTAACAAATACGCGCTCATATCTATTAATATAGTCAAGCTCATTTTAGAGTTCTACAAACTCTATTTTATGAGTAATTCCTACCAGAGCCAAGGTTATCACCAACCTACTCTGATACCAACTGTGACGACCCACCCTTCTATTACCATAAAGACATATAATCATTAAGAAAGAAAGGGTAGAAATAGAACAGAAAGAGAAAAGGAAGAACAACAACATTAGAATCTCACAGCGGAACAGAACAAAATATAATATATCACATAACTATTACATAGTTTTACATATATCAGAGTTATACAATATCAATACACATTAAAGTCATACATATATCATTCACTACATACATCAGAGATACAGTATACGTCAACTACTGACACGGCGGAACTAGATAAATATCTACATACGTCCGGAACTCCTGCTCCAAGCTTCTCCAGAAATCAAAGTCCAAAACCTATCACTTGGCTACTCATAAAAATTTGAGTACCCAAGAGTTTATGAAAAACAAAATATAAACTCCGGGTCAGACATGGGTCTGGTATGAGTAAACAGTTTAAAGTCGTTTAAATTTGAAAAACATTTGAAAATAAAGGTATCACGTAAGACTCCCTCTAAATAAATACGGGTAAGTTTTTACCTTACGCTAACCAAAACATTTCATAGGAAATCCAATGAAATTATAAGTGTATAGGGTTTTCAAGTAAATAGAAAATAGCCAAAATTGTCACATCTATTAAATTCCAGCTACTAGCCACAAAAGTGGGTAATACAAATCAAAACCGTAGGGTCTCGTAGGGAAAATGGATTTCCAACAATGGCAGGGCTACTGGAGTACCGCCCGTCACAGTACGCGGCCTTGATCACCGTACCGAGGATCACTCCCGACCCCCTACAAAACAAGGCCAGAACCATTCCTTACTGAATAGTCCCGAACATGATAAACCCCGCGGTTGTGGCTAGCAACCGCCACACAGCCGAAATAAAAAGGGACATTTAGACAGGGGAATATCTTGTCCTGCTTGGCCATGACCCACCTAACCTTGCTTGCATCTCCCCTGTTTTAGCCATTCCTGGTTGATGAGGCTTGAGGCTGCGAATACCATTCAGGACGTATCACTTAGAATGCTCATCGTCCTCCTAACGATGTGCTAAAAGCATTCAATCCATACAAGTTCGTTCCGCGTTCGAACGAAACCGAAGGCATTATCTCGTCACACTGATTTTGGAATCACCCTCAGAGTCAACGACGATAACCTTTGCATTCTGAAAACACCATCTCGATCTTCATTTCAGAATTCACAACCTAACGTTTAATTTGGATCGATGTGGTTTTTGGAATATCAATTGGATACCCGATCCCGGTCTCATCGAAATCCAAACGCCATTTTAAAGGCCAAGTTGTCTAATTAACTTAAACAGTTTAAATAATTTAAATTCAACGATTGATTTAACATAGCATTATCACAGATGAATCATACACAATCATCATAGATATAACTCAGCATATCACAGAACATCACAGAATATCATCAAATAAATATCACAATCAGATATTCAACATAACAATGCGTAAGCAGTCATCTTTAAGTCTTATTTGTAATTAATTCAATTTAGAATTAATTACCTGAGGGTTAACCACTTAACTCTGTTTAATTAATCATTAATTAACAATTAATTACCTATTTCCTTTCAAATTGTTTAATTAATTAATTGTTTCTTAATCACATATTTAATCTTAATTATTTAATTAATTACTTATTTTATTTCACACCATTCAATTAATTCCTTCTTACTCAATTTAATTAACTATTCTTTAATCATTGATTAATACTTTAATTATTAATTAATAAAACTTAATTATCCATTATTAATGGCTAATCACTTGATTAATTATTTATTAATTAAATTACTTGTTTACTCTTAATTGTTAATCATTCATAATTTAACTTAAGTAGTTCATTACAATTTCATTAATTGCTTAATCATTAGTTAATCTTCACTTACACTTGTAAAGTAATTATTTTGGATTACCTTCTGGACATAGTTAATCAAATTTTAATAATCCAACTTAGTTATCATTTTAAAGTCCTCTTTGAAATTTGAAACTCAATTATATCACAAGCCTCAATTCAAATGTTAATTAACTTTGTGTTTAACTAAATTAATTACTAAATCAAAATAATCATTAAGAGTTAAAACATTTTAAAGTATTGACTAAAATAATTAACTTGTAAATGAGTTTTTAAATCTTAAAACTATTAAACAATTTAAAGATTAAAAGTGTTTACAGTTTGTAAACTGTTTATGTAACGACCCGTTAAATTCGATGATATTGAATGAGTTAATTTAATATGATTTCTAATCTAATTTAGAATGAAATAAAAGTCTTAAGATTTTATTTGAGTAAATGTAGGAATTAGATATAGTAACTGTAATTAAAGGTTAACAATTTAAATGTTTATATGGCAATAGATTGAAATAACGTAAATTGGTTTGTGAAATTAATACTGGAAGATATAAGGCGGAAATCGTATTAATGAAATAATAACTGAATTGAATTGCAACTATATAAATGAAAGTAAATTTTATTTAGTGGATGTCAACATTGAATAAATTTATTTAAAATAAAAAGATTTAAATGCATGTTGGATTAAGGGGTAAGTAATTAGAATTTAATTCTATAAAATTTGGAACTGAATGTATGTAAATAATTTTGTTGGAATAAGTTAATTAACATTCTATTTGTGCATACCCGATTTAATTGAAATAACAGAAAGGACAAGAACTTGAGTTGCCTAGGTATGTATATATTGATAAACTATAACTAAGTAGGAAGTTTGGTAGTAAATAGGAAATAAGATGACAAAGGCAACTAGTAAATTTATAAATGAATTCATAATATTAAGTAGTAATTAATGCATAAATATATTTGGCATTTGGGATAATTACAAAGTTTTACCCATTCATCTAATTTATTTAATTGAATCTAAATCTATGGCAACATTTTTGTTATTAATGGTTGTAAGTGATTTTGAATGTAGAAGGGTAACATTTTTTTTAGTTAACCATTTATTTAGTATATTAAGTTAAGAATGGAAATCGACTGAAATAAATCTAAATTTGTTATTTGTGGTTTGTTAATGTGTTCTAGTTAATAAAAGGGAATTTATAGGAAATGAAACATGCACTAATGAAATGTATTAGAATTCAAATGTTATTTATACCCATAAAAGGTCTATTTACTGAATAGAAAGATGTGAAATCAATAAACGGATTTATTGAGGTTCCAATTTATAATTTATAGCATTTAATGTAGACTCAATTACAATTAATTGACTTAAATTGTGCAGTTAGCGTAGATTTGTTGATAATTGAAGTTGTTAATTCTATAAGAGGAAGTTATTGTTAATTCTATTTATAATTGGACCCTTTGTTGATATAGATTATAGGAAGCTGGATTTATAAATTAATTTGAGTATCAAATTTCAACAATTGTATTTATTGCATAATAAAATGGAATTAACATTTAAATATTATGTAACAACCCGGTATTTGCATCGATTGATAATCGACTTTTAAACGATAAATACTGTTGCTTATTTGCCAATTGAAGTAATTAAATTGAGTTGAAATTATTTTATAAATTGTTAATGAGATTGACGGGCTTTGAAAATAATTAGTGGTCCATTTCTTTATTGGGCTTTAAAAATTGTTCGGCCCATTTCTTTGTTGCCGTGATTTTATTAAGGGTTAATAACCCGTTTCCCCCATTTCTCTTTTCATTTTTCGAAACCGAACCCTAAAGAAAATAAGAAAGTAAATGGCGGCATCGTCTTGTGTTCGTTCCGCTGCTCCAAATTAGGGCTTCGCTCTTCCTCGTTCGTTCTTGTGGCGCTAACGTTGCTTGCTTCGACATTCGGTTGCTCCTTTAATTCGTCGACACGGTGAGTGTTCTACTCACATCTAATTCCTATTTCGAGTTTATTAGTGTTCGAATTGAATTCGTCCCTTGATTTGTCGGCCATTCGACTATGTATTTACTATGAGTATGGACTTCGGTCATTGCTTGAACTGTTTTGATTTCGGCAGTGATTTTTGTGTTGTTTTTCTTTGGGTTCGACACTGTCTTGGTGGCTTGGGTCGAGCTACCTATGTTTCTTGCTTATGCAGATGCTTTTCCATTGTTATATAGATATGTATGCGTATTCATATATATGCGTACATGCCTTCTTGTAATTGTATTGCCGAACTGCTGTTTCTTGATTTTTGAACATTTTCTGGTTTTGAATTATCTGCCTTTAATTATGAATTGAGTTGATATTAGGTCTTGACTCGACTAGATGGAGTGGTTGCCATTACTGATTGGCCTTGGCTTCGTCTTGTCTGCACTTCGATGATCATGTTGCATACCCCTGCTCTTTTGCTCGCCAGTTCTGTGTTGTGCCAATATTTGTGATTTCATGATTTCGTGGGTTGTTTGGGTTTTGATTTTTGATTTGAAACATGTGAGGCCTATTTAACTGGTTTATTGCAGTTGATTTGAACTGCAATCTTTTTGTTGGCATCGGCTTGACTATGATTTGTTATTCCATAACTTTATCATGGTCATTCTGTATCATACTTGACCATATTTTATTGTTTTACTGCCACATTTATGTGTTGTATTTGCACATGTATACATATGCAGATAATTGAGCATGTTTTATTGTTTCACTGCCATGCTTATACTTCTGGTTCTTGTTTGATTTTCAGGACAACTTCCTTGTATCAGTTCTCGATCACACTGTTTCCTTAGTTATTCCTTGTTGAGTTGATACATTCCATTTCATACTGTCACTGCCTCGAGATTGAGTTGATTGTTACTTGTGTGTTGCCTTTGACATTTGTGTTCTTCACTGATGCATTTCTGGGCATCCCCTCCCCCCTTGTTGCACCCCTGTGCATCCATTTGTTTATGCTGGTTCATATCTACCAGTTAGCACTTTGTGTCATTTTTCCTTGGTCATTATTGACCACTTGGAATTTGCAGTATCCTGACTTGTATTCTTGTGAGGGATTGTCGTTTAAATTGGTTTGTGCCTTGCACTGACCTCTGCATTCACTGGCATATATGAGTTTTGTTTTCACTTGGTTAGTTGTCATCATGTCTGGTGCACTACTTCTATTGTGCACATGTTTTGGTACAACTATCTTTGTGCCTTGATGCTATTCTTTTATATGTATGCTGTGCATTGCCTTCAAGTACACTTGCAACATGTTGATTGTTGCATGTTTACCTCTGGTAGCACTGTGTTATTAGTCTGCACTTGTCCAGTGCAGTTCCATTGTGTTTTCACTTGATTTGAAGATTTTAAAACTTGTTGTTTGAGTACATGTTGGGTGTGTTGCATTTGAGCACCTTCATGATATTTTCATGTTGTTGCTATACTTGTATGTGTAGTTCTCTATTGATGCTTTGTTGAGGCAGCCTCTTTTGACCTGCACATTCATGTGCCTTCTCTGTTGTATATTTGATTGTTTGACCTTGTACACTCATGTTGCCCTGTGTTGAACCGTAATTTATTTGGGTTTGACCTTGTGCCCGGTTGTGTACATTATCACTGTAGTGGCAAGGCAGTGCACGCAAGCGTGAACTGCAGCCACACGGTATTCATTGGGTACATCGTCACTATAGTGGCAAGGCAGTGCACGCAAGCGTGAACTGCAGCAACACGGTATGGTTTTGTGATATTCTATTTTGTTTTGATTTATTAATCTTTTGCGTAGTTCATATGCTGTAGCGGCGAGGCAGTGCACGCGTGCGTGTAGTGCAGCCCTACTCGACTTAATATTTTAATTGATATTTCAATGGTTTGAACTGTTTTGTTCATTTCAATTCTATATTCTGAATTGCATCCTGATTTGGTTTAATTACTGTCGTCTATTCGTTATTTAATTATTATTGCTTCTGTGCACTAATAACTGAGTTTGAATTAGACTGACCCGAGTATTATTTTCTTTTGAATCTAATACTCGGGTCAGACCGAGTATTTCAGGTTGTAGATATTCTGCTTTGGGTTGCTGCTAGAGCTATGAAGTTCTTTCATATCTTTTGGAGTAGCCGTCGTTATTTGTAGTAGTCTGTATGATTGTATAGAAAGATATGTATTCATGTATATTATATACGTTAATGTACTTGTATATGTAACTTCCTGAGTCGACTGTTGTAGTTGTATCATATGTACCGTGTCAAATGTATTGTAACTGACATCAGTTATTGTATATAGGAGAATTTCTGTTTTATCTGTGTTCTGCATTTATATTTTTCTGTGTTATTATTTTATATTTACTGTTCTAAACTATTATGAACCATCGTAGTTCGTTTTATACTGGAATTGGGGTATTTCGATGGGAGAAAATAAATCAGAGATGAAAAATGAAAGAATATATATATCACTCCTATCGAGATAACCAATTCTAATGTAAGGCCAACTATTGATGGTCGCTCCTCAACAGCCTTATTCTCCGTGCTAGTTGACAGCACTGCACCGTAGTGTTCTTGGCTAGCGTGGGTATAGAGGTAGGGCGTCACAGCTTGGTATCAGAGCCTGGGGTTTAGAACAAATATAAAACATAACTTAGATAGTACATGTGTTACAACTATTTGTCGACGTTTTATCTCTCATATTTGCATATGATTGTCTTTGAATTGTTAGGTATGAATTCCTAACGCTTATTCAGATGCATTTGATTTTGAATTCTTGTGTTTTCGGCTTTGATCTGATTTAGCCGATGATTGATTTTGTTCGAATCTCAGCGATTCTGAACTTGATATTTTATGTTTTCCTTGGATTGATTTCCATTCGACTTCGGTCACTTTGTTTTGAGAAATTTCTAAATTCTTGATTTCCAAGACTCTGACTTGGTTTGCCGTTGAGTCCTTTGGTGATGATGTTGAATCGTTTTGAACTCTATTATGGCCATTAATTGTTGACTTCGGCATTGAATTGATTTTTATTTTTGTTGAAGTCCTTTATGCATTTGTGCTCGTTTTGTTTCATTATTCCAATTGTTAATCGATTCTTCTTTTCCGATTAGAGGTTGTCATCTTTGTCGACTTTGAAAACTTCTATTTCTGGAATTTTTGGATATTCCTACTTTGATGGATTTAGAATCGAATTCTTTGGATTTTATTCACGTCTTCGAATGTGAATTTTAGTGAATTGATTTGGTTTCCAAATTTAATCGATTTTTGGTTATTTCCCGATTTGTTGCTATCATTTATTAGCAACTTTGATGACAATTTCTTCGGGAATTTTTGTGAACCTACCTTTCGATGAATTCGGTATCGATTTCTTTGGATTCTATTCACGTCTTCGTATGTGAATTCTTGTGATTGATTGTTTTTACAATCATTTTTGTGATTTGTCATTTTAAAAATATATATATAAACTTTTTAATACTAGTAGTAAATATCAAAACTCATTTATCAAAATGTTTTCAACTCTATTTTCAATATCAAAATCTTTTCCTAAACCGTTTTCCGATCTATTAGTATATACAAGCCTTTACCTCACTCGGATGAGAAATCTAATTAAACGACTTAGTAAAACAAGTGGTATGAAACGCTTGCGTTCACTTCGTCGGTTAATTCTTGGACTTGTTCGATTGAACCACTTGTGACATTTTTCTAGTGAAGATCTACAATTTGTTCGTAAATATTTAAGTTAAGCTAGTGGTTATGGGACATGAAGCTAAACTTTTATATTTACTAGCTTAGTGTAATTGACACTTCTCGTTGATCTTGATGATCGCTTTATGAATTAGACTAGCAATTATGCTATGTCTTTTTATTTGCGAGGTTAGACTAGACACCACTTGTGTGATTCCATTCACACATACCTTTCTGCTTTTTGGTTAGTCTTGACCTCAATCTGTGTGATTCCATTCACACATGCTTAGTGTAATTGACACTCCTCGTTGATCATGATGATCGTTCTGATGGTCAGACTAGACACCACTTGTGTGATTCCATTCGCACATACCTTTCTGCTTTTTGGTTAGTCTTGACCTCAATCTGTGTGATTCCATTCACACATGTGGGGTAGCTCCCCTTGGTCTTCGGACCGTCATGTGATAGGCCTCTTTCCCTTTTTCTGTGACTTCTAGATTCCTTATGTTGATTTCTGGAAATTTTATGCTTCACCTATTTTTGTGTACTGGTGAATTCATATGTTATTGATTTGTCATGAGTACAAATTTGAGGTATGATACCTCTTTGGATCTTTGAGAAGATCATGTGATATTGATTATCTCTTATCGGTTGATCTCCTGTTGATCATTATTTGCATACTTATAGTCGTATGTCAGTATGGATATTCCATATTTATGCTATACCTCTCATCGGTTGATCTCCTGTTGATCATTATTTACATACTTATAGTAGTATGTTATTATGGATATTTTATGTTTTGCGTTGCACGTGTTGGTGATTTTCATGCTCACGTGCAGGTGAGATTCCGTGCTCCCGTTCTCGCTTTGCATTGCACGTGTTGGTGATTTTCATGCTCACGTGCAGGTGAGATTCCATGCTCCCGTTCTCGCTTTGTGTTGCACGTGTTGGTGATTTTTCATGCTCACGTGTAGGTGAGTTTTCATACTCCGGTTCGAGTTTTCATACTCCGGTTCGAGTTTTCATACTCCGGTTCGAGTTTTCATACTCCGGTTCGAGTTTTCATACTCCGGTTCGAGTTTTCATACTCCGGTTCGAGTTTTCATACTCCGGTTCGAGTTTTCATACTCGCGTTCGAGTTTTCATACTCCGGTTCGAGTTTTCATACTCTCATCTTGTGATTTCTGGATTTCTTGTGTAGATTCCTAGAATTTGTGCTTCACCAATTTTCGTGATCTCTATTGATAAGTTTTATCAATTTTTGTGCATTGGTGAATTCGTGTGATATTGACTTGTTATGAATACGAGTTTAGGGTATGATACCCCTTCCTATCTTTGAGAAGATTCTTGTGACATTTTTGATGAATGAAAACCCACTTATCGAAGTTGCTACTGATGTCGCTGTTTTAATCACGTGTTTTAAAAATTGTTTTCAAATTTTTTTTACAGTTTACGCTTTCAAAAGAATGAGGAAGCGATTTAAACGTTTCAGAAAAATCGAGGACTATGACCCCTTTCTTTTACTGATTCGCTTAATTCCGGACTTGTCCGTTTGAGAACGTAAAATGTTATTTATTTAAAATACACAATTTTGCACTTTCAAGGAAACGATGAAGTGAATTAAACGATTTAGTAAAACTCGTGGTTATGGGTCATGTGCATTTGCTATTTCGGTTAATTTCGGACTCGTTAATTGAAAAAAATTTGTGATTTCTGATTATCGTTTGTGGTAATCAGATATTTGCTGTTTCTAATTATCGCTTGTGATAATTAGATATTTGAGATTTAATTATCGTTTGTGATAATTAGATATTTGTGATTTAATTATCAATTGTGATAATTAAATATTTGTGATTTGAAATTTGATTACCGTTGTGGTAATTTCTGATTATCGTTTTGATAATCGGATGTTTGTGATTTCTGATTTATCGTTTTGATAATCAGATATTTATTGTTTCTGATTATCGCTTGTGATAATTAGATATTTGAGCTTTAATTATCATTTGTGATAATTGAATATTTGTGATTTAAGATTGAGTTTCGATTTTGATAATCGAATACTTGTTGTTTTGATTATCGTTTTTGATAATCGAATATTTGCGATTTGAGATTTCTGAATTATCTATTGATAATTAGATTCTGTTGATAATTTGTGAATTTCTTTTAGGAAATTAAAAGATTTCTTTGGCATTTATATTGTACTACGCCAGTGTACCGGCTCAATTTTCTGCTATTCATGATGTTTTCCACGTCTTCCAATTACGGAAATGCCTTAAGGATTTCCGATTTTTATTCTTGCGCAACCTTCTATTCATATCAATGCTTCGGGGGTTCAGCACCTTCGAAATAAAGATGTTTTTCTCGTGAAAGTTCAGCGGTTCTCAAATCCTATGGATTTCACTTTGGAATCCAGAGAATTCATCGAGCAAACACGTTCAAGCTTACTCTTTCATGCTCTTATGGTTGTTACCTTTTGTCCATTTATTCCTTAAGATTGCGAGGACGCAATTTCTTTAAGGAGGGGAGTCTGTAACAACCCGGTATTTGCATCGATTGATAATCGACTTTTAAACGATAAATACTGTTGCTTATTTGCCAATTGAAGTAATTAAATTGAGTTGAAATTATTTTATAAATTGTTAATGAGATTGACGGGCTTTGAAAATAATTAGTGGTCCATTTCTTTATTGGGCTTTAAAAATCGTTCGGCCCATTTCTTTGTTGCCGTGATTTTATTAAGGGTTAATAACCCGTTTCCCCCATTTCTCTTTTCATTTTTCGAAACCGAACCCTAAAGAAAATAAGAAAGTAAATGGCGGCATTGTCTCGTGTTCGTTCCGCTGCTCCAAATTAGGGCTTCGCTCTTCCTCGTTCGTTCTTGTGGCGCTAACGTTGCTTGCTTCGACATTCGGTTGCTCCTTTAATTCGTCGACACGGTGAGTGTTCCACTCACATCTAATTCCTATTTCGAGTTTATTAGTGTTCGAATTGAATTCGTCCCTTGATTTGTCGGCCATTCGACTATGTATTTACTTTGAGTATGGACTTCGGTCATTGCTTGAACTGTTTTGATTTCGGCAGTGATTTTTGTGTTGTTTTTCTTTGGGTTCGACACTGTCTTGGTGGCTTGGGTCGAGCTACCTATGTTTCTTGCTTATGCAGATGCTTTTCCATCGTTATATAGATATGTATGCGTATTCATATATATGCGTACATGCCTTCTTGTAATTGTATTGCCGAACTGCTGTTTCTTGATTTTTGAACATTTTCTGGTTTTGAATTATCTGCCTTTAGTTATGAATTGAGTTGATATTTGGTCTTGACTCGACTAGATGGAGTGGTTGCCATTACTGATTGGCCTTGGCTTCGTCTTGTCTGCACTTCGATGATCAGGTTACATACCCCTGCTCTTTTGCTCGCCAGTTCTGTGTTGTGCCAATATTTGTGATTTCATGATTTTGTGGGTTGTTTGGGTTTTGATTTTTGATTTGAAACATGTGAGGCCTATTTAACTGGTTCATTGCAGTTGATTTGAACTGCAATCTTTTTGTTGGCATCGGCTTGACTATGATTTGTTATTCCATAACTTTATCATGGTCATTCTGTATCATACTTGACCATATTTTATTGTTTTACTGCCACATTTATGTGTTGTATTTGCACATGTATACATATGCAGATAATTGAGCATGTTTTATTGTTTCACTGCCATGCTTATACTTCTGGTTCTTGTTTGATTTTCTGGACAACTTCCTTGTATCAGTTCTCGATCACACTGTTTCCTTAGTTATTCCTTGTTGAGTTGATACATTCCATTTCATACTGTCACTGCCTCGAGATTGAGTTGATTGTTACTTATGTGTTGCCTTTGACATTTGTGTTCTTCACTGATGCATTTCTGGGCATTCCCTCCCCCCTTGTTGCACCCCTGTGCATCCATTTGTTTATGCTGGTTCATATCTACCAGTTAGCACTTTGTTTCATTTTTCCTTGGTCATTATTGACCACTTGGAATTTGCAGTATCCTGACTTGTATTCTTGTGAGGGATTGTCGTTTAAATTGGTTTGTGCCTTGCACTGACCTCTGCATTCTTTGGCATATATGAGTTTTGTTTTCACTTGGTTTGTTGTCATCATGTCTGGTGCACTACTTCTATTGTGCACATGTTTTGGTACAACTATCTTTGTGCCTTGATGCTATTCTTTTATATGTATGTTGTGCATTGCCTTCAAGTACACTTGCAACATGTTGATTGTTGCATGTTTACCTCTGCTAGCACTGCGTTATTAGTCTGCACTTGTCCAGTGCAGTTCCATTGTGTTTTCACTTGATTTGAAGATTTTAAAACTTGTTGTTTGAGTACATGTTGGGTGTGTTGCATTTGAGCACCTTCATGATATTTTCATGTTGTTGCTATACTTGTATGTGTAGTTCTCTATTGATGCTTTGTTGAGGCAGCCTCTTTTGACCTGCACATTCATGTGCCTTCTCTGTTGTATATTTGATTGTTTGACCTTGTACACTCATGTTGCCTTGTGTTGAACCGTAATTTATTTGGGTTCGACCTTGTGCCCGGTTGTGTACATTATCACTGTAGTGGCAAGGCAGTGCACGCAAGCGTGAACTGCAGCCACACGGTATTCATTGGGTACATCGTCACTATAGTGGCAAGGCAGTGCACGCAAGCGTGAACTGCAGCCACACGGTATGGTTTTGTGATATTCTATTTTGTTTTGATTTATTAATCTTTTGCGTAGTTCATATGCTGTAGCGGCGAGGCAGTGCACGCGTGCGTGTACTGCAGCCCTACTCGACTTAATATTTTAATTGATATTTCAATGGTTTGAACTTTTTTGTTAATTTCAATTCTATATTCTGAATTGCATCCTGATTTGGTTTAATTACTGTCGTCTATTCGTTATTTAATTATTATTGCTTCTGTGCACTAATAACTGAGTTTAAATTAGACTGACCCGAGTATTATTTTCTTTTGAATCTAATACTCGGGTCAGACCGAGTATTTCAGGTTGTAGATATTCTGCTTTGGGTTGCTGCTAGAGCTATGAAGTTCTTTCATATCTTTTGGAGTAGTCGTCGTTATTTGTAGTAGTCTGTATGATTGTATAGGAAGATATGTATTCATGTATATTATATACGTTAATGTACTTGTATATGTAACTTCCTGAGTCGACTGTTGTAGTTGTATCATATGTACCGTGTCAAATGTATTGTAACTGACATCAGTTATTGTATATAGGAGAATTTCTGTTTTATCTGTGTTCCGCATTTATATTTATCTGTGTTATTATTTTATATTTACTGTTCTAAACTATTATGAACCATCGTAGTTTGTTTTATACTGGAATTGGGGTATTTCGATGGGAGAAAATAAATCAGAGATGAAAAATGAAAGAATATATATATCACTCCTATCGAGATAACCAATTCTAATGTAAGGCCAACTATTGATGGCCGCTCCTCAACAGCCTTATTCTCCGTGCTAGTTGACAGCACTGCACCGTAGTGTTCTTGGCTAGCGTGGGTATAGAGGTGGGGCGTCACATATTACGTTATTGAAATTTAAATGGAATTTGTGGATATTAAAGTGAAATCATGCACTAATGTTTGTGGCACCCTTATTTTTGGATAACAAAGGTTGAAAATCTAATATATGGGTCTTTGATAATTTAATTTATAATTTTTAAATATAAGGAAGTAGAGAAGTTAACACCGAAATTGATAGACTTATCAACTTTTAATTCACATCTAAACTTGTTAAATCATTTAAATTGATTAAGAAATATATAAGTGATAAAATTTGGTCAATTTTAGAATTTTAATATAAAATTGGATTTTATAATTTATTTAAATTTATTTAATGAATATAAAAATAGCCATTTTGGCCACGGACTCGGATTTCGACGAAACCAGTTTCATCGGATCCGTATCGGTGAATTTTTGTAGGGTTTCAAGTTTCGTATCGATCGGACCTGTCGTTTGATCGTACGGATGCGAAAACGCCTTGAAATCAATTTAATTAAAATCAATTTGAAATCAATTTGGAAATTTGTTTTTAGCATAACTTCTTCATACGACCAAATTTGGACGTGAAACTTTTTCCATCGCGTTCAGGATATTTTAAAATACCTATTTGGATATATGGGTTTAATAAATTTCGTTCCGGGGATAGAACGGGCTTTTTGGGCCAACTACCATTTAGCACGTTCGTATTTCGTGCCCACCTAGCCTACTTCTATTTGTCTATAAATATGCTGTGATAAACCCTAGCCTCCATCTTCTGTCATTTGTCTGTACGTTCATTTTTCTTCATCTCTTTCTCTTCCTCAATGGTTGCAAAACCTTGATCTACTTCAATTCAAAATTCAAATGAAAATTCAAACTCTCCACAAAAATTCCAGAAAAATATATGTCGATGTTCTCGAGACACGTAATTCAGTGGTGAAATTCGTTTCTGGTTTCGAGGCGTCGTTTGTCCAGAATTTGCAAATCTTTCCTGACCTTCCGTATTGGATTTTGACGATCCAACAGTGGGTCGTCGACGGTTTCTCGATCAGGAAGTGCTGTTTGGGAGAGGACGTCGAGCAGGCCAAGATCTGACTTTCGTTTGGAATCACGTGCTCAGGATTTGCCAGAAATCTTCCTTGTTAAGTCGCGAGGGCGGTGTGCTTCTGGAGGCGCCGAGGTGGATGGCGAACGGCATGGAGGGGCGCCTGGGTGTGGGGGTCGCGATGGCATTCTCAGATTGGGATGGCGTGGTTAGTAGGGGTGACGATCTGCGCTTGTAGGTGGCGGCTGATATCGAGTTTATCACGTTAGGGCTTCGGCCTGGGGATTTGTTTTCGTGCGCGTGAGGGGATTGCCTTGCTGACGTGGCACAAAGATTTGGTTAGGTTGTTTAGTTATTTGTTTTATTTAATTATGATTTTCAATAACGTTTATTCGAATAACTTCGTCATCCGGACTCCGATTCACGCGATTTTTCTTTTGTTAGGATCCTATTAAAATTCCAGTTCTGATGACACTAGTTTGGACTGATTTGGAGACCGTTGAATTTTTGAGTTTAAATTGGATTTGAATCCAATTTAAATTCAAAAGGTGAGTGTTTTAACCCACTCACAACTTCTAAAAGTTTTTATGTTTGTTAAATTTATTTTAGATATGATTAGAAATTTATTTATGACTGTTTGGCATGTTTTATTCACCATATCTGTTAAATCGCATTTATTTAATGTAACTGTTCATTAAATTTTATTACTGCATATAGATTGACAGTTATAGTTATTTATTTGCATATAAACTGTTAGTTTAATAGTTGTTAAATTTTATTTTGAATATAACTGCCAGTTATTACCTGTTATATATTATCAGATATATATTGATATTGATTTATTATTGGATGATGATTGTGATTTGGATGACGGATGATTTTGATGAATGAATGTTTTATTGTATATCATTAAACTGCAAGTTATCATGCATTTTTCATTTCATTCGGGATTGTGGTTTGAAATGATATACAACCGCAAAATTTTATTTTTAAATTGCGGATTGAAATGATAAATATCCGGATCACTTGACCATAGGATAGAATATTATATACAGGCACCGTGGTCTATATATAAAAATATTTTAAAGTGATTTCTATGGTTTGTATGCAATACGGTTTATAATTTTTAATTTTGATATTTTCTTCTATATATATACATATGAGGTTAGAGATTTTGAATTTAAGTTGTGTATAAATCTCTTAAATAAAAAGGGAAAAATTAAGAAAAATGGAGTTTGATAATTATATCATATGTTTAATGTTTAAGTTTGGAAATTTTAAGATATGACATTTATAACTGGAATTTTCCAAGATAATTAAAAATGAATATGTTAGTATAAATTAAATTGAAGAAAATATTTAATTGTTAGAAATTGGAGTTTTATTTATGGATTTTATGCAAATTTTCAAGACTAAATAATAGTACGTTTAATTTGCTGAAAGAAAAATTTCCAACTTTAGTTTTGAAATATTAATGCTCCAAATATATATATATATATAATATAGAAATTGAAGTAGTTTTGGAACTTGAAAGTGATATTTAAATTTTGGTGTAGACTTTAAATAAAGAAACATATTTGTAAAGCCTTGGAAATTATTTTTCTTTACAAAGTTACCTTAAAGTTAAACCATTTATTTTATATACCATTGAATATCCAAACCATTCAAGTTTTAGAAGTTATGGTTTTAAAAGTATGAATTCCGAAATATTATGTTTTGAAAGTATAATTCAAAAGTTTGGTTTCCAGATATTTTAAATTTTAAACCAGTATGATTTTGGAAAAGGATTATATTTGAGATAAAATGATATCATATTATTTTGGGTTTTAATTTGATATCGTATGGGAAATTTTATTCTGGTTTTAAAGTATAAACTATTTTTAAATGACCGCGATGTTATAATAACGATGGGTTGGCAAAGAGACCGGGATCGGATATGGACATACTCTCTGTCGATACCGAAAACCACTTTGACTAACCATGTACGCGGTGGAGATTCCAGAATGAAGTAGGTTGGTGGCGACGTTTCCTGTAAGGTAAATACGTGGACCCAACTCCCGTGAGTTGGCATAAGGTGGCTAAAACAGGAGCGATTCTCGGGCCAATGAGGTCATTCCTCTGATCGAACGCACTCCTTCGATACTATACCCTGACTTTGGATTGTTTCGGTGGCCACTATTGATTTCTTTGATTTGGGGATGTTAGTTCGAGGTGGGCGGTAGCTGCGGCTATGCGTTACCACCAGCCCGGATAGCAATTGGTATATCTACCCTGGCATTGCCTAGTTGTGCCGTGTCACCTACCCTAGCGCGCCTTATACGATTTTGGTTTTGTACCATACCTATGGAGTGTCCACTGACGACGCCCAGTACGGGGGAGATTACGGTACTGTATAGACTATGGGAATATATTCTGTGTTAAGGGCTATATGGGTAACCCCTTAACGCTATTTAAAAGTAAGTTTATTTTATAATTAGACACTATTATAATAGCGCAATATACTATATAGTAAATAGTTTAACGGATCCTTAGGAGATGTAAATCCCGAGCATCTCTTGAGTTACTGCACTCATATTTATTTCTGTAAATTTAACTTACATAAGATCTTTTAGTTCTGACTCGAGGTTTTTTGTCTTTTCAAATTCGCTCGGGTCAGTCCGAGCGTTTCAGGATTTGAAGATTTAACTTTGGAGGACGAAGACGAAGATTTGTATTATTATTATTTATACTAGTGCACTACACACTGTTCCGCTGCATTGATATTATTGGTATGTGAACTCTGATATTTAATTGTATAAAGAAGAATCAATTGTTTTGTAAACAGTTTTATAAACTGTATATTTTATTATTATATTTTATCCTTCCGCTGTGAGATTCTATTTTGTTTTATTTCTTTTCTGTTTTCTTATTTACCCCATAAAAATCCGCCCTTCCGTATGGTTTGAATTGGCACGTGTGTCTGTTTAAATCGTGCGAAAAGGCGGGATGTTACAGTTGGTATCAGAGCTTTGGTTTAGCGATAAACCTTGGCTTTGTGGGGTTTGACTCTTCGTTAATAGGGTAGTAATACCCTATGGGAGTCGCTGAGTGTATATATATATGAGAGAGCGTATTTGTTAGTGTTATAAAAATATTTTAATATTGTGTTAATCTGTTCCGTTTTGTATTTATTAATTCTGGTTGATGCATGGGACGCTATGTCATCAATAGGGATTTCTAAACACTTAATGGGAAAGACCGACATAATATTTGTTTTTTAATATAGGTGAATGAAATAATTTTGCCTATTATATTTTCTATATATAAAATAATTTTTTTTCAAATGATATCTATATTTGGTTGCGATAGATTGGTTGTTAGGAATAAAATTTTTAAATAATAAGAAAAATAAGAATGAAATTAACATCAATGGAATTTGGAAATTTTAGAACTTAAGTTCGGGTTTTTGAAAATTTGCTTTCAAAGGATTTATGAAATATAAAAATTGTTTATAAGTATTTTCTTATATAAATATTTAGTATAATTCGGAAGAATTGTTTTAAAGAAGATTTTGGAGAAAATAAGTTTCGTACTTTCCTCTCTATCGCTGGAAAATAATTTCAGTGATGGCGGCCGCATCATCGACTTTCATTTTCGAGTTTCGAAGGGGAAAGGCCACTGTAGTAAATTCTACTGCAGATTTATTTTGAAAATATCTAAATTTTAATTGTTTTAAATATAATTAGAGGTATATAAGTTATAAGAATATACTTATCTATTGAAATTTAACCCGATATTTAATTCTAAATTTCCATTAATTAATTGTTTCAATTATGGAAGTGAAACAGAATTTAATTAATAATTGAAACCCTAAATAAAATAAGAGACTTAAATGCTAAGTTATAAAGGAAGTTAAAATTTTAACTTATAAGAAAAAAAAGTAAAGATTTATTGAATAATGAATGAATTAAACGAATTGAGATAAACTTGTATAAGTTCAAATTGCATTTTCTTTAACATATATAACTTACCAAATATGAAAAGTTGAAATGTTAGAAAAGAGATTGGAATAGAATATTATACAAGTAGAAATTTTGGAAATAATAAAGTATTAAATGAATTGCTATTGTAAATAAGAATTTAATGGTATAAACTTAAGTATAATTGAAATTTTACTAAAATTAAAGGTAAGTATTCTAAATAGGTGATTTTAGGCTTAAGTAAATAAAATGAAATTCTTTAATAAATAAAGATGGATGTGTAGGGTTATAAACTTAAGTATGATACAAATGCTACTAGTTTAATATTATGGAAAGTAGGTAATGTAAATAAATGACTGTAAACCCTAAGTAATAAATTAATAAAATCCTTTATTTATAAGAATGGTGGTTATAAGGTTAAGAATTTAAATGTAATAAAAAGGGTTGCTATAATTAAATTTATTATAAATGTAAGCATAGAATAAATGATTTAATTTTGAGAAGTGTATTAAATATAATACAAACAAAAGAAACTTACATGACCTGAATAAATAAAAATGAATAATTGTAAGTAATAAGTAAAAATAAAGGAAACAACCACTGATGAGTAAATAAAATTAAAAGTTGTTAGAAATAAAGGTAAATTATAAAGGGATAATTTATGTGTTATGGTAAACTTAAGAAAAAGGGTTGAAGTTATTCTAAATAAAATTTAAAGAAACAAATGAAAATAAAAGCTAAACTGTTATATGAATGAAAAGATCAAACAACTAATGTTTGAAATAAAAATTTATAATGAGTTAATTGATTTGTTAGTTGAATTTCTATTGTTTGATTTAGGGTTGGTTGGGTAAGGAAATTTGAAGTTGTTGGATGAATAAATAAGCCATTTTGTCCCATCTAAGACTGTTGAGTAAATGATGCACTGGATAGTTATTTTTCATTCCGTACCATTTCAAGTTTTGAACCCGAACAACTATTTGCTGTTTTGATTGAATGGTTGTTTTGTTTTGTTGTGTATGCTGTTTGTTGAAATTGATGTTTGTGTATTGATTATTGTTAGTAGTTGAAACTATGAAAATATTTCACTTTAAAATAAATAGTTAACCTTTTAGATTATATAAGGGAAATGCAGGTATGGAAACAATTGCTACTGCTTTTGGTTCCATAATAATAAGCGTAAAATGCCCGACAAATAGGTACATTTTTGGATTACGTTTTGTAGCGTTATTTTGTATATTTTTCCTATGTTGGGATATATTATTTTGAATATTATATCTTCTCCCGAACCTCTCCGTACAAAGGAGACTCTGCCAAAATTTTCCATAAATTTTGGACTTAGAATTATGTTGAAAATGTTTTCCAAACTCTAATTATTTAAGTATAAAAGGATATAATGATTATTAAACGGGTATATTTTATTTAAGGAAATTAATTTAGTAAATTATGGTTTATAAGATAATATTTGAAATAAGATGTACTGTTTATTATTTTCTTCCTTCTCTTTTCCTTTTCCCTTTTCGAGGACGAAAAGTTTTGAGTGGGGGAGAGTGTAACGACCCGTTAAATTCGATGATATTGAATGAGTTAATTTAATATGATTTCTAATCTAATTTAGAATGAAATAAAGTCTTAAGATTTTATTTGAGTAAATGTAGGAATTAGATATAGTAACTGTAATTAAAGGTTAACAATTTAAATGTTATATGGCAATAGATTGAAATAACGTAAATTGGTTTGTGAAATTAATACTGGAAGATATAAAGCGGAAATAGTATTAATGAAATAATAACTGAATTGAATTGCAACTATATAAATGAAAGTAAATTTTATTTAGTGGATGTCAACATTGAATAAATTTATTTAAAATAAAAAGATTTAAATGTATGTTGGATTAAGGGGTAAGTAATTAGAATTTAATTCTATAAAATTTGGAACTGGATGTATGTAAATAATTTTGTAGGAATAAGTTAATTAACAATCTATTTGTGCATACCCGATTTAATTGAAATAACAGAAAGGACAAGAACTTGAGTTGCCTAGGTATGTATATATTGATAAACTATAACTAAGTAGGAAGTTTGGTAGTAAATAGGAAATAAGATGACAAAGGCAACTAGTAAATTTATAAATGAATTCATAATAATAAGTAGTAATTAATGCATAAATATATTTGGCATTTGGGATAATTACAAAGTTTTACCCATTCATCTAATTTATTTAATTGAATCTAAATCTATGGCAACATTTTTGTTATTAATGGTTGTAAGTGATTTTGAATGTAAAAGGGTAACATTTTTTTTTAAGTAACCATTTATTTAGTATATTAAGTTAAGAATGGAAATCGATTGAAATAAATCTAAATTTATTATTTGTGGTGTGTTAATGTGTTCTAGTTAATAAAAGGGAATTTATAGGAAATGAAACATGCACTAATGAAATGTATTAGAATTCAAATGTTATTTATACCCATAAAAGGTCTATTTACTGAATAGAAAGATTTTAAATCAATAAACGGATTTATTGAGGTTCCAATTTATAATTTATAGCATTTAATGTAGACTCAATTACAATTAATTGACTTAAATTGTGCAGTTAGCGTAGATTTGTTGATAATTGAAGTAGTTAATTCTATAAGAGGAAGTTAATGTTAATTCTATTTATAGTGGACCCTTTGTTGATATAGATTTTAGGAAGCTGGATTTATAAATTAATTTGAGTATCAAATTTCAACAATTGTATTTATTGCATAATAAAATGGAATTAACGTTTAAATATTACGTTATTGAAATTTAAATGGAATTTGTGGATATTAAAGTGAAATCATGCACTAATGTTTGTGGCACCCTTATTTTTGGATAATAAAGGTTGAAAATCTAATATATGGGTCTTTGATAATTTAATTTATAATTTCTAAATATAAGGAAGCAGAGAAGTAAACACTGAAATTGATAGAATTATCAACTTTTAATTCACATCTAAACTTATTAAATCATTTAAATTGATTAAGAAATATATAAGTGATAAAATTTGGTCAATTTTAGAATTTTAATATAAAATTGGATTTTATAATTTATTTTAATTTATTTAATGAATATAAAAATAGCCATTTTGGCCACGGACTCGGATTTCGACGAAACCAGTTTCATCGGATCCGTATCGGTGAATTTTTGTAGGGTTTCAAGTTTCGTATCGATCGGACCTGTCGTTTGATCGTACGGACGCGAAAACGCCTTGAAATCTATTTAATTAAAATCAATTTGAAATCAATTTGGAAATTTGTTTTCAGCATAACTTCTTCATACGATCAAATTTGGACGTAAAACTTTTTCCATCGCGTTCAGGATATTTTAAAATACCTATTTGGATATATGGGTTTAATAAATTTCGTTCCGGGGATAGAACGGGCTTTTTGGTCCAACTACCATTTAGCACGTTTGTATTTCATGCCCACCTAGCCTACTTCTATTTGTCTATAAATATGCTGTGATAAACCCTAGCCTCCATCTTCTGTCATTTGTCTGTACATTCATTTTCTTCATCTCTTTCTCTTCCTCAATGTTTGCAAAACCTAGATCTACTTCAATTCAAAATTCAAATGAAAATTCAAACTCTCCACAAAAATTCCAGAAAAATATATGTCGATGTTCTTGAGATACGTAATTCAGTGGTGAAATTTGTTTCTGGTTTCGAGGCGTCGTTTGTCCAGAATTTGCAAATCTTTCCCGACCGTCCGTATTGGATTTTGACGATCCAACGGTGGGTCGTCGACGGTTTCTCGATCAGGAAGTGCTGTTTGGGAGAGGACGTCGAGCAGGCCAAGATCTGACTTTCGTTTGGAATCATGTGCTCAGGATTTTCCAGAATCTTCCTTGTTAAGTCGCGAGGGCGGTGTGCTTCTGGAGGCGCCGAGGTGGTTGGCGAACGGCATGGAGGGGCGCCTGGGTGTGGGGGTCGCGATGGCACTCTCAGATCGGAATGGCGTGGTTAGTAGGGGCGACGATCTACGCTTGAAGGTGGCGGTTGATATCAAGTTTATCACGTTAGGGCTTCGGCCTGGGGATTTGTTTTCGTGCGCGTGAGGGGATTGCCTTGCTGACGTGGCACAAAGATTTGGTTAGTTTGTTTAGTTGTTTGTTTTATTTAATTATGATTTTCAATAACGTTTATTCGAATAACTTCGTCATCCGGACTCCGATTCACGCGATTTTTCTTTTGTTAGGATCCTATTAAAATTCCAGTTCTGATGACACTGGTTTGGACTGATTTGGAGACCGTCGAATTTTTGAGTTTAAATTGGATTTGAATCCAATTTAAATTCAAAAGGTGAGTGTTTTAACCCACTCACAACTTCTAAAAGTTTTTATTTTTGTTAAATTTATTTTAGATATGAGTAGAAATTTATTTATGACTGTGTGGCATGTTTTATTCACCATATCTGTTAAATCGCATTTATTTAATGTAACTGTTCATTAAATTTTATTACTGCATATAGATTGACAGTTATTTATTTGCATATAAACTGTTAGTTTAATAGTTGTTAAATTTTATTTTAAATATAACTTCCAGTTATTACCTGTTATATATTATCATATATATATTGATATTGATTTATTATTGGATGATGATTGTGATTTGGATAATGGATGATTTTGATGAATGAATGTTTTATTGTATATCATTAAACTGCAAGTTATCATGCATTTTTCATTTCATTCAGGATTGTGGTTTGAAATGATATACAACCGCAAAATTTTATTTTTAAATTGCGGATTGAAATGATAAATATCCGGATCACTTGACCATAGGATAGAAAATTATATACAGGCACCGTGGTCTGTATATAAAAATATTTTAAAGTGATTTCTATGGTTTGTATGGAATACGGTTTTTAATTTTTAATTTTGATATTTTCTTCTATATATATACATATGAAGTTAGAGATTTTGAATTTAAGCTGTGTATAAATCTCTTAAATAAAAAGGGAAAAATTGAGAAAAATGGAGTTTGATAATTATATCATATGTTTAATGTTTAAGTTTGGAAATTTTAAGATATGACATTTATAACTGGACTTTTCCAAGATAATTAAAAATGAATATGTTAGTATAAATTAAATTGAAGAAAATATTTAATTGTTAGAAATTGGAGTTTTATTTATGGATTTTATGTAAATATTCAAGACTAAATAATAGCACGTTTAATTTGCTGAAAGAAAAATTTCCAACTTTAGCTATGAAATATTAATACTCCAAATATATATATATATATATATATATATATATATATATATATATATATATAGAAATTGAAGTAGTTTTGGAACTTGAAAGTGATATTTAAATTTTGGTTTAGACTTTAAATAAAGAAACATATTTGTAAAGCCATGGAAATTATTTTTCTTTACAAAGTTACCTTAAAGTTAAACCATTTATTTTATATACCATTAAATATCCAAACCATTCAAGTTTTAGAAGTTATGGTTTTAAAAGTATGAATTCCGAAATATTATGTTTTGAAAGTATAATTCAAATGTTTGGTTTCCAGATATTTTAAATTTTAAACCAGTATGATTTTGGAAAAGGATTATATTTGAGATAAAATGATATCATATTATTTTGGGTTTCAATTTGATATCGTATGGGAAATTTTATTCTGGTTTTAAAGTATAAACTATTTTTAAATGACCGCGGTGTTATAATAACGATGGGTTGGCAAAGAGACCGGGATCGGATATGGACATACTCTCTGTCGATACCGAAAACCACTTTGACTAACCATGTACGCGTGGAGATTCCAGAATGAAGTAGGTTGGTGGCGACGTTTCCTGTAAGGTAAATACGTGGACCCAACTCCCGTGAGTTGGCATAAGGTGGCTAAAACAGGAGCGATTCTCGGGCCAATGAGGTCATTCCTCTGATCGAACGCACTCCTTCGATACTATACTCTGACTTTGGATTGTTTCGGCGGCCACTATTGATTTCTTTGACTTGGGGGTGTGAGTTCGAGGTGGGCGGTAGCTGCGGCTATGCGTTACAACCAGCCCGGATAGCAATTGGTATATCTACCCTGGCATTGCCTAGTTGTGTCGTGTCACCTACCCTAGCGCGCCTTATACGATTTTGGTTTTGTACCATACCTATGGAGTGCACTCTGACGACGCCCAGTACGGGGGAGATTACGGTACTGTATAGACTATGGGAATATATTCTGTGTTAAGGGCTATATGGGTAACCCCTTAACGCTATTTAAAATTAAGTTTATTTTATAATTAGACACTATTATAATAGCGCAATATACTATATAGTAAATAGTTTAACGGATCCTTAGGAGATGTAAATCCCGAGCATCTCTTGAGTTACTGCACTCATATTTATTTCTGTAAATTTAACTTACATAAGATCTTTTAGTTCTGACTCGAGGGTTTTTGTCTTTTCAAGTTCGCTCGGGTCAGTCCGAGCGTTTCAGGATTTGAAGATTTAGCTTTGGAGGACGAAGACGAAGATTTGTATTATTATTATTTATACTAGTGCACTCCACACTGTTCCGCTGCATTGATATTATTGGTATGTGAACTCTGATATTTAATTGTATAAAGAAGAATCAATTGTTTTGTAAACAGTTTTATAAACTGTATATTATATTATTATATTTTATCCTTCCGCTGTGAGATTATATTTTGTTTTATTTCTTTTCTGTTTTCTTATTTACCCCATAAAAATCCGCCCTTCCGTATGGTTTGAATTGGCACGTGTGTCTGTTTAAATCGTGCGAAAAGGCGGGATGTTACAGTTTACTTAACTTACTTTAAAAAAAATAAAACTGCAGTTACAAAGACCCGAGATTTCCCTACTTAGACTCGAGTGTAACTCCGGGTTTCACGCAAGCTCCCCTGAGTCCTCTCCTGAAACTCCTTCTTCTTCTTCTTTTAAAATTTTTTTATACAGTAAGTTTGTTAAAAGCTTAAATGTAAATTAAACATCAGGTTTCAACATTTGGCTCGCGATCGAAACTCGAAGCATACACGCCATATTCCCGAGCGCGACACGAAGCGACACTCATGACGACATAGATACGACAGACGACCTCCAACTCCTTGCATGGTGGTTCTCCGCACCTCCGGCGACCCACGTCACCACCCACAAACCCCAAACCATCCCCTTAATCAAAAAAAATCCAAAAATTCGAATAAAGGTCAAAATTAAAAATTTGCCTGAAGCATGAACTCGCCATACGAACCCACCGGGACAAAAATGCTTCGGCCCATCAACGGCGACCACCGGAAGCACCATAACTCCAGCCTTGCATCAGCAATACTCCAGCCACCTTTACCCTGAAACTCGAACGACTCGGTGCTCTTGAGGCGACGGCATCACCTCATTTCCAAAGCGCAACAAAACTCGAACTTAAACCCTAATTATACCTCATTCCAAAACTTCTTGCAATAGAAAATTTTTCTAACATTTTACCATGATTCGAACATGATCAAACTGCACCCTCAACAAATTTCAACGTTTAAAATTTGTTTAACAAACAGAAATTGATAAAAATGTATTTTTAGTTCATTTATGAACTGAACCGTGTGTGCTTATCTAATATTTATAATCTTTGTTTCAAAAATCCTACTTTGGAATGTTTATTCAAGATTTGAATCCAAACTAACAAATTTAAACATTCGAATTTACACATTGATCTTCCTTTTACAGTAAAATTTAATATACAGTGTTTTAAATACACTGTCCACCTTCAAACAATCCTTCCGGGCCATGATTCCTGTTTAAACAAGTTTAATTAACTTAAATTCTTAAGTTTAAATATTAATATGAAGAAGTATTTAAAATACTCTCTGCTTTACTTTATATAGTAACTTGAAATGTTGAGGAATACACATAACAGAGCTTCCAGTAAACAACCAACATCACGGAACATCTTGTTTCAATATATAGCAACATATAATTTCATAGCTATTTATCAAACTTAAACTTCAAAGTTGTATGTTTACTCACCTTTCATTTCCTTTGAACAGAAAGAAGCACTTGAAGTTTTTGAAACCGCCTGTATATTTTTCTCTGTTTTCGTATTGAATTTAAATTTTGAGTTTTGCTTGCTTTATTTTTTTTCCAGGTTTCCTAAGTTCCTTTTTACTCAACGAACTGAAAAGATAATGTATTCATATGTATATATAGAAGATAAGAAGAGATATAAAGGGTGTCTCAACTGGTCAGGTATTTACTTAGCTTGTTCTGTTTTAAACAGATTTTCATTTAATGCAAAGAAAAGATTTGTAGTATTTTCTTTTGAACAAAAGAGTGGCTGAGTTGATAGCAATTAATGCTTAGCTTCATAATATGATAGCATAAGTATTATTATGATTTGATGCATATATAGATATTTATATGTACTTGTTCCCCCTGCAGTTAAACATAAGGCCTGCATATGAAGATATCTTGATAAAATCATTATTTGTTTTTTTTTTAACCTCTAGTTTGAATGGTCTATATACATATGGTCAGGTTTTACCTTTCCTACTTATTTATCTGGTACAAAAATATTTGTTTATTGGCTATGTATATATAGATAGGTATATGAAGATGTACAATCTTGCAGGTAAGCATTAATGGCATGTGTATGAAGCTATATTTTGTAAATAAACATATATTTGCAGGTAGGCTTGTGAATGAAGGCATTTAATTTGTTTAGTTTGCACACTTATGTTTGTTTTTGTCTGGTATTACTTCTAGCTTAATAAAGTTTACCTGGCTTATTTTATTTTATGGTTTTGCCTTGATTTCATCCTATTCTATATACTTTGTTCTTAAATTTTATTCTATATTTTGATTTAACTTTATTTCTTGTTTGTATTTATATCTGTATTTTGACTATAACTAAGAATATTTATGTTATACTCAACATGGTATCTCATATTAGCTTTATACATTTGTTTGTATTTTTATTTTAGCTAAGAATTATTAAATTATATACATGTGTTTGACTTATATATAATATTTATATTTATATTGAACATTATCATGTATAAATATTTCTATCAAATGTTAACCAAAAGAAAGCATTTTTATTTAATTGTATAAGATAAATATTATAAAGAGATATATTTTAAATTTTCAAATATTAGTATTCATATGTATATCTATCAAATATAAACAAAGTAAAGTATTTTAATTTAATTATATAAGACAAATTTTATTAAAAATTTAATTTTAAATACTTCAAATCAATCTCCTTTTTAAAATACAAATTTATATAAACAAATGGTAAATATCTCCAAAATCATGTTCATTTTAATATGATCAGTTCACATTTTATTTAAATTAGATTAAACATATATTAAAATAAACAGGGCCAAAATCCAAGGTCGTTACAAATTGATTATTAAAGTTTCAAAAATCCTTTAAAAACAAAAGCATCTTGTAAGACCACGCCACAAATAAACATGTCGGGTTTTTACATTACGATAGCTAAAACACTTTCTATTAAAATCCTCTGATATTATAATAGGGACTATTTACAAATACTTATTAAAATAGCCAAAATTGTTACATGATTTAATTCCAGCTACTAGCCTTAAAGTGGGTAATACGAACAAAACTCGTGAAAGGCGCGTAGGGAGAATGGATTTCCAACTAATGACTAGGCACTGGGGTACCGCCTGTCACGGTACCTGGTCTAGATCAGCATAGCGAGGATCACTCTCGACCCCTTGCAACACTAGACCAGGACACCCCTTACTAGATAATCCTGAGTAAGATTACCCCACGGTTGTGATCAGCAACCGCACCACTAAGCCGAAATAAAAGGGACATCTAGACAGGGATGACCTCACCCTGAAATGGGTGCTACGTACCTAGCCTTGCTGCATAACCCTTGATTTTCAGTCATTCCCGATTGACGAGGCCTGAGGCTAAGCGTTACCTTTTAGCACGTTTCACATAGAATGCCCATCATCCACGTGACGATGTTCCGAAAGCATTCGTCTATACAAGTCCATCCTGGGTTCGAACGGAACCGAAGGCACTATTCCTACTACATCCATTTTGGAAATAACCTCAGGATTAGTAGCGACTAGCCCTTGCACTTCACTGCTCCACCTTTGAATCCAAACTTGTCTTCCTCACGAAAACGTACAAACCGGATCGAAGTAGTTTTCGAGAAATAAATCCCGATCCCGGTCTCTTCGAAACGATCAGCGCATTGGCCAGTATTAATAGCCGGTTATTTAACTGTCAATTAACATTCACAAACATCCATCAACATAGATAATTTCTCCAAATTATTTATTATTCTTAAAATATCTTCATAAGATATATTTCTATTTTCAATCCTTTGAAAACTGTTTCAAACCATACTTTTACGGAATAAAGTTCCCAAATATTTTCTATTTCCGCTGAAATCACCAAGTTCAACACTTTAGATTTTAAAATATTTTAAAACATTTTACTATAAAATATACTTTAAAATATTTAAATTAAAAACTACTTTAATACTTTATTAAAAATGTAATGCTTTAAGAATATTTAAAATAAAGCTACTTTACAGAATATAAAACTAATTTCCTCTTTTTAAAACAAAATACCGAGTCACCTTAAATAATTACTACGATAATAAATTTGAAAAATACCTATTTAGAATTTAAACGTTTATAAATAATAAATTTTTTAAACATGCTTTTTAAAACGACATTAAAACTTCTAACTTATATTCAGAAAAATTTACTTTGAAACGTCCTTGGCTATCCAGGGAAATATACTTCTCTTCAAATCCTTTAAAAATAAATCACTATTTATTTTTTAAAACAAATTTTCCATCTCTTTAATAACTTTCAATCATGGATTTATTTCTCCAAATATCCACTGATATATTACTTTACTTTTATAAACCCAGTTTATGATTCCATAGTCACATTCTCCTTTCGATTTCCAGTTTCAAACACTTGAATCAATTTACAAATTGATTTCCAATTTCCCCCATTTGAAATAAATTCCGTCTTTATCTATTTCAATAAATTAAAAACTTGGACTTTAAAATAAATTTTTATTCCTTTAAATAATGTCACTTAAGGTTAAAAATTCATTATTTTTCTATTTATTTAAAATCCCCTTTCCATACTCGAAATTTATTTATTAGAATTTTAAATCACTTTTATTCTTTTCTAATTTATCCTTCAATTTATTCAAATTCCCTATAATTATTTTACTTACAAATTCACTCTTTTATTTTCTTTTCAAAATCCAATTCTATGTATTTTGATAACTCAGTGTACCAAAATGTTCAAGCAAACTATAGCATTCAATATTCCAATATAATTCATCACAGAATATCAAATAATCATAACAGAAAATACTAAATAATCTAAATAAATGTTAAGGAATCCAGTTAGATCCCTCCAACCTATTTCCCTGCATCCATCGATGCTAGCACAATACCAATTCCACTTCGAGGTGGAATATCGCGGTATATGGGATTAATATAATATCATCCGCTATTGTGCGGCGCATAGGGTCTCATCCGCTATACAATGCAGGAAATCAGTCATCCCAAGATATATTATATACTATGGTATAGCACATCAAATCAATTCAATCATTCAACCAATTATTTAAATTTAACCATTTAAATTTAAATAACCCAGATGAGTGAGATTAACTCACCTTTGCTTTTATTCTTCTTTTTCCCTTCTTTGATTTGTCCCACATCCAGATTCAAAATTTCTTAAAATCCAAGCTAACTTCGAAAATCCCATGCAATCTACAAATTTAATTGACAATGAGATAACTAGATTAATCTCATTAAGTCTAACTTAAGATTAAACCTTTGTTGTTTTTTTTATTATTGCCTGTTTACAAATAACCAACCTAATCTATTTATGTGTATATATTATTATTTTTCTTCTGATATCGTATGTATTTATAAAATGATTAATATACTCCAAAATCAAATTCTTGATGTAATTTTCCCAAATCAACATTTAAAGTTTATCCTTCTAAAATCCTTTTCACATGTAATTTCCTTTTCTAGTTAAAACACAGTTATCATCTTCTTTTTCTTCTTTTATAATACTATAATCTAACCAAAATAGAAAATACCTCTAATACGTCCCCATCAACAAAAGAAACATCCAGTCCCTTCAATATCATGAAGGCGGCACCGTGACCATCAGCACTAGCACCAAAAATAACAAGATCAAAATCTAATACCTCCCAGGCTAACTGCTACAGTGAGCGCTTCGCCTCATCCTCACATCATCGCTGGTTCGCTTCCTGGTGCGAACGAGCTCGAGATCCCTTTGTCGCCGAGATATCACCAAAATTGATGAGTTTGAGCTCACCACGATCATGGCATCACTCTTTGCTCGCGGGTCTTTAACATCACCGTCGAGTGTCCACCTTCCAATCGTGAGCTCCTATCGGCCCTTCCACATGAAATCTCGAGTGTCTTTTTTTTACAAATTGATTTTAAGTATTAGAAGAGGAACTAATGATTTACTGGTCATCCATTTCATTTAAGGAGAAATTGTCTTTGATTTAAGGAGGACGAGAATTGTTTGATGGGAGAGAATAGGGACCAGGCCATTATTTTGTTTTGAACGAATGGTTTAGAAAAAAGGCTCGACAGATAATATAAAAGGAGGAAGATACCTTGCATGAAAAGCCTTGCCTGGCTACAGTGATTCTGGAAAGAACGAAAAAAGCTCTAATGTGAACGAAAAGGAAAACAGCTTGACTAGACAACATATATATTATATTTTTAAGTTCAAATCGTCTCGAATTTAGCAACTCGAAATCCCGACCTCCTATCAAGGTGTTCCACTAGGTGTTCGTAATGTTATGACCTTATTCCGAACGTAATGGAAAAGGTCTTGAGTCTTAATACGATCGCATGGGGAAGATAGTTTTTTGATCCCAATTATTATATTAAATTTTCTATATAAATTTCAGCGCGTTTACATATCGTACGCTCCCACAACAACTCCAAACAATTCGAAAATTGAAACCCGATAATAATACAATATTACAGATCCAATGGAACTAGTTTCGTCAAATTCCGAGACTGTGCCTCGGTAGGCTATATTTAAATTTCAATTTAAACGATAAAATTTCAAAACTTAAGAAAACACTTCCAAATTCAATTTTAACACCTTTACTATCTTTGGTACTATCAATATAACTTTTACAATCCTTCAAATTATTTTTAACAAGCTTAGAACTCCAGATTCAACATTTTACCCAACTTCAACTTATTTAATTTAATAATTAAATTACCGAATAAATGTGATAGTTTAATTCAAGTAAAGAAATTAACTTTTAAATATTTAAAATCAATTAAATATCCCTATTTCAAACATCCAAAAATTATGGGTCGTCGCACCATTCTAGATATATTTCTTCCCACTACGACGTTTGGGAAGCAAATTAATGTGGTGCATGGAAATCGAGTGCTCGGATGAGGGTCGGTAACGACCGAGGGATGACATATTCCGTACTATCTAGTTATAGAGGTACGCCGGTCTAATTGGAAGTGTGATATCCCGGAAATTTAGGACAATATCAATTTAATAATCGACATTAAAAATTAAATTGATTTGATAATATTTGTAATATATATGAATTGATTTATTAATTTTTTTTAAATAAATATTTAACTGATAATTTATCTTTTAGAAGTTAATCAAATTGCCTTCTATTTATAATGTATATATCTGTATATATTGTAAATGGATAATCTTTGTTTTAAATTTAATAAATAGACATGTTTTTAATTCTAATATTTTTAATAATTTAGAAATTGGATATCATGCTATTTAATAAATGATCATATGATTTTAAATTACACATGATTTAAGTTTAGTTGTTTAAAATAATTTTAGCTTACATTTAAATTTAGAAAAAGGGTTGTTTAATTTATTTTAAAATTTAACTTGATAAAATTAAGTAGTTTATTAATAAAGAGATAAATTCTTTTATAAATCATTTGACTTAATAATGAGCTCTATTAATTAGGTAAATGTTTACAAATGAATTTTTAATAAAATTTTCATGTCAACTTTATTTATGTATATGTGTGTTTGAATAAAATTTATGATTCGGAAACTAAAAATAAAGGTTTCAAAATGTCCAAATTAAAATAAACATTTATTAATATTAATATAAGTATAAAGTAAAATAATAATAAGTAATCAAATATTTGTTAGTCTATGTTAAAAAAATAAAAGAAAAATAAAAGTGAAACACATGTTAGAAAATAGACTAAAACAACAACTATATATACTTGGACATAAGATATAACATGCAGGCAATAGTAAAAGTAAGCTAAGCTAATAAAAAATAAAATAAAACAAATATCTATAACAGCAGCTTCATATACAAGCAAAAACTTTAGTCTGCACATTGTACACTTACACACATGTTTTTAGCAGTTAAACATAACTATGTGGGTAGCCTGTAAAAAAAAAGAGAAAAAAAATAGATGCAGGCAAGAATCATATGATAGGATAGTAAAAAGGAACAAGTATGTAAAACAGGATAAAATATCTATGCATGAAGTATAAAAACAAAGTAGAAATATCTGTAGAGACAAAAGATGAAGTAAGTGAAACATAATGTACTATTTCATTAAATGTTTCCATTTCTCAGCATACAAACATGTCTTTTCGAATTGCATGAGGATCATTTCAGCCTCTATAAGAAAGATATTTGTACCTAATAAAAACAAAATTTATCTGTTCAAAGAAAGGCTATACCCAGTTATTACCTCCCTGGAAACTTCTTTATATATGTCATATTGTATTTGTTCGTTCATAAAAAAATAAAAAATAAAAAAATATATATATCAATCCTGAAACAAGGAAAATGGCAAACATTTTCATCTATACAAACTTAAGTAATATTTGCAAATCCAACAAAGACAAGAAGATTTAGGAATTGAAGGAAATTACTTTTCAGTTTTGAAGATTCACTTGTTTCAGACATAAAGAAGTAATCTGTTTATTTTCAAAAGCTAGGTGAGTAACACTTTTAAATTTTTTAACTTTTTAAACTTGTTACATGCAAATATTTGAATGCCTGAATATATTGAATGAATATTTATATATTCATTTTTACTCTGGATTATTGTGAAATGGAAATTACTGTATGTTAAAGCCTGCAAATCCAAATTGATTCATTATAAACTTGCTTTGTTTTCCCATTGCTGTGAGTAACTTAATTTAGTTTTATGAAGAATAGTAGAGATGCCTGTTTGTATATGCCTTGCATTATATCATGATGAAATGAAGCCTGCATGTTATCTGGAGTTTGCCTTTGTTTAAAATTTTCAAAAGCCTGAGTTAATTCAAAAATATTTATTGATCAACCTATTGATTGTTAGGACAAAACATCAAAATAAAATATGTTTTGTTGATTATAAAGTAAATTTTAAAATTTAACTCATGCTAAACAAAATTGATTTGCTCTGTAAAACTTTAGGAGCAGTCTAAATCTAATACAAGTGATAATTTCGAATGTCTTAAATTATCCATTCCATCTTATAAACTTATCACTAAATCAAAATTAGGATTTTTGAAACTAAAAGTTTATTTTTTTAGTTAAGGATTGGTGGTGTAGTCATAAGTTGTTCTGTTTTTGGTTTCTGGGCAATTTCTGGAGATCAGGTGGACTGGAGGGGTCGGGGTTCTTCAGATCGATGGAGGAGTGATTGAGGATGCTGGGAAAAATAGGTGGCGGTGATGAAGTTCATCAGGGGTGATGCGGTAGTGGTTTTTCACCTAGAACCCTAAAGTTTTGCTGTGTATAAAGAATTGATCGCCACGACCCATGTTGGTGATCGAGTGTAGGGATATTTGGGGTGGTGGTAGTTGGGTTGTAGTCGAATAAGATGCCGGAGTTGTAGACCCTCATATGGTCGGAGGGTGGAGAATCGAGGGTGACAGGTTTGGAAGAGGGATGTGTTGGTGTTTCCAGGTTGCAGAGGAGAAGGTGTGCTTTTGTTTTCGAACAAGTGGTTAGCTTCTGGGGGTTGTGATAGGATCTGCGGGTGACTGGCGTCGTGTGGGAGTGCCAGAGGATGGCCGGAGGTGGCTAGGGCAACGGTGTACGTGCACCGTGCCAGTGAAGTATGGTGGTGTTGTGTTTTTGGTGTGCAGAATTTGGTCTCAGGGAATACTCGAGTCACTCGAGTAGATGACTCGAAGCAATGTGATGGAGGACTCGAAGCAGTGAATAGGGTTGATAATTGTGATGGTTCCAGGTTTGATGGTTACAGTTTTTAGTGTGCAGGGTTGAGCTCGGGGAAGGTTTCGGGTTATTTGCCTTTTTACTCGAAGCAGAGAGGCAGTTGACCCGAAGCAACATTGTTTTTGTCTCAGGTGGGTGTTGAATTGCTACAGGTTGTATAAACAACCTGTACATTTTAATTTAAACTAAATTTAAAGCAAAATGAAATGTATGTTAGTTGAAATCATGATGTAATTGAATTTAAGTTGTCAACTAAGATTTAACAAAGTTTAAATCTAATTAGAAGTATAAATTCAAATTTATAGTTTGGATCTAAAATGCAGATTTGAAATATTCAAATGAGTTTCAGATTTAAAACTTGATAAATTTCCAGATTTTAAAATTAGATCTGAAACAAAATGTTGCTGCAGTTAAATATGATTTTTGTTAAAGTTTTGATTCAAATGGATATTTGAATTTTAAAGTTTTGGATTTAAAAATTGAGTTCCTAACTCTAGTTGTTAAAAGAAAGTTAAATCGAAGTTTAAAATCAAAATAAATTGAGAAATTCAAGTTTGCTTAGAATTCAAAATCTGAAAATTTAAATCAGTTTAAATATGAATATTTTAAGAATGAGTTCAAAATAAAATAGTTGACAAGTAATTTGTTTCAATAAAAATTAACTTGATTTTGAGAATTCTTGATTTAAGGTTTTTGAATGAAAAATAAATGAATTGTTTAACTTGAGGTTTGCAAGTTTAAATATTAATGTAATTTGGAAATTTAAATTTGAATTAAAAATTCAAATAGTTTAATTTAAAAGATTTTAAATTGAATTTAAATTATAATCATTTTGAATCTTCAATTCAAATCATATTTAAATTTAAAATGTAATGTTAATGAAGTCATTAATTAAAGAATGAATTATCTTAAGGATAATAGGGTAATTAAGGAATGACCTATGTATTAAAGTTAATAAATAAAGATCAATTAAGAAGTAAATTAAGAAATGATATTAAATGAAGACAATTAACTAAGGATTATTAATTAGTTAATATATAGGATTAATTTTGGATAATTAATTAGATTAATTGGATAAGCTATTGTAAATTGTGAAGAAATTACTTGATTAAAGAATTAATTACTTATTGTAATTAATGTTGATAAAATGATTAATTTAAGTTAAGTTTAATTAAATTAAGAAATCATTTTGATAAGTGTAATTACTAGTGTATGCAATGGAGCATAATTACTTAATGAAGTAATTAATGTTAATTACTGAATGTAATTAGTGAAAGATTATATGTTAATAAAGTAATTTGGATAATTACTTTTGAAATTAATCAGAGGATTAATTAATAGAGATAATTAATTATGGGATGATTTATTTATTTATATGAGTAATTAAGGATAATTAATTACTGGTCGTTATTAATCAAAGGTGATTAATAATTGTGTTTAGTTAAAGATTAATCACTTAACGTGATTAATAAAGTAATTTAATCTGAATTAGAGATCATTAATTAATATAATTAATGATCTAAATTAAGAATTGTTTAATTAAGAAATAATTAACAATGTTGAGATTAATTTATGTAATTAATTAAGAATAAATGTAATTAATTATAAATGAAGTAATTAAAAGTTAATTACTAGGAATGATTTAGAATAATTAATTTGTAAAATTTATTAAAGACTAATTACTTACTGTAATTGGAAAATGATCAATTAGAGGAGTTAATCAAGATAAATATCTAGAGATTAATTAATATATTAATAAATTTAATTATTGGTTGTATAAGCAGGATTTATAGATAAGGTAATTAATTTAACTTACTTTAAATTAATTAGAGATAGAAGTAGTTAATTTAATTAATTTTAAATTAATTACAAATGGTATGATTATAAATCATTGCTTATGAATGAATGATAATGATATTTCATTTGATGATTGAGATATGAGATGGGTAATATCTTATGATATGGATGCTTGGTTTAAGTAGGATAATATTTAATTATCTAATGAATGATAATATTGATTATCTGTTTATGATGATGATATGATTATCTACTGTGATATTATGAATTATCTATCTGTGCGTATATTGATGATGTTGAATTAAACTGTTAAGACTAAATAGACAACTTGGCCCTAAAAGACACGTTTTGGATTTCGATGAGACCGGGATCGGTTTTCCTTATTTGGAATATCCGAAAACCACATCGATTCCAAATTAAAGACAGGTCGTGAATCTGAAGTGAAGATGAAAAATCAGAGTGCAAGGGTTGTCGTCGTTAACTCTGAGGGTGATTCCAAAATGAGCGTAACGAGATAATGCCTTCGGTTTCGTTCGAACCCGGAACGAACTTGTATGGATTGAATGCTTTAAACACATCGTCTGGTGGGCGATGAGCATTCTAAGAAATGTATTCTATAAAGGTAATCGTAGCCTCAAGCCTCATCAACCGGGAATGGCTAAAACAGGGGAGGTGCAGCAAGGTTAGGTTGGTCATGCCCAAGCAGGACAAGATTTTCCCCTGTCTAGATGTCCCTTTTTATTCGGCTTTGTGGGCGGTTGGATGTACACCAACTGCGGGGTTATCTTGTTCGGGACTGTTCAGTAAGGAATGGTTCCGGCCTTGTGTTGCAGGGGATGAAGGGAGTAATCCTCGGTACGTTGATCTAGGCCACGTACTGTGACGGGCGGTACCCCAGTAGCCCTGCCATTGTATGGAATCCACAATCCAATAAGTGCCCACGGATTTGATTGTATTACCCACTTTTGTGGTTAGTAGCTGGAATTTAATGAATGTAACAATTTCGGCTATTTTATATTTACTTTAAAACCCTAGACCTATTATAATATCACAGAATTTCCTATCAAATGTTTTGGTTAGCGTAAGGTAAAAACTTTTCCATGTTTATGTGTGGGAAGTCTTACGTGATACCTTTTGTTTTCAAAAGATTTTCAAAGTTAAGCAACTTTAACCTGTTACTCATACCAGACCAATGTCTGACCCGGAGTTTATTTTTGATTTCATAAACTCTCGGGTACCCAAATTTTTACGGGTAGCCAAGGGACTCAGGTTAGCTTTGACGAATTCTGGAAGAGCAACGGAGCAGGAGGCTTCAGCGTTGTAGATATATATATATATAGTTCCGCTGTGTGGATATCTCTGAGTCGTTTGTTTGAGTTGAGTGTATTAACTAGACAGGTGTTTATAACTGTCTAGTATGTGATGTATTATCTGTATAACTCTGATTGATGTTGTGTATTATGTATATACTTATATGATTATTATATTTCATTCGTTCCGCTGTGAGATTCTAATGTTGTTGATCTTTCTTCTCTCTCTCTTCTATTTTCTCACCTCTTTCTTTTCTTATTAACGATACTTCTTCCTGGGCGTAGGAAGTTTGGTCGTTACAGGAAGAGGATCTTTATGATGGTTCCTTGGGACATCCATCTAGAGGTGCACCGATCAGAAGGTAGTCCCTTCACCTGGTCATTTGTATAGAGATCCATTCTCCTATAAGAAATTGAGGTTTGTTTGTATAGCCTTGAATGATTAGGCCCAAAATTTAATAAGTCACAATTTCGGCTACGATTAATAAATTTATTTGCAAATTTTTTCAAAGAAATGTCATTAGAAATAATATCAATTATTTTGATATCAAAGTGCTTTAGTGGTCATAAGGTAAGAACCCGTCCGTGTTTATGTGTCGGCATGGTCTTATGAGATACTCTTTCTTTTCAAAGGATTTTATTCAGAGGCTAATATATGATGCTATCATTTATTATTGGGTTTTCTCACGCTAGTTTATCAATCCTAATACAGGTATTTTCAATACTCTAGTCAGATTCGAGAAGTTTTAGGTTTAGTTTGAATTCAATTGAAGTTCCCAAAGGAGAGGGAGATATTCATCTACATATGGACATATTCTATTATCCACTGCTTATTCTGCGTTTGTTTGATGTTTGTTTGCATTTGTAAGGATAGATGTTTATAACTGTAGGGACCCTGAATTTTGAACCATTTAAATTGAAAATATTTAATTAATTTAAATATTTGAATGATGGTTTAAATTGAATCATCAGTATAAAGCTGATTAAAAAATAATTTAAAGGCTTAGAAAATTCACATTGATAATACGAAGAGAATAGAAGCTTCAGAATTGAATTCGAAAGTGATTCGTACAGTTTTGAAATTTTATCGTTTAAATTGAATTTAAAAATAGCCTTCCGAGGCACAGTCTCGGAATTTGACGAAACTAATTCCATTGGGTCCGTAATATTGAATTATTATCGGATTTCAAATTTCGTATTTATCAGAGTTGTTATGTGAGCATACAACACCTAAACGCGTTGAAGTATGTGTTGAAAACAAATTGAATTTAAAAAAAAGAAAAAAATAATAATAAATAATAAAATAAGAAAAAAATATATTACAAGATCTCTAGCCAAGATATGATATCTTTTCACCAGCAGCCCAAATCCTATCAGCTGAAATGAAGAAAAACATTATGAATGTTGTACAGAGCTAATAAATGCAGCCATGCTCTCGCTGATCTTAGCCACCCTATACCCTGTAGGCTCGGCCATCACGTACGCTGTCTCCTCATCTTATTTTCAACCGGGCTTCCTTTTCACTTCATCGTTCACGAAAAAAAATTAAAAATCGCAGCCACGAGTTTCTTCTTCGTCCCTAAAAAAAAAAAAATAGGGCTTCTTCGCGTTCGTCTTTGCTTCGTTCGTCCTCACTTCGGTGAAAGGTGAGTGACCCTCACATCTATTTTCATTCTCAGTCATTCGAGTTTTGTCTCGATGTTGATGATTTTTATCTTTCCTAGTTCGTCTTCTTGTTTTACACAGCTGTGATGATTATTGCTGATGATGTTCAAGTGTTATATAGGGTTCGCTGCCCCTGAATTTCGTTCGCACGAAATATATTTCAATTTATCTCTGCCGATTGTTTATGCTTGGATGATTGCGATTTTTCTTTGACTAGCTCATATGCGAATATACATGATTGCTTGATTGACATGGTTTAAAATACTTGGCTTTGAAATTGTGATGATAGACTATGTTTCTGTGTTTTTCTCTGACTTGATAAGATTGTATCCTTCCACGGCTTGACTCTCCGATGTTTCTTCTACTGACTTCGAACTGGATTTGATTTTTGAATTCAGTTTGGTTTTCATTAAGGCATTTGGTCTGGGGTAAGATTGTTTTGTTGTAGTTGCTTGCATGTAGTAGTTGGTAGTGTGCACTGATGCTTTAGAGCTGTAGCTTACTCTGGTACTCATGTTTCCATATTGGTTTGTTCAAGTCAATTTGCATATATGCCATTCATTACTGCCTTGAGTCTGATTGATGTCACTGGTTGGTCTGGCGATCACTTGTGTACCCCAGTCTGGTACATTACTTGAACTTGCCTCACTGATGTTGATCACTATAAGCTCGAGTTTGCATATTATTGTGGTTCATGTATGTTGAGTTATATTTGAAAATGATATTGGCCCTTGACCATGTTTATTTGAAGAAAAAAAATTCCTGGAATTTGGCCTTTATCTTGACATTGTGTGCATTCCAGTTTAGCACTCATGTCTTTATTCAAGTTAAATGTGCATACTAGGGCATTATATTTTCACAACCATCATGTGTTAGTTCATGCATATGTATGTAGTTACTGTACGATTTTTGTCAGGGCTGTTAGTTCACTGATGTGTGAATTTTACTACGTCTGCATTTGCTAGTGTACTTTACTCGAACTAGCTACTGATCGTGTTTGTTTCACGTGATGTTCATTTGTTGAAATTCCTTTGTTCATTTGATGTTGTGTTTCACTTGGCTGTGACTTACTGTTTCACTTGGCTGTGATTCACTCAAGTCTGTTTCATTTTGCCTTGATGCTGGGAGTTTTCATTATGATATTTGTCTGGTCTTCTTCTTTGCTACTTTGTTTCGACTTGTAGTTTTCACACTTTCATACTATTGCGTTCACTTGCATCTACATTTTTACTAGTTGCAGTGTCACTTCCATACTGCTATGTTGTGTTTGCATTTACTTGCATTCACTCCAGATGTTGTTGACTTCCCTTGAGTATATTGATATATATTAATAACATTGCGTCATTGAGTTGTAGCTTGCACTTTTGTGTTTCCAGTATGGTAGTTGTATATTTTTGCTATGCCCTTGGGTACCTATGGTGGCTGCATTTTTTTTGCAGTTTTCCCTTGAGTCCAAGTAGTGGCCGCAGTTTCATTTTATATAAAATATCACACTTGTTGAAGTGTGCAGCCATGAGTTGTTTGGAAACTTGTTTCTTAAGTTTACTTGAGTATATGCAAAACAGTTGCTTTTCGACCTTGCCATGTTGCATAGGTTTTGGTGTTGCAACTGCGTTGAGTCATTGACTTGACCTTTTGCATTTGGTTGAAGTTTGAGTTGGGCTTGTTTAATCGCAGTCTACATTTCTGATAGTGGATTTGCACTTGAATTTCTAGCCCGTTATACTATTAGTTTTATTTGCAGTTGCGTAGAGTCATGATAGCACTGACTTGACCTCTACAGCTTCGATTGCTGTCGGTATTCACTGTTGCGATGATTTCCCAGGCCGTAGTGGCGAGGCAGTGCACGCGTGCGTGTACTGCAGTCACACAGTTTTAACATTTTAAATGTGGCGAGGCAGTGCATGCGTGCGTGTACTACAGCCAATCGGTTTCGGTGTTTTTAAGTAACTTTTCAATTATTTGAATTGATTTGATTTAAATTGATGATTTTGTTGTAAATTGCCGTTTAGGAAATTTTGATGTTTTTTCTAAATTATCTTTTTAAAAGAAAAAAAAATCCCTTCATCTATCTTCCTTGATAATTTGAACTTGCTGATCTATTGTTTAACACTGTTAAGTGTTATATTTACCGTTATCCGATTTTCTTTGGTAAAAGGGTCGGATAGGTGAATTTATATTTGACTGTCGTCTAATTATTCTTTGGTTATTATTTGCCTCTATGCACTAATAACTGAGTTTGAATTAGACTGACCCGTGTATTATTTTCTTTTGAATGTAATACTCAGGTCAGACCGAGTATTTTACAGCTTGAAGATTTTCAGGCCGCGAAGTTAGAGAGAGAGAGGGATTGCGCTTTAGCTTTCAGGGATTTTGTACTTAAAAGAAATACTCCGTTGTATAAAATTTAAATGCATTGTATAAACTATGATATTTGTATAAAAGAAAAAAAATTCATTTAAGTGAAATATTATTATTCTGTGATCCTGTGGCTGATTCTGTTTAAACTCTATAAACTAAATAGCAATCCGTCATTTTGAACGTTTTCAAGTTGGTTTAATTACCGACTGAGGCGGTCAGAACGGCGGGATGTTACAAGTGGTATTAGTGCTTTGGTTTACACAAGGCTTAGTTTATGGCGTTTAATATGAATAGTTACTAGAATCACTTTAAAGAAAATGTTTTTCAAACCTAAAGAAGTATAAAATTGTTTTTTTTTAAATAAAAGGTATTTTGAAAATTCAAATTTTTCGGACAAATCCCCTTCTCTTTTGTAGCTCTCTAAATTTAGGTTTACGATAGTTTCTCTTCGGTAAGGTCTCCTTAGATTTGAGTTCCGATTGTTCGAAAACCCATTATCGAATTGCTGAGATTTATGGAAAAGTAAAATATAAGTGAAGTGAATTAATGAATTGGTTTAAATCAAATATTTCGAATATCTCCAAAGTAATAACTAGGAAATAAAATGACATGTTAATTTAGTTATAGCCAAGGGGATCATTGAACTATAACTTGGAAATTTGATTCTGAATTCTTTTGAAAATTGATTTCAAATGTTTTGAAGAATGATTTAGTAAATAAATGGATTATAAGTACTTAACTTATAAATGGACTTTTGGTATATAATTGAGTTATATAAATTGAATTGAATTAATAAAGGAGATTTATAAATTGAAGTTTTATAAATAGAAATGGAATTTGTAAAGATTGTTTATAAATTCGAAACCAATTGAATTTGATAAATGAAACATAGAAGTTAATAAAGGAGATATATTCGTGATTTTGGACAGCGAATTATCCTTTAAGTTAAATATTGTGATAGTAAAAGTTGGTTGGGAATTTTATCCACGATTTTGGACAATGGATAATCCTTTAAAATAAATGTGTAGAAACATTGAATTGAATAAATAAGTATATTCACGATTTTGGACAGTGAATATATTATTAAATAAAACGGATATGTTTAAGGGAAGTGATATTATGAAATGAAGTTAATGGTTTAAAATTTTTTTTTGAAATGTATTAATTATCGAATACGTAGATTTCAACATTCATTGTCGAAATAGACGTTTTCGAGAGAAATAAAAGGAAATGGTGGACTATAACACTGTTGTTATAGTAAATGGTTTCCGAAAGGAAATGTTTTATGTAGTATTGGGATTTATATATCTATCTTAAATTCGAATCCCTATACTAGTGATTTTGGGTCGTCGTAACAATGTTTTACGCAACATTCGTTTTGACTCAAATAAATGTGTTTAAAAGAACGCTTTCCTTAAAGAATGAAATATATACTTGATTATGATTTAAGTATATTGAATATTTTTCAAGTGTTGAAAAGAAATGGATTTGTGAATTACTTATTATTAAATAAGTATGGAAATGTTTTTCCAATATGAAGTGAAAGGTTTGAAATTTTATCTTTTAAAGCTAAATTGAAAATGAATATTTGAAATCGATTTGAAAATCGTATATTCATTGATATTTTGGAAATGTAATTTCACTATGGAATTTATAAAAGAAAGGGAAGTGTTTTTGTTTAAGGAAATTGATTTGAAATTTGTTTTCAAAGATTGAAAGGTGAAAAAATGATTTGAAATTTGTTTTCAAATGGTTAAGTGTGGAAAATTATATATATCTTGTAAAGATATTTTTGGGAAATTTGAACCACTAGTTCAATTTGAATCTTTTTTTCAAAAAGATTGAATCTTGAGTTAAATTGAGTTTAAATTCGACCCCAGAAACAATATAAGTTGAGTTTTGAATTTTGGATGGTCGATTTGGATTGTATGCCTAACATTGTGAATTGATGACATATCAATTGATCTCTATTAAATATATATCTGTTGGTGGTGGAGAATTAATTCTCTTAGCTTAACGCCCTTCTCTGAGACGTACGAGCTCAGAGGTTATATATCGGTAGACATCAATTATGTGTTGAGAATTTACGATGTAACGTCAAATCCAAATCGAGTGTGAAGTCGATAATGAATTGAATTATGAATGTGAATTGGGTTTGAGATAACCTTAAAATTCCAAATCGACTTAGAGGAAAATTTTAAATCGGTAATGAGATGGAAAACTCATGAATTCTCTATTTGTTATGGGTATGAGATATTGAGGTTTTCGAAACTTATATATGAGAATGTAGTAAATTCGAAAACCATCAGTTTAGAAAGTGATTGTTATGGAAAACTTATGTAAGTTTACATAGGCATGATATGTACGAAATGTGAAATGAAGTACTATCTATGTATGATATTATGTTTTCTAAACTGAGGATATGGAAAAGTACCTTCCATTTAAAATTTGTGAAGTTTGTTGGAACTCGAGATGAGTGTCCATTTGAAAATTGTAGCTACGTAGAATTCCATTAGTTGGATTGGGCATTTGATTTCCATTAGTTGGATTGGCCATTTGATTTCCATTAGTTGGATTGGCCATTTGATTTCCATTAGTTGGAATGGCCATTTGAATTCCATTAGCTGGAGTGACTAGCGTAATTTGAGGGGCGAGATGCCTACAGTTACAAGCGATTCCACTGGGATAGTGGCGCAACCGCCGGGTAAACTACAATCTAGAAGCCAAAGCGAAATTCGAGGGGCGAGATGCCTATGGTTACAAGCGACTCTACTGGGATAGTAGGGTAACCGCCGTGTGGACCGCGATCTATGGCAACAACCATGGCGAAATTCAAGAGAGATGAGAAATCTACGGTTATAAGCGATTCTACTAGGATAGTAGCGTAACCGTCGGGTAACTGTGATCCATGGGGGAACGTGCTTTCCATATCCATTTTTAAAAGAATTTTTAAAAGTATTTTCACTGGGAATTGAAGCAAGTATATTTAGTACTTGGAGATTTTTAGTCCTGCGCCTGGCCAGCGTATGCCTAATGTCTCTGAGAACGATGATAGACTTGTTAAACTTCGAGTTAGCAAGTATTTTCAAACTTTAAATAGCAAATAAATAATCTGAAATAAAAAATTACATAATTCCAACCTAATAAACTAAGGAAGAAAATTTTTCAAATGTCTTGAAAAGTCCACAGCTTTGGAAAAAATATAATATGCAAATCTCTACATGAAGAATTTCAAGTCTAAATCTGAGTTTTGTAAGTCGAAAATTTTGGTAAAAGACTTTTGCGTCTTGATTGTAGAAATTAATGAAAGAAGCTAGGGAGATAACATAAATGGAATGAATCTTATATTTATTTATTCTAATAAGTTTCAAGCTTAATGAAATTGTGTAGGGTATCAATATCGGTGAGATTTTAACAATCATTCTTCCTAACTTGTAATTTCGGGACGAAATTCTTTTAAGGAGGGAAGATTGTAACGACCCTGAATTTTGAACAATTTAAATTGAAAATATTTAATTAATTTAAATATTTGAATGATGGTTTAAATTGAATTCCTAATATAACTATGAATTTGGCGATTAAATTTAAGAATTTAATTTATTTAAAGTTGAATAAAAATTTGAATCGTCAGTATAAAGCTGATTAAAAAATAATTTAAAGGCTTAGAAAATTCACATTGATAATACTGAAGATAATAGAAGCTTCAGAATTGAATTCGAAAGTGATTCGTACAGTTTTGAAATTTTATCATTTAAATTGAATTAAAAAATAGCCTACCGAGGCACAGTCTCGGAATTTGACGAAACCAATTCCATTGGATCCGTAATATTGAATTATTATCGGATTTCAAATTTCGTATTTATCAGAGTTGTTATGTGAGCATACGACATCTAAACGCGTTGAAGTTTGTGTTGAAAACAAATTGAATTTAAAAAAAATAAAATAATAAATAAAATAAAATAAGAAAAAAAAATATTACAAGATCTCTAGCCAAGATATGATATCTTTTCACCAGCAGCCCAAATCCTATCAGCCGAAATGAAGAAAAACAATATGAATATTGTATAGAGCTAATAAATGCAGCCACCCTCTCTCTGATCTTAGCCACCCTATACCCTGTACGCTCGGCCATCACGTACGATGTCTCCTCTTCTTATTTTCAACCGAGCTTCCTTTTCACTTCATCGTTTACGAAAGAAAATTAAAAATGGCGGCCACGAGTTTCTTCTTCGTCGCAAAAAAAAAAAATACAATTAGGGCTTCTTCGCGTTCGTCTTTGCTTCGTTCGTCTTCACTTCGGTGAAAGGTGAGTGAACCTCACATCTATTTTCATTCTCAGTCGTTCGAGTTTTGTTTCGATGTTGATGATTTTTATCTTTCCTGGTTTGTCTTCTTGTTTTACACGGCTATGATGATTATTGCCGATGATGTTCAAGTGTTATATAGGGTTCGCAGCCCCTGAATTTCGTTCGCACGAAATATATTTCAATTTATCTCTATCGATTGTTTATGCTTGGATGCTTGCGATTTTTCTTTGACTAGCTCATATGCGAATATACTTGATTGCTTGACTGACTTGGTTTAAATTACTTTTCTTTGAAATTGTGATGATAGACTATGTTTCTATGTTTTTCTCTGACTTGATAAGATTGTATCCTTCCACGGCTTGACTCTTCGATGTTTCTTCTATTGACTTCGAACTGGATTTGATTTCTGAATTCAGTTTGGTTTTCACTAAGGCATTTGGTCTGGGGTAGGATTGTTTTGTTGTAGTTGCTTGCACGTAGTAGTTGGTAGTGTGCGCTGATGCTTTAGAGCTGTAGCTTACTCTGGTACTCATGTTGCCATATCGGTTTGTTCAAGTCAATTTGCATATATGCCATTCATTACTGCCTTGAGTCTGATTTATGTCACTGGTTGGTCTGGTGATCACTTATGTACCCCAGTCCGGTACATTAATTGAAATTTCCTCACTGATGTTGTTCACTATAAGCTCGAGTTTGCATATTATTGTGGTTCGTGTATGTTGAGTTTTATTTGAAAATGGTATTGGCCCTTGACCTTGTTTATTTGAAAAAAAAATCCTGGAATTTGGCCTTTATCTTGACATTGTGTGCATTCCAGTTTAGCACTCATGTCTTCATTCAAGTTAACTGTGCGTACCAGGGAATTATATTTTCATAACCATCATGTGTGAGTTCATGCATATGTATGTTGTTACTGTACGATTTTTGTCAGGGCTGTTAGTTCACTGATGTATGAATCTGCGTCTGCATTTGCTAGTGTACTTTACTCGAACTAGCTACTAATCGGGTTTGTTTCATGTGATGTTCATTTGTTGAAATTCCTATGTTCATTTGATGTTGTGTTTCACTTGGCTGTGACTCACTGTTTCACTTGGCTGTGATTCACTCAAGTCTGTTTCATTTTGCCTTGATGCTAGGAGTTTTCATTATGATATTTGTCTGGTCTTCTTCTTTGCTACTTTGTTTCGACCTGCAGTTTTCACACTTTCTTACTATTGCGTTCACTTGCATCAACATTTTTACTAGTTGCAGTGTCACTTCCATACTGCTATGTTGTGTTTGCATTTACTTGCATTCACTCCAGATGTTGTTGACTTCCCTTGAGTATATTGATATATAGTAATAACATTGCATCATTGAGTTGTAGCTTGCACTTTTGTGTTTCCAGTATGGTAGTTGTATATTTTCGCTATGCCCTTGGGTACCTGTGGTGGCTGCATTTTTTTTTTTGCAGTTTGCCCTTGAGTCCAAGTAGTGGCCGCAGTTTCATTTTATATAAAATATCACACTTGTTGAAGTGTGCAGCCATGAGTTGTTTGGAAACTTGTTTCTTGAGTTTACTTGAGTATATTCAAAACAGTTGCTTTTCGACCTTGCCATGTTGCATAGGTTTTGGTGTTGCAGCTGCGTTAAGTCACTGACTTGACCTTTTGCATTTGGTTGAAGTTTGATTTGGGCCTGTTTAATCGCAGTCTACATTTCTGATAGTGGATTTGCACTTGAATTTCTAGCCCGTTATACTATTAGTTTTATTTGCAGTTGCGTTGAGTCACGATAGCACTGACTTGACCACTGCAGCTTCGATTGTTGTCAATATTCACTGTTACGATGATTTCACATGCTGTAGTGGTGAGGCAGTGCACGCGTGCGTGTACTGCAGCCACACAGTTTTAACATTTTAAATGTGGCGAGGCAGTGCACGCGTGCGTGTACTGCAGCCAATCGGTTTCGGTGTTTTTAAGTAACTTTTCAATTATTTGAATTGATTTGATTTAAATTGATGATTTTGTTGTAAATTGCCGTTTAGTAAATTTTGATGTTTTTTCTAAATTATCTTTTTAAAAGAAAAAAAATCCCTTCATCTATCTTCCTTGATAATTTGAACTTGCTGATCTATTGTTTAACACTGTTAAGTGTAATATTTACCATTATCCGATTTTCTTTGTTAAAAGGGTCGAATAGGTGAATTAATATTTGACTTTCGTATAATTGTTCTTTGATTATTATTTGCCTCTATGCTCTAATAACTGAGTTTGAATTAGTCTGACCCGTGTATTATTTTCTTTTGAATGTAATACTCAAGTCAGACCGAGTATTTTATAGCTTGAAGATTTTCAGGCCGCGAAGTTAGAGAGAGAGGGGGATACCGCTTTAGCTTTCAGGGATTTTGTACTTAAAAGAAATACTCCGCTGTATAAAATTAAAATGCATTGTATAAACTCTGATATTTGTATAAAAGAAAAAAAATTCACTTATGTGAAATATTATTATTCTGTGATTCTATGGCTGATTCTGTTTAAACTCTATAAACTAAATAACAATCCATCATTTTGAACGTTTTCAAGTTGGTTTAATTACCGACTGAGGCGGTCAGAACGGCGGGATGTTACAAGTGGTATCAGAGCTTTGGTTTACACAAAGCTTAGTTTATGGCGTTTAATATGAATAGTTACTAGAATGACTTTAAAGAAAATGTTTTTCAAACCTAAAGAAGTATAAAATTGTTTTTTTAAATAAAAGGTATTTTGAAAATTCAAATTTTTTTGGACAAATCCCTTCTCTTTTGTAGCTCTCTAAAGTTAGGTTTGCGATAGTTTCTCTTCGGTAAGGTCTCCTTAGATTTGAGTTCCGATTGTTCGAATACCCAATATCGAATTGTTGAGATTTATGGAAAAGTAAAATATAAGTGAAGTGAATTAATGAATTGGTTTAAATCAAATATTTCGAATATCTCCAAAGTAATAACTGGGAAATAAAATGACATGTTAATTTAGTTATAGCCAAGGGGATCATTGAACTATAACTTGGAAATTTGATTCTGAATTCTTTTGAAAATTAATTTCAAATGTTTTGAAGAATGATTTAGTAAATAAATGGATTATAAGTACTTAACTTATAAATGGACTTTTGGTATATAATTGAGTTATATAAATTGAATTGAATTAATAAAGGTGATTTATAAATTGAAGTTTTATAAATAAAAATGGAATTTGTAAAGATTGTTTATAAATTCGAAACAAATTGAATTTGATAAATGAAACATAGAAGTTATTAAAGGAGATATATTCGTGATTTTGGACAGCGAATTATCCTTTAAGTTAAATATTGTGATAGTAAAAGTTGGTTGGGAACTTTATCCACGATTTTGGACAATGGATAATCCTTTAAAATAAATGTGTAGAAACATTGAATTGAATAAATAAGTATATTCACGATTTTGGACAGTGAATATATTATTAAATAAAATAGATATGTTTTAGGGAAGTGATATTATGAAATGACGTTTATGGTTTAAAGATGTTTTAAAATATATTAAGTATCGAATACATAGATTTCAACATTCATTGTCGAAATAGACGTTTTCGAGAGAAATAAAAGGAAATGGTGAACTATAACACTGTTGTTATAGTAAATGGTTTCCGAAAGGAAATGTTTTATGTAGTATTGGGATTTATATATCTATCTTAAATTCGAATCCCTATACTAGTGATTTTGGGTCGTCGTAACAATGTTTTACGCAACATTCGTTTTGACTCAAATAAATGTGTTTAAAAGAACGCTTTCCTTAAAGAATGAAATATATACTTGATTATGATTTTAGTATATTGAATATTTTTCAAGTGTTGAAAAGAAATGGATTTGTGAATTACTTATTATTAAATAAGTATGGAAATGTTTTTCCAATATGAAGTGAAAGGTTTGAAATTTTATCTTTTAAAGCTAAATTGAAAATGAATATATGAAATCGATTTGAAAATCGTATATTCATTGATATTTTGGAAATGTAATTTCACTATGGAATTTATAAAAGAAAGGGAAGTGTTTTTGTTTAAGGAAATTGATTTGAAATTTGTTTTCAAAGATTGAAAGGTGAAAAAATGATTTGAAATTTGTTTTCAAATGGTTAAGTGTGCAAAATTATATATATCTTGTAAAGATATTTTTGGGAAATTTTGAACGATTAGTTCAATTTGAATCTTTTTTTCAAAAAGATTGAATCTTGAGTTAAATTGAGTTTAACTTCGACCCCAAAAACAATATAAGTTGAGTTTTGAATTTTGGATGGTCGATTTCGATTGTATGCCTAACATTGTGAATTGATGACATATCAATTGATCTCTATTAAATATATATCTGTTGGTGGTGGAGAATTTATTCTCTTAGCTTAACGCCCTTCTCTAAGACGTACGAGCTCAGAGCTTATATATCGGTAGACATCAATTATGTGTTGAAATTTACGATGTAATGTCAAATCCAAATCGAGTGTGAAGTCGATAATGAATTGAATTATGAATGTGAATTGGGTTTGAGATAACCTTAAAATTCCAAATCGACTTAGAGGAAAATTTTAAATCGGTAATGAGATGGAAAACTCATGAATCCTCTATTTGTTATGGGTATGAGATATTGAGGTTTTCGAAACTTATATATGAGAATGTAGTAAATTCGAAAACCATCAGTTTAGAAAGTGATTGTTATGGAAAACTTATGTAAGTTTACATAGGTATGATATGTACGAAATGTGAAATGAAGTACTATCTATGTATGATATTATGTTTTCTAAACTGAGGATATGGAAAAGTACCTTCCATTTAAAATTTGTGAAGGTTGTTGGAACTCGAGATGAGTGTCCATTTGAAAATCGTACCTACGTAGAATTCCATTAGTTGGATTGGCCATTTGATTTCCATTAGTTGGATTGGGCATTTGATTTCCATTGGTTGGATTGGCCATTTGATTTCCATTAGTTGGATTGGCCATTTGATTTCCATTAGTTGGAATGGCCATTTGAATTCCATTAGCTGGAGTGACTAGCGTAATTTGAGGGGCGAGATGCCTACAGTTACAAGCGATTCCACTGGGATAGTGGCGCAACCGCCGGGTAAACTGCAATCTAGAAGCCAAAGTGAAATTCGAGGGGCGAGATGCCTATGGTTACAAGCGACTCTACTGGGATAGTAGCGTAACCGCCGTGTGGACCGCGATCTATGGCAACAACCATGGCGAAATTCAAGAGAGATGAGAAATCTACGGTTACAAGCGATTCTACTAGGATAGTAGCGTAATCGCCGGGTAACTGTGATCCATGGGGGAACGTGCTTTCCATATCCATATTTAAAAAAAAAAATAAAAGTATTTTCACTGGGAATTGAAGCAAGTATATTTAGTACTTGGAGATTTTTAGTCCTGCGCCTGGCCAGCGTATGCCTAATGTCTGTGAGAACGATGATAGACTTGTTAAACTTGGAGTTAGCAAGTATTTTCAAACTTTGAATAGCAAATCAATAATCTGAAATAAAAAATTACATAATTCCAACCTAATAAACTAAGGAAGAAGATATTTCAAATGTCTTGAAAAGTCCACAGCTTTGGAAAAAATATAATATGCAAATCTCTAACATGAAGAATTTCAAGTCTAAATCTGAGTTTTGTAAGTCGAAAATTTTGGTAAAAGACTTTTGCGTCTTGATTGTAGAAATTAATGAACAAAGCCAGGGAGATAACATAAATGGAATGAATCCTATATTTATTTATTTTTAATAAGTTTCAAGCTTGATGAAATTGTGTAGGGTATCAATATCGGTGAGCTTTTAACAATCATTTTTCCTAACTTGTAATTTCGGGATGAAATTCTTTTAAGGAGGGAAGATTGTAACGACCCTGAATTTTGAACAATTTAAATTGAAAATATTTAATTAATTTAAATATTTGAATGATGGTTTAAATTGAATTCCTAATATAACTATGAATTTGGCGATTAAATTTTAGAATTTAATCTATTTAAAGTTGAATAAAAATTTGAATCGTCAGTATAAAGCTGATTAAAAAATAATTTAAAGGCTTAGAAAATTCACATTGATAATACTGAAGATAATAGAAGCTTCAGAATTGAATTCGAAAGTGATTCGTACAGTTTTGAAATTTTATCGTTTAAATTGAATTTAAAAATAACCTTCCGAGGCACAGTCTCGGAATTTGACGAAACCAATTCATCCGTAATATTTAATTATTATCGGATTTCAAATTTCCTATTTATCAGAGTTGTTATGTGAGCATACGACACCTAAACGCGTTGAAGTTTGTGTTGAAAACAAATTGAATTTAAAAAAAAAGAAAAAAATAATAATAAATAAAATAAAATAAGAAAAAAATATATTACAAGATCTCTAGCCAAGATATGATATCTTTTCACCAGCAGCCCAAATCCTATCTGCCGAAATGAAGAAAAACAATATGAATATTGTAAAGAGCTAATAAATGCAGCCACCCTCTCTCTGATCTTAGCCACCCTATACGCTGTACGCTCGGCCATCACGTACGATGTCTCCTCTTCTTATTTTCAACCGAGCTTCCTTTTCACTTCATCGTTCACGAAAGAAAATTAAAAATGGCGGCCACGAGTTTCTTCTTCGTCCCAAAAAAAAACAATTAGGGCTTCTTCGCGTTCGTCTTTGTTTCGTTCGTCTTCACTTCGGTGAAAGGTGAGTGACCCTCACATCTATTTTCATTCTCAGTCGTTCGAGTTTTTTTTCGATGTTGATGATTTTTATCTTTCCTGGTTCGTCTTCTTGTTTTACACGGCTGTGATGATTATTGCCGATGATGTTCAAGTGTTATATAGGGTTCGCAGCCCCTAAATTTCATTCGCACGAAATATATTTCAATTTATCTCTGTCGATTGTTTATGCTTGGATGCTTGCGATTTTTCTTTGACTAGCTCATATGCGAATATACTTGATTGCTTGATTGACTTGGTTTAAAATACTTGGCTTTGATATTGTGATGATAGACTATGTTTCTATGTTTTTCTCTGACTTGATAAGATTGTATCCTTCCACGGCTTGACTCTCCGATGTTTCTTCTATTGACTTCGAACTGGATTTGATTTTTGAATTCAGTTTGGTTTTCATTAAGGCATTTGGTCTGGGGTAGGATTGTTTTGTTGTAGTTGCTTGCATGTAGTAGTTGGTAGTGTGCACTGATGCTTTAGAGCTATAGCTTACTCTGGTACTCATGTTGCCATATTGGTTTGTTTAAGTCAATTTGCATATATGCCATTCATTACTACCTTGAGTCTGATTTATGTCACTGGTTGGTCTGGTGATCACTTATGTACCCCAGTCTAGTACATTACTTGAACTTGCCTCACTGATGTTGTTCACTATAAGCTCGAGTTTGCATATTATTGTGGTTCATGTATGTTGAGTTTTATTTGAAAATGATATTGGCCCTTGACCTTGTTTATTTGAGAGAAAAAAATTCCTGGAATTTGGCCATTATCTTGACATTGTGTGCATTCCAGTTTAGCACTCATGTCTTCATTCAAGTTAACTGTGCATACTAGGGCATTATATTTTCACAACCGTCATGTGTGAGTTCATGCATATGTATGTAGTTACTGTACGATTTTTGTCAGGGCTGTTAGTTCACTGATGTGTGAATTTTACTGTCTCTGCATTTGCTAGTGTACTTTACTCGAACTAGCTACTGATCGTGTTTGTTTCATGTGATGTTCATTTGTTGAAATTCCTATGTTCATTTGATGTTGTGTTTCACTTGGCTGTGACTCACTGTTTCACTTGGCTGTGATTCACTCAAGTCTGTTTCATTTTGCCTTGATGCTGGGAGTTTTCATTATGATATTTGTCTGGTCTTCTTCTTTGCTACTTTGTTTCGACCTACAATATTCACACTTTCATACTATTGCGTTCACTTGCATCTACATTTTTACTAGTTGCAGTGTCACTTCCATACTGCTATTTTGTGTTTGCATTTTCTTGCATTCACTCCAGATGTTTTTGACTTCCCTTGAGTATATTGATATATATTAATAGCATTGCATCATTGAGTTGTAGCTTGCACTTTTGTGTTTCCAGTATGGTAGATGTATATTTTTGCTATGCCCTTGGATACCTGTGGTGGCTGCATTTTTGTTGCAGTTTGCCCTTGAGTCCAAGTAGTGGCCGCAGTTTCATTTTATATAAAATATCACACTTGTTGAAGTGTGCAACCATGAGTTGTTTGGAAACTTGTTTCGTGAGTTTACTTGAGTATATGCAAAACGGTTGCATTTCGACCTTGTCATGTTGCATAGGTTTTGTTGTTGCAGCTGCATTGGGTCACTGACTTGACCTTTTGCATTTGGTTGAAGTTTGTTGTTGCAGCTGCATTGGGTCACTGACTTGACCTTTTGCATTTGGTTGAAGTTTGATTTGGGCCTGTTTAATCGCAGTCTACATTTCTGATAGTGGATTTGCACTTGAATTTCTAGCCCGTTATACTATTAGTTTTATTTGCAGTTGCGTTGAGTCACGATAGCACTGACTTGACCTCTGCAGCTTCGATTGCTGTCAGTATTCACTGTTGTGATGATTTCACATGCCGTAGTGGCGAGGCAGTGCACGCATGCGTGTACTGCATTCACACAGTTTTAACATTTTAAATGTGGCGAGGCAGTGCACGCGTGCGTGTACTGCAGCCACTCGGTTTCTATGTTTTTAAGTAACTATTCAATTGTTTGAATTGATTTGTTTTAAATTAATGATTTTCTTGTAAATTGCCGTTTAGGAAATTTTGTTGTTTTTTCTAAATTATCTTTTTAAAAGAAAAAAAATCCCTTCATCTATCTTCCTTGATAATTTGAACTTGCTGATCTATTGTTTAACACTGTTAAGTGTTATATTTACCGTTATCCGATTTTCTTTGTTAAAAGGGTCGGATAGGTGACTGTCGTCTAATTGTTCTTTGATTATTATTTGCCTCTATGCACTAATAACTGAATTTGAATTAGACTGACCCGTGTATTATTTTCTTTTGAATGTAACACTCGGGTCAGACCGAGTATTTTGCAGCTTGAAGATTTTCAGGACGCGAAGTTAGAGAGAGAGGGGGATACCACTTTAGCTTTCAGGGATTTTGTACTTAAAAGAAATACTCCTCTGTATAAAATTTAAATGCATTGTATAAACTCTGATATTTGTATAAAAGAAAAAAATTCATTTATGTGAAATATTATTATTCTGTGATTCTGTGGCTGATTCTGTTTAAACTCTATAAACTAAATAACAATCCGTCATTTTGAACGTTTTCAAGTTGGTTTATTTACCGACTGAGGCGGTCAGAACGGCGGGATGTTACAATAACTGTCCAAGCGGAATATAGGTAGACTCTGATATATGTATTTTAAAAGTTTTCCACTCTAAAAATATTGTTCAATATTATATAATATTCCATTCGTGTGAGATTCACTTCTTTCTTATTTTTACTCTTTATGTTCTGACTTTTCATTCCATTTGAGTTCGACATGTATGGTTTATTGTCAACTTAAAGGGTACAGAAAAACGGGCGTGACATCCTTCCTAAGATTTTCCTTATCCAGAACACAAATTTGCCCATTCAACCGCAATACTCCACGATTGTCTAGTTCGAAGCTTAAATTCTGCGCTTTATATATATTCTCAATAATCTCCTTTAGCAATCGATCTGCTTTTTTCTTGCTGGTAATTCTTTCCAGAGGAGTTGAGGTTACTACCAAATAAGAAATAAAACCATTCTTCTTACTCAACAAATCTTCTACTAGTTGGTTTTCCTGGGTGTATATAAAATATCTAGATCATAGGATGTGAGAAATTCTAAACAACATTGCTGCCTCATGTTTAATCTTTCTAAGTAAAAAGATACTTTAAATATTTATGATCCGCAAAGAGCTCAAACTTTTCACCTAATTAAAAGAGGGAATTTTATTCACTAAGGTCAATTCAAAGTTCTACTGAAATAAACTATGAAATATTCTTACCTAGCAAATAATGCCACCATATTTTTAATGCGAGCATCATGGCTAATAATTCTAAGTCATGTTTTGCATAATTCTTCTCATGAGTTATATAATGGAAATTTTGTATAACTTTAGTCTGAGAGAAATGTTTAAAAAGAATTTTTTAATCTAAATCCTGGAATTTATAAAACAATTCCAAAGGAATCTTTGAGAAATGAAATAGTTATACCTTTGAAATGTTTAAAAAATAGAAAATAGATTGGGAAGTAAAATTTGAAGTGAAATGCATTTTCTTTGGGATAATTAGGAGGAAATTCTTTCGATTAGTTTTGTGATAATTTGAATAATCTTCTAAGTGACGATCAGATGTTTGCTTAAACAAACTTATGAAAACATAGTAAAGTATTCTGGTTTATCATTGTGCGATCAGAATAAGTTCAAAATTCGAATAAGTCCAAAGTAATATTTTGATAAATAAATTGTTTGAAGTTATTATATATAAAAATATATGAAGTATGCTTTCAAAGGCAGGTTTTAAACTAAAATCGGGCATCTAATTTTTAAGTTCCCTCAAACGGTAATTGGTTTTTAAAGCAAAAGGTATTAGTAATAAGAGATTGTTTGGATAAATAAGATTTTTCTTTAGATAAGATAAGGGATAAATTAGAAACAAGTAAATTGCGTTAAACTAATAACGAAAGTTTTGATAAACATTGTTTTTATTAAAACCATATAATTGTTTGAAACATCTAAGTAGTATGAACTACTTGTTGGTCGAGTCAACCCATAAATGTTAATTTTTTTGTAACATTTTAAATTAAAAAGGTTAATAGGATGACTCGATTTTAAGAAAATCGAAATTTGATTTGATTTCCATCTAGATCTTTGAAAAAGTTAAAAAAAATTATATGTACTCTCATGATATAAAAAAATATTATGTAAGTAAATAAAGGGAATAGATTATGATTTGATGTTTTATAAATAAATAACTTTATAAAATATTTCGAAAATTTAGATGAGAATTTACGAAATAATTCATAAATAATTTTATTATTGAATAGAATACTAAGTGAAAATATACGTGAATTAGAAATAAATATAATTATGAAACTAATAAAATATAGAATATAACTTTCAATCTTGTCCGAGTGAATTTGGTAATATTCTAAGCAACAACCAAAGGCTAGTGAGCAAAATGGAACGCTTAGATAATTATCTATATTTATGGACAATCAAGAAAGTTTTGAACCTATGTTAAAATTTGTTTATTGTTCATTTGATATTTTAAAACTGTAACAACCTGAAATTTTGGCTATAGTAATTAATTAACGAGTGAATTAAATAATAAAATAACTTTGTGAAATTATCAGAATCGAGCCATGAGAGTTGCACTATTATGTCCGTGGTAATTTTTTGGTCAATTTCGATATATATATGTTGTCAAAATCCAAGCTAGAACGAAGAAGGTACGAAATAAACAAAAATTCAAAAAATAAGAAGAAAAAATATAAGAGGGTCAGGTCGACCATAGAGTCGACCCTCCCCTTGTCTAGATCGAGCTATGCATATGTTGGTGGACAGGTAGGTCGACATGCATTGATTCTTTTACATAACTTCGCCCAGTTGGATTCAAACACAACATTTTGCCATTTCTATTCCATCCCATGCATTCGGGCGTCCATCGATGGTTCCCATCAAGCCTATGACGTGGTTGCACTAGATTTATTTTCCAAATCCAACTTTCCGAGATCCACAAGTGACACTATAATTAAGACCCTAGACCTAGCTTGTGACGTCCCACCTCTATGCTCACAATAACAAAGGTTATTATAAGGAATAACATCTCCTATTGCGAAGAATAAGGCTTGTTAGAAGCGACCATCCGTAAGTTATGCCCAAGAAAAGTATTGATTACATTGATAGGAGTTGTATAAATTACTCCCAAAGATATATATTCAATCCAAATCCAAAACGAAACTACAATGGCTTAAGGAAAATTCAAAACAACTCATAATAACAACAACACTGATAGTATAATCACATCAGAACAGAAATATCAGATATATAGCGGAAGACAAGTCTGGAATACATGCTACAACAATCTATAGTTCCCATGAACCAAATACACATATACATTGACAACAACATAAGTCGAGAGTCAATAAACCAAAAGAACTCCTTGAAGGCTAGACAAAAGATGATGAGAATCCCAAAAGCTAAAGCTGCTACAGAATCAAAGATAGAGATCACCATGAAATAACTCGGTCTGACCCGAGTATTATATAAAAGAAAATAATAAATAGATCAGTCAAATTTATTCTTAGAAATAAGTGTATGGTAAATAACACTTAAACAAATAAATATAGTATCGAATGAGACTATATAACATAAATAATCAACATGGTTTAAATGAAGAAATCTCCGTTTAAACTCTATCAAAATCAGTTTTTCAAATTCACAATTGAATTTAAAACAACAATACGCAAATTTATAATCTTAGATGAGACTATACACAAACTCAACTTTCCAATTCATAATTGAATTCAAAGCAGCAATTCATAAAATCCAGAAATCAAAATAGATAACTAGAAAATCATTGGTCGCAAAATCTAGGAATCAAAATAAGATAACTAGAAAAATCAGCATAAAAATGGATCGATCCCAGCAGATGGCGAGTTTTAGCTACGCCGCACGTGCATCTCAGATGGCCGAAGCCTACCAAGTACTATAAATTTTGGCGCCCATCAGATGACCCGAAGGTCCGAAGAGTGACCCAAAGGTCTAGTATCGGTAATTGACCCGAAGGTCCATCAGATGACCCGAAGGTCCAGCAGAGCGGCTCGAAAGCCCAACAAAATCATCAAAATCATCAAATAGCAGATGTTTCAACTAACGAGTCCGGTATTAACCGAAATAGTAAGAGTGTGGTTCCATACTCCGCACTTTTCTAAATCGTTTGAATCTCTTCATCGTTTCTTTGAAAGTGCAAAATTGTGTATTTTAAATAAATATCATTTTACGTTCTCAAATGGACAAGTCCGGAATTAAGCGAATCAGTAAAAGTGAGGGTTCATAGTCCTCAACTTTGCTGAAGCGTTTAAATCGCTTCCTCATTCTTTTGAAAGCGCAGACTGTAAAATTTTTGAAAACGATTTTATTTTAAAATGATTTTTAAAACACATGATTAAAACAGTAACATCTGTAGAAATTTCGACAAGGAAATTGCACTTCTTAAAACACCGTTAAAAATGGATACTAAATCAGTGTTGTGGGCTAACCGCTTGAAAAGTCACTTTAAATTAAAGGTTACTGACGTTAAAATAAAAGTGAATTTTCTTTCATCAAAAATGTCAACAAAACACTGCGCTTCAAAATATAGCACCGGTGTAAAATTTTCGTTATAAAAATAATAGTAATAAAATACGTTTTTAAAACGCAACGCCGGTTCACTGCAAATTATAAACTTGTGAATAAAAATTTAAGTAAACTAGCCATATACTTTTGTGCATGGACCGATTGAAATAAGCAAATAAAATAAGTGATCCGGAAATAGTATATGCGTATGAAAGACACACCTACTAAATTGGCAAAGCACATATATGAAATTTCACAATATGACAACCTGGAATGCAACTGTCTCAAGGTAATTGCACTACCTCAAAGCAAGTAGCAAGACTGCATACATGCACGCAAGAGATTGAAATATCAAATAACCAGGCTCTGGTGACGTGTCATTATGCATGCACGCCAATTAAATATAAAAGCAGTGAATTTGACTCAACAAATTTTGCACACATGTAACCATTACACGCACAATACTCCAACTGACATGCATAACAAAGTTTTAAAACATTTTCTTGTCCAAATGAAAGGCATGTGCTGGAATTTTGGTGATCTACTAATATGCTTCACTTACTCTCCTACCTGAGCCAGAATAAATTGGAGATAGCCACACACAACGACTACTACACACGAAAATGAAGTGAAAATAAATGAAGGACAGGCACGGTTATTTGATGGCATGTTACAAAGGAGAAATAGATGCTAAAACTTATCCTAGTTAAATGCAACATACTAAAAGACCCACTGCAGTTCCCAAGCACGCAAAGAAGGAACACACTAACAATAGGTCTGGTTAAATTTCTTAAGGACTGAGCATATGGAATTCATACCGTAATGACGTACAACAGAGAAAAATGAAGATGCCTGCACTTGCGCTGACATTTACTCTTACACTTGCGTTTTCTAGTGAAAGTGAAGAGAAGTTATGCAAATACAACTAGGTAATATCTGATGAGTATTAGAGACGTGAGCTTTAAAAACTCACCTGAATTGCTCTAAAAATAGCTATTGCTCAGATTCAATCTTGGAGTTGCCATAAAAATCTCTCAGAGCTCTGTGTTTGAGCGAAACATGATGCAGGGTAGTATTATTTCCTTTTTTTCAATAGGTATAAGTCAAAGAAAATGTGTATTGAAAAGTGTTTTATACCATTTCATTAAATGCAAGCGTACTTTGAACTATTGAACACGACTACATTTGATAGCCAGTGTCAGTTGTAATTTGAAAATAAGAGAATAAAATTCAAAATGTTCACACTTTGTTTTGTATTTTCTGTTGAAGCACTTGCTTTGCTACAAGAATGTGTACATTTTCTTTCACTACTAGAATTTAATGACAGTAATGCAATTGTATAGATTTTTCTTCATTCCATATATGTCTCGACGGTGTAAATGTTCTGCAAATGTGAAAATGCCAACCCAAAAATGTGTTGAGAACGATGGTACACTTTGCAATTTTTAGACCATTAATGTAATCCAACACTTGCTTCTTATAAAAAAGAATGTGACAGTAGTTTATAAATTTGCTTCTTTGAAAAATGTAGTGACAACAACATGAAGGTGAATAAAAGTGTAACGCAATTCAACCGACTTGGCAACAAATTTTTTTTTCAAATTTTAATTTAAAAAATCTTATTTAAAATATTCACCCCGACAGTAATTCAAAAATTATGGTCGTTACAGATTTTTAAAAAAATACTTATTACGACGGTACTAAAATCACGGTCGTTACAGACTCCCACTTATAAAAATTGCGTTCCCGCAATTTTCATACTATAAGCAGTCGATAACTTAAATAATTCATCCCAACAAAGATTCAAAATAGAAAAGATGAATAAGAATGCTCACCCCCACCCGGAGAGGAGAGAAAACCGAGATAAGAACGCTCGATGAATTCTTTGGTTTCCGAAGTGCAATCCTTGGGGTTTGCGGACCATTGAATCTTCACGAGCGGAACTTCTTTGTTCCGAAGTCGTTTAACCTCCGTAGCGAGCACACGAATAGGATTTTGCACAATAGACAAGTCGGGTGAGATCTCAAGATCTTGCAACATATGATGATCAATAATAGAATCTGAATCTCGTAGGCATCGATGAAGCTGAGATATATGAAATACGTAATGAATTCACGAAAACTGAACAGGTAGCGATACACGATAAGCAACCGGGCCAATGCGTTCCGTAATAGGAAACGATCCAATATAACGAGTAGCCAATTTCCCGGAGCTAGTAAAACGCACTACGCCCTTCATCGAGGATACACGAATGAATACAAGATCGCCAACAGAAAATTCCAAAGGCTTCCTACGATGATTGGCATAAGATTTCTACCTATTCTGAGCCTCTTTCATACTTTGTCTAATAATACCCATCCTCTCCGAAGAATCACGAATATAATCGGGGTCGAGAACCAACTTTTCCCCGATTCCAACCAACAAGATGGTGATCGAAATGGCCTTCCGTAAAGAGATTCGAAGGGAGCCATACCGATATTGGATTGAAAACTGTTGTTATAAGAGAATTCAACAAGAGATAAGTGGTCTTCCCAACTACCACCAAAATTAAGAATGCAAGCTCGAAGGAGATCCTCTAAAACCTGATTCGCCCTTTTTAGTCTGACCATCAGATTGTGGATGATAAGCTGTACTGAGATTGAGCATAGTGCCCAAAGCTTTCTAAAGGATCTGCCAGAAACCACTAGTTAAAAGCGGATCTTTGTCACTAAGAATAGAACTAGGCACTCCATGAAGTCGAACGACTTCTTTAATAAACAGCTCAGCCAACAATGGAGCAGTCCAATTGGACTTGATAGGAATAAAATGCGCTGATTTAGTCAATCTGTCAACAATCACCAAAATACTAGTATGGCTCGACCTCGAACGAGGTAGACCATCAATGAAGTCCATGGAAATCTGATCCCATTTCCATAATGGAATCTCAAGAGGCTGCAAAAGACCACAGGGACGCTGGTGTTCTGCTTTAACAAGTCATGCAATGACATACATAACTTGCAATATCACGCTTCGTACCCTCCCAATAGTATAAGTGTTTCATATCAGCATACATCTTACTACTACCCAGAAGGATAGTATACGTAGAACGATGACAGTCCTCAAGAATGTCATTTCTAAGATTAGAAATATCAGGCACGATCAATCTACCCTTCTTTCGAATACAACCACGAATATCAATAACGAAATCCTTAAGATCATCACTGCGGGATTCCTATTTACAACTCCGAATAAGATAAGCTATATGTGGATCTTGTTTCTGGGCATCGGCAACACGATCTAACAAACTAGGACGAGCTTCCATGCTAAATAAAAGCACGAGAAAATCAGAAACTGAAGGACGGTCTTAATATCACAAGGAGATAAAGCTTCCAAAATATTCCACTCTGCTAGCATCATGGAAACAACAACCTGCTGCTTGCGACTAAGCGCATCAGCAACTCTATTACCCTTACAAGGGGTATACTGAATATCGAAATCATATGCAGCAAGAAATTCGAGCCAACGCTGTTGCCTCATATTAAGCTCTTTCTGAGTAAATAAATACTTCAGAGATTCGTGATCAGTGAAGAGAATAAAATGGTCGCCCAACAAATAATGTCACCAAATCTTTAGAGCAAAGACTATAGCGGCTAACTCTAAATCATAGGCAGCATAACGAATCTCGTTAGGCTTTAGTTGTCTAGAAGCATAGGCAACTACTCTATCTTTTTGCATAAGAACAACACCGAGTCCATAACCACTGGCATCGGTATAAACAACAAGATCACGATTCCCTTCGGGAACCACTAAGATAGGAGCTTGAGTAAGGAGATCTTTTAACTTCAAGAAAGAATTTTCACACTTATCCGACCAAATAAACGGAACAACTTTTCTCGTAAGAGTGGTAAGTGGTAAAACAATACAAGAAAAGTCCTTAATAAACTGGCTATAATAACCCGCTAATCCAAGGAAACTATGGATCTCAGTAACAGTCTCGGGCCTCTTACAATTCTGAATAGATTCGATCTTGGCAGGATCGACGGAGATACCAACGGAAGAAACAATGTGACCGAGAATCTTCACCCTATTCTCCCAGAAGTGACACTTGGAGAATTTGGCATAAAGCTAATGCTGACGAAGAGTGCTCAAAAAAATCTCCAAATGTTGAATATGATCGGCTTCAGATTTGGAATAAATAAGAATTTCATCAATGAAAACCAAGACGAACTTATCGAGATATTCCCGGAATATCCGATTCATAAGATATATAAAATATGCTGGAGCGTTCGTCGAACCGAATGGCATAACAAGCCATTTGTATGAACCATAATGAGTACGGAATGCGGTGAAAGGAATGTTATCTTCCGCCACTCGTAACTAATGAAAACCGATAACAAGATCGAGTTGGGATAACAGTTTAGCGTCACTCAGTTGATCGAACATGTCATCGATCCTATGTAATTGATACCTATTTTCGATAGTAAATTTGTTAAGCTTGTGATAATCAATGCAAAGCCTAAGAGTACCATCTGGCTTATTAACGAAGACAATGGTGGCGCCCCAAAGAGACGAGCTAGAACGGATAAAATGCTTGGCTTCCAACTCAGATAATTGTTGCTTGATTTCCTCATTTTCCTTAGCAGACATCATCGTGGGAGGACGACTGACAGGATGTGCACCAGAGATAAGATCAATATGAAACTCAATTGCCCTTTTCGGCGGCAAACTAGAAATAGGTTCGAAAACATCTGAAAAATCACAAACAACCGGAATATTAGCAATGATATTCTCCGATTCGAAGGATATCATAAGAGCACTAGAAGCATGATCCATGTCTCGAAATACAATAGATAACTGCTCGCTAGCATCGGGATGCTTGAGATACAAAGTTCTTTCGGTACGTAGAATTTGAACTCCATAACGAACGAGCCAATCCATGCCCAATATCATATCAAAACCAAGATGATCCATAACATGCAGATTCGCATGAAAGGTAAAATCACAAAGAATAATCTCAACATCAACACACAACAAGCCAAGAGTAGCGGATCCACCAATAGGATTTACGATCCTCAAAGGGTCGCAAAGAGTAACAACATCCAAATGAATAATATCAACAAGCTCCTTTGATACGAATGAATGCTATGCACCCGTGTCGAAAAGAACTCTAATAGAACGACCATGAAATAAAATAAAACCTTCCAAAACAGAAGGAGTAATACCTTTGGGTTAAGAAGAAACACCAGAAGCTTTAGCAACATTAAGCTTCCCAGATTTGAGACCCCTAGAAGCAGTAGGAAAATAAAAAATCCAATGACCCTCTTTCTTTTAGTAGCGGCAAATGCGAGGCTTAGGATGATTACAGTAAAAAATGATCCAACGAACCACAATTATAGCGCGCCCTCTGGACAGAAGGTACACTACTAGGCTGAGAACTAGAGGTAGCTTGCTTCTTCTTCTTCTTCTTCGGATTAGAAGAATTAGGCTTATGAAATGGAAACCTCTTCTTGTTGGGGTTCTTAGAAACCTCAACATCATCACAACTATCACGTTCCTTTTCAACAGCTTCAAGACAAAGAGCCGAATGAACAAGCTCCACAAAAGAGAGCTTAAGCTGAAGCAAAAGAACTTTCTTCAAATAATTCTTCAAACCATCAACAAAACGAAGATTCTTCTTACGCGGAGTGTTAATGAACTCAACTCCGTATTTGGATAAGGCCACAAAAGATGCAACATAATCAGAAATAGATGACTTTCCTTGCTTCAACTCAAGCAAACTACGAGCAAGATTAGCCTTTTTCGATTGAAGAACGGACTTAAGTTCGAATCGTTCCTTGAACCGAACCCAAGAGAGAGCAGACTCATCAACATCCGCAATAAAAATATCATACCAATCAAGCGTACGCTCTTGCAACATAACAGATGCCACGAGAACGCGTTGGTGATCGGAAAGATCCATTTGAGAAAATATGCACTCACAAATGCGCAGCCTAGTCTGAACCTCCACAACACTTTTCGAATCCTTGAAAGGCTAACCTCCAAGGTGGGAATAGTCACTACACATGCGAGCGAAGGCAGACTTCTGAGTAGGAGCTGCAGGAGTTGTAATAGGAGGCTGAGTACCCCGAAATAGCTTCATAAACTGATCAGCTGACATATAGACTTCATCCGGATGAGAACTACTAGACGGGCTTGCAGAAGAACGCTTCCCTCAACCTCTTCCAGCCATGGGCTGAGAGACAAGAGAAGGTAAGGATTAGTTAAAACAACACAATTGATAAGAAATTTAACAAATGGAATACTACGGAATGTATATAATTTTATTCCTAGATGTACTCCACATGTTAAAGTGGAAAGAATATATTAGAAAGGCACGAATAAACCCCGAATAGTTGTAACACATGTTCCATTCTGCTTCTGTTCTGTGTATATTATAATTTGTTCTAAATTTCAGGTTTGATACCAAGCTGTGACGCCCCACCTCTATTATCACAATAACAAAGGTTATTATAAGGAACAACGTCTCCTATTGCGAAGAATAAGGCTTGTTAAAAGCGACCATCCGTAAGTTACGCCTTAGACAAGTATTGATTACATCGATAGGAGTTGTATAAATTACTCCCAAAGATATATATTTAATCCAAATCTAAAACGAAACTATAGTGGCTTAAGGAAAATTCAAAACAACTCATAATAACAACAAACTGATAGTATAATCACATCAGATCAGAAATATCAGATATATAGCGAATGACAAATCTGGAATACATGCTACAACAATCTATAGTTCCCATGAATCAAATACGCATATACATGGACAACAACATACATAAGTCGAGAATCAATAAACCAAAAGAACTCCTCGAAGACTAGGCAAAAGATGATGCGAATCCCAAAAGCTGAAGCTGCTACAGAGTCAAAGATAGAGATCACCCTGAAATAACTCGGTCCGGCCCGAGTATTTTTTAAAAGAAAATAATAAACGGATCAGGCTAATTTATTCTCAGAAATAAGTGTATGGTAAACAACACTTAAACAAATAATTATAGTCTCGAATGAGACTATACAACATAAATAATCAGCATGGTTTAAATGAAGAAATCTCCATTTAAACTCCATCAAAATCAGTTTTTCAAATTCTCAATTGAATTTAAAATAGCAATAGCAAATTTATAATCTCATATGACACTATACACAAACTCAACTTCCAAACTCATAATTGAATTCAAAGCAGCAATTCACAAAATCTTGAAATTAGAATAGATAGTGTAACGACCCGGAAAATTTTAACAATTTTAATTGATTCTATAACGTATTTAATTGAATATTTGTGAAATCTTATAATAATTGAATTTTTAAATAAAATGTTTATATATTTAGAATACGTATATTTAAATATAGCAGATTGTAAGTTTCAAATAATTTTATGGAAGTTTATTTAATTGAGAAAACGTGCTGTCCAATTCAAGCTATTAGTTGCTTTAATTGATTTCTGAATCAGTGCGTAACGGTTTCTTTTTACTACTGTTAAAGATTTCTATTGCTTAATACTTTTCCAATCCAGGTAGACTTTTCCATTCGTAACCATTAATAAATTTGAGATCATCGACCTTGCTTTTATTATTCCTTGTAGTTTCGTGCACTGACTTTACCTTTCCCACTACCCATAATTTTCTCTATACGTTTCTTTTGCAATTGAAACGTATATTTATATTTATGGTGGTGCGTTTATTCTAGTCTCTCTTTATTTTTGTTTTTAATGCTTGAAAGAATCTCAAATCATCAAGCTAGTAGCATCCGTTCCTTCTCTCGCTTTCATAAGGCCTATAATATATAAACCACTTGCTTATAGATCCGAACACAGCTTTGTCATCAAATTTAATGTGCCTTCCTCTCCCTATTATTTCGGTTCCAACCTTCCTAGTAAATGGCTTTAATAAATTTTGGCTAAATCATAGCTACGGACTTTTCAAATTTCTTTCATTTTATATTTATTTCCAATTCCTTCATTGCTTCAAAAATTTTAACGTGCCTAATCATCTGAGCATGTATATTTAATGTAAGCAAACCTTTCCTTGGAAAGCTATTGCTCACAAAAATTTCCTGATTTCTTTCCTTTTATCCATTTTTATATCCTTGACTTTCAAAACTCATTATGTGATGTACAAACAAACAAAAATTTATTGCTTTAAGTGTATAGCTAAATCAACTATTGACCGTTACAATTACTTTTTTTTTTTCATTTCAATTTATTACTTAAATAACGTTTTGATGAATTAATGGATAGCTTTACGTTTCTTTTTCTTTTGAAAACTTTATATTTATAGTGTACGTTTCTTTTGCATTTCAAAAATTTGGAACATGCTGGCCCATTTAAGCCATTAATTGTTTTAATTATTTTTCTTCATCAACATATAACCATTGCTTTTTATTATTCTAGTATTTACATCCATACTTTAATCTCTGCTGTTCCATTTATTTCATTTGAAATCTAAATTTATTTAGCATTCATTTATACGCCTCTTTCTCTTCCCTCTTTTACCTCTTTATTTCTGTGTTTCTAGGAATATACATATATTGTATAACATAGATTGCATCTTCTTTTCTCTCTGTAGGCTATTCGTTGCCCTCAAATTAATATGAAAAGAGGAGAGAGCTTTGTAAATATTATATAAAGTCATATAGCATGTTCACATATCAGATGCAGACCTACCTTTATATTTAAGAAACTAGCATTTTCTCTGTTGCCTGAAGAATGCCCTTCGCCATGTCATGTTGCTTGAATCACGCATGCATTCTTCCTTTAAAAATCACCTGTTCTCATCTCCCCTCCATCTTTTCTTATTTCTTCCAAACCTGAGCATGAGCTCTCTCTTTTCCTTGGCCTGCCTCCTCCCCATGGCCGCATGCATTAGTTGGCAAACACATTTCCACCCTGGTTTTTAAAAGTAAGTACGCATTTTATTTGATATAAGTCTATTTTATATATTAAGAACAGTATAGATTGTGCATAAGTTTTGTTTTATATGTTTACTACAACTATGGGGATTTTGAATTCCCTAACAGTTGAACTTTAAAAATAGTAATATATTTCGTAATAGTATATATATGATAATTGTTATATTTATAAACGTGTATATAAATATTTAACATCTGTTCATATATAATGGTTATTATATATTTATACTGTATTATGTATATTATTTTAAGATTTTACTGTATATAGTTTTTTACTTTTGTTAGCATATAGTTATCGTACGGCTTTTAGATACGTATGTTTTACTAACTAGTTGATAAGTTAAATATATATATATATATATATATATATATATATATACGCGTTTTATTTTACTATTGATAGCTTACGGTATATATGGTATAAGTTTGGTAGCCTTCTATTAATATACGTACTTTTATATGTTTTATATATTTGGTTATAACAGTTTCAACTATAATAAAATATGTTATTTTATTAGCTTTCATATGTTAGATATAAAATATAGTATTTTAATTTTCGTTACTGTTTTGGTATATATATTATATAAAATTGGTGGGTACAAGTTTGATAGGTCAATTTATAATATATATATTTTTATGATTGTTTTAGTATTTTAGAGTCTACCGTACTATATTTTATTTTATTTTCAACAATTTACATAAGTTATATTTAAATGTAGGTATATATATAAATTTTCTATGGTAGTTTTACAGTATAAGTTATATCAATATTTTATAATTTCAACAGTATATGCTTTCAAAAGTTTATTTCATGTCAGCCATAAGGTTGTTTGCACTGACTGATATACGTTGGATTTTTTTTTTAGGGATGTGTATTTTGATTTCAAGTATATTCATATGTATAGCCATATACAAATTGGTAGAGGAAATGTTATATAGTATATATATTGTTATATTAATATAGTCGGTCTGCACACCTATGTGTATATATTAACCGAGGCATGCATATTTTGTTGCATATTTTATAAACTGTGTCTGCATATGTTGGCTAGTTGTATATAAGCTCACTTATCCTATTTATCTTCCTTGATCCAATTCTGATTTGAATTCGTCTATTCCTATTATCAGCTTTGATCATTGAACCGTGTCCATCTAGCTTTGTTTTGGAATTCAGATCTGGATTTCATAACTCACTTCTTTTTCTCTGGCCTCGAAAGGTGAGAAATCACTCACGATTAACATTCTTTTATTTACTAAATTTGATTTCAATTGAGACGACAATTGAAATATGAGGCTGTAGTTATTTAAATTGTTATATATGCTATTATCTGTAACTATTCACTTATGGGATATGACACCATATCCTATTGTTTATATATTTATTTTGATGATATATGCCTGTTGTTATTATTATTTACATATATGTTATCACTCTGCAAGTTCCCTGTTAGTATAGAAATCACTATGGGTTGAAATGATACATACCCGAACATACTTTAGAATAGGAGAAAATCGTTATGGGTTGAAATGATAAACCCAAGCGATTTTCATTTAATTGAATTGGGATTACGGGTTGAAATGCTATCCACCCGTATAAATTTAGTGTACGGATTGAAATGATAAATATCCGTAACACTTGACCATATGATAAGAAATATATACAGACATCGTTGGTCCATATATATAAATATTTTGAAATTTAATTCATTGTTTTGGAAAGAAATATATGGTCTTATTAAATGTTAATCCTTAATTTTTTTATATATAAAGGGTAATGATATATAGATTTAATAATATTTAATTTAGTCAAAATTTGATTTAATACATAAATTATGCTAAATATTTAAGTAAATTTTATTCCAAAAGTATTCTGCAATTTACTAAGATTGGAAGATAAATGTGGGTTTATCTAAATGGTATTTAAATAAGGATTTATTCAATTAAATCAATTTGAAATTTTTGAATGGGAAATTTAAGGGTATGATTTTGTAACTGGATTTTTATTTAAGTGATTTAATGAATATTTCACGTTTAAATAAATTAAAGAAAATATTGAGTAAAACATAATTTAAGGTTACTTAAATGATATTGTATCTAATGAGGGATTATTTTAAGACTAGATAATAATGAGGTTAAATCGAGATCTATATGGAACTATTAAATTGAACATTTAATTAAATATTAAAGCTTTGAACTATATTGGGATTTAAATGGTTTATTTTGAGATTCGGATATGTATTTGAAATCAGTATAGTTGAATTTATTATTTAGAAACTAAATTGATTAAAAAGTTAGTTTGAAACGTTGAATACTTAAAGTTTTGAAATATATTGAACATAAAGGGTATTTTGTGATTTCAAATCCGAATTTGAGATCGATAAAATTGAAGTGGTTATTTTAGAAATTGAGTTGAATTTAAATTAATAAATTGAGATTGAAATAGATTTAAATGGGGTGGTCGGGTTGATGTTAAACGATTTGTTAAGTTGAGGGAATTGAAATTTCTTTACTGTACAAATTATTTAATATATAAAAATACTATTTGGGAAGTATAGAGATATTTGAAGTGAAAATGATATTTGGTTTTGAAGTATAAATTAAGTTGAAAAGACTACGGTGTTATTGTGTATATTTCTATCTTTTAGATAGTTCCATGGACCCTTAGAGGATGGTTATCCCAAACATCCTCTAAGTTAATTATATTTCAGTTGATATTTCACTTGAGTTAGATTTATAGATATAAGAATGTTAATCCTGACTCGAGTGTTTTGTGTTTTGCTTTACGCTCGGGTCAGACTGAGAGATACAGCATTTGAGACTCATCTTCGAAGTTGGAGCTTTGCTTGAAGATCCAGCTATCTATCCCTTCAGTCATCCAGTTGATTGGTTCAGAGAAGCCATCTGTTGCATTGGAGACTTCATGACATTTGAACTATTCGGTTGTATTTTATTTCTAACTCTGAGGTATATAGTAGCTTCATGAACTACTATTCTTTATCTATTCCGCTGCATTGTATTACTCTGTGTAAGTGACCTATGATTGATTTATTTACTGTATATTTTAAGTTTTGCCAAATTTTATTAACAATTCGTTATTTGAATTATTCAAGTCGGACATGTACGGTTTTATTGTCGATTTGAATGGCCCAAAATAGCGGGTCGTTACAGTTGGTATCAGAGCTTTGGCTCTAGGCAAAACCTAGCATATATGGTAAATTCATTTACAGAATCACTTTCGTTCGAGTTGAATCCCTTCTTTTTGACTTGATTTCCATTGAATTTTGGAATGTCCCTCGGTTCCGAAATTCATTCTTGTCTCTCCCTATTTATATTCGTTTGATTCTGGAGTATCCCATAACTCCACGGAATGAATTGTAAAGGGGGTGAAAACTCCTTTACAATTGGCATTGATTCACCGGAGATTTCTATATCCTCGGTTTACGATGCTGCTATATCTTGGTATGCCGAATTCTATCTCTGGCAATCGAATGTCGATTTGCATTAGAATTCTGCGTCAATTATATTCCTGAAGTCACGGTTGACCCGGTTAAGGTCGCCCAAGATTTATAGAAGTATATCCATCTTCTATATTGTAATTTGATTTTCTCAACCTTGTTTGAACCTATCTTCGAATCAGGATTCTATTGATTAGAGTTCCTCTAAATTAAATCTCTATCTTTGTTTTGAAATCCATCCTTGAATCATCCTTTGAAAATCAGGTTTGTTGTATTTTAAAATTGTTTTATACGAAATTATTATTTTGATAACTATGATTTTATTCTATATATAAAAGTGAAAATGTTTTCGATAAGGATTATATACCTGTATATAAAACGAATAAAAAACGTTATTCTATATATAAATGTTTTGAAAGGATTGGAAATTTTGAAAATTTATAAGAAAGTGATTTATATAAAAAGGATTTATAACTGAAGGGTTAAATTTGAAATTCGAGAATTGAATTCCGATATTTTGAAATTGGTTTTAAGATTTTGGGAAAATATATAAAAATAATACGATTTAAAAGTATTTTTCCGAATAAGAAATGTTTCAAACGGGTTGAAATGAATTCCAATAATTTTGAAGAAATTTCAAAGAAGTTTTCAAGAAAATAGAAGTCCAGAACTCACTTATGTCGCTGGAGAATAATTTCGGTGATGAGTGCATGCATCATCGACATTGATTTTCGAGTTTCAGAGTGGGGGAGAGGCCACTTTAATAGCTTCGCTATGCGAGTGATTTTGTAAAACCGTTTTTGATTTCAAATTCCGAAGTATAATTTGATATTTTCGAAAGATATATGTATATATTTGAAACAATTTAAAGTGAGACCGGTGTTCAGTCCTCGAGTTTTCAATTTGACTAGTAATAACTCTATATAAAAAAAATTGATTTCCAACTCTTAGATTTGAAATTTGATTTCATCGACTATTTTGAAGGTTCGAACGCTTCCAAATCAAGGTTTAAAAGTTTTAAACTAAGAAATTTCGAAAAGTATAAAATTTTGATAAAGCATATAAGTTTAGTTTTGAAGAGTATGACTTAAGTAAGTTTGAAACCTTTTGCTAAGTAAGCGAATATGACTATTTTTAATTATACTAATATGGAATTTAGTTTTGAAATGTTTTGGAAAAAAAATAATAATTTCAAATAATGGTTTTCAGAAAGGTAAATTGGATATTTCTAATAGAAATAGATAGTTTAAAAGTTTTAAAGTGATGATTATAAATTTGGAAACCATTTTGAGTATAATTGATTTTGAGAAAATATTTGGTTTTTAAATTAAATTGAAATTAAAAACCAGTACTTATATGGTGATTTTGGAAATGAATTTGTTTGACTTGAATTATTTTAATTTGGAAACTGGGATAATTTTCTAAACCTATTATTTTGGGAACTTTGAAATTTAGATACTTAATTTGGAAGAAAATTTGGTGAAATCCTATATGATTTTGAAACTGAATTGATATTGAAATGATTTGAAATTGAGACTCTTATATTGTTAAGCACTTGATTTGGGAGTGGTCGAACTTATATAAAATGGATTTGTATAACTATGAAGTGATTTGAAATCTATTGATTTGAAAGGTACTCAATTTGGAAAGAGATTTTTTTTTTATAAATCGAAGTCTATATAAGTATGATTTGATATACTATTGATTTGGAAAGTATTCGATTTGAAAATGGAATCTTATGTATATATATATGGATTTTATATAAGTATGATATTTGAAAGTATTTGAAAAGGTAGTATATGATATATATTTTCGAAGTAAAGATATGGAAAGTGCCTTCTGCTTGATATCCGCTTTGTGGCCACATCGTGGATTCATTCTATCGATATTATTCTCTCTGATTTTCGGTTTTCCGGATGTAATACTCGAGTGTTTCCCACAGTGGCGTAACCCATGGTTTTTTTTTTCTCTCGTGACTGCATAGCGCAACTGCCTGGCTGAGTCTTGCCTAGGGGTACGGATTGTTTCCTGGGGGATCCAGGCGTAACCATTGTGTATCCTGCAATCTGCGTAGGTCGCGAATAGTAGCGCAAGTGCCTGGCTGAGTCTTGCCTAGCGGTACAGATTGTTTCCTGGGGGATCCAGGCGTAACCATTGTGTATCCTGCACTCTACTAGTCATCATGGCGTAACTCGCAGGGCTGAGAAAGCTTACGGATATGGATTGTTTCCTGGGAGACCCAGGCGTAACCATTGTGTATCTGCGAACCATGGTCGGACAAAGGTTTTGGTTTGGTTGTTTGTTTGGACTGTACTTTCCATATCTGTTTTTAAAACGGTTTTTCAAGTATTTTCACAGGGTGTTGAAACAGGTCTACTAAGTACTTGAAGAATTCTAGCTTTGCGCCTGATCTACGCATGGCCAGAGTCTGCAAGAACGAGGATAAACTTGTTAAAACATCGAGTTATAAAAATATTTTCGAAAGAAAGATTTATTTCGATATAAACGTATTATTATAAAGGTATTTATTATAAAAGCATTTTTCCCAACAAAGAAATTTTGTATTAATATTTGAAATTAAAATTCTTATGGTTTGAAATAAATTATTCGTGCCCGATTCTATTCTTTTGAATCTACCTCATCTGCTCAGCTTCATTTTTCACATATATTCCGTTTTCGGAATCTACCTTCCTTTCCTTTTTGAATAAATCTTCTAAATATTGCTTATTTGTATACTACATTGTTTTATATAAAATTTTAGTGTTATAAATATTTTTGAAGTTATAAACTAAATAAAACATCTTTAAAGAAAATGATTATTAATTTATTGATAATATTTGAAAGGTATCTTGAGATAAATTAAAAATTTCATAAATTTTGGATTTAATATTTTCAATAGTCTTTGTAAATAGAAGTAACAATGTAAATAATTGTTTGCAAAGGAGTTTGAGAAGTATTAAATATTAAAGAAAATTTAATTTCAAATGAAATTTTCAAATAAATATTTTAAATAAAATTTATATAGTTTTAAAATTTATTGTTTATCTTGGCTTTCAATCTATTTTTTTTCTAGTTGTTTTATTCTCCTACCTCCTTCCTTTTCGGGGACGAAAAGTTTTGAGTGGGGGAGAGTGTAACGACCCGAAATTTTTTAACAATTTTAATTGATTCTATAACGTATTTAATTGAATATTTGTGAAATCTTATATTAATTGAATTTTTAAATAAAATGTTTATATATTTATAATACGTATATTTAAATATAGCAGATTGTAAATTTTCAAATAATTTTATGGAAGTTTATTTAATTGAGAAAACATGATGTCCAATTGAAGCTATTAATTGCTTTAATTGATTTCTGAATCAGTGCGTAACGGTTTCTTTTTACTACCGCTAAAGATTTCTATTGCCTAATACTTTTCCAATCCAGGTAGACTTTTCCATTCGTAACCATTAATAAATTTGAGATCATCGACCTTGCTTTTATTATTCCTTGTAGTTTCGTGCACTGACTTTACCTTTCCCACTACCCATAATTTTCTCTATACGTTTCTTTTGCAATTGAAACGTTTATTTATATTTATGGTGGTGCGTTTATTCTGGTCTCTCTTTATTTTTGTTTTTAACGCTTGAAAGAAGCTCAAATCATCAAGCTAGTAGCATCCGTTCCTTCCCTCGCTTTCATAAGGCCTATAATATATAAACCACTTGCTTATAGATCCGAACACAACTTTGTCATCAAATTTAATGTGCCTTCCTCTCCCTATTATTTCGGTTCCAACCTTCCTAGTAAATGGCTTTAATAAATTTTGGCTAAATCATAGCTACGGACTTTTCAAATTTCTTTCATTTTATATTTATTTCCAATTCCTTCATTGCTTCAAAAATTTTAACGTGCCTAATCATCTGAGCATGTATATATAATGTAAGCCTACCTTTCCTTGGAAAGCTATTGCTCACAAAAATTTCCCGATTTCTTTCCTTTTATCCATTTTTATATCCTTGACTTTCAAAACTCATTATGTGTTGTACAAAGAAACAAAAATTTATTGCTTTAAGTGTATAGCTAAATCAACTATTGACCGTTACAATTACTTTTTTTTTCATTTCAATTTATTACTTAAATAACGTTTTGATGAATTAATGGATAGCTTTACGTTTCTTTTTCTTTTGAAAACTTTATATTTATAGTGTACGTTTCTTTTGCATTTCAAAAATTTGAAATATGCTGCCCCATTTAAGCCATTAAATGTTTTAATTATTTTTCTTAATCAACATATAACCGTTGCTTTTTATTATTCTAGGATTTGCATCCATACTTTAATCTCTACTGTTCTATTTATTTCATTTGAAATCTAAATTTATTTACCATTCATTTATATGCCTCTTTCTCTTCCCTCTTTTACCTCTTCATTTTCGTGTTTCTAGGAGTGTGTGTGTGTATATATATATATATATATATATAGATATATATATATATATATATAGTATAGCATAGATTGCATCTTCTTTTCTCTCTGTAGGCTATTCGTTGCCCTCAAATTAATATTGAAAGAGGAGAGAGCTTTGTAAATATTATATAAAGTCATATAGCACGTTCACATATCAGATGCAGACCTACCTTTATATTTAAGAAACTAGCATTTTCTCGGTTGCCTGAAGAATGCCCTTCGCCATGTCATGTTGCTTGAATCACGCATGCATTCTTCCTTTAAAAATCGCCTGTTCTCATCTCCCCTCCATCTTTTCTTATTTCTTCTAAACCTGAGCATGAGCTCTCTCTTTTCCTTGGCCTGCCTCCTCCCCATGGCCGCATGCATTAGTTGGCAAAACATTTCCTCTCTGGTTTTTAAAAGTAAGTACACATTTTATTTGATATAAGTCTATTTTATATATTAAGAACAGTATAGATTGTGCATAAGTTTTGTTTTATATGTTTACTGCAACTATGGGGATTTTGAATTCCCTAACAGTTGTACTTTAAAAATAATAATATATTTCATAATAGTATATATATGATAATTGTTATATTTATAAACGTGTATATAAATATTTAACTTCTGTTCATATATAAAGGTTAGTATATATTCATACTGTATTATGTATATTATTTTAAGATTTTACGGTATATAGTTTTTGACTTTTGTTAGCATATAGTTATCGTACGGCTTTTAGATACGTATGTTTTACTAACTAGTTGATAAGTTAAATATATATATATATATATACGTGTTTTATTTTACTATTGATAGCTTACGGTATATATGGTATAAGTTTGGCAGCCTTCTATTAATATACGTATTTTTATATGTTGTATATATTTGGTTATAACAGTTTCAACAATAATAAAATATGTTATTTTATTAGCTTTCATATGTTAGATATATAAAATATAGTATTTCAATTTTCGTTACTGTTTGGTATATATATTATATAAAATTGGTGGGTACAAGTTTGATAGGTCAATTTATAATATGTATATTTTTATGATTGTTTTAGTATTTTAGAGTCTACCATACTATATTTTATTTTATTTTCAACAATTTACATAAGTTATATTTAAATGTAGGTATGTATATAAATTTTCTATGGTAGTTTTACAGTATAAGTTATATCAATATTTTATAATTTCAACAGTATATGCTTTCAAAAGTTTATTTCATGTCAGCCTTAAGGTTGTTTGCACTGACTGATATACGTTGATTTTTTTTTTAGGGATGTGTATTTTGATTTCAAGTATAGTCATATGTATAGTCATATACAAATTGGTAGAGGAAATGTTATACAGTATATATATGGTTATATTAATATAGTCGGTCTGCACACCTATGTATATATATTAACCGAGGCATGCATATTTTGTTGCATATTTTATAAACTGTGTCTGCATATGTTGGCTAGTTGTATATAAGCTCACTTATCCTATTTATCTTCCTTGATCCAATTCTGATTTGAATTCGTCTATTCCTATTATCAGCTTTGATCATTGAACCGTGTCCATCTAGCTTTGTTTTGGAATTCGGATCTGGATTTCATAACTCACTTCTTTTTCTCTGGCCTCGAAAGGTGAGAAATCACTCACGATTAACGTTCTTTTATTTACTAAATTTGATTTCAATTGAGACGACAATTGAAATATGAGGCTGTAGTTATTTAAATTGTTATATATGCTATTATCTGTAACTATTCACTTATGGGATATGACACCATATCCTATTGTTTATATATTTATTTTGATGATATATGCCTGTTGTTATTATTATTTACATATCTGTTATCACTCTGCAAGTTCCCTGTTAGTATAGAAATCACTATGGGTTGAAATGATACATACCCGAACAGACTTTAGAATAGGAGAAAATCGTTATGGGTTGAAATGATAAACCCAAGCGATTTTCATTTAATTGAATTGGGATTACGGGTTGAAATGCTATCCACCCGTATACATTTAGTGTATGGATTGAAATGATAAATATCCGTAACGCTTGACCATATGATAAGAAATATATACAGACATCGTTGGTCCATATATATAAATATTTTGAAATTTAATTCATTGTTTTGGAAAGAAATATATGGTCTTATTAAATGTTAATCCTTAAATTTTTTTATATATAAAGGGTAATGATATATAGATTTAATAATATTTAATTTAGTCAAAATTTGATTTAATACATAAATTATGCTAAATATTTATGTAAATTTTATTCCTAAAGTATTCTGCAATTTACTAAGATTGGGAGACAAATGTGGGTTTATCTAAATGGTTTTTAAATAAGGATTTATTCAATTAAATCAATTTGAAATTTTTGAATGGGAAATTTAAGGGTATGATTTTATAACTGGATTTTTATTTAAGTGATTTAATGAATATTTCACATTTAAATAAATTAAAGAAAATATTGAGTAAAATGTAATTTAAGGTTACTTAAATGATATTGTATCTAATGAGGGATTATTTTAAGACTAGAAAATAATGAGGTTAAATCGAGATCTATATGGAACTATTAAATTGAACATTTAATTAAATGTTAAAGCTTTGAACTATATTGGGATTTAAATGGTTTATTTTGAGATTCGGATATGTATTTGAAATCAGTATAGTTGAATTTATTATTTAGAAACTAAATTGATTAAAAAGTTAGTTTGAAACGTTGAATACTTAAAGTTTTGAAATATATTGAACATAAAGGGAATTTTGTGATTTCAAATCCGAATTTGAGATCGATAAAATTGAAGTGGTTATTTTAGAAATTGAGTTGAATTTAAATTAATAAATTGAGATTGAAATAGATTTAAATGGGGTGGTCGGGTTGATGTTAAACGATTTGTTAAGTTGAGGGAATTGAAATTTCTTTACTGTACAAATTATTTAATATATAAAAATACTATTTGGGAAGTATAGAGATATTTGAAGTGAAAATGTTATTTGGTTTTGAAGTATAAATTAAGTTGAAAAGACTACGGTGTTATAGTGTATATTTCTATCTTTTAGGTAGTTCCATGGACCCTTAGAGGATGGTTATCTCAAACATCCTCTAAGTTAATTATATTTCAGTTGATATTTCACTTGAGTTAGATTTATAGATATAAGAATGTTAATCCTGACTCGAGTGTTTTGTGTTTTGCTTTACGCTCGGGTCAGACTGAGAGATACATCATTTGAGACTCATCTTCGAAGTTGGAGCTTTGCTTGAAGATCCAACTATCTATCCCTTCAGTCATCCAGTTGATTGGTTCAGAGAAGCCATCTGTTGCATTGGAGACTTCATGGCATTTGAACTATTCGGTTGTATTTTATGTCTAACTCTGAGGTATATAGTAGCTTCATGAACTACTATTCTTTATCTATTCCTCTGCATTGTATTACTCTGTGTAAGTGATCTATGATTGATTTATTTACTGTATATTTTAAGTTTTGCCAAATTTTATTAACAATTCGTTATTTTGAATTATTCAAGTCGGACATGTACGGTTTTATTATCGATTTGAATGGTCCAAAATATCGGGTCAACTAGAAAATCATCAGTCGCAAAATCTAGGAATCAAAATAAGATAACTAGAAAAATCAGCATAAAAATGGATCGATCCCAACAGATGCCGAGTTTTAGCTACGCCGCACGTGCATCTCGGATGGACGAAGCCCACCAAATACTATAAATTTTGGTGCCATCAGATGACCCGAAGGTCCGTAGAGTGACCCGAAGGTCAAGTACCAGTAATTGACCCGAAAGTCCTTCAGATGACCTGAAGGTCCAACCGAGTGGCTCAAAAGCCGAACAAAACAATTAGAATCAACAAACAGTAGATGTTTCAAGTAACGAGTCTAGAATTAACCAAAATAGTAAAAGTGTGGTTCCATAATCCACACTTTTGCTAAATCGTTTAAATCTCTTCATCGTTTCCTTGAAAGTTAAAAATTGTGTATTTTAAATAAATAACATTTTACGTTCTCAAACGGACAAGTCCGAAATTAAGCGAATCAGTAAAAGTGAGGGTTTATAGTCCTCAACTTTGCTGAAGCGTTTAAATTGCTTCCTCATTCTTTTGAAAGCGCAGATTGTAAAATTTTTGAAAACGATTTTATTTTTAAAACAATTTTTAAAATACGTGATTAAAACAGTAACATCTATAGCAATTTCGACAAGGAAATTGCACTTCTTAAAACACCGTCAAAAATGGACACCAAATCAGTGTTGCGGGCTAACCGCAAGAAAAGTCACTATAAATTAATGCTTACTGACGTTAAAATAACAGTGAATTTTCTTTCATCAAAAATGTCAACAAAACACCGCTCTTCAAAATATAGCACCGGTGAAAAAAATTTGTCATAAAAATAACGGTAATAAAAAACATTTTTAAAACGCAACGCCGGTTAACTGCAAATTACAAACTTTTGAACAAAAAATTAAGTAAAACCGGCCATATACTTTCGTGCATGAACCGATTGAAATAAGAAAATAAAATAAGTGACCGGGAAATAGTATATGCGTATGAAAGATACACCTACTAAATTTGCAAAGCACGTATATGAATTTTCACAATATGACAACCTAGAATGCAACTGTCTCAAGGTATATTAACTACCTCAAGGCAAGTAGCAAGACTACATACATGCACGTAAGAGATTGAAATATCAAATAACCTGGCTCTGGTGATGTGTCATTATGCATACACGCTAATCAAATATAAAAGCAGTGAATTTGACTCAACAAATTTTGCACACATGTAACCATTACACGCATACTACTCGAACTGACATGCATAACAAAGTTCCAAAACATTTTCTTGTCCAAATGAAAGGCCTGTTCTTGAATTTTGGTGATCTACTAATATGCTTCACTTACTCTCCTACCTGAGCCAAAATAAATTGGAGATAGAAACACACAAGGACTACTGCACACGAAAATGAAGTGAAAATAAATGAAGGACAGGCACGGTTATTTGATCGCATGTTACAAAGGAGAAATAGGCGCTAAAACTTATCCTAGTTAAATGCAACATACTACAAGACCCACTGCAGTTCCTAAGCACGCAAAGAAGGAACGCACTAACAATAGGTCTGGTTAAATTTGTTAAGGACTGAGCATATGGAATTAATACCGCAATGACGTACAACAGAGAAAAATGAAGTTGCCTGCACTTGCACTGACATTTACTCTTACACTTTGCGTTTACTAGTGAAAGCGAAGAGAAGTTATGCAAATACAACTAGGTAATATCTGATGAGTATTAGAGACGTGAGCTTTAAAAACTCGCCTGAATTGCTCTAAAAACTGCTAGTGTTTAGATTCAATCTTGGAGCTGCCATTAAAAATCTCTCAGAGCTCTGTGTTTGAGCGAAAAATGATGCAGGGTAGTATTATTTCCTTTTTTTCCATAGGTATAAGTCAAAGAAATATTGTATTGAAAAGTGTTTTGTACCATTTCATTAAATGCAAGCGTACTTTGAACTATTGAACACGGCTACATTAGATAGCCAGTGTCAGTTGTAATTTGAAAATAAGAGAATACAATTCAAAATGTTCACACTTTGTTTTAAATTTTCTGTTGAAGCACTTGCTTTGCTACAAGAATGTGAACATTTTCTTCCACTACTAGAATTTAATGACGGTAATGCAAGTGTTTAGAATTTGCGTCATTCCATATATGTCTCGGCAGTGTAGAAGTTCAGCAAATGTGAAAATGCCAACCAAGAAATGTGTTCAGAACGACGGTACACTTTGCAATTTTTAGACAATTGATGTAATCCAACACTTGCTTCTTATAAAAATGAATGTGACAGTAGTTTATAAATTTGCTTCTTTGAAAAATATAGCGACAACAACGTGAAGGTGAATAAAAGTGTAACGCAATTCAACCGACTTGGCAACAGATTTTTTTTTTCTAATTATAATTTAAAATTCCTTTTTAAAATATTCACTCCGACAGTAATTCAAAAGTTACAATCGTTAAAAATTTTAAAAAATATTTATTTCGACGGTAATAAAATCATGGTCGTTACATAGCTATTTTTCTCATTCAGATTTTCTCCATCTGGGTTCACTGCTTGAGGCTGGACCCTAAAAGGAATATTATTCCGAGGAGAAGATCTTTTTAATTAAAATATTTTATACACTGCAAGTGGATCCTGAAAGGCCAAGAAAAAGATCTAAGGACCACATATGGGTGTTTAAGTAATTATTTTAGATTTTTAAGTAATTTAAAATAATAGAGTTTCCAATAGTTGTAATTTTTCTACATTTTTGGGATAACCTTTACGCAAGTTTATTTACAATTTATTTTTAAGTAAATTTTGGACTTGCTTTCTAGTCTATTTTATTTTAGCTATTCTATTTTAGTTATTTGCAATTATTTACTGTTAATTATAGTTTTCCTAATTATTTACAGTTATTTACAATATTTATAGGTTTTTATATTTTATTTAATCTATTCTACGTTGGGATTTATTCTGTAGATGTTAGTTCTTTTTAATTCTCTGCTTATACGAATGGAATAATTAAAAGAGAATAATTCGCTAATATGGACTAAAATATAAGAACACCGAACTTAAAGAAATTGGATGTAAAATAAGAAGAACTGTAATATATTGGACATAGACCGAAATAGGCAAATTTAAGAAATTTGCAAGCATAGTTATAACATGTAATCATAACTAAGAAGAAAAAGTAGAAGAAATCGCAGACGAAGCTTTTTTTTAAACTTAGACCTTGGGTTAAGTTAATAAGCAAAATTATAACACACAAGTTATAATTAGAGAGAACAGAAAAAACTTATTTTAGAACTTTTATTTAAGTTAATAAGCAAAGACAGAAATAGGACCCGTACTGGCAACATTCCCATTGGGACGCACTTATGCTGTTTAGGGTAGATAAGTGGGCAATAATTAAGAAGTAGGACCCGTATCAGCAGCATTCCACTTGGGACACGCTTATGCTGTTTAGGATAGATAAGTGGTCAATAATTAGAAGCTCAAATCAGGGGATTTCAGTAAGGGGTACAACTAGATTTTTTTGTTAGGACCCGTATTGGCAGCATTCCCCTTCAGTCAGGAACTAGTGGTCCCATGAAACACTTAGGTGAGGCTGGACACACTTATGATGTTTAGGGTAATAAAGAGGTACAAAGAGGGAGCAACAGATAGTGCGAGCCAAATGATGGCCGAGCATGCGACCTCGGTGCAGGAAGATAATTATCTATTGAGTTCCAAGTACTAAAGATGTGTAACAACCCATAATTTAATAAATATTTTTAATTCAATTTTAATTGAAACTTTGATTTTTAATTATTTAAAATTTGAAATTTTGGAATTTTCCAATATAATTTTGGATTTTGTTTGTAAATTATTTTCCAAATACAATAAAATAAACATTTCTGAAATTTTTATATTTTGGTCAACTAAAAGTCAAAGTTTGATCACAGTTAAAAATTTTAAATTTGAATTTTTAGTTTCTAATCTTTTTATTTGAAACCCAATTTGATTCTGATGTTCTTGCTGCTTTTCGTTTCGTAAAATTTCGTTTTACACCTTTTAAATTTGATAACTTTTAGCATTTTACACGAAATTATTTCAGCATTTTTCTATTTATTTTCCATTATACATTTTTCCTACTTCATTATATTTGATTTTCTATTTTATATTTTATATTTATTTTTCCATTTTTATTTTCTATTTTCTTTTAATTGATTTTTTGGGCTCGGAAATTCAAAGAGTCTTTGGTTTATTTGCTTAGAAATCAAGTAGGCTCTTCATTTTCTACCCTCTTCAATTCCTAGCCGTTCACAACCCTTCCCCTAACCCTAGCCGCTACCTGTTTTCTAAATTACGTAAAAAAAGTTTCTCATCCACCTCAAAGTCATTTGCGTTTTGAAAAAAAATACGGTATGTTTTCTCCATGGCTTCCTCTTTCTTCTCTTTCTCTTCTCTTTTTCCTTTTGTTTTCTATTTGTTTTGCACGGCCTCCACCATCTACATGCCTAGCCGACCATCTATTCCTCATCACCACCACCTGACCGCGACCTCCACCACTTTATCCCTTCCTTATGCCTTGCCGTGAGCATTAGATCCAAATCCATTTCCATAAGCATGGTGCAACCCCAAAGCCGAGCCTATTCATCATCACCCCCTCTTGTTTCCCTCGGCCACACCTATTTCCACCACCTACTTCTCCTCCTTTCCTTGCTCTAGCCGTGCCACTCTGACCTGACCTGATCCAGACCATAGACCATAGTGACTGAGCCACTTTGCTTTAGGGCCGAGGCTAAAAATCCACATACCCATGCCTTTTGCCTTCCTATTTGAGTTAGCTTGCCATCCCTGCATATTCACTTACCTAGCCGTGCCTAGTGACCACATAACCAAGCCTGGTTGCCTCAAGAACAACATGACCGAGCCATGTGGGTTGATGGTTGAGCCATTTACATAGTGGCCGAGCCCACTTGTTGATTTTAAACCAATTTTGCTTCACTTTGATTCATATTTTATTCAATATTTTGATTTATAACATGATGCTGAATTATATTCTTTTGTATGGTAATATTTTATTTGTTTGCAAGATTTGGATTTGCATGTTACTTCTTCTCGGATCTAGTCTTGCCTTTCGTGCTTTGCGGGGTTTGGATTTGTGTTTTTAATTTGATCTCTAGCTTTGGAAGCTGAGTTATTCACTCTAGACAAATCGTACTTATATAAATGTGAAACAATGTCACATGAATTGTAATGTTGATATGCTATGTTATATGCTCACATCTGCTCGTTATCCGACATTATATGATGATGTTAACCGATTATTTATCTGTTGCATCACCTGACATCATACAATATGTTTTACTGTTTATTTATTTATTGTTTCTCACACTACAAGTTCCTTTGCAGAATAGAATCACTATGGGTTGAAATGATACATACCCGAACGTACATTAGAATAAGGAAAAATAGTTACGAGCTGAAATGAAAGGCTCAAGCGATTTTTATTTATTTTATTTGACTTGGGATTGCGGGTTTGAAATGATAGAACCCGGATTTTTCTTTTTAAATTACGGATTGAAATGATACATATCCATATCACTTGACCTAGGTTAGATACTTATATACAGACCCATGGTTAATTTTAAATATTTTCTAATGATTATTAAGTATTTTTGAAATATAAAATATGAAATTTTAACTTAAATTTGTTTTAAATGATTTAAATAAATGTTATCATGATTTCTATATGTTAAATTGTATAAGCAAATTAATGATTAAAATGTAAATTTTGCTTTGACTTAATAATTGAAAATTTGGGGTTTAAATGGAATTTTAAGTTCAAATTAGACATAAGAAAATTTTATTTATGAAATGGGTATTTTAAACAAAGTATTAAGTTATTTGTGGAAATAAAAGTTAAGCAATTTACAAAGTATTTGACTTAATAGATGAATTTTAAATTAAATTGGATATTTACTAATAAAATGCTATTTTATTAAAATTATAAGTCAAGTAATATCTAAATAAATAATTTGAAAAGTGAAATAAGTTTGATAAGTTAAAAACCAGAAAAGTTGAAGACATTTTGTTTTTAAAGAGTATAACAGAAATTACAGGGTTTCACAAATGCTGTGATTTAATGAACTATTGTTGAATATACTAACTATATCTACAGTAGCCTTTCTAAAGTGTAGCAGTTTCTGAAATTTGAACGATGTGTTAAAAATACTTCATATACCTACAGTCGCATTTCTGAAGTTGAGCAATTTCTAAAGTTTGAACGATGTGTTGAAAATACTAAATAAACCTACAATAGCATTTCTGAAGTGCTGAAGTTTCTGAAATTTGAACAACGTGTTAAAAATAATAAATAAACCTACAATAGCATTTCTGAAGTGCTGCAGTTTCTGAATTTGAACTATGTTTTGAATATAACTAAATACCTAATATAGCACTTTGTAAGTGCTGCTGTTTATGAAACTGGACTGTTTTGAAATACTAAAATACCAACCGTAGCACTATATAAGTGCTGCTATTTCTAAAAATGACAATGTTTTTGAAATATTACTAAATCTATCGTAACGTCTTAAAAGTGCTTTTGTAGCTGAAATTTACATTGTTTTGGAAATTTTATAATTGAATGAATAAACTTAGGAAAGCTACAACTTTGAAGTGAATATTATTTGACATTGAATTTACATGGTTTAAATGAATTTGCTTTGAAGTGAAATATAAACTATATTTGTAATGTATAACTATGGGTTATAATAACATTGGGTTGTTAAAGAGACCGGGATCGGGTATGGGCATACTGTTTGTCAGTACCGAAAAATACTTTAATAATCGTGTACGCGGTGGAAATTCCAAAATGAAGTGGGATGGTGGCGACATTATATTGAGGTATGTACGTCGACCCGACTCCTGTGAGTTAGCACTAGGTGGCTAAAATATGAGCGATTGACGGGCTAATGAGGTAGCTCCCCTTATTGGACACACTTCTTCGCATGCCATTTTATTACTTTTTGATTGATTGGTGCGCACCTTTGATTTTGTGAGTATGGCTCGAGGTGGGCGGTAGTGGCTGCTACGTGTTACCACCAGTCCGGAAGTGTAATTGGTATATCTACCCTGGCATTGCCTTGTCGTGCCGTGTCACCTACCCTCGTGCGCATTGTACGAGTTTGGTTTTGTGTCCTATCCTATGGAGTATTTTGGGTAGCCTCCCGATCTGGAGGTACACTGGTACTGGATAGTCTACTGGGAAGTAAGTTTATTTTACTTTTAGGCATTTTTATAATACCGTATATTACTACATAGTTTAACAGATCCTTAGAGGAGGGTGGTCCCAAGCATCGTTTAAGTTACTTGTACCTTTATATTACAGTTCACTTGAGTTGGTTTACATTGTATAAGTATGTATGTCTTGACTCGATTGTTTGTGTTTATTTCATACGCTCAAGTCGGCCTGAGTATTTCAGCTTTGAAATTCACCTTCTGGAGCTAGGATTCGTTGGAGATCATCATTTATCTAATTGCCATCTTTTATTCGGTATCTTTATTCAGTGTATGTACTAGAGGACATTTATGTATCTGGGAATTCTATGTATCTACTTTTCAGACTTTGGATTTTGTACTTGTTTTGAGACTGTGTTTAAGACTATAGTTGCGGTTGCTTCATGAGCTACTACTGTTATTTTATTTCCGCTGCTATTTATTCTGATTTGTCTGTGTCTGTGATTCTGTTATTGGTTTTATTTGCTCCAAATTATATTACAATCTACTGTTTTGAACTATTCAGGTCAGACTTGTGTGGATTTATTGTCGATTTGAATGGTGCAAAATAGTGTATCGTTAAATTTGGTATCAGAGTTTTGGTTTTAGGAAAACCTTAGCCTGCGGAGCAAAAACTCATTAGAGATAGGGTAGAAATACCCTAGAATGAGTAAAATCAATCTTAGAATACTTTCTTTGTGAGAGAATGTATTTTAAAGTATAAAATGATTTTTAAATGATTTTCAAGGGATTTTCAAAATGTATTTTTATATAAAAACTTTTCTTGCTTTGAAATCAAATTTTTCTTAACTTCCTTCTTTTCCTTATCCACCTTGTTAGTAATGTCTTTGTTTAGGACATTCGTTCAAGTTGAATCTACTTTTATCTTATCTTATCTAATCTGGTCTTTGTTTCTCAATTACCACCGCCCTAAAATTCATTCTTTACTTTTTAGGATGAGTCAAAGGAATGCAAGAGGTAGGGGACGTGGTGTTGCCCCAGCTCTTGAACCTACTGCACCAGTCAGGTTCACGAAACTCTGTAAGGAATACATTGAGCTTGGTAGCACCAAGTTCACCGGATCTGAGAGCATTATTGACGGTCAACAGTGGTTGAAGGATTTGTAGAGGATTTTCTCCGGTCTTGAGATCACTAATGCCCAGCAGCATCACTTGGCGGCTTAGCATTTGAAAGGAGCAGCTTGGGATTGGTGGGAGTGTGTCACAACTCACACCGCTGAGGCTGACGTTTCTTGGGAACAGTTTAGGTATCATCTTCTGTTGTCTTGAATGTGGTTTAGTTTCTTTTTTTGAAATCTGTCTTATGCTCTTTTATCGTGCTTTAGGGATGCTTTTCTTATGAAGTGGACGCCCGAGGCAGGAAAGTCTCAACTGCATCGGGAATTCATGGATCTGAAACAGGGTGATACGTCTTTTGCTGAATATGAGAGGAAGTTCATTGAGCTTTCTAAGTTTGGTCATACTCTAATTGACACTCCTCTCAAGAAGAATGAGAAGTTCATTGCTGGTGCCCCGTCCGAAGTACTATGATCGTCTCATCGTCCATGTGCATAGTTCTTTCACCACTCTAATGGACATGGCCATTAGATACAAGAATCCTACTTCTAAGGATCCTCCAGCTGCTCGTTCTGCTCCATCTCAGTCATTTTCTAGTAATGCTAGGAAGAGGAAGCCCAACTTTCGCCATCAGAAGAGGAATCAGAACAAGACTCCAGGGATGGGATTATTGTGACGACCCGGAATTCCCAAGCATTTAAAAATGGAGAATTTAATTGATTTTTAATATTCAATAGGGTAATTTAAACTTGAATTCAAGTATCACAATTTATTTGCTGATTAAATTATTGAATTTAAATAATTTGAAATTGGATAAAATATGGAATCTGAGGTTTTAAGTCTGTTAAAATATAATTTGAAGACTTATAAAATTTATATTGATAGTAACTAGGATAATAGAATTTGTAAAATTGAAATTAACAGTGGTTTGTTCAGTTTTAAAATTTTATAGTTTAAATTGACTTTAAAAAAAATAGCCTTATGAGTCACAGTCTCGGAATTCGACGAAACCAGTTCCATTGGATCCGTAATATTTTATTATTATCGGATTTCAAATTTCGTAGTGAATGGAGTTGTTGTGTGAGCGTACGATATATAAAGGCGTTGAAATCTTATATCGAAAATTTAATTTAATTAATATATTTATATATTTAGTCAGCAGTGAGAGTTCTTTTTATAGCCACCATTCTTTCATTTCAGCCATCTTCTTCTTAAGTAAGCCTACGTAGAAACACTTTTGTGTGCTAACGTCTTTTCATTGTCGTTTATCTTCTGAGGAAATCCTATACTCTATTCTATAAGTCGCGTCTCCCTCTGGTATATCTCAAAGTCATTATCGTTTCAAGCAGTAAAAAAAAAGGGAATGAAAATGGCGACTGTTCCCCACTTCTAAATCGCGGCCTCCCTTCCCTGTACAAATCAATTTCGCATCTAAAAAAAGAGAGAGTAGGATTCGCGAGGTCGGCGAATCATGGCAATCGAGCCTTCACTTTTGCACGCGATCGAGGATGAAGGCGTGGGTAGTCGACTCACGCGATAGTGGAGCAGCGAAGTGGGCTTGAGGCGGTGCATCTTCGAGGGGAAGCCCGAGTTAGGGTTTGATTTGCGAGGGTTGGGATTGTGGTTTGGGCGGTAGCTGTCGCGATGGTGGCACAGCAGTGGGATTCGTGTGGTGTTAGCGACTAAGGGCAGGCCGCGTTGATCGAAGAAGTGACAGAAGGTTGTTCGCGAGTTCGATCTCGTGAAGGGTTTGTGTCGTTCGAACAAATAGGTAACCTCTGTTTAATTGAATTCCCATTTCAGATTAATTTCGAATATATCCGTTAAAAGATATAAATGTAGAGATACAAGAAAATATTTAAATGGTAACTATGTACATGTATAAAGGTAAGAAAGAGATTTATATTTTTATTTGGATATTAAAGTAAAAAAAATATATGCAGCGAACAGAAGGATATAATACAGTAAGTTATGTGTTGTTCAACCTTAATTTGATGTTTTAAAATTATGTTAAGTAAAAGTATAATTAGACTTATCGTTTATTTAGACTATTAGAAGTTTCAGTAAAGGGTGGTTTACAGGAAGAAGGAATGAAAATGATAATAATACAATTTACCAATTTATTTTAGTAATTAATTTGTTTAGTTAACTTATGTAAATTATTTCAGTAATTAGAAAATATTTTATTTTAAAAGGGAGTTAACTTAAACCAAATTATTCGTTAAATGAAAGGAAGAAATTGCGGGTTAATTCAAGTATTAATAAAACATATAAATTGTTTATTCAAGGTCAAAATCATGAAGAACCGGGCCGTTTGGAATGGATTGCAAATAAAATGCAAAGGTGAGTTAATCTCACTCGGTTATATTTAAATTTAAAAGATTAAATTTAAATGATTGATTGTACGGTTGAATTGATTGATGTAGTATAGTATGGTATAATTTGGGGATTGGCATATTATATTGTGGTAACATCTGTGGATGGAGGGAAAAACAGGTTGGAGGGATCCAACTGGACCCCTCAACTTTATTTAATTATTTAATATTCTCTGTTCTGAATATTTGATATCCTGTAATGAATTATGTGGAAATATTGAATTCTATGGCTTGATTGTTATAATCGAGCAATAATTAATTACTAAATATATAATTTGAGTTTGGGAATGGAAATAAAAGAAGTGAAATTGCAAGTAAAACAATTATGGAAAAGTTGAATAAATTTATGAATGAACTGGAAAGGAAATAAAGTGACTTTAAAATTCTCATAAATAAATCTTGTGTATGGGAGGGAAAATTTAAATAAACAGAGAGTTAATGAAATTTAAATTTCAATGTTATTGTTTAAAAGAACAAAACATTTATTTTAAATCGTGGATTTAAATTATTTAAGAAGAATAAAGAAAAAATTGGGAATAACCGGAAATTTGTATATTTCAGCTAAAGGATTTAAAAATCAAACTGAAAATAATAATAATAAGGTTCATAATTAATGAATTTCGAAATGAACTGATAGGTCAAGAAATTTATTTCAAATGGAATAAATTGGAAATCAATTTGGAAAATTGATTTAAGTGATTGAAATCGGGAATTTTTCTCTGAATAACCAAGTACATTTTCAAAGTAAAATTTTAAATATAAATGAAAAGTTTAAAGTTGTTTTAGAAGGATGTTTTTGAAAAAAAAAATTGCTATTTCTAAATATTTAAATTCTTAAGTAAGTATTCCCTTTTAATCTATTATAGCAATAATTGTTTTAATCTATTATAGTAATAATTATTTAAAGAGTGACTTGGTATTTTGGTATTTTTTTTAAAAAAAAAAGTGAAATCTAGTTTTATATTTTATTTAGTAACCTTATCTTTAAATATTCATATAGTATGTATTTTTAACAAATCATTGAAGTAGTTTTAACTTAAATGTTATAAAGTATATTTCTACGTAAGGTGTTTTTAAAATTTACTTTAAAAATCTAATTTTGTGCTTGGTGATTTCAGAGGAGATAGAAAATATTTGGAAAGTATATTCTGAAAAGAAAGGTGGTTCGAAACTGTTTTCAAAGGGTTGGAAATAGAAATATATCTTGTGAGATATTTTTGAGGTTAATAAATAATTTGGGAGATTATTTATTGTTGGATGGTTGTTTGTGACTATTAATTGATAGTTAAATAACCGACTATCAATATTGGACAATGCGTTGATCGGTTCGAAGAGACCGGGATTGAGATTTATTTCTCGAAAACCACTTCGATCCGGTTTGTACGTTTCGTGTAAACGATTTTGGACTCGAAGATGGAGCAGTGAAATGCAAGGGCTAGTCGCTACTAATCCTGAGGATATTTCCAAAATGGATGCAGTAGGAATAGTGCCTTCGGTTCCGTTCGAACCCGGAACGGACTTGTATGGATGAATACTTGCGAAACATTGTTAGGTGGACGATGGGCATTCTAATGGATATATTCTAAAAAGATAATGCTTAGCCTCAAGCCTCATCCAATGGGAATGACTGAAAATCAGGGTTTATGCAGCAAGGCTAGGTGGGTAACACCCAAGCAGGGGGAGGTCATTCCAGTCTAGATGTCCCTTTTTATTTTGGCTTAGTGGTGCGGTTGCTGATCCCAACCGCGGGGTGATCTCACTCGGGATTATCCAGTAAGGGGTAGTCCCGGCCTTGTGTTGCAGGGGAGCGGGCGTACTCCTCGGTACGGTGATCTAGGCCCCGTACTGTGACAGGTGGTACCCCAGTACCTAGTCATTGGTTGGAAATCCATTCTCCCTACGAGCCTTGTACGAGTTTTGTTTGTATTACCCACTCTGTGGCTAGTAGCTGGAATTTAATCATGTAACAATTTCGGCTATTTTATAAATATTTGTATATAGACCCTACTATAATATCAGAGGATTTCTATAAAAATGTTTTAGCTATCGTAAGGTAAAACCCGACATATTTATTTGTGGCGTGGTCTTACGAGATGCTTTTGTTTTCAAAGGATTTTCGAAACTTAATAATCAATTGGATGTGATTTTCTCACGCTGGTATTCCAGACTGACTCGGGTGTTATTTAACTGTAATGCTCGGGTCAGACCGAGTATTATAGGATATACAGGATATGATGCTGTGGAGCTCAGGAGACGAGCAAGATGGCGATACGTACTCCCGTATTTGTATATATATATTATTCCGCTGTGTTTTGAGTTGTTGTGTATCTTGAGTTGTTGTGTATTCATTGTATGATATTGATGTTGAGCCGTGGTTGATGTACTCTGATGATGTAATATATAAACAGATATATTTGGTTTGAGTAAAGATCATTTATTATCTATTATATTTTATTCCGCTGCGATGGTTAGATTCTAAGGTTGTTTTCTGTTTTCTCTCCTTCTACCTCTTCTTCTTTAACCCAATGGTTCGCATTTCTGTGCAACTTGAGTTGATTGTTGTAGAATAGTGTTAACTCTAGGGGTACGGATTTGCGGGACGTTACACTTGGTATCAGAGCATAGGTTGGTGTAACCTGGGCTCTGGTGGGAATTAATCATTTAAATTAGAGTCTGTAGTACTCTGTAATGAGTTGGAGCGTATTAATAGATATGAGTGCATTCTTGTTAGTGAATATGAAATTGTTTTTGTATTGTGTTGATTTATCCGTCGAGTGTTTGGGGATTCTGGTCGATGTATGGGATGCCATGTCATCGATAGGGATTTCTAAACTCTTGAACAAGATAAACCGACATAGTATTGTTTTAACTAGGGTAAATGAAATAATTTTACCCAAATTTATTTTATGTATATAAAAGAAAATGATTTTCTTAATTATTATAGCTATACATGGATGTTTGGATGAAAGAAGTGATAATATTAAATTATTATCATTGTATGATAATTGAATAAAGATTGAAATAATAACTAAAGATTAAGGGATAAATTGACATAATAGATGAAATTTATGAATGTGATTCATAGCAGAATAAGGAATTGAATTCATAATTAAAAACTAAGAAACCAATTCATATCAAATGAATTTGTAAATGTAAACTATAATGTAAATTATAGTGTAATTAATTATTAAAGTAAGATAGAATTCCAAAGAAAAGTTTGAATTTAAATCTAACGAGTTTGGAATTTGGAGATTTAAGTTTTTTTGAATTGGATAATGATTCTCAAAAGCTGGGAGGATAATATATTTTGAGAAATATTTTTGAATCGGATTTGAAATCTAGAGAGATTTGGAATTTAAAAATATTGGATGGATTTTAGAAAGAGAATAAAAGCATTGAACTGTTATGGTCGCTGGAAAATAATTTCGGTGAGGACTGCAGCATCATCGATGTTCATTTTCGAGTTTCCAGAAGTGAAATTGCTACCAAATTGTTTTGATTTGAAATTGTTTGCAAAATTGGTTGAGTTTTGAAATTCAAAGAGATAAATTGAATTTATCAAAGGAATTTTGGATATAGAAGGTTTTGAAAGGGAATTTTGAAATGGTGAAAGGTTGTTCAAACTTTGGAATTTGTTGAAATAAAATTCAACGGTGTAAGTAAAGTGAAATTGAGTACTGGATTTTAAAATTGAATTGTGTGAAGTTATGTGGAATGGGAAAATTAGTCAGGATGGAATAAAGATAATTAATGTTTGAAAATAAAATTTATCGGTTAAATAATGAATTGGTGAATGAATAAATGGATCAAATAATGTACTTATAAAGAGAAGATGATATTAATAAGAAGGGATTGGAAATTTTAATTCAGCAAATAGAATTTAAACTTAAATTAAATTAAATTGGATATAAAGGTGAAATGTAAAATTTCTTATAATTGCATAAAGAAATTCATATTCTCAAGTTATTAAGTGTTATAATTTGAATTTGTGATTATAAAATGGAAATGGACTTCAGTAAGCAATCTTAACTCTTGAATGGAAGTAAAATTTGAAATTCATTAATGGAAAGAGTTGAATGGGGTGGAAAATTCAAAACTTAACCATAAATGAGATGTAAAGTGTAATGAAGCAAAGTGAGGATATATAAAGGTGGATGTTCTTAAGTTGGCAAATAAGTCTTGAACTTATGTATGGGGAAAATGAAATTTCTTTAAATAATGGAATTTGTATTGTAAAGAATATAATTTTGACAATTGGTCAAAATTTGAAAGATAAATATAAAGAAAAAAATCTAGTGTGGGAATGGGATTTAATTTTGGTAATAAGTATAGGGAGAGTGAAAGAACACTGGTAATGAATTTATTGGTGATGGTTGAACCGTGAATAAAATCCAAGTGTGTGTAGTGATTTGAAGTGACCTTGTTATTAATAAAAGATTTAATTATTGAACATGGACTAGAATTTGGAGAATGCACTAATTTGAAATTTGACATTTGATAGAATGTATAAGCTAGTTGGATTAAAATTTGTAAATGGTTTGATTGGGTAAGGATAAATTAATAAGGAAATAAATTGAGATATTATGGAGTTGAAAACTTTTAAGAAAATGGTGAGATGGTTATGGTTAAGCTTATGAAATAACTTTAGATGAAATTTGTTTAGATGGTGAAATAGAAATGAAATGGAAATGAATTGAGTTGGAAATCAATTTAAATTTTGCTATAAAACTTAAGAAATAAAATTCTATGAATTGGTAAATGTAAAATAAAATTGATTTTGAAATCAACTGATTTGAATTTGAGCTAGTTCGAATTAAATATGAATTGAAATTGTATGGAATTGGATCAAAATAAAAAAAATTGGCTTGAGATGAAAACAAATCCAATTGAAGCATGAATTGAATAACCTTCTTATCAATAAATTCCACAATGAATTGTTAATGTAAATTAAAATTGATTAAAGGAACAATTTAGTAAAATGGTTGGGATTTGATTAAAGGAAAAATCAAATCAAAGATTTGAAGGGAAATTGATTGAATAAAATAAACTTAAGTTATAGAGTGGAATAATTGAAGAAAATAAAATAAAATAAACAACTTAAGTAAATTGTGAGATGGTTATATTGGTTGTCGAGTATGGTAAAATAGTTTAGAATAGAACTCTTTGGATATGAAAGAAATGCAATGGGAGTTTGTGAATAAATTAAAATGGGATGGGATCAAGTATAAATTGAGTGGGAATCAATTTAAATGGTTATAAAGCTTAAGTAATAATTTATTCACACTAATATTGAAGAATGACATAAGAAAATGGATCGTTTGATGCAAACGAGATCGGATAAAATGCTATGAATTATTAGAGGTAAAACAAAATGATTTTGGAATCAATTGGAATGAATGTGAAGTTGTTTTGCTGAAAATGAATTAAATTTAAGCGTATAAGCTGTAAATCACTTCAACTGGATGGAATGGTTTGAGAATTGATTATACGGAATCGTAATAAGTGTTGGAACCTTTTATATGCATATGGAAATTAATTGACATGCATTTTATGTGAAATTTATCTGTTTATGCCCGTATATCACATGTATTGTTTCATAATCGATGTTTTAGCTATTTAAATTTAAGTGAAATGCTATAAACCTTATATATATATATAGTACTTATATGTTTAAATTGAGTAAGTACAGGTACCTAGAAGCCGTGTGGCTGGATTTGGTTGTGCCATTCGCTAATAATAATAAGCCGCTTGCTTAAAATGCTAAATAAGGTACGCCTACGCAATTAAAATAGGAAATATGAACTGTTTTGGATTTTTCCGACCGTGTGGGTCGATGTATATATATTTATATCTCTTGTCAAATTGCAAAAGCTCCTCCGTATAAGGGAAAGTCTGCCAAAAATTTTCAGAAATTTTGGGAGTTAGAAAAATTTTGAAATTTTTTAAGAAAATTTTGTTAAAGACAAAACGAGGTTAAATTGGATACAAAAATTAGTTAGTCAATGAAACTAATTAAAATAATGACATGAATTAGTAATAAATGACAAATAAAATTTATATATTCAGAGTTAGAGATGAATTGAATTCGTATGAAAATGAAAGAATCAATTTGAATAGAAATAGATATAAACTAAAGTGGAAGATGAAAATGAATATAAGAAGCATATAAAATGCTTAAACTAAACTTAAGAGAGAATGGAGAAGTCTTAAATGGAAATTGATACTACTAATGTAATTTAAGTCAATATTGGAATGAATAGATGTTAACATTTTGGGGGAAAGTCGATAAAATGTTTTGGAATATTGTGTTTGGATATTGGTGCTAAGCAGGTATGCAGGTATAAAGAGAAAAGAAAACTGGGTTTGATATCAAAAGATAAAATTTGAAATGCTTGAAAACAGGTATGTATTTAAATTTGGTGTGAAATTTGATTGGGATTTTGGATTGAGCCACTTGGCGTTTTGTTTTCTTTTTGGATTTGGGAGGCCGTTGAGCCATTTTGTAGTTGTACCGAGCTAGCCGCGCAAAGGGGACGCTGGCGAAATTTTTCGGGAATTTAGGGAGTTAGAAAATTTTCGAGAAATTTTGGGAATTTTAAACTCGGTTTTGAATTATACTTTGAATGGTGAATAAGTATAGTTATTTAGGAACTATGGAAAACATGGAAAGTTAATAAGAATAATAATGGGTCTTTTATAAGAAGATAGTTGGTAAGATGTTGAATTGTTAGAAACTGTTGGTTTTGGGAAAAGTTAACGGGTTTTGGACCATTCTTCCTGGTTAGTAATTTCGGGGACGAAATTCTTTTAAGGGGGGAGGAATGTGACGACCCAGAATTCCCAAGCGTTTAAAAATGGAGAATTTAATTGATTTTTAATATTCAATAGGGTAATTTAAACATGAATTCAAGTATCACAATTTATTTGCTGATTAAATTATTGAATTTAAATAATTTGAAATTGGATAAAATATGGAATCTGAGGTTTTAAGTCTGTTAAAATATAATTTGAAGACTTATAAAATTTATATTTGTAGTAACGAGGATAATAGAATTTGTAAAATTGAAATTAACAGTGGTTTGTTCATTTTTAAAATTTTATAGTTTAAATTGATTTGAAAAAAAATAGCCTTCCGAGGCACAGTCTTGGAATTCGACGAAACCAGTTCCATTGGATCCATAATATTTTATTATTATCGGATTTCAAATTTCATAGTGATTGGAGTTGTTGTGTGAGCGTACGATATATAAACGCGTTGAAATCTTATATCGAAAATTTAATTTAATTAATATATTTTGATATTTAGTCAGCAGTGGGAGTTCTTTCTATAGCCACCATTCTTTCATTTCAGCCATCTTCTTCTTAAGTAAGCCTACGCAGAAGCATTTTTGTGTGCTAACATCTTTTCATTGTCGCTTATCTTCTGAGGAAATCCTACTCTATTATATAAGTCGTGTCTCCCTCTCGTATATCTCAAATTCATTATCTTTTCAAGCAGTAAAAAAAAAGGTTAATGAAAATGGCGACTGTTCCCTACTTCTAAATCGAGGCCTCCCTTCCCTGTATAAATCGATTTCGCATCTAAAAAAAAGAGTAGTATTCGCGAGGTCGGCGAATCATGGTAATCGAGCCTTCCCTTTTGCACGCGATCGAGGATGAAGGCGTGGGTAGTCGACTCACGCGATAGTGGAGCAGCGAAGTGAGCTTGAGGCAGTGCATCTTCGAGGGAAAGCCCGAGTTAGGGTTTGATTTGCGAGGGTTGGGATTGTGGTTTGGGCGGTAGCTATCGCGATGGTGGCACGGCAGTGGAATTCGTGTGGTGTTAGCGACTTAGGGCAGGCCGCGTTGATCGAAGAAGTGGCAGAAGGTTGTTCACGAGTTCGATCTCGTGAAGGGTTTGTGTCGTTCGAACAAATAGGTAACCATTGTTTAATTGAATTCCCATTTCAGATTAATTTCGAATATATCCGTTAAACGATATAAATGTAGAGATACTAGAAAATATTTAAATGGTAATTATGTACATGTATATAGGTCAGAAAGAGATTTATATTTTTATTTGCATATTAAAGTTAAAAAAAATATGCAGAGAACAGAAGGATATAATACAGTAAGTTATGGGCTGTTCAACCTTAATTTGATGTTTAAAAATTATGCTAAGTAAAAGTATAATTCGACTTATCGTTTATTTAGACTATTAGAAGTTTCAGTAAAGGGAGGTTTACAGGAAGAAGGAATGAAAATGATAATAATACAATTTACCAATTTATTTTAGTAATTAATTTGTTTAGATAACCTATGTAAATTATTTCAGTAATTAGAAAATATTTTATTTTAAAAGGGAGTTAACTTAAACCAAATTATTCGTTAAATGAAAGGAAGAAATTGCGGGTTAATTCAAGTATTAATAAAACATATAAATTGTTTATTCAAGGTCAAAATCATGAAGAAACGGGCCGTTTGGAATGGATTGCAAATGAAATGCAAAGGTGAGTTAATCTCACTCCGTTATATTTAAATTTAAAAGATTAAATTTAAATGATTGATTGTATGGTTGAATTGATTGATGTAGTATAGTACGGTATAATTTTGGGATTGGCATATTATATTGTGCTAACATCTGTGGATGCAGAGAAAAACAGGTTGGAGGGATCCAACTGGACCCCTCAACTTTATTTAATTATTTAATATTCTCTGTTCTGAATATTTGATATCCTGTAATGAATTATGTGGAAATATTGAATGCTATGGCTTGATTGTTATAATCGGGCAATAATTAATTAATAAATATATAATTAGAGTTTGGGAATGAAAATAAAAGAAGTGAAATTGTAAGTAAAATAATTATGGAAAAGTTGAATAAATTTATGAATGAACTGGAAAGGAAATAAAGTGAATTTAAAATTCTCATAAATAAATCTTGTGTATGGGAGGGAAAATTTAAATAAACAGAGAGTTAATGAAATTTAAATTTCAATGTTATTGTTTAAAAGAACAAAACATTTATTTAAAATTGAGGATTTAAATTATTTAAGAAGAATAAAGAAGAAATTGGGAATTACCTGAAATTTGTATATTTCAGCTAAAGGAATAAGGTTCATAATTAATGAATTTTGAAATGAACTGATAGGTCAAGAAATTTATTTCAAATGGAATAAATTGGAAATCAGTTTGGAAAATTGATTTAAGTGATTGAAATCGGGAATTTCTCTCTAAATAACCAAGTACGTTTTCAAAGTAAAATTTTAAATATAAATGAAAAGTTTAAAGTTGTTTTAAGAAGGATGTTTTTGGAAAAAAATATTTCTATTTCTAAATATTTAAATTCTTAAGTAAGTATTCCCTTTTAATCTATTATAGCAATAATTATTTTAATCTATTATAGCAATAACTGTTTTAATCTATTATAGTAATAATTATTTAAAGAGTGGCTTGGTATTTTAGTTTTTTTTATAAAAAAAGTGAAATCTAGTTTTATATTTTATTTAGTAACCTTATCTTTAAATATTCATATAGTATGTATTTTTAACAAATCATTGAAGTTGTTTTAACTTAAATGTTATAAAGTATATTTCTACGTAAGGTGTTTTTAAAATTTATTTTAAAAATCTAATTTTGTGCTTGGTGATTTCAGAGGAGATAGAAAATATTTGGAAAGTTCATTCTGAAGAGAAAGGTGGTTTGAAACTGTTTTCAAAGGGTTGGAAATAGAAATATATCTTGTGAGATATTTTTGAGGTTAATAAATAATTTGGGAGATTATTTATTGTTGGATGGTTGTTTGTGATTATTAATTGATAGTTAAATAACCGACTATCAATATTGGACATTGCATTGATCGGTTCGAAGAGACCGGGATCGAGATTTATTTCTCGAAAACCACTTCGATCCGGTTTGTACGTTTCGTGTAAACGATTTTGGACTCGAAGATGGAGCAGTGAAATGCAAGGGCTAGTCGCTACTAATCCTGAGGATATTTCCAAAATGGATGTAGTAGGTGTTAACGCTTAAATTTGAACGCTAACACCCCGGTGTGTGAAGTGTAGTTGTGAAAGCACCACCCGATAGATCGGGAAAGAATTACAAGCAAGTAATAACGGAAAAGCAGTAAACAACAGCAATTTTATAGTGGTTCGGCTTATGGGTACAGCCTACGTCCACTTTAAGTACTTTTATTGATGATCTCGTTACAAGTTGATACAATTCTTCCCAAGTACAATTCACTTTGAACTACAAGAAACTTAGAACAAGTATTTTAAACTTCAATGGAGATGAGAGTCTTCGAATCCATGTTGGATGTACGTGATCTCTTGTTGAAGTTGTTTGTAGCGTTCTTAGTGTCTCGAGAGCTTCAAGTGTTGAATTGGTTTGGAATGCAGCAGAGTATCAGCGCTTGAAGAGAATGAGCCCAAAGTCCCCCCAGAGTTGTAGGTGGATGTCTATTTATAGAGAGTTCTGGGTGAAAAAAAGTTGCTAAGTCCTAACTCGTTGCCGACTTAAGGTAAGTCGTTGCTGACTTAGGATGAGTCGTGACCGACTCATTAAGCTGAGTCTCTGGTTTGTAGAGAGCTTCCTGCCTTTTTCGAACCCACGCTTCAAGTACTAGGTCGTTTACGAGTTATCTGGTTGTAGGTTCTGGCTTGTTTGTATAAGTCGTATACGACTCATCATAAGTCGTAGGTCGTGGTTGACTTAACCAGCTGCCTTCGGCTTAAAGCTGAGTTCAGGCTTTGTGAAGGCGAGTCCTAACTCGTAGACGAGTTAAGAGATAGTGTCTTTAGGTCGTACACCTTTTTTAAGTCGTAACACTTGTTAACTCGGTCAAGCTTTAATCTGTTATGTCGTAGCTCCCTTAAGTCGTATAGACTCCTTAGGTCATCAGGGTCTTAAGTCGTTATCTCTTCTTAACTCGTGAGCCGCTTATCTCGTAAGCAGCCTAACTCGGGTACTCCTTAACTCGTAGAGGCTTTAACTCGTAGGAGGTTTCTAATTCGTGTATCCTTTAACTCGTAGATGCCTTGAGTCGTAGGAAGCTTAACTCGTAAGGCTTCCTATCCCGTAGAGGCCTTAAGTCGTACAAATCCTTAGGTCGTGTGTTTCTTTAAGTCGTAACATGTTCAAAGCCACACAATCCTTTTAAGCCGTAGACCATTCATTTCCTTAAGTCGTGAAGCCTTTTGAGTCGTGAGCTGCTTAACTCATGGACCTGTTAACTCGTGAACGAGATAGGGTTAACATTTGCCCCTCGAAGCACACGCTTAGGTCGTAAGTCGTGTGCTTCGACTTATCATAACCCGGGCATGCCGATTCAAATTCCAACATTTCCAGATATAAAAGCCTGAGTCGTCCTTCCTCTTTCCTTCTTCTCATCACTTAACTTTTAAACTGTTTTCTGCCATTAACGCATCTCTGAGCTCTCCAAGGCGATTTCGATCCAAACTTCGTCCGATTCCTTCTAGCATCATACAATCGTAAGTGATCTTGTTCCCTCTTCGACCGTTAGCCATTGTTACCTTACATGTTCAGTCCCTCGTTTTTGGCTTGTCCTTTCAAATCCTACGAGCTTTATCAAATCGGTCATTGACGAACTTAAACTCGTTTGGCTTGACATAAGGTGATTCGCGATTTGAGGCGACTTGTAGTGTGATAGGTTAAGGCTATTGCTGTTGAGGTGGCCGTGGGTGAACAGGTTGAAAGTTAGAAGGGAAGGCAGGTTGGTTGAAAAACTTGATTCGAATAGAGTGAGGAGTCGTCCCATATACAACTCAGAGATTTTCCATGCGACCTAGCAATTTTCATGAGCCGTAGCCGAGTTAAGACTTAAGGGATTTCCAGTTGCTTTGAATCAGAGCCTTTCTTCTGTTCCTTGAGTTACGACTTAGGATTTAGAGCATAATCAGCTTGATGTGTTGACGACTTAAGACAGGAACGACTTAACTCTTGAGTCGGTTACGACTTAACTCTTGAGTCGGTTACGACTTAGCACATGTATTTTTTAAACTCCACTTGAACCTTGAACTGCTGCTTGAATCTTTTACAGATTGCTTTAACTTGTAAGCTAATAACCTGTTAATATAACATTCACAGAAAACTGGGACGAATATACTGTCATTGATTGCCCACATCGAACGACAGATTAGTTAATGATAGATGATTAACTTAAATAAATCGTGTGAACGAAGTGCTATCGATTTCAAGTGGAATATTAAAGCAGCACTGGATTAGTCAATTGAAACTGACCAACCCTCATTAATATTATGCTTGAGCTTTAAATAACAAGTTCCGAAATTACCGTAGTCAATCAATCGTCAACCAGTTTAATTCCAGTTATCTTTACTTGTTATTATTATTATTATTATTTTTTTTAGCTTTGCACGACACTTCACACTTTTTAGGAAACGTGCACCTTCGCATTTGAACATCCAGTTGCTTGTGTAGAATGACCTCTCATCAAGAAGAGCCGATGGGCCAGGCTGAAGATGTCTTCCCAGTAGCCATCCCTATAGACAACCCTCCGGAGAGAACATCCACAACTTTGAATCAGCGGGTGTTTAACCAACTGCGCGTCCAGTTTGGCATTGATGATGCTGACATCTTATTTCCGGGGCCAAATGACACCGCGGATAGGCCCCCTCTTGGCTTTGTTGCTGTTAATCGCCAAATGTGCTTGAACGGCGCTATTCCTCCCTTTAATGACTTTCTCCAACAGTTCCTGCTTCGGTTGTCTATCTCTCCATTCCAATTACACCCCAATGGCTACGCCATTCTGATGGGGTTATGTGTTCTATTTAGGAGAGTTTTGGATCGATTACCAAGCTTCGGGGAGATCTGCTATTTTTGCTCATTCACGAAAACTAAAGACCATCCCTCCATCGTGGTTATAAGAAGCGCTCGAAACCGTAAACTTATTACTGATCTCTCCGAAAGCGCTCACGGATTTTTGAATCAGTTTTTCTTTGTTCGCTGCCCTCCAGGGTTTTATGCCATCTGGAGAGTGGGAAGTAAGATTTCCTGTCTTTACTTTTTCCGTTTTGAAACTTTCTCGAGATCTGAACTCTCAGTTGCTAATTTCATTCTTTTCCTGTTTTAGCACTTCCACCCCCTGTCAGGGACCCAAGTCTTAAGCAAATTTTTGAAAGATTAAATGCCGTGCCGGTAGAAGAGAGGAGCATAAAGTTTCTGCTAAACGATGAATTTTTACATCAATACGGACTCCTCCATCCCTCTCGCTTTACTCGGCCTCGTGAAGCTCCAACGGAGGTTCCTGATTCTCCGGTGAAAACTCCTGATCTTCCGATCTCCACTAAAGAGCACATGCGAGGAGAAATTTCTGCAGAAACCTTACTAGTAAAGTGCTCTACTCCAAGAGACGATACGGGACCCTCCGAAAAGCCCGCACTTGCTCCCATAATTGAAGAAGAAGAGGAGCCCCTTTCCCAAACCAGGAAGAGTGCTGACAAAGGAGCTGATGGAGGGAATCAGGTTGGGCATGACGGTGATGACGTTTTTGGGGATTTAAGTGACATAATCGTCACTTCCCAAGAGCTCTTTAAAGATGACCCTGCCTGTGGTAAAACTGTACCCCCGATGATTGAAGCGACATCTGCCCTCCAACAGACTCCAACTCCTTTATCCCGAGAATTGTCACCGACAGTGGGACCTATTACTTCCCCCAAACTGAGGAGTGGTTCGTTAGTCCAACGCGAGTAGTTTGCACTTCACACACAACTAAGGATTTTCCAGCACATTTAAGCACTTATCTTCTCATACTTTAAAGATTTCTAAAGCTTATCTTTTCTTATTTCAGATCCTTCAATGACACGCGGCGGATCATATTATCAGGATTTCCAACGCTACGGGGGGCGTGGTCAATACGATTATAGGCGTTACTTTCCCTCCTACAGAGAATCTGACGAAGAAAGGGCTGCCCGAAAGGCTCAGGAAAGGAGGACTGAAGAAGAACGTCGCGAAAGAAGGGAGAGAGAAGAGCGCCATGATTATTGGCAAAAAGGCGATGACTCCCACAAGAGAAAAAATCATGACGATCGAGGAAAAGGTCACATGAGTGAAGACTTAAGCAAACGAGCCCGTCACAGTGAAAAGCAGGCCTCTACTACTCCTGAGAAAGTTACTATTCCTGCCTCACTCGACATCCCTTCTGACTCTCCCGCTCTTGGGAAATCAGATATTCAAACGATAATTAGCAGGCCCAAATTTCAAGTTGGACCGGGTCCTGCCACTCTGCAGAGCCGATTTCCTCAATGGTGCCTTAAGGGGGTGAGATTCGACCTAGACTTGGTCCCCATCGACAAGTCTGCTATGTTGCGCAATCTTGATGCAGTCAAGCTCGATATCGAGAGGATGTCAAACTGGCAGAAGCTTGTAGATGAGCTTCAAAGAGTTAACCGTGCCAACATAGAGGCCATGCTTACTATGGAAAACGATAAGGCCGAATGGCAAAAGGTCGTTGAGCAACACGACACCGAGATGAGGAACATTGCTTCTTACAATAAGGAGCTTGAAGCAAAAGTCGAGGAATTGAAACATGAACTTGCTGCTTCCTCCACTTCCTACTCTCAAAAAGAAGAAGTGCTTCTGAAACAAGTGAGAGATGCTCACGCTAGCCAAAGGGATGCCGAAGACAGGCTAGAAGCACAAAAGAGAATCAGTGACGGCTATGTCTCTGATATTGCTGAGCTTCGAAAGAAAAACAACTCCCAGGAAGCGGAGATACAAATGCTTAAGCTTCAGCTTGCCAAAACTGAAAGGGAGCGTGATGAGGCTGTCGCCGGCAAAATCGCAGCCGAAGAATCTCATGAGGCGACCAAAAACAGCTTCGGCTCAACATTATTCGACTTCTACTTGCATAGCGTCTTGGGGCGTGGAAGCCTCGCTTTTCTTGGTCCTAAGTATGAAATCACTTTAGCTGAAGTATGGGAGGCCGCTCTTGAGATGCTTGGTGCTGAAGGTGCCGGTTACGACGAATCAGCCCTGGAAAGGCATTATTTTGATGATGACGCTCGCGCTGCCCTTGCCAAGGGAAAGGAGCAACTTGCCAAATTAAGAACTGAAGTGACGGAAGGGGACCGGCTGGGGAAAACCACTTCAACTACTCTAGTCCAGCCACCTTCTTCGTCTGAAGTCGACATTATTGGCTCCAGTTCCCATCTTGCATCTCCCACCAAAGTTACCACTGAGATTACAAGCATACAAGGTGGAGACGAGGGTGATGAGAGCGCTGATGCGCAAGCTTATGAAGTCGATATCAGGAAACCAGCTTCTCCAGGTAATTTCACTGTTAATCTCGCTACTGTCAATTCTGCTCAAGCGGGTTACTCATTTATTTCGCATGAGTTTCACGAGCTCCTTGGCTATTTTCTCAACCTTGACGAGCCTTCATCTCCTCTCTTTACTGACTTCATTGGTGAACCTTCATCTCCTCTTTTTACTGACTTTAACCTCTTTTCTTCTGTAGAAAAAGTATCAAGCACTGCTCAAATCTCTACTTCTCCGGTAATCCCTCCTCCATCTCTTCAGGTGGCTCCTCCTTCTGCTTCGCAGCCTGGATCACAGGAGGAACAAATAGAGGCTCTCCATGGCCTGGATGATCCCATTGCTTCGCAAGAGCAAAAAGATGAGGGACTTGAGGGAGGTGACATATCGCCGGAGCGGACTCCTTCTGACGATATAACTCTATCTAAACTTGTCACTCCAGGAAGTGAGTCTTCCTTTAAGAGGAGAAGGAAGCAAGGAGCATCAAAGAGGAGAGGGAAGATAATCACTGCCACTGAAGAGGAGCCAGAAGTTGGGCCAGCTGCGCCTACCTCTCCTTCCTCCCTTATACCCACTGGTCGACCTGAAAAGCTGGTCATTCGGCCGGGTAAAGGGTCCAAAGGCAGTAAAAAGAAGTGAAGACTTTAGCTTTTTGTCTTTTGTATGAACTGGCCGAGAGTTGTGCGGGTACCGGCCCCCGCTTTTATTTTGAAACCTGTATCTGCATTATAATTGAATAAAAAGATTCTTCGTTTGTACAAACTTCTGTTTGAATTTGAGAATGCATTTACTATTTATTTTTTTTATTTTTTTGCACAAGTTTATTTACACGATATTGCAGCGGGCTTATGGTATGTTGTTTGAGTATTACTTTACTGATGCAGCTATACTATTATACCATGTTGCCCCCATACCTTAAGCTTGCTGCAATATTTTATACTTTGAGAGGACTTGCACTCTTATTTGCTAAAGAATAATTATTGTATTCTTTAAAGAAAATTTTTGTAGAGTACAACTCCCTTCGTATAAGTTTCTACGCTTTGTCGTTCGAAGAAATCACTTTTTTCTTTTGCTTATGTGCATATTTTACCAAGTGAATTCCTCTATGTGGTAAAGCGGACCTCTGAAGGGTATTTTAACTTCTTTTCTTTTTCTTTTTTTTTATAGTAGGTAAATTACTCTCCCTTTGAAAGTTAAAGTACGCTTTTGATGAGGATTTTTTTTATACAAAGTTGCACCTCTGAGGAGGGATTTTTCACGTTTCAACACTTGGAAGTTTTATTTCAATCTCGGTGAAACGTGTACCCCCAAAGAGTTGTGCCTTTGAAGAAAGCCTTTTCACGTTTCAACACTTGGAAGTTTTATTTCAATCTTGGTGAAACGTGGGCTTCCGAAGAGGTCTTTCTTCTTGATTGTGTCCCCGGGAGGGGGTTGTACCTCTAAGGAGGGATTTTTCACGTTTCAACACTTGGAAGTTTTATTTTAATCTTGGTGAAACGTGTACCTCCAAAGAGTTGTGCCTTCGAAGAAAGCCTTTTCGCGTTTCAACACTTGGAAGTTTTATTTCAATCTTGGTGAAACGTGGGCTTTCAGGAAGGTCTTTATTTTGTTTTTGCATTTGAACTTTGGTGAAGTGAAATTCCGAAGAGCGGTTATTACACTTCAACTCCTGGCGAAATGTGCCTCCGAAGACGGCTTTTATTTTGTTTACATTTCAACTCTGGTGAAGTGATATCCCGAAGAGCGGTCATAACACTTCAACTCCTGGTGAAATGGGCCTCCGAAGAGGGCTTTTATTTTTTGGCATTTCAACTCTGGTGAAGTGAAATCCCGAAGAGCGGTCATAACACTTCAACTCCTGGTGAAATGTGCCTCAGAGAGGGTTTTCATCGCCTGGAAGTTACTCTCTCATGGTTGGAGGGTCATGACTCCTCCAATCTTTTTTGTTGAGTAGAGAACTTTCTTTTTTGTGGCGTATGACCCATTAGAGGTCTTTTATCCTCCGAAGAGGACTTGTGCCGCTGATGGTAGCTTTGGTTGTTCCTCTGTTCACTTGCTTATGCCTTTTCAGCGATCCTCTCTCTTTTTTTCTTTTCAAGTTTTCTTTCCCCTTTTCTTGCAAGTGGCTTGTTTAATCCAAGGAAGTGTACTTCATTGTTAGGCAAGTTCGTGAGAACGGGCACTAGCTTCCTAATTGGATATTTGTTTGTCCAAACAATCTCAATTTATCAGCAAGGGCCTGTTTCTATCGAAATCATTAGCCGTTCAATTGAAGTATTTCCTATCTAGGATTTGAATTCGGGGTCTTTACGACTTGAAATTTGTTTGTTGAATGATGGTGAGAATCGCTCGGTCTTATTATGCGCAAGTTCTTTTTCCATTGTCTGCAAAAATTTAAATCGACATTTCAGCAATACATTTTATGTACTTTTATATTGAAAATAAAGCAAACATGTAATAAAAATAAGGAACACAAGATTTATAGTGGTTCGACCAAGAATTTGGGCCTACATCCACTTTATATTCTTCCATTAATCACTTGCATCAGTTTTTCAATTGCTTTCAATTACAAGAATCATACATTCACAATCCTTTTTTACAATATTTCAACAAAATTTTCAAGTAAAGTATGGACGCAAGTGATTGCTGTTCCATGCCCTTGGCATTTGATCTCCTTCAACAGTAGTGAGTTTGAATGTGCCGTCAAGAAGCTTCTGACCTATCACATATGGTCCTTCCCAATTGGGCCCAAACACACCTGTCGCGGTCATAATTCTTTTCAGGACTAGATCTCCAATTTCAAAGCCGCGTTGTCGAACTTTGGAATTGAAATGTCTGGCTATCCTTTGCTGATGAGCTGCAACTCTGAGATTAGCTTCATCTCTTTTTTCATCAAGGAGATCCAGCGCTTCAAGTTGTAGCCTTTCATTTTCTGCTTGACTGAAATGGATTCTTCTGTGTGAAGGGACCTCTGTTTCAACCGGGACCATTGCTTCCAATCCGTATGCTAACGAAAAAGGAGTATGCCCAGTTGCAGTTTTGTGAGTAGTTCTGTATGCCCATAGTGCAAGTGGTAGTTTATCGACCCAACCACCTTTTGCTCTTTCGAGTTGCTTTTTGATGGTTGATTTGATGATCTTGTTCACTGCTTCCACTTGCCCGTTTGCCTGCGGATGAGCTACTGCCGAAAAGCTTTTCTGGATTCTGAATCGTTTGCAAAAATCCTGGAATTCCTCGCTTTCAAACTGAGTACTATTGTCTGTGATTATTTTCTGAGGCACACCGTATCTGCAAATGATATTCTTGGTCACAAAGCTTATCATTTTCTTTGAAGTGATAGTAGCCAATGGTTCAGCTTCAGCCCACTTAGTAAAATAATCAACTGCAACAATAGCATATTTAATCCCTGATTTAGCAGTTGGTAGCGGCCCAATGAGATCCATTCCCCAAATTGCAAATGGCCATGGACTGACCATCTGTGTGAGTTCGGTAGAAGGTGCTCTAGGAATTTTGGCATATCTTTGGCATTTGTCACATTTTCGGGAGTAATCTGCAGCATCCCGATTAATTTCTGGCCAAAAATATCCGTATCGGAGAATTTTCTTTGCTAATGTTTGACCACCTGAATGATCACCGCATTCTCCTCCATGCACTTCAGCTAGGATTGTTTTGGACTCTTCCCGGGATACACATCGAAGCAATGGCATTGAGAATCCCCGTCTGTACAATCGGCCATCCTGAATTACATAGCGAGAGGCCTTCCTTAGTAGCTTTCGTCTTTCTATCGAGTTTTCTGGCAGAGAACCTCTGAGTAGGTAATCCAGTATTGGAGCCATCCATGACTCTTGTTCTTGAGATACATTCATAATCCGGTCTATATCCATCTCGTCTATACTTGGCGCTGAAAGGACTTCTACAGTGACCAATCCCAATAGTTGAGCTTCACCAGAACTTGAATACTTTGCGAGGGAATCTGCCTTCATATTCTCTTCCCGAGGAATGTGGCTTATTGAATAGTGATCGAGTTCACATAGGAGTTCCCAAGCCTTTGACAAGTAGGAAGGCAGGTTTCCCCCTTTTGCTTGAAATTCCTTCTTGACTTGGCATGCAATAAGCTGAGAATCACTGAAGATTTGTAATGCTCGAATGTTTAGCTCTTTAGCGATTTTCAGACCTGCAATAAGAGCTTCATATTCTGCTTCATTGTTTGTTGAAGGAAATTCCAATCTTAGTGCATAACATAATGATCGACCCTCAGGAGTTTCAAGTACCACTCCGGCTCCAGAACAGTAGTCATTTCTTGCGCCATCAACATACATCTTCCACTGGATTGGGGAATCATTGATCGCTTCTTCCTCACCATTATCTTTCTCTGTGAATTCTGCAATGAAATCAGCTAAAGCTTGTCCGTTGATTGCTTTTCGGGGGTGATAGGTGATGTCAAATTGACTGAGTTCAATGTTCCATTTTAGAAGGCGACCCGAAGTTTCAGGGCGAAATAGGACTTGCTTTAGAGGTTGATCAGTGAGTACTTTGATAGGATGAGCTTGGAAATATTGCCTCAGTTTCCTCGATGCAACTAGTAGGCAATAGGCGAGTTTTTCCAACTTGGAGTAATTCAGCTCTGCCACAGTGAGTCTGTTGCTGATATAGTAAACTGGATGTTGAATCCTTTTGTCTTCCCGTATCAGCGCTGCACTTAGAGCATGAGATGATACTGCCAAGTATATAATAAGATCCTCACCATTGCCTGGTCTAGAAAGTATCGGAGGCGTTTCCTTATGACGGATCAACTCTTCAAAAGCTTTTTGGCATTCGGGAGTCCATTCAAAGTTCTTCTTTCCTTTTTTCAGGGCATCGAAGAATGGGATGCATTTATCAGTAGCTTTAGAAATGAACCGACTCAAAGCGGCGACCTTTCCGTTGAGACTTTGCAATTCCTTCTTCGTTCTAGGAGCTTTAACTTCTTTTAAGGCGGTAATTTGAGCTGGACTAGCCTCAATGCCCCTAGCACTGACGATAAAACCTAAGAACTTTCCGGATTCGACCCCAAATGTACATTTCAGAGGGTTAAGCTTCATTCTGTATTTCCGGAGGACTGCGAACATTTCTGCTAAGTGTTCAATATGATCCACTGCTTTCCTGGACTTCACTAACATGTCGTCGACGTAGACTTCCATAGTTTTGCCCAATTGCGGTTTGAACATAGCATTAACAAGTCTTTGGTAGGTTGCCCCTGCGTTTTTCAATCCGAAGGGCATAACCTTGTAGCAATAAAGTCCAACATCTGTGATAAAGCTTGTATCCTCCTGATCCGGCTCACGCATCATGATTTGGTTATAACCGGAGTAGGCATCCATGAAAGATAACAATTCATGTCCCGCAGTTCCGTCTACCAGTTGATCGATCCTGGGTAATGGGAAGCAATCTTTGGGGCAAGCCTTGTTTAGATCAGAAAAATCAATGCACACTCTCCATTTTCCATTAGCTTTCTTGACCAACACAGGATTTGAAACCCAATTCGGATATGTAGATTCTTTGATGAAGTTATTTTCCATGAGTCGATCAACTTCTTTTTTTAATGCTGCTGACCTTTCTGGACCTTGGGTTCTCCTTTTTTGTTTAACTGGAGTAAACTTTGGGTCAACATTCAGAGCGTGTACTGCAACTTCTGGAGATATCCCACACATATCGGCATGAGTCCAAGCAAAGACATCCAGATTTGGTTTCAGGAAAGATATCAAGATATTCTGAATTGACACATTAAGCTGTGAACCCACATTCAACACCTTATTTGGGTCCTTCGGGTCAACAGGTACCGGAACTGTCGTTTCCACCGGTACTACTCTATTCTCCCCTGTACTGGCTTTTCTGGGATCCATTTCTTTCCGTGCCCCGCTGTGCTCGCCAGTGCAGGGTCCGCTCCGTAATTGCTACAAGGCTGGTTCCTTGATGCGGACTGGAGTTGCCGCATCCTTTCCCATTTCTCTTTTTCTTGACTCTCGCCGCTCTGTCAAATAGCATTCTCGCGCAGCATTTTGATCCCCTTTTATAACTCCTACTCCATTGTCAGTAGGAAATTTAATAGTGAGGCACCACGGGGCTAGGATAGCTTTGAATGCTGCGAGTGTTGGACGGCCAAGAAAAGCATTATAAGCAGAATATTCATCGACGATCACAAAGGTTTGCTTTCGGACCACTTTCCTTTCTCCTTCCCCAAGTTCTACAAACAGATCGATGGTTCCTACTGGTTGCTTTGGCTCCCCAGTGAAGCCAACGATTTTCTGTGATGAGGCTTGCACATCGATCATAGGGATTTTCATCTGGTCAAATGTCTTTTTGAAGAGGATATTACATGATGCTCCGCAGTCAATGAGGACTCTTCTGACAATGGCTGGTCCAATACCAGCCGAGATGACCAAGGGATCTAAAGTAGGAGCTTCAATACCTGTAGAATCTCTGGCTCTGAAAATAATATCATCACTGAAAGTTTTCTGTTGTTTAAGGGACGTAGTGTCTTCTAGAACAAAGACGTCTTCTTCGGCTGGAGCATATTTCAAAGCCCTGGAATATCTCTCCATCTCACCCCAACTCTTGCCAGCTGGGTGAGGTCCTCCTGAAATGACATTGATAACGGGCCTTCCAGTTTCATGCCCCGTAGCTTTCTCACCTGCCCCAGGCTGATGAACAGGAGCCCGCTGCCCCTGACTCGACGATGCAGGATTGTTGCTATTCTTTTTCACGAATTGCTGCAACTTGTTTTCTCTTAGCAACTCTTCAATCAGATTTTTCAGATGGCGGCATTCATCAGTTTCATGACTTGGTTGATTGTGGAAGCGGCAGAATTTCCCACTCTGTATGGCTTTTTTCCCGGTTCTCAAAGGGATAGGTTTAGGGAAATCGACGGACTCTTTAGTGGCAAGGTAGATGTGCTCCGGCGTATGTGATAATGGAGTATATTCTGATGGCTTGAAGGACCGGGGCTTCTTCAGATTACCCTGTTTCTTTCCATTATTATTCTCCCTTTTCTGCCCCACCGATTCATTCTTGCGTGGAGCGACAGTGTTGTCTTCAGCTTTTTCCAACACTGCCTTTATTGGCAAAGGACGACTTTCCAAGCGAATGAATTCGTCTGCTTATTTGTAGAACTTTTCGAGAGAGGTTGGCTCTTTCATATTTAACCTTTTTCCAAATTCGCTTGACTTATCAATAGCCCTCATTAGATAAGTCAAGATCATTCGTGGTTCAGCATTGTCCACTTCCGCCAGCGCTATATTAAAGCGGTTCAAGAAAGATCTGATAGACTCACCAGGATTCTGCTCTAAACTGGACAATGACATGATATCCTTGGCCTTTGAAGCATAAAGTCTAAACTGCTCCTTGAATTTTCTGGTCAAGTCTGAAAACTGATCAATAGATCGGACTGGCAGCTTGGTAAACCATAGTAGAGCCACCCCTTCAAGGTATACGGGGAAATATCGGCACTTTATTTCATCAGAAGCTCTGGCACCTGTCATGTGCCAATCATATTTATATAAAAATTCATTCGGGTCACTCGTCCCTTTGTAAGCTGGGATAGTCGGAGGGACAAACTTCCTTGGAAATTCCGCCTTTAAGATTCTTTCAGTAAACGGAGTTTTGCTTGGGGCGAAACCCCATTCCTTCTCATCTTCAACTCTTTGCATACTTTCTTTCATGATCTGCCGGACCATTCCAGAAAGATATTCCTCATCATGCCGAGTTCTAGATCCACCGGCCTCAGGTACTGCCTGCTCAAAGGGACTAGTGGGCCTTTCAGGAGCATTCCTTTCATCATGAATGTTGCCAGCATGGTTCCTTTCATTACCAGCCGGTTGATTGTTTGCCCCAAGTAAATCGTTCAACTTATTCAGAATCAGAGCATTCTGGGCACTTTGAGCCTCTAGTTGTGCATTTTGGGCGTTTATCTGCTGGTTTAACCCTAGAATCACAGCATCCAACTCCGCTTTCGTAACTCCAACAGACGGAGTAGGTTGATTAGGCACAGGGGAAGCGGAGGTACCCTCTTGAATGTTTCCAGATCTGACAGATCTACTTTTCCTTCCAGGAGCCATAATCTCAGATAGACTTCTGGTTTTTAAAGAAATTCTTTCTACAAATCTCTGTGAAGCAATGATGAGAGTGTACCTGAGTTCAGTTCTCAGTGAAAGCACCAAAAATGTTAACGCTTAAATTTGAACGCTAACACCCCGGTGTGTGAAGTGTAGTTGTGAAAGCACCACCCGATAGATCGGGAAAGAATTACAAGCAAGTAATAACGGAAAAGCAGTAAACAACAGCAATTTTATAGTGGTTCGGCTTATGGGTACAGCCTACGTCCACTTTAAGTACTTTTATTGATGATCTCGTTACAAGTTGATACAATTCTTCCCAAGTACAATTCACTTTGAACTACAAGAAACTTAGAACAAGTATTTTAAACTTCAATGGAGATGAGAGTCTTCGAATCCATGTTGGATGTACGTGATCTCTTGTTGAAGTTGTTTGTAGCGTTCTTAGTGTCTCGAGAGCTTCAAGTGTTGAATTGGTTTGGAATGCAGCAGAGTATCAGCGCTTGAAGAGAATGAGCCCAAAGTCCCCCCAAAGTTGGAGGTGGATGTCTATTTATAGAGAGTTCTGGGTGAAAAAAAGTTGCTAAGTCCTAACTCGTTGCCGACTTAAGGTAAGTCGTTGCTGACTTAGGATGAGTCGTGACCGACTCATTGAGCTGAGTCTCTGGTTTGTAGAGAGCTTCCTGCCTTTTTCGAACCCACGCTTCAAGTACTAGGTCGTTTACGAGTTATCTGGTTGTAGTTTCTGGCTTGTTTGTATAAGTCGTATACGACTCATCATAAGTCGTAGGTCGTGGTTGACTTAACCAGCTGCCTTCGGCTTAAAGCTGAGTTCAGGCTTTGTGAAGGCGAGTCCTAACTCGTAGACGAGTTAAGAGATAGTGTCTTTAGGTCGTACACCTTTTTTAAGTCGTAACACTTGTTAACTCGGTCAAGCTTTAATCTGTTATGTCGTAGCTCCCTTAAGTCGTATAGACTCCTTAGGTCATCAGGGTCTTAAGTCGTTATCTCTTCTTAACTCGTGAGCCGCTTATCTCGTAAGCAGCCTAACTCGGGTACTCCTTAACTCGTAGAGGCTTTAACTCGTAGGAGGTTTCTAATTCGTGTATCCTTTAACTCGTAGATGCCTTGAGTCGTAGGAAGCTTAACTCGTAAGGCTTCCTATCCCGTAGAGGCCTTAAGTCGTACAAATCCTTAGGTCGTGTGTTTCTTTAAGTCGTAACATGTTCAAAGCCACACAATCCTTTTAAGCCGTAGACCATTCATTTCCTTAAGTCGTGAAGCCTTTTGAGTCGTGAGCTGCTTAACTCATGGACCTGTTAACTCGTGAACGAGATAGGGTTAACAGTAGGAATAGTGCCTTCGGTTCCGTTCGAACCCGGAACGGACTTGTAAGGATGAATGCTTGCGAAACATCGTCAAGTGGACGATGGGCATTCCAAGGGATATATTCTAAAAAGGTAACGCTTAGCCTCAAGCCTCATCAAATGGGAATGACTGAAAATTAGGGGTTATGCAGCAAGGCTAGGTGGGTAGCACCCAAGCAGGGTGAGGTCATTCCAGTCTAAATGTCCCTTTTTATTTCGGCTTAGTGGTGCGGTTGCTGATCCCTACCGTGGGGTGATCTCACTCAGGATTATCCAGTAAGGGGTAGTCCCGGCCTTGTGTTGCAGGGGAGCGGGCGTACTCCTCGGTACGGTGATCTAGGCCCTGTACTGTGACAGGTGGTACCCCAGTGCCTAGTCATTGGTTGGAAATCCATTCTCCCTACGAGCCTTGTACGAGTTTTGTTTGTATTACTCACTCTGTGGCTAGTAGCAGGAATTTAATCATGTAACAATTTCGGCTATTTTATAAATATTTGTATATAGACCCTACTATAATATCAGAGGATTTCTATAAAAATGTTTTAGCTATCGTAAGGTAAAAACCCGACATGTTTATTTGTGGCGTGGTCTTACGAGATGCTTTTGTTTTCAAATGATTTTCGAAACTTAATAATCGATTGGATGTGATTTTCTTACGCTGGTATTCAAAACTGACTAGGGTGTTATTTAACTGTAATGCTCGGGTCAGACCGAGTATTATAGGATATACAGGATATGAAGCTGTGGAGCTCAGGAGACGAGCAAGATGGCGATACTTACTCCCGTATTTGTATATATATATTATTCCGCTGTGTTTTGAGTTGTTGTGTATCTTGAGTTGTTGTGTATTCATTGTATGATATTGATGTTGAGCCGTGATTGATGTACTCTGATGATGTAATATATAAACAGATATATTTGATTTGAGTAAAGATCATTTATTATCTATTATATTTTATTCCGCTGCGATGGTTAGATTCTGAGGTTGTTTTCTGTTTTCTCTCCTTCTACCTCTTCTTCTTTAACCCAATGGTTTGCATTTCTGTGCAACTTGAGTTAATTGTTGTAGAATAGTGTTAACTCAAGGGGTACGGATTTGCGGGACGTTACAATCATCTTCTTCATCTCAAAGGCATTCTGTAGACCTATCTGCCATTACTTGTTTCAGATGTAATTAGAGGGGACACTATGCTAATAGTTGTCCTACTTTAGATGGTTCTGCTATCCCTCCTCCTGCTCAGTTGAGTAGGCGTGATCTTTGCCACATTTGTCTGCAGCCTGGCCATTTCAAGAAGGACTGCCCAACTCAGCAGAAGAGCAAGTCATCATGTATTTTTGTTGTTACTTCTGCATCTTCACCAGCTCCACCTCCTGCACCTGCACCTGTTCCTGCACCTATACCTGTTCCTGCACCTGCACATGTTCCTGCTCCTGCTCCTAGTGATAACCAAGGTACACTTCAGGGCACTTTTTCTCCGTTTATTTTCCTGTTCGTGTTCTCTTTGATACTGGAGCTTCCCATTGCTTTATCTCTGTGTATCTTTGTAATAAATTTGAGCATCTTCTTTCTCCTGAGTTGGCTCCTATGCCTTTGGGTGTTTCAAATCCTATTGGTGGTCCTGCAAACCTTAGTAGGATTTGTAGAAATGTGAAACTCTTCCACTCTAGCTATTGGTTTTTGGTGATTTCTTTGTTTTGGGTTTTGATGCTTTTGATCTATTTCTTGGAGGTGATTGGCTGAAGAAACATGATGCCTTTATCTCTTGTAGTACCCGAACTGTCTCTCTTGTTGGTGATAAAGGTGATTCTTTGGTGATTCAGTGTAGTTTGCCCCTGGATTTTGCTGGCAGCTTTATTTATTCTCTTGAAGCTTCTCCTGGTGATATTCATTCGACTCCTATAGTCAAACTCTATCCCGATGTATTTGGTGAAGTCACTTCTTTACCTCCTAAGCGGGAAATTGACTTCCGTATTGATCTTATTCATGGAGCTTGACCTGTAGTTCTTCCACCTAGAAGAATGGCACCCCGTAAGAAGGTTGAGTCGAGGAAGCAAACTAAGGACTTGTTCTCCAAGGGTCTGATCAGACCTAGCCATTCAGAATGGGGAGCAATAGTGGTCTTCGTCATTAAATCCGATGGTTCTTTGAGGATGTGTGTTGATTATAGGGAGTTGAACAAGCTCACAATGAGGAATAGATATCCTATGCCTCGCATCAATGATATGTTTGATTAGCTCCATGGAGCTACTGTGTTCTCTCAGCTTGATCTTGCCATAGGTTTTCACCAGCTTAGAGTTGCTTGGGAAAGTATTCCCAAGACTTCTTTCCATACCGAGAATGGTTTTTATGAATGGTTAGTTATGCCTTTTGGTTTGAATAACGCTCCTGCTTTCTTTATTGATTTGATGAATCGTGTTTTTCGTGATGTAGTTAATAAGTTTGTTTTAGTCCTTGTTGATGATATCCTTGTCTTCTCCAAGACAACGGATAAGCATGAGTCACATTTCCAATTTGTTCTAGGGACCCTTAGAAACCATCAGTTGAAGGCTAAGTTCTTTTAATGCCATCTCTGGAGGGATGAAGTTCGATTTCTCGGGCATATTGTTTCTAGTGATGGATTTTTGTTGACCCAGTCAAGATCGCCGCGATAAATGTAAGTCTTTCCCTTCTTCTCTTTCTTTAATTTAATCATTTTATCGTTTCTATGGTCCTTATTTATAGCTATTCTATTACAGGATTGGGAAACTCCTAGGACTCCAACTGATATTCGCAGTTTTCTGGGCCTTGCCGGTTATTATCGAGGATTTATTGAGAACTTTGCTTGGATTTCTACACCTCTCACTACTTCAACTCGAAAGAATGCTAATTTTATATGGAGTGATAAGTGTGAAGCTGCATTCAATGAGTTGAAGCGTAAGCTTACTTCCGCACCAATGCTTACTCTCCCAAATGGAAGTGAGGGATTAACGGCATACACTAATGCTTGTCGTGAGGGTTTGGGAGCTGTTCTAATGCAAAATGAGAAGGTGATTGCTTATGCCAGTCGCCAGTTGAAGACCCATGAGGCCAATTATGCATCTCATAACCTGGAGTCGCTTGCGGTAGTCTTTGATTTGAAGCTTTAGATACATCATATTTTGGGTGCTAAGTTTGAGCTCTTTACTGATCATCAGTCCATGAAGTATATCTTCACCCAAAAGGATTTGAATCAGCGTTAGATCCATTGGCTTGAGTTTCTTGTGTCTTATAATCTTGACATTAGCTATACCTATGGGAAGGCTAATGTTGTAGCTTATGCTTTGAGTCAGAAGAAGGTCATGTTGTGTTAGCTTCTTGTTTCTTCTTCTCCTCTTTTGGATCGTATCATTGCTAAGCAGGATGAGCATGAGATGCTTATGCGTATGAAGGAGAGTGTTTGTAGCAGAGTTGGTGGTAGTAGTCCTGATGGTAGTGGAGCACAGATCGATGATAGAGGTATTTTGAGGATTAATAATCAGATTTGTGTCCCGAATGTTGATGGTTTGAGGCAAGAGTTACTTCGGGAACATCATCGATCCAAACTTTCTATCCATCCTGGTGTGTCGAAGATGTATCAAGATATGAAGAAGCTTTATTGGTGGAAGGGTTTGATGCGGGATACCTCTATCTTTGTTAGTAGGTGTGCGACTTGTCAGCAAGTCAAGGTAGATCATCAGAAGACCCCTGGTTTAGTGCAGCCCCTTGAGGCTCCCAATTGGAAATAGGAACAGGTTTTCATGGATTTTATTGATGGTTTACCGAGGACTCGGAGGGATAATGAGAGCATCTGGGTTATTGTGAATAGATTGACCAAATCAGCTCAATCATTCCGTCAAATCTACCCGTTCTGTTTACAATCTGGCTGAGACTTATATGAGGGATATTGTCCCTTTCCATGGTGTTCCCATCAGCATTGTTTGTGATCGGGACCCTATCTTCACCAGTCAGTTTTGGAAAGCTTTCTAGGAATCTTTGGGTACTCGGTTGAATTTGAGCATTTCTTACCATCCGCAGACCGACGGTCAAACGGAAAGAGTGAATCAGATTCTCGAGGATCTTCTTCAGGCTTGTGTTCTGGATTATGGAGGATCTTGGGAAGATCATTTCCATCTTGTTGAATTCACCTATAACAATAGTTATCAGGTGTTCTATTTCAATCTTATCTTAATCTTTTGTCTATCTCATTTCGTATTTGAATTTAGGCTAGTATTGAGATGTCTCCGTTTGATGCCCTTTACGGAAGACCTTGTAGATCTCCATCTTGCTAGATTGAATTCGATAATCGTTTGGTTCTAGGTCCTTATGTGATTTTAGAGGCTTCTGAGAAGGTTGTGGAGATTAAGAGGAAGATGAGGATTGCTCAGGATAGGAAGAAGAAGCATGCTGATTGGCATAGGAGGAGTTTGGAGTTTGATGTTGGTGATCATGTTTTCCTTAAGGCCCCCCCTTAGGGAATGTGATTCGGTTTGGTCGGAGAGGGAAGCATTCTCCTATATTTGTCGGTACTTTCCGTATCTCTAAGAGGATTGGTTCTCTAGCTTATCTTCAGGATTTGCCTAAGAAATTTTCTGGAGTATATAATGTATTCCATGTTTCGCATCTTCGTCGATATCTACATGATCCAACTTTGATTATCCAGCCTTCTGCTCTTGAGAGTTTGGATATTGAGCCAAATATGACTGTCGAGAAAAAGCCATTTCGTATTATCGAAAGAGGCATGAAGCAGCTAAGAAGGAAATCTGTCAACCTAGTCAAAGTGCAGCGGAGTACGAATGATCGAGATTGTACCTGGGAGACGGAGGAGAGCATGCGAGCTTCGAATCCGGAATTGTTCGTTGCAGGTACTATTTGCTTTCTATCTTAACTTTTCTTTTTTTCGTGTCTTGTTCCTTTTCGAGGACAAAAAGTTTTGAGTGAAGGAGAGTGTAACAACCTATAATTTTAATAAATATTTTTAATTCAATTTTAATTGAAACTTTGATTTTTAATTATTTAAATTTTGAAATTTTGCAATTTTCCAATATAATTTTGGATTTTGTTTATAAATTATTTTCCAAATACAATAAAATAAACATTTCTGAAATTTATATATTTTGGTCAACTGAAAGTCAAAGTTTGACCACAGTTGAAAATTTTAAATTTGAATTTTAAACTTCTAATCTTTTTCTTTGAAACTCTATTTGATTCTGATGTTCGTACTGCTTTTCGTTTCGTAAAACTCCATTTTTATACTTTTTAAATTTGATAACTTTCAGCGTTTTACACACGATTATTTCAGCATTTTCTATTTATTTTCTATTATATATTTTTCTTACTTCATTATATTTCATTTTCTATTTTCTATTTATTTTTATTTTTTCCATTCTCTATTTTCAATTCTCTTTTAATTGATTTTTGGGCTTGGAAATTCAAAGATCTTCGGTTTATTTGCTTAGAAATCAAGTAGGCTCTTCATTTTCTACCCTCTTCAATTCCTAGCTGTTACAACCCATCCCCATTACCCTAGCCGCCGCCTATTTTCTAAATCACGTACAAAAAGTTTATCACCATCTCAAACTCATTTGCGTTCTGAAAAAAAAATTACAGTAAGTTTTCTCCATAGCCACCTCTTTCTTCTCTTTCTCTTCTCTTTTTCCTTTTGTTTTTCTTCGCCTCCACCATCTACATGCCATAGCCGACCATCTCCTCCTTATCAACACCACCTGACCACGGCCGCCACCACTTTATCCTCTTCCTTATGCCTTGCCATGAGCATTAGATCCAAATCCATTTCCAAAAGCATGATGTAACCCCAAAGCCGAGCCTATTGATCATCACCCCCACTTGTTTGCCTTGGTCACACCTATTTCCACCACCAACTCCTCCTTCTTGCCTTGCTCCAGGCCGTGCCCCTTTGACCTGACCTGATCCAGACCATAGACCATAGTGGCCGAGCCACTTTGCTTTAGGGCCGAGCCCAAAAATCCATATACCCATGCCTTTTGCCTTCCTATTGGAGTTAGCTTGCCATCCCTTCATATTCACTTACCTAGCCATGCCTAGTGACCACCTAACCAAACCCGGTTGCCTCAAGCACAACATAACCGAGCCATGTTGGTTGATGGTTGAGCCATTTACATAGTGGCCGAGCCCACTTGTTGATTTAAACCAATTTTGCTTCACTTTGATTCATGTTTTATTCATTATTTGATTTATAATATGATTTTGAATTATATTCTTATGTATGGTCATATTTTATTTGTTTACAAGATTTGGATTTGGGTGTTACTTCTTCTCGGATCTAGTCATGCCTTTTGTGTTTTGTGGGGTTTGGATTTGTGTTTTTAATTTGATCTCTAGCTTTAGAAGGTGAGTTATTCACTCTAGAAAAATCGTGGTTATATAAATGTGTAACGGTGTCACTAGAATTGTAATAGTTGATATGCTATGTTATATGCTCACATCTGCCTATTATCTGACATTATATGATGATATTACCTGATTATATATCTGTTGCATCACCTGACATCATATAATATGTTTTAATGTTTATTTATTTATTATTTCTCACACCGCAAGTTCCTTGTAGAATAGAATCACTATGGGTTGAAATGATACATACCCGAACGGATATTAAAATAAGGATAAATCATTATGAGCCGAAATGATAGGCTCAAGCGATTTTTATTTATTTTATTTGACTTGGGATTGCGGGTTTGAAATGATAGAAACCGGATTTTTCTTTTTAAATTACGGATTGAAATGATACATTTCCTTATCACTTGACCTAGGTTAGATAATTATATACAGACCCGTGGTCAATTTTAAATATTTTCTAAAGATTATTAAGTATTTTTGAAATATAATATTTGAAATTTTAACTTAAATTGGATTTAAATAATTTAAATAAATGTTATAGTGATTTCTATAAGTTAAATTGTATAAAAAAATTAATGATTAAAATGTAAATTTTGATTTGACTTAATAATTGAAAATTTGGGGTTTAAATGGAATTTTAAGCTTAATTTAGAGATAAGAATTTTTTATTTATGAAATGGGTATTTTAAATAAAGTATTAAGTTATTTATGGAAATAAAAGTTAAGCAATTTATAAAGTATTCTTAACAAATGAATTTTAAATTAAATTGGATATTTATTAATAAAATGTTATTTTATTAAAATTATAAGTTAAGTAATATCCAAATAAATAATTTTGAAAAGTGAAATAAGTTTGATAATTTAAAAATGAGAAAAGTTGAAGGTATATTGTTTTTAAAGAGTATAACAGAAATTATAGCAATTCAGAAATGTTGTGGTTTAATGTACTATGTTTTGAATATACTAAATATACCTACATCAGCATTTCTGAAGTGCTGTAGTTTCGAAAATTTGATCTATGTGTTGAAAATACTAAATATACTTGCATTTTTGAAGTGCTGTGGTTTCTGAAATTTGAACTATGTGTCGAAAATACTAAATAAACCTACAATAGGATTTCTAAAGTGCTGCAGTTTCTGAAATTTGAACTATGTGTTGAAAATACTAAATAAACCTACAATAGCATTTCTGAAGTGCTGCAGTTTCTGAATTTGAACTATGTTTTGAATATAACTGAATACCTACCGTAGCACTTTGTAAGTGCTGCTGTTTCTGATACTGGACGGTTTTAAAATACCAAAATACCTACCGTAGCACTTTATAAGTGCCGCTGTTTCTAAAAATGACAATATTTTTGAAATATTGCTATATCTATCGTAACATTTTATAAGTGTTGTTGTAGCCGAAATTTACAATGTTTTGGGAATTCTATAATTGAATGAATGAACTTAGGAAAGCTACAACTTTGAGGTGAATATTATTTGACATTGAATTTAAATGGTTTAAATGAAAATGTTTTGAAGTGAAATATAAACTACGTTTGAAATGTATAACCACGGGTTATAATAACGTTGGGTTGTTAAAAAGACGGGGATCAGATATGGGCATACTCTCTGTCGATACCCAAAACCACTTTAACAACTACATACACAGTGGAGATTCCAGAATGAAGTAGGATGGTGGCGACGTTCTATTGAGGTATGTACGTGGACCCGATACCCGTGAGTTGGCATAAGGTGGCTAAAACAGGAGCGATTGATGGGCTAATGAGGTAGCTCCTCTTATCGGACACGCTTCTTTGTATGCCATTCTATTACTTTATGATTGATTGGTGCGCACCTTTGATTTTGGGAGTGTGGCTCGAGGTGGGAAGTAGTGGCTGCTGCGCATTACCACCTATTCGGAAGCATATTTGGCATATCTGCCCTGGCATTGCCTCGTTGTGCCGTGTCACCTACCTAGCACGCCTTGTACGAGTTTGGTTTTATGTTGTAGCCTATGAAGTATTTAGGGTAGCCTCCCGATTTGGAGGTACGCTGGTACTGGATAGACTATTGGGATTATTTATGTGTTAAGGCGGATATGGGTAACTCCTTAACACTATTTTAAAGTAAGTTTATTTTACTTTTAGACATTATTATAATAGTGTATATTGCTACATAGTAAATAGTTTAATGGAACCTTAGAAGATGGGCGGTCTCAAGTATCCTTTAAGTTACTTATACCTTTATATTGCAATTCACTTGAGTTGGTTTACATTGTATAAGTATATATGTCCGGACTCGAGTGTTTGTGTTTATTTCTTACACTCGGGTCAGCCTGAGTATTTCAGCTTTGGAATTCACCTTCGGGAGCTAGGATTCGCTAGAGATCATCATTTATCTAGTTGCTATCTTTTATTCAGTATTTTTATTCAGTTTATGTACTAGAGGACATTTGTGCATCTTGGATTTCTGTGTATCTACTTTTCAGACTTTGGATTTTGTACTTGTTTTGAGACCGTGTTTGAGACTATATTTGTGGTAGCTTCATGAACTACTACTGTTATTTTAGTTCCGCTGTGAGTTATTCTGATTTAACCGTGTTTGTGATTGGTTTTATTTACACCAAATTATATTACAATCTACTGTTTTGAATTATTCAAGTCAGACATGTGTGGGTTTATTGTCGATTTGAATGGTCCAAAATAGTGGGTCGTTACAACATGTGTCTTTTGCTGTGGGACCCATGGGATGAGACCAGCCCGCAGTAGCACAACAGAGATAGAAGGTCGATCAAAGGGTAGAATTAAGACTTCAGCCTAATTAAACTAGGATTGGGATTTCATCCTAATTAAAGCAGCTATCTAAGACAAGTGCAAACAATCGAAACAATCAAAACTATCTAAGCAAAGCAAGCAGTTAAACCTTATTTTATTCAAACTTTATCTTTTCCTTCATTTCCTTTTATAAATGGAACTGTCGCAAAGTCTATTATCCTTATCTTGCTTAAAAATACTAGTAATTACTTTCATTCACCAAACATTTAGTCTGGCACGCTCATCTATTTTCCATTTTTCCCAATAGGCCAACAGATGTAGGTGCAGTAGACTTTCAGCTTTCTAGGTGTGACATTCTTGAAGATTCTTCATGTATTCTTCTTCTTCTGTCCCATTTTTCATTTTATTTTAGTTTGGATGTACTAGTACTGTTGAGAGGGATGGTTTTGTTTACGTACTCTGATATTGTGACTAAGATGGTGTTTTTCATAAGACATATGTATTTGGTATTTTGAGACATATTTTGGTTATGACTTACTTATGAAGTTTTCAATTTTTAAATGAGCTATTGATTAATTGTTTCAGTTGTTTTATATAGTTGTTTTATGAATCTTAGTCTCTGTAAAGTTTTAGCTATACCTACAATGCACCTCATCTTTTAGTGTGTCCTTTTTGGGTATACTAAGGGGTATGGTGTGTTTCACTTGGTATTAGAGCCTAAGGTTACAGGATTCCTAAAAACTTATTTTAAAAATAAAGTATTTTTCCAAAGGTAACCTATTTTTAGAAGTAGAATATCTTCAAACTAGAAGTATTTTTCAGTAAGAAACTCTTGTTATATGAATAGTTTTTCAAGTATGAAAGAGAGTTTTCATAAAAATCCCCTCAGCAGCCGATAGGTGGAGATCCCTTTAATCTGCCTACAACAGCCAATTTTTCTAAGCTACGCAAGGACTTCGCTGGACTAGGAGGTGGAACGTTTTCTAGCACAGAGGATTTCGAGGAGGCACAAGCTAGGTTGAAGGACATAGAGCGAATATTTGGACTGTTAGGATTGGAGCACCGACAAAGAGTTCAACCTACATCTTGGCAGCTAAAGGGAGAGCCTAAAAAGGTTCCTAAGTCAAAAAGTTCTAAGAAGCTGTGGTGGAAGAGTAAGAAGGAAAAGGACAAGAGGAAAGGAGGACCTCAGAAGTGGATCAAGAAAAGCGGGAAATGCAATTGGCTGTGGACTGATTGGTCATTACGCAAGGGATTGCAAGAATAGGATGAGGATGGGAAGGTGTTATAGCAGTGGACAGCCTGGTCTCCTTAGTAGTCCTTGTCCTCAGAGAATAAGGCATAGAGCAGGCACACCTACACCGCAAGTACACGCTTCGGATGCAGCACCTTCTAGCAGTGGACCAGATTGAGGTAGTAGAGTCTCTGTAGTAGGTTTGTTCGGATTTTCCTATTGGGACTCTTTTTGATTCTGGAGTTTCACACTCTTTCATTTCTAGTTGATAGTTTGCACTTAGATATCTCTTTAGTGGTAGACCACATAGTTGTTTCAAACTTTATAGAAGAATCGGCACATTTATTAATGATTTGTATGGTTCTGAATTTTTTATATACTAGGCATAGGTTTGATTATGATGCCTATGTATTGGGATTTTCGGGGTATGGGATGATTTTGGGAATGGATTGGCTATCCACTTATGAAGCGATATTAGACTGCGAGGGGAGAGTCACTAAACCAGAGACATGTAGTGGTGGGACTCTCAGGGTTTCTCGTGACCCATAGGGGTAAGTCATGTTGAGCTTCCTTTATTCCCTTGATTCATTACTAGGAGAGCTGGATTCCGTTCCAAGTGTTAGAGATTTCTCGAACGTCTTTGAGGAGGTTAGGGGACTACCCCTAAGAGAGCGATTAACTTGAGGATCTATCTAAATGACAATGTTAAGCCAGTTGCATTGCCAGTGAGACATATGGCACCTAAGGAGAGGAAGGATTTAAGTATGCAAATTGGTGAGCTATTGGAGAAAGGCTTCATCAGATGAAGCATGTCTGAGTGGGAAGTGCCAGTCGTCTTCGCTACAAAGGTGGATGGTTCCCTAGCATAGACTATAGAGAATCGAATAAGCTCACGACGAAGAACCGTTACCCACTTCTTAGGACAGACGATCTTTTCGATCAGTTGGTTGGCTCTTTAGTATTTTCTCAGCTTGACTTAGTCGCTGGATTTGATATGCTTGTACAAATAATAATCAACATAGCTGAAATTGTTACATTATTAAATTCTAGCAATACTAGGCTCTACAAACAAAATGGCAGGCACGTAGTGGATTTTGGATTTCCATACAAATGATTAGGTGAAAGGACTACCTTTCCGAAAGTCGGTACACCTATAGAGGGATGTACCTAGGGTCCAGATACTGGGCACGTAAACCAACACAAGACCGGCCTACCCCTCGCTGGATAGTACCGAATATGTCATCACTCCGGTCGTTACCAGCCAAAAATCCATGACCATAAGCATACATCAACAATAATCAGATACACGACGTCATAGCAGGTAAAGATATATCTAGAAGAGTGATGACATCTTCTAATGGGAGCAACCTATTTTAGCTTCGTTGCTTCTATCCCTGTTTCATTCATTTCCGAGGAGTGAGGCCAAAAGAGGTATCGATTACCTTTCACATATCACATATCACTTATCACATCATCTTTGAATGCCACATTGCCATTCTCATTAACTACTAATTGCCTTCCACAAACTATTACCCTTGAGCTCGTATGTCTCAAGGAGGGTGTTAAGCTAAGAGAAGTTGCCTTCTCCACCACCACATGATATACGTTTGTAAAAACCAATGTACATAATCTTAGAAATAAAATATCAGACACTCATCCATGCAAGTTGTTCAGGAACAGGACAAACCAAAAATACTCTCCTACCACATCCTATAGGATTAGTGGTGACGGCCCTTACAATGGATATTTCATAACAAAGAGACTACTGCTACTATATGTGTATTGGGATTTTAACCCCAAATGATCAACAAGAAGTCCTTCACTATGAAAATCCTGAATATCAATTTGATCTACCAACCTGCACAATTGTCGCAAATATGTTGGTTCGAAGTGGTTTTCAGATAAATATTATCCCAGTCTCTTCGCACCAACAACGTAAAAGCATTTCTCAACCTCACACAGAAACCAAGTCTCGTAGACTTATCACGTCTCCAACTTTCAATTGCTATCCTTCGGCCCAGAAGGAAGCTCGATAGATTGGAGTAATCACTCCGCACTACACGAATCAACATCCTCAACAAAAACGATAATTATGCTTACAAAATCAGTTACATACTGTGTAAGATTAATTAGTTTCTACATCAAGTGGAGAAACTAAAATGGCCAAATTTGATAGTCGGTTATTTAACTATTAAAGCAACAAATAAAATCAAGCATATAAGTAGTCACCGGGCCTGATTTTATTGATCGTTTATAAATCAAATCACTTTCCAATTATTCACTTCAAAATATCTTTTAAAAGGTAATATTCAAAGCCATTTCACTTATTTGGATATTTGGAAAACATTTTCATATACTTATTTTAGTAATAAGTGAATTCACAATTTGTTTTATTTCAACACTTAGAATATATTTCACATACTTAATTCAATGATTAAATATAAATGCCAATCTTTAAGGAAAACATTCTTCAAAACATTGTTATTTGGGTCAAAACAAATGTTGCGTAAAACATCGTTGCGACAACCCAAAAATACTAGTACATGGATTCAACTAACTATATTGGCAAATTCTATTTCAACTCGACTATTTATTTAGTAGCTCCCTAAAAATTAAAAATTGTTGTAAACCCAAAAACTAACTTAGCAGCCCCCTACCAATTCCTAAACGACCTTTCCCATCATGCAAAACGTGAAAAATTGAATTTTTTCGTCACAGATTTAGAAACTATGGTTAGAATTTTTTCTTCATTGATTTAGAAACTTAGTAGTGAAAAATTGAATTATTCTTAATAAAGTCTATAAACTCAAAAAATAAATTAGTAGCGAAAAATTAAATTTTTTCTTCGCTGATTTAGAAACCCTGTTCATATTTTCTTCAGAACTAAAATTAAAAAAGTCGGTAAACCCGAAAAATAACTTAGCAGTGAAAAAGTAAAAAAATTTGTTCATTGATTTAGAAACTAGAGTTTTGAATAAGCGGTGCTTTAGACAGTAAGAAACTGACGTAAGAGGAAGATAATGGAATTGAGAAGAAAGAAAGTACGCAGCTTTCTAAGGGTATTTTAGTCTTTAAAATTTTATTTATTTTAAGGGGGCTACTAAGTAATTATCTGTATTGAAATAGAATTTGCCAACTATATTTAATATTTCCTTTTGAAAATCATTTACTATAACAAAAATGTTAAAGTCCATGCTTTACTTACTTTTCATGAAAACGTCTATTTCAACAATACATTTTGAAATCTATGTTTTCGATATTCACGCAATTTAATTAACTTTTCAAAACCACTTAGACACCATTTATAAAAATCACTTGCAAAACATTTGCTTAATAGATCATTTACTTTGAAAACGTGAATACAATTCTTTTATAAACTTCCATATTTAATCTATCAAAATAAGTTGATTTCACCTTTATAAAAGAATATTATATATCTTGTTTCTATTTTGTAAAAACTCCCGTTTTGTACTCACTTATATTTACAGAATTCTATTTTATAAATCCATTCTTTTTAAATTTCATTTGTTATAAAAATACAATTATAAACTCTTTTCACAAAAGTCTAATTTATTTATAAAAATCCATTTATAAAACATTGACTTTAAATCCATTATAAAATATTGGTTTCAAACCGAATTATAAAACTATTCATCATATTTAAATTTCAAATCCACATACACACATAAAATATATTTATAAAACATCGTTTAAAAGCTATTATGCTATTTATAAAATATACTTTTATAAAACCATTCGAGTTCTCTATTTAAAGTATTTCACAAAACTATAACTTTATAACATCGAAAATCATAACTTTATTTATTTAAATAAAATCCTTTCTCTTTTAAATCCATTCAAATTATTAAAATGTATATAATTCCAAAATCACTTTGAAATCCATTTTTAAACAAAAACATCATTTTATTATTTTGAAATTCCAAAATATAGTCCAATGCTACAACAACACTAAATAAGGCGATTCACATGGATAGTAGCAATCATGGAATCCAACACATCAAATATCACATAATACCATAAATATAACAATATGTGTAAATAAACATCAATCGTAGTGAGGAATTTTGTTGGATCCCTCCAACCGGTTACCTGCAACAAATATACATATGAAAAAAATATGTACAATATCTGCTTCGAGGCAGACACGTGTACAAATGGTCATCCGCTCATACATGGGAACGTTTAGGGTTTCGTTGGCTCCGATCTGTCGGAATATATCCAACTACTAACTATTATAGCATAACATCCAAACTTCCAATATATATATATATATATATATATATATATATCCAATAGTCATCAAAACATCATAATAAAATATTTCCACTTATATAAAAATAGAAGTGCATCAGAAAAAGTGAATTTTACTCACTTTGGTCGCAGCCGTCATTGTAGCGTTTATTTCAATTATAAAAGAAGAAGCATTCGAATTTAACCAAAATTTTCACTAGCTCAAATAAATCTCAATCCGGCTCCATCGCATAGCATTTTCAGTAACGAACCCAATGCAATTCGTTTCATCTGATTTTGACAAAGTATGACAAAGTTATGGCAATTATAAGATTACACGAATTTTTTAAATATAATAGTTTACAATTTTTTAATTAACCTCAGTTTAATCATGGCCATCTAGTTTGAATTGAGAGATCCAAGCCGCTATTCCCTTTCTTCTTCGTTCATGCACGCTTCAGTTTACACGAAACCCGTTCCACCATCGCTCGCCTAGAACACGATCAACCACTGCCAAACCCTTCGGCCAAAGCTAATTCGAACTCGGCGCCTGTAGGCCTGGGTAAATACCCACGAACGCCATGCATACATAGCCAGATCTAGGCCACCAAGAAGCTCCAATGACGATCATCACCGTTGAATTTGTAGATCTGTACACGCTCTACAATTTTCTAGTTGGAGGTTTTTGCTAATAGCTGATGGATTGGAAGATAATTGGGTGAGAAGGTTCAAAGTTTTGGGCCATTGATTTTGTTAGTGGCGGTTGCGCTTTTCTACTACGGTTAGTATGCAAATAATGGTCCTTATATAGGCAAGTTCAAAACAACATTCACTCAAAAAATTTCCAAACTCCGAACAAGGCGTGCCACCTGATATTTATAATATTTTACCTATATTCCGAACACAATGGAATATATATCGGAAGCTAATTCCATTGTATTTTGAATACAAGTTTTCAAATCGAATTATTCTAATTCTAATTCAAATAGGATTTAAAACAACTTTAGAAATCATTTTTATTCACATTATATTCCAAAATCATTTAATTAACTGATTTGACTTATAATATTCGTTTTTCAATACTTAAGTTCAATTAAACATTCTAAATTCAGGCGATTGAAAAACTAGATCGTGCCAAATAGTATCTCATTTTGATTTATATGGTTGACTTTGCAATTTTTTTCCTCTAATTTTGAGGAATCTTGCTTCTTTGTTGCAAAGTTTCCATACATTCAACGCTATTCAGATTTCACTTACATTCATTATTTTTCCTTTGTAGTTTAATTTTAATTCATTTGGAGTATTATAATTGTATTAATCATAAAATTTTGTTTTGTGTTCCTACGAGTCATGCGGCAAAGATGGTAGTTTTATTTCGCAATAACTATTTTTTTTTTGTGAGTTAGACATGAGCCAAGATAAGATCATTGCCAAATTGAGATAGTCTCATTTTCGTACTGTGTTTTTGGTATTTGTTCAAATCCTACTGTTATTATATGAACATGCATGTAAATAAAATAGTCACATGCATGATATGTAAAATTGAGACATAGTGTTTATATTTACAAATCAAACACGTGATAGGTTGCGTTCTCGATGAACAATATCGAAGTGAGGAATCATAATGAGAAAGTTGGTTGAATGAGAAATACTTTTGAATGCGAATGAAAAATTTAAGCAAAGTATTTGAAATGTATATATTAAAATAAAATAAAGGGATTTTTAGGCTAAAGGAAAAAGCTAAAAAAAATTGTTTCAAGGACAAGAAGTTTGTTTTTTAGGCCGAATGACACTTTTTAGTGTAAATCACAGAATGATAGTTTTAACTATCATTTTCAGTTTACACTAAAAAGCGTCATTCATACTAAAAAGCAAACTCGTTGTCCCTGAGATTAATTTTTTTTACAACTTCTTTCTTGTGCCTATTTACCTGAATTTATAATTAATTAATTAATTATTTGTATTTTAACAAATAATACGTGTCAATTATTTGAAATAACAAATAAATAAATTAAATATTATAAATTGTTTGGACTCAAACCAACCGCACAATGTAAAGCACTTTGATATGATCGCAACGCAAAAAATCGCGTCTCAAACATGAGCAATTATTTCCCATAATTGTAGAATTTTATGCAATTATATGGATTAATTGTAGACTTTTATGCAATTTTATGGAATAATTGCATACTTATCTGCAACTATACCATATAATTGCTGGCTTTTACGCAATTATTTCGTATACTTGTCATTTTATGCAATTATATGAAATAATCATTAATTTTCTTCAAACTTCAGCAATTATTTCATAAAATTGCCGACTTCTATGCACTTAAATGGAATAATTGCACACGTTTTTGCAATTATTTCATACAATAGCATACTTTTATGCAATTATATCGAATAATTGCAGAAAAATCTGTAATTATTTTAAGTAATCGTAGAAAAGTGCAACTATAGCATACAATTGCAGACATTTTTCTGCAATTTTTGCATATAATTGCTTAATTGTCTGCAATCATAGCATAAATTTGCTGAATTGGTTTGCCATTGTTTTTACATATGTATAATGTCACTTATTAGAAAGATGATAAAATTTATGATGCAAAAGTGCAAACGGTTTGTTAATTCGTCATTTTTACAAAAAGTTATTGCATCTTAAAGATTGATACTTAAAACGCTGTAAATTTTAACGATGAATTTTTTATTTTAGGACGTGTCCTTTATTTTCCCGTAAAGAATCTCTCATGCAAGAAGATATTTTGTAGCGCAGTTAAAGCAGTAGAACGATCAATTGGCATCTCTGATTCAAACACCGTTAAAATGATAATGCAAAGTGCATCACCGTTGAGGTACTGAGCATAGAAGGGCTTGCGGGTTCAAACTTCCCTACCTTGCTTTCTAGTAAGACATTAGATGAGCTCTTCTTTATTTCCAGCCTCATTTTTTTGGCAATGTAAACAAGACCTTACTGATGCCAATATGAATTTACATCTGCATATGACATGCCATGCACTTAATGCAAATACACAACTGGTGTTTTGATTCATAAGTGTAACTACTATATGGCTGAGTGTATTTATTTCATTTTGAATTTTCTTTAGTATGGTCATTAGATTAGATTGTATTAATTCCTCTTTATTATAGAAGGACCTCTTCTCTCAGTGTGGATTAGGAACCAGGTCTGTTTTCATATATTTAAACATTGTGACTGAGCCAACCAGGTTTATTTTTTGATATCATACGTCCATTTCATGCGTGGAAATCAAGGTTCAAAAACTCAGTTTCGGTTTCAGTTTCAATCATTTGAAATTTTGGTAGTTTTGGACGATTTCGAAGATTTTGAAAGTTTTGATTTTTGTTTGGATTTCGGTTCTAGTGATCTTTTTAAATAAAGTTAGTCAAAACTAAGTACCCGTTAGACTAGTACAAGCAAACACATTCAATAATATACAATACAGAATATTTAATGCCCTATATAATGCCTAAAACATTAAACTAGCCCGAAACATTAAACTCTATACCGATTAAACTAACCCAACACAGTTTAATTTGATTAAGTACTTCAGCCAACACAGACTAAATGTTAAAGCCTCATATTTCAGCTAACACCATACCAGCCCCACACACCATACAAAATCAAATTGTTCTAGGGCATACAAGCAAAAACAAATCGATGACGTTTCTCAAATCTAAGTCGACTTGCATTGACGACAAGGAAGAATGAAAAAAAAAACTCACTACAAGGTCGATCTGAAGAGAAGGCGAAAGGAAAGTAAGGGTTTCTCCGAAGAAGACGAAGGCAAGTGAGGTCGAATAACTCGGATAAGTTGTTCTATTTCTTTCGATTGTGTTTATGGCTGTAAAAATCGAATAATTTCAGTGCTAATTCACTGTATAATCGTGTTTTTTAAATGATGATGGTGATTTGAAAAAATATTCCATTCGTTTTGAATTTTTCCCTTTGCTTATGTCTGATTTTCTGTTGATTGAAGCTTTAATTTTGTTGAATTCTGTTGCGATTTTTTCTTCTGTAAACCCTAAGCGAAACTGATATTGTAGACCATTTTCGGTTCACTTCCTTACTGTACCGGTACAGTACTATCGAAATTTCGAGGTACCGTCCGATACCTCGACCCTATGATGTAAATATAAACACTATGTAGGACATGATAGAGAAGGTTAGCTAAATATTTGGCATTGGCATTGCTTTTGGGACATATAAACTCTTTTTGTGGGCAGTGGCAACTTTGGACACATTAATGGCATCCGACGCTCCACTTTATACAACTCTGAAGAGTGGTGTGCAAAGGTTGCTCTCTACAATTGTACTATTGTTATCATATGAACATGCATTAATTTGGATAATAAGTTTGATGTACCAACTTTTAAGAGCGGTGTGCAAAACTTAACTATAATAAATTTATGCTTGTAGTGTATTTTTTACATTTTTACCTACAATGTATTTTCTATAATGAAGAGCTTACCTATCAAAAATCTGAAGCTAGCTCCGCAGCTGACTGCAGGCCCTTTTCTTTGTTTAAATATATGTGATCTACTATGATTTTCTTTGTTTAAATATATACGATCTATTATGATTTAAATCTTTTACTGCTGAAATATTTATCGCCGTGCATTTGTCTTCTGACTTTTACGATCCTTTTATTATTTAAAAGGTTTCACTTATTTTCAAATCGGTGAATAATTATCACTATGCCAAAAAAAGGCATCAGGCAACAGATTTGCTCCGTTATCTTAAACATATCCATCCATCGTTAAATCTGATGCCATCTCATTGCACATCAAACCATAGATATGACATGTAATTTGATATAAAAAATATCGTATGTTATCAGATGTTATAGTGTCATTATTAGAAGTTCCTATCAGACAACATATAAATATTGACTAATATGAACATCAATTACATTAATATGTTTTTCACAGAACGAAATAAATATTTGTAAAATAAAATAATGAATCGCAATTTTATTAAAAAAAATTTATTTCAATTCAAATTCAAATAGTACACATTTGTCTTCAACCTATTCATATTTTCAAATACAATACAACTCTCATCATACACTATTTTACACTCTCATTGTGATGCTCCACCACTACACTCACACTAGCTAAGAATACTACGGGGTAATGCCGTCGACTAGTACGAAGAATAAGGCTGTTGACGAGCGACTATCTATGTAATTCGTTTGTGCGAGTATCGATATGTCAGAAAGTATGTCATGCGTTTCATTTCAAGAGGATATCTGACATATAAAATATAAACTCAAAGCTACTACACTATGACTATGTGGCCTTCGGAAACAAATATAAAATAAGTATAACATAAATCGGTCACAGATATTCATATCACTAAGACAGAAATAGATTTGAATCTAACCATAGAAGTGAACATCAAAGTAATGGTCATACATGATCCACTACATCACAAAAGAATAGGTACAAGTGCTAAACAAAAGAATATGTATACATCAAGAAGTCTCTATCTCGAATGTATAAAAACCAAAACTTCTATGCTAAAGTAGTTAGTCAAATGTCAGATGATGGTCCACGATAAGAAGTCAAGTGGAATCACCTGAAGCACCTTGGTCTGACACGAGTATTATTTAGGAAGAAAAATAATAAACGGATCAATCTAGCTATAAATATCATATAAGATGAGATAGGATAAGAGATATGACAAAAATATAAATGATTATAACAAAAATCATACAATATCTCAAATCTTCTCAAATATCCAAAAAGAATGTCATATTCTTTAGCTTTTTTTTATTCACCAAACTATAACATCCCGCCTTTTCACACGATTTAAACAGACACACTTGCCAATTCAAACCATACGGAAGGGCGGATTGTTATGGGGTAAATAAGAAAAACAAGAAAGAAAGAAAAAGAAAAAAGAATCTCGCAGCGGAAGGATAAAATATAATAATAAAATATTCAGTTTATAAATCTGTTTACGAAACATTTATATAATACATATCAGAGTTACACATACCAATAACAATGCAGCGGAATACAGTGTAGTGGAATAAATAGTAGATAGTAATACTGCAAATCTTCATCTTCGTACTCCAGAGCTAAAACTTCAAATCCTGAAACGCTCGGACTGACCCGAGCGAATTGAAAAGACAAAACACTCGAGTCAGAACTAAAAGATCTTATGTAAGTTAAATTAACAGAATAAATATGAGTGCAGTAACTCAAGAGATGCTTGGGATTTATATATCCTAAGGATCCGTTAAACTATTTACTATATAGTATATTGCGCTATTATAATAGTGTCTAATTGTAAAATAAACTTACTTTTAAATAGCGTTAAGGAGTGACCCAATATTCCCCTTAACACAATAATAGTCCCAGAAGTCCATCCAATATCATAGTCCCTCCTGATCGGGAAGCCACCAGAGGATACCACACGGGCTACGGGAGAAATCCAAACTCCTACAAGGCGCGATAGGGTAGGTGACACGGCATAACTTGGCAATGCCAGGGTAGATATACCAATTGCTATCCGGGCTGATGGAAACGCGTAGCCGCAGCTACCGCCCACCTCGAAACAACTCCCCAAAAAAAATCAAAGTAAAGTGGCCACTAAATCAATCCAGAGTTAAAGTATAATATCGAAGAGGAGTATCCGATCAGAGGAATGACCTCATTGGCCCGAGAATCGCTCCTATTTAACCACCTTATGCCAACTCACGGGAGTCGGGTCCACGTATTTACCTTGCAGGAAACGTCTCCACCAACCTACTTCATTTTGGAATCTCCACCGCGTACACGGTTGTTAAAGTGGTTTACGGAGTTGGCAGAGAGTATGACAACTTCCGATCCCGGTCTCTTCAACAACCAAACGTTATTATAACATCGCGGTCCTTTTAAATAATTTATACTTTTAAAACCAGAATATAATATCCATTTCAAAACCATATAAATATGATATCATTTCCTTTTAAAATCCAAAACAATATGATATCATCTTTATGTTCCAATATATTCTTTCCAAAAATCATAGTGGTTTCAAAGTAAAATATTTAGAAATCAAAACTCTCGAATATAATATTTCCAAATTATACTACCTTGAAAACCATAACTTTGAAACAAATTTCATCTCTCAAATGGTTAAATATTAAATTACTTTTATAAAACAAAATAGCTTCTTTACATTTAACAAATCAATTCCAAATATCGATTTAAACTTCCAAATACCATTTTAACTTTTTACGTTTCAAAGCTTTAAATATTACACCATTTCAAAAACAAACTCATTTGACCATCCCATATATATCAAATTCAATTACTTCATTTTTTTTAGACTTGAAATGTTTACTTAATGAATTCAATATACTTTAAGTAAAACTTATAACTTCACATAATTGGATAATCTTTCAATTTATTAAACTTGATATATTCATTTAAATCAACCTGATATTCATTCAAATCACTTTACACAAAAATCAAGTTACAAAAATCATATCCTTTAAAAATTTCACTTTTCATTTAGTTCCAATTTAACTTAATATTCATCTTCAACCTTATTCTCTTTTAAGTCACTAAAACTCTAGAATTTAAATTTTCAAATAAATGCTTAATCATATTGATCTCGAAAATCAACTAAATTTTATACTTCAAATCAAATTCATACAAAGCTTAATAAACCGAAAATTACTGTATATATATAAATAACCAAATCAATATCCCATAAACCATATATATAGTTTTACAACACCAAGAAAATCATTTCAAAATATTTACATATATATATATATATATATATATATATATATATACATACCGCGGTGCCTGTATAAAATTTTCTACCCTATGGTCAAGTGATACGGATGTTTATCTTTTCAATCCGCAATTTAAAATAAAAATGCGGTTGTATATCATTTCAAACCGCAATCCCGAATGAATGAAATGCACGATAACTTGCAATTTATACGATATAAAATACATCATCTATTCATCCAAATATCAATCATCAACCATTTATTACAATCATCATCCAATTTAAACAACATTAATATAGAGCATATAAATTATACAGGTAATAAATAACATGTATTAACTAACAGTTTATATACAATAATAAATTTAACTACTGTTAAACTAGCAGTTTGTATGCAAAAATAAATGTAAATTTAACTGGCAGTTAATATGAAATAAAAATAAATATAACTATGACAGGCAGTTAATATGCAAATAAATAAATTCTAACTGTCAAATTTATATGCAACACATAAAATAAATTAACTGTTAAATTAAATAAATGCAATTCAAAAGAGATAATGAATAAAACATGCCAAACAGACATAAATAAATTTCTACTCATATCTAAAATTAATTTAACAGACATTAGAAGTTGTAGAAGTTGTGAGTGGGTTAAAACACTCAACTTTTGAATTTAAATCGAATTTAAATTCAATTTAAACTCAAAAATTCGACGGTCTCCGAATTGGTCCAAACTAGTTCCAAACTGTCTGGAATTTAATTACGATCCTAACAAAAAAAGTTTCGCGTGAATCCGAGGTCGTATGAAATAGTTATGCGATTTAAACGATTTGAAAATCAAAATAAATTATAAAACAAAACAAACCTTAATTAAATACTCGCCACGTCACTATCGTCTTCCACGCACTTTGGCTACAGGAGCACGCTAATATGTTTCCAGAACGAACCTAATACGGAAAATGAACACCACCGGTAGATTGCGTATTCTGAGAACTCCAACATATAATTTTTCTGGAATTTTTAGAGGAGTTTGAATTTTGACTTTTATTTGGATTGAAACTGGATCTAGAAATTGTCTGTTGCCATTGAAGAAGAGAAGAAGTTGAAGAAGAGACTATACAGAGGAATGAAGATGGCGGCTAGGGTTTCACCACCTATTTATAGATAGATCGCAAAAGAATAGGTGTGCACGAATTTTAACGTGCAAACGGAAGTGGTCCCAAAAGATAAATAATATTAATTACACACGTTACGGATTTAGGAAATAAATAAATTCCTTATCATTTACATTTTATTTTAAACGTATTTACAAACGTAAATCTAGACGTTTCGTTTACGTTTCAAAATATATCCACAATTTTATTAATTTCCAAATTGATCTAAACAAATTTAGATGTAAATAAAAAGCTGATAAGTCTATCCATTGCAGTGTTAATTTCTCCACTTCCTTATATTTAGAAATTATAAATTAAATTTTCAAAAACCTATTTTTTTGATTTTCAAACATTTATATTCTCACCTTTTACCAATAATAAGGATGCACTAACATTTGTTCATCGTTTCACCTTATTATCCTCAAATACCATTTTAATTTGCAATAATTACAATTGTTGAATTTTGATACTTTAATTAAATTTATACATCTTGCTTTCTATACTATAAATCAACCAGTGGTCCTATTTTATATAGAATTAGCAAAATTTCATCTTATAAAATTAACCTCCTTCAATTACAAAACAAAATCTATGCTAACTGCACAATTCAAGTCAATTAATTGTAATTGATTTCCCATAAATTGTTATAAATAAAATTTGAAATCTTCATAACTTCGTTTATTGATTTACAATCTTACTATTAAATAAATTGACATTTAGCATTGAATTATATTACATTCAATAAATGAATTTATAAATTTATTTCAAATTAACGTACTACTTGATTTCCTTAGATTATAAGTTATTCTATTAGTCAGTCATCTTTTTTTTTTAAATCATTAATTAAGGTCCTAGTTAGGTTAATTTATCTGGATTTCATTCCTTAATTACATCATTCATCACTTAACAATTAACCAACTTTTCTATGCATCTTATTTCACTTATATCTTGTAATTATTTTCTAAACTCATACTTGTAATACTCAATATCATTTTATATTTCAATTGATTCTCACTTATTCCTATTTTATTGCAATATATTTCTATACTCATTCATTAATGCATATCTTCACTCACTTCCTATTTTATTGCAATATATTTCTATATTCACTCATTAATGCATATCTTCACTTCCTATTTTATTGCAATATATTTCTATATTCATTCATTAATGCATATCTTCACTCATTTCCTATTTTATTTGTAATATATTTCTATATTCATTCATTAATGCATATCTTCACTTACTTCCTATTTTATTTGTAATATATTTCTATATTCATTCATTAATGCATATCTTCACTTACTTCCTATTTTATTTGTAATATATTTCTATATTCATTCATTAATGCACACATACAAATTAAAAATTCTAAATCCCTTTTAATTATTCCATCTATTCTCCATTCCTTCACTTAATGCACAATTAGCATTCCTTATTCAAATTTGTTACATTCCCTTATATCTACTTCATAAATAAATTGGTATTCCTTTTTCCATTTATTACTAACTTTAATTATTGCAAATTATTATCTAACATACAATTTGAATATATTTTCAAATTTTCACCGTTGAATTAATTAACATCTTCTAATAGTAAATAAAAGGATTGAGCAAATTAAAATTTCTATTCAGTTATAGTTTATCAATATATTGATACTTAGGCAAAATCAAATTCTTGTCTTTAATTACCCTTTTCATAATTTCAACTCAATCAACCATTTCAACATGCAACTCATAATAACTTTTTATAAGTATGCATGGAATCATCATTTATTCCAATCTTTTCTTAATTGACATAATAAATTCCCTTTATTTATTTTCAATTTACACAAAGGTATAAATCCTTCACTATTTCAATCATTAGATTTTTATTCAAATTACTAATAATCAAGTTTTTAAATACCATTGCTATATTTTAATTTAGCGTTCATTCCAATACTAATTTATCATCTTCATTTTTTTCTTTTTTTCTTCTTTTTTTTCTACAAAAAATTAAATTACAAGATCCTATTTAATTAACAATTTAATTGTCGAAATTTATGGGTCGTTACGCTCTCCCCCACTCAAAACTTTTCGTCCCCGAAAAGGGAAAGAAGGGAAAAGAAGAATTTCGAAATCAATATCATATTTAAATATTATATTTATAAAAATTTAAGTTTACAAAATTAGTTAATTTAGCTAAAATATACAAATTTATATAAAGTGAAATATTTAAGCGGTTTCAACCATTAATCAACCAATCAATACAACAACCATCAACTTTACAAACAGCATACATACACAAGACAAAGCAACCATTTAATCCAACAAACAAATAGTTGTTCGGGTTCAAAACTTGAAATTGTATGGAATGAAAATAACTATCAAGTGCATCCTTTACTCAACAGTCTTAGATGGAACAACGATAGATTATTTATTCATCTAACAACTTCAAATTCTCTTACCCAACCAACCATAAGTCAAACAATAACAATTCAAACCAACAACCAAATTAACTTATTATACATTTATTTCATGCTTTAGTTGTTTAATTTCTTTTCTTTCATTTATTGAGTGATTCCTTCATTACTTACAATTTTCATTTTTCATTTATTACAATATTCATTATATTTGCATTCTGTTTTATTTACTTAAGTTTATAATCATCTATTTATAATACTTAAAATTTCCATTTTAACTTAAGTTTATACATTTAATTCTCATTTTGTAACAGCAAATTCATTGAATACCTTTATTACCTCAAGCTTCACTTATAAGATTTTCCCTTACATTTTCTTACTAACATTGCAACTTTTATTATATGGTAAGTTATATATATGCTTTAAGAATGTAAGTGAAAATTATACAAGTTTCTTCTCAATTCCTTTAATTAATTAATGGTTCAATTATTATATGTATTCGTTTTATAAATTACAATTTCAACTTACTTTTAATTTCATTAATTTATTTAATGCTTACATTTCTATTATATTTAATAATGGTAACAATTTAACTACACTAAATTTGCAACTTTATACATCAATTCTTATAAATAAAGAAGTTCATTAATTCATTTAATAATGTTTATAATCGTTTATTTACATTACTTATCTTCCTATTGTATTAAATTTTTACTTTAATTAAAGGTTCCAATTTCTACACTTAATTGAACTATTAATTAACTGGAACTTAAGAACCAAATACCGGGTTTAATTTTTAAATCATTTAAAATAATAGATAGATATCTATTCTTAACATATATATATATATATATATCCAACTATAATTAAAACGATAAAAAATTTCTTAAACAATTCTGCAGTAAATTTCTACAGTGGCCTTCCCACTTCGAAACTCGAAAATGAAAGTCGATGATGCGTGCACTCATCACCGAAATTATTTTCTAGCAACAGGAAGGAAAGTACAAAACTTATTTTTTCCGAAATCTTCTTTAAAACAATTTTTCTGAATTATATTGAAATATTTATATCAGAAAGTACTTATAAATAATATTATTATATTCCAAAAATTATTCGAAAGAAATTTCAAAATCCGGGAACTTAAGTTCTAAATTTCCAAATTTCATCAATCTTATTTTCCAATCTAACTTATATTATTAATTATACACTTTATCACCTAACAACCAATCTATTGCAGCCAAATATAGATATAGATTGAAAATTTTATTTTATATATAGAAAATATAATAGGAAAAATTATTTCATTCACCTATATTAAAACAGATATTATGTCGGTCTGTCCTATTTAGTGTTTAGAAACCCCTATTGATGTCACAGCGTCCCTTGCATCAACCAGAATTTATAAATACAAAACGGAACAGATTAACACAATATTAAAACCTTTTTATAACACTAACAAGTACGCTCTCTCATATATATACACTCAACGACTCCCATAGGGTATTACTACCCTATTAACAAAGAGTCAAACCCCACAAAGCCAAGGTTTATCGCTAAACCAAAGCTCTGGTACCAGATGTAACATCCCGCCTTTTCACACGATTTAAACAGACACACTTGCCAATTCAAACCATACGGAAGGGCGGATTGTTATGGGGTAAATAAGAAAAACAAGAAAGAAAGAAAAAGAAAACAGAATCTCGCAGCGGAAGGATAAAATATAATAATAAAATATACAGTTTATAAATCTGTTTACGAAACATTTATATAATACATATCAGAGTTACACATACCAATAACAATGCAGCGGAATACAGTGTAGTGGAATAAATAGTAGATAGTAATACTACAAATCTTCGTCTTCGTCCTCCAGAGCTAAAACTTCAAATCCTGAAACGCTCGGACTGACCTGAGCGAATTTAAAAGACAAAACACACGAGTCAGAACTAAAAGATCTTATGTAAGTTAAATTAGCAGAATAAATATGAGTGCAGTAACTCAAGAGATGCTCGGGATTTACATCTCCTAAGGATCTGTTAAACTATTTACTATATAGTATATTGCGCTATTATAATAGTGTCTAATTGAAAAATAAACTTACTTTTAAATAGCGTAAGGAGTGACCCAATATTCCCCTTAACACAATAATAGTCCCAGTAGTCCATCCAATATCATAGTCCCTCCTGATCGGGAAGCCACCAGAGGATACTACACGGGCTACGGGAGAAATCCAAACTCGTACAAGGCGTGATAGGGTAGGTGACACGGCACAACTAGGCAATGCCAGGGTAGATATACCAATTGCTATCGGGGCTGATGGAAACGCGTAGCCGCAGCTACCGCCCACCTCGAAACAACTCCCCAAAAAAAATGAAAGTAAAGTGGCCACTAAATCAATCCAAAGTCAAAGTATAATATCGAAGAGGAGTGTCCGATCAGAGGAATGACCTCGTTGCCCCGAGAATCGCTCCTGTTTTAGCCACCTTATGCCAACTCACGGGAGTCGGGTCCACGTATTTACCTTGCAGGAAACGTCTCCACCAACCTACTTCATTCTGGAATCTCCACCGCGTACATGGTAGTTAAAGTGGTTTTCGGAGTTGGCAGAGAGTATGACAACTTCCGATCCCGGTCTCTTCAACAACCAAACGTTATTATAACACCGCGGTCCTTTAAAATAATTTAAACTTTTAAAACCAGAACATAATATCCATTTCAAAACCATATAAATATGATATCATTTCCTTTTAAAACCCAAAATAATATGATATCATCTTTATTTTCCAATATATTCTTTCCAAAAATCATAGTGGTTTCAAAGTCAAATATTTAGAAATCAAAACTCTTGAATATAATATTTCCAAATTATACTACCTTGAAAACCATAACTTTGAAACAAATTTCATCTCTTAAATGGTTAAATATTAAATTACTTTTATAAAACAAAATAGCTTCTTTACATTTCACAAATCAATTCAAAATATCGATTTAAACTTCCAAATACCATTTAAAAATTTTACGTTTCGAAGCTTTAAATATTACACCATTTCAAAAACAAACTCATTTGACCATCCCATATATATCAAATTCAATTACTTCATTTTTTTTTAGACTTGAAATGTTTACTTAATGAATTCAATATACTTTAAGTAAAACTTATAACTTCACATAATTGGATAATCTTTCAATTTATTAAACTTGATATATTCATTTAAATCAACCTGATATTCATTCAAATCACTTTACACAAAAATCAAGTTACAAAAATCATATCCTTTAAAAATTTCACTTTTCATTTAGTTCCAATTTAACTTAATATTCATCTTCAACCTTATTCTCTTTTAAGTCATTAAAACTCTAGAATTTAAATTTTCAAATAAATGCTTAATCATATTGATCTCGAAAATCAACTAAATTTTATACTTCAAACCAAATTCATACAAAGCTTAAAAAACCGAAAATTACTATATATATATATATATATAAATAACCAAATCAATATCCCATAAACCATATATATAGCTTTATAACACCAAGAAAATCATTTCAAAATATATATATATATATATATATATATACCGCGGTGCCTGTATAAAATTTTCTACCGTATGGTCAAGTGATACGGATGTTTATCATTTCAATCCGCAATTTAAAATAAAAATGCGGTTTTATATCATTTCAAACCGCAATCCCGAATGAATGAAATGAACAATAACTTGCAATTTATACGATATAAAATACAGCATCCATTCATCCAAATATCAATCATCAACCATTTATTACAATCATCATCCAATTTAAACAACATCAATATAGAGCATATAAATTATACAGGTAATAAATAACATGTATTAACTAACAGTTTATATACAATAATAAATTTAACTACTGTTAAACTAGCAGTTTGTATGCAAAAATAAATGTAAATTTAACTGGCAGTTAATATGAAATAAAAATAAATATAACTGTGACAGGCAGTTAATATGCAAATAAATAAATTCTAACTGTCAAATTTATATGCAATAAATAAAATAAATTAACAGTTAAATTAATGCAATTCAGCAGAGATAATGAATAAAACATGCCAAACAGTCATAAATAAATTTCTACTCGTATCTAAAATTAATTTAACAGACATAAGAAGTTTTAGAAGTTGTGAGTGGGTTAAAACACTCACCTTTTGAATTTAAATCGAATTTAAATTCAATTTAAACTCAAAAATTCGATGGTCTTCGAATTGGTCCAAACTAGTTCCAAACTGTCCGGAATTTAATTACGATCCTAACAAAAAAAGTTTCGCATGAATCCGAGGTGGTATGAAAAAGTTATGCGATTTAAACGATTTGAAAATCAAAATAAATTATAAAACAAAACAAACCTTAATTAAATACTCGCCACGTCACTATCGTCTTCCACGCGCTTTGGCTACAGGAGCACGCGAATATGTTTCCAGACCGAACCCAAAATGGAAAACGAACACCACTAGTAGATTGCGTATTCTGAGAACTCCAACATATAATTTTTCTGGAATTTTTAGAGGAGTTTGAATTTTGACTTTTATTTGGATTGAAACTGGATCTAGAAGTTGTCTGTTGCCATTGAAGAAGAGAAGAAGTTGAAGAAGAGACTATACAAAGGAATGAAGATGGAGGCTATGGTTTCACCATCTATTTATAGATAGATCGCAAAAGAATAGGTGTGCACGAATTTTAACGTGCAAACGGAAGTGGTCCCAAAAGATAAATAATATTAATTACACACGTTACGGATTTAGGAAATAAATAAATTCCTTATCATTTACATTTTATTTTAAACGTATTTACAAATGTAAATCTAGACGTTTCGTTTACGTTTCAAAATATATCCACAATTTTATTAATTTTCAAATTGATCTAAACAAATTTAGATGTAAATTAAAGCTGATAAGTCTATCCATTGCAGTGTTAATTTCTCCACTTCCTTATATTTAGAAATTATAAATTAAATTTTCAAAACCTATTTTTTTATTTTCAAACTTTTATATTCTCATCTTTTACCAATAATAAGGATGCACTAACATTTGTTCATGGTTTCACCTTATTATCCTCAAATTCCATTTTAATTTGCAATAATTACAATTGTTGAATTTTGATACTTTAATTAAATTTATACATCTTGCTTTCTATATAATAAATCAACCAGTGGTCCTATTTTATATAGAATTAGCAAAATTTCATCTTATAAAATTAACCTCCTTCAATTACAAAACAAAATCTACGCTAACTGCACAATTCAAGTCAATTAATTGTAATTGATTTCCCATAAATTGTTATAAATAAAATTTGAAATCTTCATAACTTCGTTTATTGATTTACAATATTACTATTAAATAAATTGACATTTAGCATTGAATTATATTACGTTCCATAAATGAATTTATAAATTTATTTCAAATTAACGTACTACTTGATTTCCTTAGATTATAAGTTATTTTATTAGTCAGTCATCTTTTTTTTTTTAAATCATTAATTAAGGTCCCAATTAGGTTAATTTATCTGGATTTCATTCCTTAATTACATCACTCATCACTTAACAATTAACCAACTTTTCTATGCATCTTATTTCACTTATATCTTGTAATTATTTTCTAAACTCATACTTGTAATACCCAATATCATTTTATATTTCAATCGATTCTCACTTATTCCTATTTTATTGCAATATATTTCTATACTCATTCATTAATGCATATCTTCACTCACTTCCTATTTTATTGCAATATATTTCTATATTCATTCATTAATTCATATCTTCACTTACTTCCTATTTTATTGCAATATATTTCTATATTCATTCATTAATGCATATCTTCACTCACTTCCTATTTTATTTGTAATATATTTCTATATTCATTCATTAATGCATATCTTCACTCACTTCCTATTTTATTTTTAATATATTTCTATATTCATTCATTAATGCATATCTTCACTGACTTCCTATTTTATTTGTAATATATTTTTATATTCATTCATTAATGCATATCTTCACTTACTTCCTATTTTATTTGTAATATATTTCTATATTCATTCATTAATGCACACATACTAATTAAAAATTCTAAATCCCTTCTACGCTCCATTCCTTCACTTAATGCACAATTAGCATTCCTTATTCAAATTTGTTACATTCCCTTATATCCACTTCATAAATAAATTGGTATTCCGTTTTCCATTTATTACTAACTTTAATTATTGCAATTTATTATCTAACATACAATTTGAATTTATTTTCAAATTTTCACCGTTGAATTAATTAACATCTTCTAATAGTAAATAAAAGGATTGAGCAAATTAAAATTTCTATTCAGTTATAGTTTATCAATATATTGATACTTAGGCAAAATCAAATTCTTGTCTTTAATTACCCTTTTCATAATTTCTACTCAATCAACCATTTCAACATGCAACTCATAGAAACTTTTTATAAGTATGCATGGAATCATTATTTATTCCAATCTTTTCTTAATTTACATAATAAATTCCCTTTATTTATTTTCAATTTACACAAAGGTATAAATCTTTCACTATTTCAATCATTAGATTTTTATTCAAATTACTAATAATCAAGTTTTTAAATACCGTTGCTATATTTTAATTTAGCATTCATTCCAATACTAATTTATCATCTTCATTTTTTTCTTTTTTTCTACAAAAAATTAAATTACAAGACCCTATTTAATTAACAATTTAATTGTCGAAATTTACGGGTCGTTACACAAACCATAAATATTAATATAGCTCATCAACACAAATCACAAAAATTGGTGAAACACAAATTTCAAAAATCAATAATTAGAAATTTGAAAAACACAAAGGAGGAGGCCTATCACAAACAGGAGTATAAAAACTCACCAACACGTGTATCACAAACAGGACAATATCCCATGGGTCGTTATTCCATAGAGCCGGTGCAACGATGTAATACAATGGTATGCCCGAGGAACCTGAAACTCAAATAAGAGGAAACAACGACGTAGTATAACGGTACGCCCGATGAACTGAATTTCATAAAATGGTTAAAAGACCATGAGTCGCTAGCCCATAAAAATGAAACGAAGCTCCATAAAACAGAGTATAATCCCCCACGCGGACAAAGAGACATCGCATATTGCAAGTCTAAACCACAAAATGATAATCATAGATCAATAAGTGTAAATTACGCCAAGTTAATAAATGAATGAGTTTAGCTTAATGTCCCATAACAACTGGCTTAAATTCACTATTTACAAACAAATTGTAGATTTCCACTCGAAAATTGTAAGAAGATTTCAATCGAACAAGTCTATGAATTAATCGACAAAGTAAACGCAAGAGTTTCATACATTAGTTTTGCTAAATTGTTTAATTGGATTTCTCGTACGAACGAGGTAAAGGTTTACATATACTGACAGATTTGAAAACGGTTTTAAAATGAGCTTTGTATTAAAAGTAACGTTGAAATCATTTTTGTGAAAGAGTTTGAGTATTTACTACCGGTATAAAAACCTTTATATTTTGAAGTGACAAATCGTAGAAACAATTGTAAAGCCAATCTATGGTCAAAAATTCACATTCGACAACGTGAATTAAAACCGTGAAAATCGATATCAAATCCATCAAATGGATATCCCAAAAATCCAGAAAAGAAGTCATCAAAGTCAATAATAAATGACAACAACTAACCAAATCAACAAAAATCGATTAAAATGGAAACTCACATAAAAATAGGCAAAGTGGCTATATTTAATAGCGCCAGACGTCTGGTGGTTTTCCCAGATGTCTAAGCTGAAGGTTTGGAAATTTTATTCCAGATCGCTCAGATACCTGGGAATAACCTCAAACGTTTAGGCAGTATGTTTGGAATTTTTATTCCTTTGCATCAAACGTTTGAGTGTTTTCCCACACGTCTGAGCTGAAGCTCAAGGAAAAATTTGCCTAGGCCATTGATGGTCAAATCAACTCGAAAGCGATCGAATGAGCGATGGTGGCTAGGAATTTATGCCAAGTGACAGCCCTATAGACTCTTTAATACACTCTAAACAACATGTTCGAATTTTCATAGATTTTGACTTCAAAACACCAAAATTAAAAAATTCACAAAACCAATTCAATTCAAAAGCAATCGAACATGAAATATATGTTAGAAATTCATACCTAATAACAAATGAAAGCTATAGACAGATATGAGTTCAAGAACTCACCTTTAAACCCAAAATAGAAAAAACAAGCTCTAAAACAAGCTAGGATTGATTTCCCTTCAACTACACCTCAAAGATCTTCAACCTATTACTACATGCAAAGATATTCCTAAGTTAGGTTATAGGAAAATTTAAGAATTAAAGAGGAATTGAGATGAAGAAGATGTAGTGGATGTTCACCTAAGCTTCTCTTTGATTTATAACTTGAATTTGAATTTCTAAGAAAAGCTAGAGCTTAGGAATTTTAATTTCCTTTCTTTTCCCCGTTGTTCCTTTTGCTTGAGAGTGTTAGAAAATTATGAAAAGAATGAATGAAGCGATTTGGAGTTAGGGTATTTGGTAGAGGAATTTGGGTTCTCTTATTGGGTTAGTGGGCTAGAACACAACCCAAAGCCCAAACAAAGTACCAAAATCCTAATCAACTCCAAACATATCAATGTTTATGCACGAACAAGTTGTAAATGTCATTTTGAATTCAATGAAAGTGGTATCGAGTTCGGATTCGACGTTTTACAAAAAGTCACATTTTGGATTTTAATCCAACTAATGATGCTATATTTAAATCAAACATTTAAATATATAATCGTAAAATTGCGGGGTGTTACAAATTCCCCTCCTTAAAGAAATTGCGTCCTCGCAATATTTTAAGAAGGAAATAAAGTGTAACAGCAAATTTGTGACATGACAACACAATAGAAAATTTAAATGATAAGTTCACCTTAAGGAGCACGAGAGAGTAAATCCGAGTGTGTTCGCTTGATGAATTCTTTGGATTCCCAAGAATAATCCTTAGGATTTACGGACCATTGAACTTTCACGAGCGGAACATCTTTATACGAAGGCATTTAACCTCCATAATAATGATACGAGTAGGATGTTGCTCATAAGTCTAATTAGGTGAGACCCCAATCTCTTCAATAACACCAGGCACAAGGATAGAATCGAAATCTCTAAGGCATTTCCATAGTTGAGAAACGTGGAATATGTCATGAATAGTAGAAAATTGAGCTGGCAATAAAAGGTGGTAAGCCACAGAACCAATGCGTTCGGTGATAGGAAACAGGTCAATATACCAAGGTGCTATATTTCCCGATCGACTGAAACACACAACATCCTTCATAGGTGAAACACGAATGAACACCAAATCTCCCACAGAAAATTCTAAATTCCTTCTTCGTTTATCAGCATAGGATTTTTGTCTACTTCGACCTTCTTTCATCTTACGATGAATAAGGTCAGTCTTTTCTGTGGAATCATGAATAAAATATGTACCTAAAATCAGTTTCTCACCGGCTTTTAGCCAACACGAAGGAGATCAACATGGCCTTCCATAGAGGGCCTCGAAAGGTGCCATACCAATACTAGACTGGAAGTTATTATTATAAGAAAACTCAACAAGAGAAATATGATATTCCCAACTTCCACCAAAATCAAGAACACATGCACGAAGGAGATCTTCAAGAGTTTGATTCACACGCTCGGTTTGTCCATCGGACTGAGGATGATAAGCGGTGCTAAAATTAAGCTTCATTCCTAAAGCTTTTTGAAGACCTTTCCAAAAACCATTAGTAAATAATGGATCTTGATCGCTAAAAATAGAAGTAGGAACTCCATGTAATTTGATAATTTCTTTGACATAGAGTTTAGACAAAAGTGGTACGGTCCGGTTGGACTGAACGAGAAGAAAATGGATGGATTTGGTAAGTTTATCTATTATCACCCATAGATTTTCATGACATGAACGAGAATGGGGAAGACCATCAATAAAGTCCATGGAAACTTGATCCTAGTTTTAAACGGGAATGTCTAAAGGTTGCAATAACCCACCGGGCCTTTGATGCTCAGCCTTAACGAGTTGGCAAGTCATGTGACGCTTAATGAAGTTAGCGCTATCAAATTTCATTCCATCCCAATAATAAAGTAGTGTCATGTCTTCGTATATTTTAATACTACTAGGATGAATGGTAAATTTAGAACGATGAGATTCTTCTAAAATGTCTTTACGAAGATCACCAATATTTGGCACAATAAGTCTACCAATTTTTTGAATTCCTCCACGAGCATCGATTTCAAAGTCTTTCAAACCATAAATATTTCTATCCCTACAACTTTAACTAAGATGAGCCAATCTGGGATCATGCTTTGAGCTTTAAGAATGCCGTCTAAAAGAGATGGATGAGCCTCAAGGCTATATAAAACAAGATATAAACATGAATCGGATTAACGATCTCAAATATCACAAGTGAAAAAAGTCTCAAGATCATTCCGTTAGGATATCATCACGGAAACAACAACTTATTGCTTTCAGCTAAGGGCATCGTCAACATGATTTCCCTTTCCGAGATTATAGAGAATATCAAGATCATAAGATGCAATGAATTTGAGCCAACGTTGTTGACGCAAATTAATTCCATTTGAGAAAATAAATACTTCAAAGATATTTGATTGGTGCAGAGAATAAATTTCTCTCCCAAAAGATAATGACGCCAAATTCTAAGGGCGAAAACAATGGCCGCGAGCTCTAAATCATGAGTGGCATATCTAGTCTCGACAGGCTTTAATTGTCTAGAAGCATAAGCGATAACACATTCCCTTTGCATGAGAACTGATCCCAAACCTATATGACTAGCATCGGTATAAACAATCAAATCTTGGTTCCCTTCGCGAATCACAAGAATAAAAACATCGAAAAGGAGTTCTTTTAATTTCTAAAAAGCATTTTCACATTTATCTGACCAAATGTATTAACTCCTTTATTTGTCAAACTAGTAAGAGGTACAGAAATTTTGGAGAAGTCTTTTATGAACCGATGGTAATAGCTCACTAATTCAAGAAAACTATGGATTTCCATTACACTCTCCGGTCCCTTCCAATTCTGAATTGCTTCAACCTTTGAAAGATCCACATAAATTTTGGATTCAGAAATAATATGTCCTAAATATTTCACACGGGATTGCCAAAAGTGGCACATAGAAATTTTTGCTTTCAATTTATTGCTTCTAAGAGTTTCCAATACAATCCTAAGATGTTTTTCATGCTCTTCCTCGGTTTCAGAATAAACAAGAATATCTTAGATAATGATGAGAACAAATCGATCGAGGAAGTCTTTGACAATTCGGTTCATAAGGTCAATGAAATAAGCTGGAGCATTCATTAAACCAAATGGCATAACAAGCCATTCATAAGATCCATAACGAGTACGGAACGATGTCAAAGGACTATCCTCTGCAATTTGAAGCTGATGAAAATCGGTTGCTAACTCTAAGTGTGAAAAGGCTCTACCACCGCAAAGTTGACCGAATAGATAATCAATCCGAGGTAAGGGATATTAACTCTTGATGGTAAGATCATTAAGCTTGCAGTAGTCAACAAAAAACCTAAGTGTACCATTGGACTTCTTTACAAGGATAGCTGAAGCTCCCCGAGGAGAGGAAATAGATCGAATAAACTGTTTTGCTTCCAATTCGGATAATTGCCGACGCGTCTCCTCATTCTCCTTATTTGACATACGATAAGGAGGACGAATGATAGGTAAAGCTCCATGGATTAGATTAATTCTAAACTTAATTGCTCGCTTAGGTGGTAATCCTAAAATGGACTCAAATATATTAAGAAATTCACAAACAAGGTAAATGAGGAAAATGACATCTTCCTCATCATCATTATCATCATCCTGTGGATTTAGAGAAAAGGATGTTACCGAATTGGAATCTGAATTTTTAAGAACATTAGAAATATGCTTAACAGATTGAGGATGTTGAAGATGGATAGTCCTCTCAGGACATAGGATGTGGGATTCATAACGGTTAAGCCAATCCATTCCCAAAATCATTCCGAACCTAAGTAGCACATAACATGCAAATCGGCTTGGAAAACATAATCACATAAAATAATCTCGTCATCTTTACAAAATAAACTGTGTGTTGTAGATCCACCAACCGGATTCGTAATTCTCAATGAAATCATCAAGCCCATAACATTTAAAGACAAAGTAGCAACAATTTCTTTTGATACAAAAGAGTGAGATGCACCCGTATCAAAAAGAACTCGAGTAGGATGATCATGGAACATTATAATGCCATCAAGGACATAATGAGAAATTACTTGATCAAGAGGAGTGTTATTAGGGGCTTGCACAACTTCAGCTTTCCCTCTTTCTTGCTTTGAAGTTTAGGACATGAAGATATAAGATGACCTGAATTTTTGCAATAGGGACAATAAAGGGGTTTCAGATACCCATTTGCATAATGGTCCTTAGAACCACAATTGTAGCATTGTCCACGACTAGAGGTAGGAGTCTTTGCTACCAAAGTTGCTTGCTTCCCTTTCTTTTTGGGATCAGGTCCTTTGAACTTACTATTGAGTTGCCTCTTCTTGTTGGTGTTGAAGTTCTTCTTGGCACCCATAACTTCAACATCACTTTCTTTATTGGCCACTTCAAGTCGAAGAGCGATATCTACAAGTTGATCGAAATGAACTTCTAGTTTCAGAAGTAAAGACTTTTTAAGATTTTTATTCAACCCATAGATAAACCTTTGACTTTTCTTCAATGGGGTATTGATACACTCGACCACATATTTAGATAGGGTTTCAAATAATGCGACAAAATCCATCACAGAAGATTCACCATTAACAAGGTCAATAAAGTGTCGGGTTAATGTTACTTTTTCAGCTTTTGGCACAAACTTTAACTCGAAGCTTTCTCGGAATTGCACCCAAGTAAGATCCGCTTCAACAATTTTCGAAATCAAAAGCTCATACAAATCTAATGCTCTCTCTTGGGGCATGCTAGAAGCCACTTGGACTTGATGTAGATCTACAAGATTCATGCGAGAAAAGATGCGATCACATGTTCTAAGCCAAGCTTGGACTTCTAATAACGATTTCGGAACCCTTGATTGGCCTTACACCCAAATTGATATAATCACTGTACAAGCATGCAAACCCAGATTTAGGATGAGTAGGCTCAGAAATGGGTTCGGCGGCTTGGGCATTCTTTACAAGATCCAAAAGCTGTTAGGCGGACATGATACGCCATCTTGATAGGTAGCACTGGATTGACCGGCACAAGGACGACCAGGTCTAACCATTTCTCTTCTTTAAGAAAGGAAAAATGTTATACTCAGAATGAATATCAAACAAACTTGACTGATAAAACAAGGCATCGTAAAAGAAAATAGGATAGAACGGGTCCTAAGACTCGAATTAAATCCTAAGCACGATTCCTAAGAGAGACTTTGGACAATGATCCTTGTTGGATTTTTCTATGTTTCTCTAAAGTTTGGCTTTGATACCAAGCTATGACACCCCACATCTATACTCACACTAGCCAACAACACTATGGTTTAATGTCGCCGACTAGCACGAAGAATAAGGCTGTTGAGGAGCGACCATCCGTGTAACTACTTTGTGCAAGTACCGATATGTCACATTGTACGTCATGCATTTCATTTCAAGAGGAAACCTGACATATCAAACACAAACTCAAAGCTACTGCACAGTGGCAATGTGGCCCTCGGAAACAAATATAAAATAAGCATAACATAAATCAGTCACAGATATTCATATCACTAAGGAGGAAACAGATATGAACATAATACATAGAAGTGAACATCAAAGTAATGATCATACATGATCCACAACATCATAGAAGAATAGGTACAAGTGCTGGACAAAAGAATATGTATACATCAATGAGTCTCTATCTCAAATGTATAAAAATAAAAACTACTAAGCTAAAGTAGTTAGCCAAAAGTCAGATGACGGTCCCCGATAAGAAGCCAAGTGGAAGCACCTGAAACACCTTGGTCTGACCCGAGTATTATTTAAAAAGAAAAATAATAAACGGACCAGTCTAGCTATAAATATCATATAAGATGAGACAGGATAAGTTATACAAATAATATATATATAACAACAAAAATCATACAATTTCTCAAATCTCCTCAAATGTCCAAAAATATGCACACAACAAGATAAACACATCATAAATGCACACTGAAATAAAGTGCAAAGGTGCACACAACAAGAAGAAAGCAACTGCATCTCACACTTGCACACTCAGGAAATACAAACGAGCGGTAAATACACACACAAGCACACAGTTGAAATTCAGAGAAACCAAATTTCAGGAAGCAACATAGTTCAGACTCACGTACAAGGCAAAGTGTACCACTGCAATATCTAAAAACATCCTCAACCATCAACTTTCACACAAATATACATACATATGTATGTACGTATATAAATGGAAGTTCAAAGCATCCGCTACCTCATAAAGTAAAATACAAGCAGAACATGCGTACGTATGCAATCACAGTCTCAACCAAGATCAGGCAATAAGGTGCAAGTTCAAACAAACATCATGATGCAGATCAACAAGGATAAGGCAACAAACCAATAGAGATAATACAGACTAAACGAGATAAGAAGTTCATGAAGCACACAAATCATTGCAAAGATCGAGTAAGAATTAAAACTACAGTTCGACAAAGATAAAAACTCCAGGAAGCACCCAATTCATTGCAAAGATCAAGTCAAAATTCAAATCAAAGTATATATGCGAAAATATAGGATATTGATTCCTATATGCAACCATATCATCATTGGCAGGAAAAATTCAAGTCGAGTTCGAGCATAAAATTAAAAAGAGACAAAGCTATTAAACGTACCAAATCGGCAACAATATACTCGACATAGAAGCAACTAGTAGCAAATCCAATCAAAAGCAAATCCAAGCAATCGAAAGCAAACTCAAGTAAATCGGCGGCTTCGAACAAAGGCAAAATTGAACTTTGAACAAAGCAAATCCAAACAAAAGAAAATCTAAGAAATCGAAATCAAATCCAAGTAAATTGACTGCATTGAACAAAGTAATCCAGGTTTTGAGATTGGGTTTCGTCGAGATTAGGTTTTGATTGTGAGAGAGTATTGGGTTGAGAGGGAAAAAAATTATAAGAGGGAAAAAAATTACAAGAGGAGAGGAAAAATAATTACAAGTGGGAAAACAAAATTTTGATATGGAGCCAAAACCAATTTTTTTTGATAATTTTAATCAAACAACAGATAATTATTATCTGAAACAAAATATTGTCTAATCATTGCTTTATCACACAACATTTGATTTTTCCATATGTTATGTGAAAATGTGGGATAACAGAAAATTTACCATATTGTGTAATTACTGTTTTCTGATTCACTTTTAGCATAGTGTATTGTATTTATTTGTTCAATATAGTTAAAAGGTCTAAATGTTAGTTCACTTTATGTATCACACATTCAAGTAAGCCAGGCCCAAAACGGAGGCATGGAACGATCAAGCCTATGGAAAAATCAATTGTGAATCTATTTCTACCCTCTTGTATTTTTTTTGGTTGAGCGAAATATCAAATGCAACTAAATTACATATGTTTTGGCTGCAACACATATGTCGCATCCTTGCCATATTGAGTTGATTCTGTCTGAGAAGAAAGATCTAGAGTCTAGATTGATACTCCATTTGAAACATAAGTTGAAACAATTTTCCTTTTTGTTTTGGTTATCATTTTCATTTACTCAAGCACCCCATAAAAATTATGGTGTTACTTTTTTCCATGGTCTCTATAGCCTTGACTAATCCTTATGCTGAATCAAGTACGCAAAAATACAGGTTGATATGCCAAAATTTAGCAATTGCTTAACATTATGGAGAGCAATAATAGAGAATTTTATTTCCAAATTGATACTTACATGCGTTATTTTCAAACTGTTATTTATAGTGCATGTCTTTTTTTATGCATCAATATATATCATCCCACATCATCCTACTATACATTGATTAAATAATTAATGACATGGAGCTGGTTATTCTCAACTACGTTGTCAAATTAGTTCATGTTCTATGAACCCTCGGAACATATTTGTCAACTATTTTTTTAAAGAAATTTGGTAATTTTTTAAAGCTCGGCTGAAAGTGGGTTTTACAGCTAAGCTAAAAATCTAGGTTAAAAATCGAGCAAAAGATTTTTAGCTTCTGTGTGCACATGTGTATGCATTTGTTACAAATTTATAATGGAAGTTTTTTAATTGTTGAGGTCGAATGTAGCATTGAGCTTATAGCAAGAACATAAACTAAAGTAGATGGACGCGACTGTGAGAAATGCTTCTGCTTACATAGAAGGGCTAGAGAGTAGCAAAAACAAGAGAAGACAGTTAAGGTGGTTTGGAGAAAATTGTCTCCTGAATATATTTATCAGAACAACTCTTCTTCCATTATATGATGGGAAAAGATTGCTTAAAAGTTTTGGGAAAAAACTCATGGCTTCATGAATACGTATACATGCAGTTGTGTACTTGCAATCAAATGCTTCATGTATGTTTGTCGTTTGTGCTTTACTGTTATGATTCTCTCTAGGTTTAATAATTGTATTTTGGTATTGTTTTGTCGAATTTGTATTTATAACCGTATAAATCTGTCATTTTGGTTTATGGTACGTGATATTGTTTGGTAGAGTTCTACTGTTAGTATTGATGTTAGTAACTATAGCGATCCAGAATTTTGGATATTTCATAGTTAAATATCTATATTATTTTATTATTTGAACCTTCGATTAAATGTGATTAAATTAATTTAATAACCTTGTTAACCCCCTTTTAAATCATAAGTAATGATGATAAAGTTGAAAAAATGTTTACAAAGATAAATACTTTGAAGAAATGTCGATAATGTGACCGAAAATTGTTTTATCGATAAACAACTTTTTACTCGTCAGAAGTTCTTCAAACATTTTTTACATATACTTAATTATTAGGAAGTCAATAATATAAAATAAAATTATTTTTCATTTATGGAAAATAAAATGTTTGATAATGTCATGGGTGATGTTATGGGAATATTTTGAAAACGAGCTTTTATGGAAAGTCTTAAGTGTTAAGTCAAAGAAAACGAGATGTAAAATAAAATAAGCATGTAAGGTACATAGTGTTTGTGGGGAGGAGGTTTTTTGGCAATGTAAAGGAAGGGCTAGGCTTGTGTTAAGCACTTCATAGTCTCAAAAGCTTAAAAAAGAATACAAAGAATAAAAAGAACAAAAATAGTAGAAGTGATTAGCACTAATCTACTTCTATCTTTACAAATCTTTCTCTAATTAGTTCAAATATCTTCCTAACTTCACCAAAAAATCACCAACACCTTAGAACACCATGGAAAACATGGATCTAAAGTCAAAGTGGAAGAAAAGTGAATAGGAGGGAGATCTTGGTATGGCCGTGAGCAAAGGAGAAGAGCGAGAGGTTGGCTTTGTGATTTTGGAGCTAAAGGTTTGATCTATAGGCTTTTGGTGATGGTAGGAAGTGGATCTTTGATTCTTGTATGTTTAAAATTGTTGTAGACTTGGATTTGGGTGAGTTATCTCACTATCTTTTATATACATATTCTGTGTATATATGTCGTGTGCTTGAAATGCAAAGTTAAAGTGACATTAACTAATTCAAGTTACAATCTTTGGACTCCTCTTTCTTTTGAAATCAACCGATAACTTTATACTTTATGACATCACTTCTATTACCATTTATAACATATGGCATGATCTAGAATTTGTGCTTACGTTTTTGGTTGGCTTGTGTTTGAATTGAAGTATGTTTGAAAGTGTTTGAAGCGAGAATGTCACTATGAGTGCACTTTGGCATCTTTTAACTTTAACTTGTGTAAATGGAAGATTTATTAACTTAACTTGGGATAATTTTATTTGGTTGTTATTTACACATATTTTGGTGTATGTAAAGGTAATGAAATTTCTTGGGAAGTTACATAAATTGTGTACCAAGACTGTGAAAGTTAGAACCGAAAAGTCGATATGGATGCACTTTGAAAATGCTTTATGTTCGGCAATTTTCAAAGTTAACTTTATGGGACATTCTAGGGACTTCTTTGAATTTTTGATAAGTACTACAAGAGTACTTATTACTAGAAAAATATGGAATTTTAAATCATTCATTAACTTGTGAACAAAGTTACAAAATGGTATTACAAGAAGAAGGTCGCTATATATGCACTTTGCAATGTCCTGTTTTTAGGAATTTTTGTAATTAATTTGAAAGAGATCCTTAGATATTACTTTGAATTTTCAATAAGTGATATAAGTTCGCTTATTACTAGAAAAATAGAGTTTAAATGATTCTAAACCGGTCAAACAAAATGTTTAAATTTGGAATAAAAATGTTGCTAAACGAACACTTTAGTAAATACCTTGATTTCAGGAATTTTTATAAGTAAATTGGAAGATGTTCTTAGGGGTTTCTTTACATGGTTTTTAAATACCCTAAGGGTAGTACCTAGTGTAAAATTTTCAAGTCTTAAATCATTTATTAAAGTAAAACCAGTCGCAAAGATCGTGCTTTTCTATGTTGATTTTTTAACAAGACTTTTAACATCATTTATAAATGTTGTTATAAATTGTTTGAGATTTTCTAAAAATGATATTTAAGCTTGGTATTTTTCTCTAATATTTTTAGGGTTGTTTTCTAACATATTTTGCAGTATTTTGAAGTTGGTTTGAAGTTTAAATATATTTTAAATAACTACTATGAATTTTTAAAGTAACGAAGTTCTGTAAATATAAACATGCTTTATGTGGATGTTATCATTCCACTGTAAGATTCTGATATTATTTTCCTTCTTTCTTGTTCTTTTTATTTTTCTTTTTCTACTCTAACAATTCGTATTTTCGGTACTTGAATGCTCGGCACACAAATACGATGGATGTATTAGTGTCGACATTTGGAGGTCAAAAATGTGGATCGTTACAGTAACTGTCTTTTCTTCAATCTTAGTCTAAAAACATATAGCTCACACGAATCAAATTGCCTACTTGATTTTAGTTGCGACTTGCATAAACTAATTTTAAGAGATGTGCAAATGCATACACTATGCGCACACAAACTACTTAATGCATGTTGGGAATTTCTTTTTAATCAGGTAGCGGTTAGGCCTTAGAATGGCATCGCTAAATTTTAGCAACGTCTTTGCAACATATTTTATGCTCTAGAACATTGGCATCATAATGACATCACCAAAATTTAGCGAAGCCATTGTGATGCTATTTTTCTAGTACAAAAGTTGCACTACAAAGGCTAAAATTTAGCGATGCCATAATGTTAATTTTGTGATGCCTTAGCAATGCCAAACAATTTGGTGATACTCATTTTCTGTCAGCCTTTTCGACTTCTCTTGAATATTTAGTGATGCTATAACATCACCAAACGCACGTTAAAAATTGATAGAGTTGCAGCACTGTTAACTCTGAGTTGATTACAATTGACCGTGATACTAACCTCTTACAATTGAAAAGATGAATTCTTTACTGAATAGTATTTCAATTCGTTGCTTCAACTTCTATCCAACTACAGTCGCTCCATGGTCTCCATGTCATTAATTACTATAATCAATGTGGTGTTTCCATATTAAAGCTCAACATTATTCTCGAGTCGAGAAAACCATGTTATATCATCACTTGAAGACTTCCTGTTTGATGTAGTCATTTTTAGTTAACTAAAAACTTTATGTGAGTTATTCTATAGATTTACAATAACCATCGGCACATAGCTGTGACAACCAGCAACATGGACAGATCGGTCCAAAGCCCTAAAAATATCGTCTCGCATCATTTCCAGAAGTACAAATTGTTAAGTTGTAACGACCCAAAATTTTATCACTTTGATTTATGAATATTTAGTTAATTTTAAATATTTGATGCAGCAACATGTAATTTAGTCACTTTAAAATTAAGTATATAATATTCTTTTAAATGATTAAATAATGAATTTTATAACTAAAATAAAATTTGGTAAAACGCCTCGGATAGATTTTTAAAATGGATATAAAACGTTAGTTTAATGACGGTTTGAATTATAAGACTGTAACGATCCGGAATTTTGGTCATTTTGAGTTTTGAATATTAATTTTTTATATTCAATAATACGGTATTTTAATCAACATAAAATCCTCAATAAATGATAATTGGTAATAATAAATAGTTTTAAACCAGGATAATATTTTGAATTTCCAGACTTTATTTATGAAATTTAAAATTTGAATTATTTTGGAATTTCTTATATTTTTATATTTATAACAATAATAATTGTTATATAAATTGGAACAAATTCATCACAAATAAATATAGATGAATAAGAAAGATATATTGTAAATAGAAATGATTATGGCTTAAGGAAAATATAATGTATTATAATTAGAGAGAGTTCAAACTTAGATTTCTCTTATATATATACATACTAGTGAAGAAGAAATGTAAAATATGTATAAACTAAATAAAAATAGTGTGTTAAAAACAATATATGTAATGTTAAGTGAAATATATATATATATATATATATATATATATGAACTAAATAAATATAGTTATTGAAAAGAATATATATATTGAAAAATGAAAGAAGTAAATATATAAGAAACTATGCATATGAAAATATATGATGATAGAAATAACAAAATTTATAAAATCATTTTAAAAAGGAAATCTTTTACAAAATTGCGTTTTGATAAAAATGTCATTTCATACTTTTAAAATTAAAATAGCAGAAATTTTCATTGCTTTGAGTTATATATTTTTAAATAAAAATAAATATGAAGATGGAGATTTAAAATTGTTTTATTTAAATCACTTTGCAAATTGTTTCAAAATAGATAAGTAAAGTATGTTTAAAATCAAATGAAAGTAAAAAGTAAATAAAGAGTAAAAACATTAAGACATCAATCAAAAGTCAAATTAGTAAAAAGGTAAAGTCAAAATTACAAGTTGAAAACAAAACAAAGCCTGCAAAACCAAACTAGTAAAAAAACGAAAAAAAAAATTGCTTGACTAAAAATATATACATGTGCTTACACGGTCAAATACAGTAAAAACCTAAAACATTCTTTAACATCTTTTCAACTCAAACCATATATCATCTCAAACTTTATATCAAAGCCACCTCATTTTAATCCATCAAACTGTCAAAAATCCTTGTACAGGCCTACAGATCTCTTGAGCTAAAATACAGAACAAATGCACATCATTTTGTCTTGAAACATGTATATAAATATAGGTTTGTGTGAAATTGTAAAGTAAAAAGCTCTATAAACAAAAAAGAAAAGAAAGAAGAAGTAGTTGTTCTTCCAAATCCAAAACAAAAGCAAGATATCAAGATTTGCATATCATAAGCTAAGTTCAACTAAAGTTTCAAAGATCAAAGCAATGTTAAGGTGAGAAATTAAATATAGAAATGCCTAGATGTGTTTAGTTCTACTTTGTTATATTTAACAGTGGGAAAAAATACGTGCATACTCAATCTTTAAAAATCCTTATCTCAAATTCTAGTTCGAATTTGCAAATTATGTAAACCATGGACATGTGGAAGGCTCGATTTTTGATCGAGAGGGGCTGGAATGACGAGGTGGTGATAAGGAAGTTATGGAACCAGAGTGGAGTGAGTTCGAGTGGTCGCGGTGATGGGTTTGGCATTGAGACGAGTTTACGCGTGCACGATGTGCACGCGAGAAATAGCCATGGCGATGGAGGTTTGGGAAGGAAAAGACACGGGGTTCTAAAGGCGTACATGAGGAGTTGGGGTGTGTTAATCTGGTTTGGTCTCGAGTTCTATGCGAAGTGGAAGTGTATCGAGGAAATTAGAAACTTGGTTTTGGTTCGTGGATTTTAAATTTTGGAACTGGAAGTAAAAAGAAAGGGAAAGGAAGGAGGGAAAAGAAGAAAGAAGGGGATAAGATTTTGTCTCTGCATTTTGATTTGGGCTTCGGCCTAGTTTATAAAATAAAAAAAAACGTGTTAGTTATATAAATATAAAAGCCAAAATCTTTAGAAATCTTTGGAATATCATAACTCGCTCATTGAAACCCGATTATCGCGATTCTTTTTGCGATGGGTTCATGTTGTTGAGTATTTCGATGCCACGGAGTTCGTTGATAGATTTGACCAAGCGGCAATTGATGATAATTTAAAACGGACAAGTTTTAATTATAAAATGTTAAATTGTATATATATTTTGTAAATTTTAAAATGTCATAGCTAAGGCATACGAATTTCGATTGAAGCAAAATTCATTGCCATGGGTTCGTATCGATGAACATTACAACGTCATATGAATTGTTGTCATGTTTGAATAAGTGAAAATTTATAGTATATTTAAATGGATATAAATTTAGTCATTTGATTTATAACAAATATCGACGTTTAAATTTATATGACCTGTCTATTGAAGTTATTTGTCTAGATAAAAATAGTGATGAGCTAATTTAAATTAATTTCGATGTTTGACATCTGTTAGCAGAACAAAACACCGTTCCACTAATTGTACTTAATTGGACTTCTGTTGGCAGAATAAATCACCGTTCCGCCATTATTGCTGAATATATCTGTTTTTGGACATTTACAAGTAGAAATAAACCCTCTTCTGCTATTATATTGGTACGGACATCTATTTATTATCCTGATAATTATATTGGGCAATATGATGTTGAATTGATAGTTAAAAATAGATTGATATGAATATCAGTATCTGTTATTCTGGGTTGTTATGGAATGAATGGTAACTCGATTACGTACCATTGAAACTAAGAAGCCTTTTCCGAATTTGGAAGTTGAGTTTTGAACCAAAATTGTTTTAAGGATAATTAATACTTATTAATGATATTTTAAAGACAATTAATAAATATTTTGATGAAGATTTAAACTTAATTGTTTTATTATCCATAAAAATTATTTAAAGTATTTAATTATTGTTTCAAAAGTTATTTAATTATTCTTGTAATGACCCGGATTTTTCGTCGTTCGATTTTAAATATTTAAATGGTTTAAATATTGAATTTGTAATTATAATTGAATTAGTAAGATTTTAACACTGGAATTTCAAGTGTTTTCGTCGATTTTGAAATCATGATTTAATCGACGCGTCAAAAATAGCGATTCGAGACACAGTCTCGAAATTCGACGAAACTACTTTCATTGGATTCGTAATCGTGTATTATTATCGAATTTCAAATTTTACAGCATTTGGACTTAACGTTTTGTCGTACGATCTGAAAACGAATAGAAATAATTTAATTTAATTTAATTTAAATTGTTAATTCAAAAGGCTACCTTCCGCATATGATCGAATTAGGTTTCGAAACTTGTATCATGGCGTTCGAAATAAGGGTGTAACATTAGGAACGTCTGACGACACGTTTTAATAGGGGTCCGAAATAAATATCTACATATTTTTGGGATTTTATATATATACATATATTTTTGTCGAATATCTTGTCAGCCAAAAAAGTTTTGTCAAATCCTATGTTGTATCGAACAATTGCCTATAGCCAGCTTATCCTTTAATTTTAAAATTGTGTCTTCCTTATCTTCTCGAGAATGAAATCGATTTCGTTTGTTAAACAAAAATAAAGAACGAAATCAATCGCGCATGCACCTCATTTTTTCATGAATCCCTCTTCTTCAATTTCACTTAATTCTTAGGCAAGCCGAAATCAATTTTCTTACAAAAAGAAGGAGAAACTGTCGAAGTCGAATTTGAAAATCAATTCAGGCAGTCGCGATGATTATGGTGGCGTGCGAACTTGAGTGTCACGATGGTGGAAGTCACGTGCATAGGGAGGAGAACACGGCAGCACGGTCTTGTGCGATGGAGGCAGGAGCGTGAGCTCGAATTGAGCTAGGGTTTGGGTTGCAAGGTTGAGTGGAAGGTGCAAGGCTGGGCCTATCAGTGTTCAATAGTATTTCGAACGCGAGGTGGAGGCATGGTCTTGGCGCGATCCGGCCGTGGTGTGCAGTCACGTAAGCATGCGCGTGTGGTCAGGGGTCAGGCGGTGTACGATTGTGATGTCGCGATGTGAGGAAGAGTAGGGTGCATGGAGTGTCGCTCGCATGCGGTAGTGTGTTGTTGCAGCTATGGGTAGGAGCCTGGTTGGATCAATGTTCGGTGTAAGGTGGTGTGCAGGTCGAGGATCTTCGGCATTGCAAGGTCGATTTGGTGGATTTGCAAACTTTATATGCTGCAGTTTAGTCTGAGAAAGAAGGGTTCTGCTTGATGATGGTAATTTGTTTTTAGTGGTGATTAAGAAAATTTAACTATTTAATTTATTCCAAAATCTTATAAATGCAAAATTTAAATTTATACGAGGTTCAAAAATCGTGAATTTCAATCTGGGATTAATTGGAGATTTTAAGAGGCATCCATTAATTAAAAATTGGAACGGATCGCAATTAAATATCAAGGCGATTAAATCTCACTCATTTTTCGATTGCCAGTTTAGTTTGAAATGTCGAAAATTTAAACTGTTGGTTGATTGGAAGAATTTATAAAGTATTATCTATTGAATGATATATTATGTATATAGTAGTATATATATACACTAGTATTTGGAGTGATATTCCTGCATATTATGGCGGATGAGACCCTTTGCGCCTCGCATAATAGCGGATGACCCTTTATACCGCGATATCCCCATCGAAGTGGGATTGGTATTTTTATGATGTGTTAACATCTGTGGATGCAGGGAAACAGTTTGGTGGGATCCAACTGGATTCCTCAGAATGTGAAATTTAATTTCGTATATTGTGATATATGGATTGTGTAGACTAATTTATTGTAGGTTATTGTAGTGTTTGGAGTTACTGGATGCTATTGTAGCACCGGTATAAACTTTGATAATTTAAATACCATTAATATATTTTAAAATTTTAAGGAATAAAAGGGAATTCTTGATACAAAAATATTTATATTGGAATTAGGGTTATTTTAATGAAATTGACGTAGAAAAATATACTGATTTTTAGTAACACTTAACTATTGCGAATTATTAAATAGTGATTTTAAAAAAGAATTATATAAGAGATTTATGAGTGATATTTCGAAAATATAGAAAGAGTTGAAGTCGATATTAAAAATAGATTGGAAGCTATAAATGGAATTAGTAAAGTAATGGATTTATAAAAATGAAAATTTATAAACGAGATTAGTTTTATTAAAAGTGAAACTCAAAGGAGTTATAAAATTTAAAAATAAATTTATAAATAAGAGAAATAAATATTGGATGATAGATTAAAATATAAATTTACAGGAAGAATTTATATTAGAATATGGGAATAGGTGTGAGAAAAATAATGGTACTAACTTTTTAAAGTGAAAATAATTAAGGAAATCTGGATGGAAAGTTACGATGAGATTGGAGAAGAATTTATATATTTAATTGGTTATTGAGGTTCTTAAAAAAAAAATCTTTAAGAAGTTAAGTTCGTTTTTAAAAGGAAAATTTTATTTTTAAAACTATGAATTTTAAACTAGATAGGATTGAGATACTTCAGTAAGTAGATTTTCAATAATTAAGTATTTATTTTAGTAAATTCTGACTTTTGAAATCAGATTTGAGAATTTTATATGATTATCTAAAATCGAGTTATTAATGTTTATAAAAGTGTTTTTCAAAATTAAAATAATTACATGAACATATTTTAAAATTAAATTATTATTCTTTATATACTTATTTTATTTAAATATAGAGTTTTGAAGTGATTGAATTTTTTTATCTATAAATTCTCCCGAGATGCGTAAATGGGGTTTTAATGGGATATGTTTTGAGGGAAGGAATTTTATAAAGGGATTTGGAGGAAATGAAATTTCAAAATATATGAATATGGGAATTTGAAATGAAATCTAAATTTATAAAGAAATTATAACTTATTGAATGAGGTTATAAATAAGTATACTAGGTTTGGAAATTGAAAAAAAGAAGGAATATATTAGCGATTCCGAAAACTTATGAGATAAGTTACGAAATATTCTCTTAAGTGTTGATATTTGAAAGATATTGGAAAATAAGACTCGTAATATTTTCCTAATTATAAAAATGGAATTTTGGAAATATTTCTAAGTGTTGAGATGGTTTGAAAATATCAGGTTACAGATTTAAGTATGTGAAATTGTTTTCAAATGTCGAAAAGAATCGATATATCTTATAAAGATATTTAGAAAATAGATATTTTGGGGAAAAATGTATTATAAGGTATGATATCTGCTTATGGATGTTTTATTGATAGTTAAATAATCGACTGTCAATATTGGCCAATTTCGTTAATCGTTTCGAAGAGATCGGGATCAGATTTAATTATCTAAAAACCACTTTGATCCGGTTTGAACGTTACGAATGAATACCACGAAGATGACAAAGATGGTGATTCGGTTTGTCAAGACCTAGGACAACTTGTATGGACGAATGCTATCAGAGCATCGTCATTGGAGGACGATGAGCATTCTAAGTAGAATTATTTCTTGAAAAGGTAACACTTAGCCTCGAGCCTCATCAATCGGGAATGACTAAAACATGAGAGATACAGCAAGGCTAAGTGGATTGCACCCAAATAGGTATGCTATCACTTTTCTATATGTCCTTGGAAACCTATTTATTATGGATATGGTTGTGCATGAAAGAAGGAGCGCTCGATGGTAAGGGTGGGAACACCCGGGGAGATAACATATTCGATCTATCCTGGTTAGGGGTAGGCCAGTCTCGTGTAGCAGGGGATCCCGACGAGGTCCACAATACATTTTTCTAGAGGTGTACTGGGATGGGCGGTACCCCAATGGCTCAGTTATTTGTATGGAACCAATTCTTTAATCCGTGCATTACGGTTTTATTTGTAGAGCCTTGTATGCTGAAATTTAATTAATGTACAAATTTTGGCTATTTGAATAAGTATTTGCATTTAGACACTAGTATAATATCACTGGATTTTTTATAAAATGTTTTGGTTATCGTAAGGTAAAAACCCGTCGTATTTATTTGGGACGTGATCTTACGAGATACCTTTGTTTTTCAAAGGATTTTGATAAGTCTAATAATTCAATTTTAGTGTGTTTTCTCATGCTAGTTTCCCAGATTGACTCGAGTATTGTTTTATTATAATGCTCGGGTCAGACTATGTAACAACCCTGGTTTTGAAGATTACATATAATATTAAATTATAACAGTTGTTATAGTTAATATTGTGAAATAAAATAAATTGGAGATCTAAATATTTTATTGGAATAAACAATGGGTTTAAAATAATGAAATAAAGTTTTGAAACTTTATTTTGGATATTTGTGTTAAAAATGTGTAAAACATGATTTAGTTTAGAGGAATGCAATAATTTTAATAATTATTGCCAAATGTTTCTTTTATTAATTTTTGAAAGAAGTATTTGTTTTAAAATGTGTATATTATAAATGAAAGAAGGAATTTTGTTTAAAAATAAGTTTTGGACATAAAATTGATGTTAAAATGGTTTGTTGCATTTTATTATACAAGAAAATTATTTTTGTGTAATTTTTAGAGTTAAAAATGGTGTTTTTGTGTAGATATTTGTGTAAATTGTGTATTTAATTAAAATAAGAATTTTTATTAATGAAAATAATTTTTAAATCAAAATATATTTTATTTTGTTGTAAAATAAATTTTAGAACATAAAATATGATGTGTGATTTTATAGAAGTGAAAACATTTACGTATAATTGTTATAACTTGAAATATATTAGTGTATAAGTGATTTTGATGTGTTAATTTCATTTAGAGGCTAAATAAATTTTTTTGTTGGGTTTTAGCCCATTAAATTTCATAACCAGAAAAGAAGAAGCATATCATTCTCATTTCTAGAACGTACTATAGTTTTTTCTTCTTCTTGTAAACAAAGAAAAAGAAAGAAAAGCCCACTTCCTCTTTCAAAACAAAAGCCAAAATCTCCAACTTTAGTCAATCTTTTGCAGTAATAATCAATTCAAAGCCAATTTACTTCAGATAATCAGAGCCAAAACCCAAACTACTTTCGTTTAATTCTGACTTGGTGAAGTTGATGTCTGTAATTGAAGACTTGGTGTTGCACGTCTTTGTAAACTCTTTTTCCCGTTGTTGAAGCATCTTTCAAGGCCAAAGCTTGCGCCTTTTCTCCGATTTGCACTTGTAGCTCTAGTATTTTGCAAGGTGAGTTGAATAGCTCATAATTCTAGCTGAAGCCAATGCTTTAAACTTCTCAAATATGTGAAAAATTTGCTTTGTAATTTCTTTTTAATTTCAATTTTGTTTCTGTCGAAGCCGTCTCTAGTTGGTACTTTGCATGCTAATATCTTTTGATTCCGACAACAAAATGTTGTCGGATTTCTTGCATTTGGTCGCTTGCGTATTGAACTTCATTTCTGCAAATTTTGGTTGAAAAATATTGTCATTTGGATGTTCAAAACAATGGTAGAAAATCATCTCAAATACAGATTCTTGCCTGTAGAAATTTTGTTTTCTGAGTTGCTACAAACATGGCCTGGGTTCGTATTTGAGACAACATAACTCTTTCATTTCTTACTGGAATTCATCGATCCTTCTTTCGTTTGAAAGATAAGGTTTTGTACTATGGCCATACCCATTTTTAGCTCAATTCGAGGTAATTTCATCGTCTGTTTCAGGCCTAGAAGTTGAACCCCATATGGGTTTTCAAGCCTGTAATTTTTTGTTTTTTTGAAATGTTGCAAACATCACCTGAGTCCATGTTTGAGACAGTGTAACCTTTTCAATTCCAGTCGAAATTCATTGATTTTTTTTGAAAGATGAAGTTTTCTACTATGTGCATACCAATTTTCAACTCAATATGCGGTCGTTTAGTCCTCTATTTTCGGCCTGTAAGTTGTACCCAAGATGGTTTTCAGGCCTGGGCATATTTTTGTTTTTGAACTGTTGCAAACATGGCCTTAGTTTATGTTTGAGACAGCGTAACGTTTTCATTTTAAGTAAGAATTCGTCGATTCTTTTTTGTTTGAAAGCTGAAATTTTCTAATTTGTGCTCACCAATTTTTAGTTCAATCAAAAGTCTTTTGGCCACCTATTTCATGTTCGAAAGTTGAACCCAAAGAAGATTTCAGACCTGGGTATTGTGATGCCGATGCATTTTTATGTTCTTTTTCCTTCCAACTTTTGACTTTTACTTCATGTTTTTGTGATATTTCTAAAATGTTTTGAGGCCATGACGCCTATCGGTAGATTAACCAAATTTTGGAAATTTTGAACTTCAAATTTTAGATTAATTTGAATTTAATTTGAATTTAATTCGAATATCGATTAGAGTGATTTCTTGGGTTTTATTCATTTTCGAGCATGTATTTTTCCAAACCTTTTTGATATGATTTTTAAAATTAATGGGAATTTTAAATTATTATTATATGATATTTTTAAAGTATTTTCAAATATAGAATCTATTTATTCTCGATAACAAGGGAATTTTCAAGTATGGTTTTCAAAATTGGTATTAAAAGCTTGTTTTCTCAAGTAAATTATTTATGTATAAAATACATGTTTTTACATTATTCGAGTGACTAAGAAGGAGAATTAAATGGTTTGGTAAAACACGATGTATAGGACATGTGCGTTTATCTTATTAGTTAATTCTTGACTTTTCCGTTTGATCGTTTTGACCTGCGTCAAGTTTACGGATGAGATGAGGTAAATTTTTTACTGCTTTGAGCGTTAAATTTATAGCGGTTAGTTAACCATTCAGTGCGAACGTGTGGTATGGGACACATGTTAACATTGTTCGAATTCCTATCCGAAAGTTTGTGACATATTTGTCTAAGAGACGTATTTGCCAGTACTAGACCTTTGGATCATTTGTCCTTCGAGACGTTGATCTAAGAGACGTATTTTTCCATTGCGACGTATTTGTCCTTCAGGATGTTGTCATTTGGGATGTTTGTCTAAGAGACTTATTGATTGTCCTTGGGGACGTTTGTCTAAGAGACGTGGTGCCTAATATTGAGAGAGCAGTACTTGGCGGGTTTCGGACATAAGCACGTGCTATATCTTTGAGATGATTTCATTGATGTTTGTGGTTTCACTAGTGTATCGTCCTTTTCTGAAATTGTTCCTTTGAACCTTTCGATATATATTTTTGGCAATTACCTTTTGGGAATTTGAACTCTTGGAAGTTCTATTCTTGAGATTTGAATTGCCCACACTAACGTTGTATAAGATTTGCCTTTTGGCGTTTAGTTGATATTTTATTCTCCTCTTTGGAGATATATTTGCCTAATGGCGTGTTTGAGATGGGATCTCTTTATGCATGTTTTGGGTTTGCCAAGATGGTTGGTTTAGGTTTTCCACTAAACCATATTTCATGTTTCATGAATGCCGATGATATCGCTAGTTTTACCGTTTTATGGGTTATATTATCTCCTTTGAGATTATACGTTTGTGTAATGATACCGTATTATCACTTGATGTAATCATACACTTTATATTGTCCTTTTATTCGGGAATATTATCACATTATCCTTATGCTCGTATTATCACTTATCCTTGGAAACTGATTTGTTTAGCTAGGCTGACCCGTGGATTTTATACTCGTGTCGGACCGAGGTATTTTAGGTTAGGTACCCTTTGGACTTAGCTTATTCTGCTTCCGCATGGACTTTTCTACTAGCACTTTTTGTTGTAACTTTTGTGTCGTCCTTTTTGTTGCTACTCTAATACGTATATTCTTTTGATCGTATTTGTATTATGGTCGTCATACCACATATGTAATGTATCTTTTTCTTTACTCTGTGATGTATCTGTAATGTGTATATTTCTTATTATCTACTATTCCGTGATGTGTTTTGCATTTGAGTTATTTTATTTTGTTTTGATAGATCCTATACCTACCTATGGCTTTGTATTAAGTATTCAGTGGATATGTCGATCCATTTGAATTAGAAAAATATATAGAGCATTTATCGATGTATTCAATATATATTTAAGACAAGGCTATAGATGGTCGCTCCTAACCAGCCCTATTTTCCGCATTAGCGGACAGTATTACCTTGTAATACTCTTTGTTAATGCGGGTCTCCGGGTGGGGCGTCATAGACCGAGTATTACAGATTTAGGATAGAATGCTATGGAGCTCAGGAGACGAGCTAGATGATAGAGACATATCTCCGTACTTGGCTTATATTCCACTATGTAAGAATAAGCTATACAACTGCCTAGTTTGATGTATTGATTGTTATACTCTTATGATTGTAAGTACAAAACAATTATAGATTCTTTTGTGTAAAAATCTGTTGTTATATATCATATTTTGTTCTACTGAAATTGTGAGATTCTTTATTTTGTTGTTCAATTTTCTTCTATCTCTCTCTTCTTCTTTACCTTAGTTATTCTCTCTTTCATATAATTTGGGTCGAACAGGAGTGAATTATTTTCAACTCGAAGGGTACGAAACTGCGGGTTGCCACATTTGGTATAAGAGCTGGAGGTTAAGCAAGAACCTTGGCTCTGGTGGGGATTACTCAATAGAGATAGGGTCAGTAGTACCCTAGAATGATTTGAGTGTAATAATAGATATGAGCGCGTATTTGTTAGTGAATAAAAGTTGTTTTATATTATGTTGATTTATTGGTCGAGTGGTATATAAATTCTGATCGAATAGTGTTAAGCCACTTAAATCGATAGGTGTTTCTAAATACGCGAACACGATAAACTGACATAGTATTATTTCGAAGGTGGTAAATGAAATAATTTCACCCAAATTATATTTTGGTATAAAAGAGAATAATTTTCTGAAAAATTAGTATAGCGATGTGCTTGGTTATTGTTATATAATCAAAATAAGATTATAAAAATTGAAACTGGTTTATATACCCCAAAATTAAAATTGTATAAGTGTGAATTAGACAAATGAGTTAAAAACTACAAATGGGTTCAAACTAGAATTTGGAAAATTTGATCCCTGAGATTTTTAAAAGTATTTTCCAATGTGTTTGAAGATAAATAATAGTATTATTAATTTGGAAATATTTTGATAGAAAAATGGCTTTAAATTGATTTTAGAAGTGTTATAGCACTGAACTCACTTCGGTCGCTAGAGACTAATCCTAGTGATGACGGCCGTATCATCAGTATTCATTTTTGAGTTTCTAGGTGATGGATTACTACCGTAGTAAATTAATATGGAGATTTTGAGTGAAAAACAAGTGTTGTTTTGAAAATTTTGAGGATTTGGATAAAATCATGTTGATTTTGAAATTCGAAGGAAGTGGGTTGTTAAACTAGAGAGAGAGAGAGAGTGTGTGTGTGTGTGTGTGTGTGTATGCGTGTATATATATTTGACTTCGAAGTGCTTTGAAATAAATACCAAGTGTTTAAAAAATCTGAAATCCTATGGAAGATGATATTCATAGGGAGGAAAAGTGTGAAGAATTGAAGTTGGAATAAAATTTAAAGTGAGGAAGTTGAAATTGAATTCAACAAAAGCTAAGTTGGAAAAATTAAATTTTAGAAATTTAATTGACTGGATTTGAATTGAATTAATATAGTATATAAATGAAATGGGAGTTACTTAAGCAAAGTAATTGAAATATATAATGAAATTTAATGAATTAAAAATAAATTTTTTGAAGTGAAATTCAATTTTAAGTATGAATAACTCCGATTTAGTTTTTATATGTTGGTTAAATGGAATTGAAATTTAAATAAAAAGGTAAATTCGAATTAAATTAAGTATATAAGTGGGAATTATACGGTGACTATATAAGTACAAGTTGTAAAATTTGAATTGGATTAGAAATATTATCGAATAGAAGTAAATATAAATTCTGAATTGTGAAATACTTATATAGCCACAAGTTATAAATTATTAAGGGAATAGATTCAAGTGAAGAATCAGAATTGTGAATAAATAAATTTGAACAGTTTATAAAAATTGAAAATTATAAAATAAAAATATACTTGGGCCATTAAATAAATGTATACTCTCGAGTTAAAAATAAAATGTGAATATATTCAAGTATAGAATTAATGGGAATGTGACAAATAAGTTGTGTGACTTATTAAATGGAAAAGCAAAATAGAAAACCCAAAATAAAAATGATTTGATATTTTGGTACGGGAAATAAAGTCTAACTTGAATTTTAAAATGAATTTGAACTCAAGTAAGTTAAGTGAAGTGATTTTTGAAATGGAAATCAGAAATTGAATGTGGAACCTGAGTGTAAATTATAAATTCGACAAAATGTAAGTGAATAAAATATAATTCGAAATATGGTCGAATAAAATAGAAATAGTTTGGGATAGTAATGATTTAAGTTATAAATAAATTCAATTTGAGTATAAATAAATTGAATATGGCCTTGATATCAGTTAAATGAATTCAAAAATGAATTTGAGTGTGGAACTGGAATTAAAGTGGATTAAATGAATGAACTAATTAATTAATTAGTGAGTGAATTAGAAGTTGGTTGAAATGAATATAAACTTAAGTAATAGAATGGAAATAATATAAAATAATGGATTAAATCAAGTTAATATTATTTAAAAGAAGTTAGCTCGAATAAATTGTGAAATGGCCATTTAATAAGACAGCATGAAATATTTCGAGTTTAATAAAGTGAATTTGAATATAATAATGTGGATATTTAATGAAACATAAATGAGTTAATTGAGAGTAAATTTGTGTGATATCCCGAAAATTTTAGCAATATCAATTTAATAATGTGTATCCAAAATTAAATTGATTTGATAAAATTTTAATAAAAATTTACTTGATTTAATAATCCAAATAAATAAATGTTTAATTGGTGAATTTTATCTTTTAAAAGCTAATGAAATGTTTTCCTATTTATAATGTATATATATTTATATATATATTGTGAATAGATAATTTTTGAATTGAAGTTAAATAAACAATTAAAATCTTGTTTTAAAATCTAATATCATTTTGATAATTTGGAAATTATAAGTAAATTTTAAATACCATTTATATATTAAAACATTAATTCATTTTAAATTAATTATAGTATAATTAAGATAAATAAGAAAAGTAATTTATGATTTCTTTTATAAATGATTTAAATTGATAAAAATGTTATTTTCAAATAATAATGATAAATGTATAATTATAGATAAATTTTAAAAAGTCAATATTGTTATTACTTTAAAATTTAATGTGTAAAAATAAATTAGTTTTAAAATTGGATTTTTAAATGTATGAATAACATTTGTAATTGAATTAATTTTGAATTCAAAGAGTAATCATATTTAAATATTGGGTAAGCTATCATATTTTTACAATTTGTTTCATTTCATTTTCTTTAAAATGAAATGCATAAACATTAACATATGAAGATGATTTATATACATAAGTACTTAATAAATAAAGAAAAGGGGTTTCTTTTACTTTTAAAAAAAATAAATACAATTAAAATAATTCTCAAACACATGTTATCATATTAAGTGGTATAATGACAAGTGTAGTTGAATTAAATTACTAATGTGACAAATGTTGTTCCTTATACATGTGTCCATGTATTTTTAATTTTTCTTTTAATTTATAAATAAATCATTTTTATCTTATATAAGCATGTATCTTCAAGCTCTATACTTTTCCAATCTTCATTTTTTTCAAAGTTAAGAAAAAAAAATCTCAGTTGAAAGAAAAATTTAAATCATGTTCAAATATATGGTTTTTCCCAAATGCAATGCAACCTAGAAATCAAACCTGAAATTTCCTCTGTAATCCATTTTTCAATCATCCAACTGTGACGCCCCACCTCTATACCCACGCTAGCCAAGAACACTCTGGAGTAGTGCTGTCAACTAGCACGGAGAATAAGGCTGTTGAGGAGCGACCATCCATGTAATTGCTTATCACACGGTGGCTATAAATAATCTTCGGAAACAAACATAGAAATAATCATATCACAAATCAGTCACAGATATCCATATCAAAAATGCGGAAGAAGATATGAATATATAACTAACACATGAAAGTGTACATCAGAGTAGTGGTCAGCAAGATCCACGATAATACAAAAGAATAGCAACACGTGCTATACAAAAGAATACAACTATGAGTCTATATCTCAAGTGTATACAACAAAAACTGCTAATCTAAACAGTTAGCCAAAAGTCAGAGTGATGAATCCCTGGGAAGGAGTCAAGCAGAAGCACCTGTAACATCTCGGTCTGACCCGAGTATTATTTAAGAAAATAATAAACGGATCAGTCTAGCTATAAATATCAGATGACATGATATAACATAAAAGATATGGCATAAACATAAGCATCCATAATGACATACCACTATAAGTATGTAAATAATGATCAACAGAAGATCAATCAATAAGAGATAATCAATATCACAAGAATCTTCTCAAAGATTCGGAAAGGGCATCATACCCCAAACTTGTACTCATAACAAGTCAATGGCATAAATTCTAGAAATCAATGCGAGAAGTCCAGAAATCATAGAAAAGAGAAAGAGGCCTATCACATGACGGTCCGAAGACCAAGGGGAGCTACCCCACATGTGTGAATGGAATCACACAGATTAAGGTCCAGACTAACCAAAAAGCAAAAAGGTATGTGTGAGTGGAATCACACAAGTGGTGTCTAGTCTAACCTCGCAACAAGAGACATCGCACAGTAGCTAGTCTAAATCATCAGAATGATCGTCATGATCAACGAGAAGTGTCAATTACACTAAGCTAGTAAATATAGAAGTTTAGCTTCATGTCCCATAACCACTTGCTTAACTTAAATATTTACGAACAAACTGTAAATCTTCACTAATAAAATTGTCACAAGAGGTTCAATCGAACAAGTCCAAGAATTAACCGACGAAGTGAACGCAAGCGTTTCATACCACTTGTTGTACTAAGTCGTTTAATTAGATTTCTCACCCGAGTGAGGTAAAGGTTTGTATATACTAATAGATTGGAAAACGGTTTAAGAAAAGAGCTTTGTTATTAAAAATAGAGTTGAAATTGTTTGTTAAAAGGGTTTTGGTATTTACTACTAGTATTGAAACCTTTATATTATAAAGTGACAAAACACAGAAGCAATTGTAGAAACAATCAGTCACAAAGATCGCATACGGAGATGTGAATTAAATCCAAGGAAATCAGCTCAATGTTTTTCAGATAAGATCCCCTACGGAGGGGGGGTCCAGGGGGGTGGCAACCCCCTAGGTGGGGGTGCGGGGGCAACGCCACCGCTTACGGTACGACCTAGTGAAGACAAAATGAGGTCTAACGACCTAAGGGGAATAGGGTCGAGCGACCTAATGGTTGCGACCTAGGGGTTTAAGGAGTCAACTGACCTAACTGGAGCAACCCTGTGGTCATGCGACCTAACTGAAATGGCCAAGCGACCTAACAATAGAACAGGTCAAGCGACCTAACGTTTTAAGGCCGAGCGACCTAATTAAACTCGCGACTTAATGGTGTGAAAGGCGTGCGACCTAACATGTTACGACCTAAGGGTCGAGCGACTTAGTGGAACAAGGTCATGCGACCTAACGTGTTACGACCTAAGGGTCGAGCGACTTAGTGGAACAAGGTCATGCGACCTAATACTTGTAGTAGGGTTGGGCGACCTAACGGAGTAAACGGTCGAGCGACCTAACTATTTAAGGGACAGGCGACCTAAAGAAGTTCGCGACCTAATAGGGTTCGACCTAAAGGTGCACGACCTAAGGTCTTTCGACCTAGGGGTATATAGGTAACACAACCTAAAGATGTCGCGACCTAAAAATAGAAAGCATGGCCGAACGACCCATGGAAGTAGAAAGGCATGCGACCTAAAAGCCATACGACGTACGACCTAAAAGCCATTCGACCTACGACCTAAAAGCCATACGACCTGCGACCTAAAAGCCATACGATAAAAGCCATACGACCTACGACCTAAAAGCCATACGACCTACGACCTAAAAGCCATACGACCTAACGTGAAACGACCTAACTCCGAAGTGAAGATTCAAGGCAGTGCGACTTAGCGCGATAACACGCGAACGACCTAAGGGTTAGGTCGCGAACGACCTAACTCCGAACACCAAAAATGGCCAGAACGACCTAAGTGCAGAAAATTCACCAAAACGCGAAAAAATGGAGTTTTTCGCCAATCCAATCCAAACCAAATGCTAATGTGCATGCAAAAGTGATAGGGAATCATTCCCAACAGTCCAATATGGATATAGACTAGATTTGTGAGATAAAAATCTCACCTTTGCACTAAAATTTATGAAGATGAAGCTTGAAAGCAAGGAGAAGCAATCCAAAGCTTGAATCCAATATCTTCTACTTGAATTTGGAGTTGAATGTTGGAGTTGCAATTGAATTTGAGCTTGGAGTTTTAATTTCCCATTCTCTTCACCATTAATGCCAAAGCTTGAGTTAGTTAGGAAATTTATGAAGAGTGAGGAGAAGAGGGTTGGAACTTGGGCTTAATAGGCTAAACTAACCCAAAGTCCAAAGCGGGAAAAGTTAGTGAAATTTCACTAACTTCAAACCTATCGATGTTTATACTTAAAAAGTTGTAAACGACATTTCGAACTCAATGGAAGTGGTCTCGAGTCCTAATTTGGCCGTTTGCAAAAAGTAGTTTTTCGGACCAAAATCCGATTAACGATTTAATATTTAAATAAAAATATTTAAATATAAACTCGATAAATATGCGGGTTGTTACACCAACTGTAAAATTATCCAAATGCAAAAGCATAAGCCTGCAGTCCTCTATTAAAACCTCAAGTTCAAATTGCAAAACTGAGAAAAAAAAATCTTTTTCAAAAGTCTGTAACTCAGTTTTTAAAATTTCAAGCATGCAACTACAAGCTTATCAAATTCAAACATTTTAAAATGGAATCTGGGTTTTGCCTTCTGCATTCTGAAAATCAAGCCATCTCAACATGCAACTGCAAATTCAAGTTTTTCAAATTTAAAGATCCAAATACATATGGAGTCAGGCCTGCATGCAAGCTTAAAGCAACAGCAAGGCACTCTGGTTTTAAAATCAAAACAAAAAGCTTTTCAAAAGGAATTTGTGCTCTGTTTTCAAAACATCAGGTGAGTAACTTCATTAATTTAAAAATAATAAGTATTATTTTGTTGCATGTTTATTTTTCCCTGAAATAAGTAAGTTGTGTGAATATTTATTGATGAATGTTCTGTGTAAATTTGTATATGTGCGTATGTGATGACTGCAAACTTTCTGTTATCAGTTTCTTAAAAAAAAAAGAAAAAAAAATCCTTTTGCTTTAGTAGGAAATTTTTGTTAAGGCTTAGATTATGCAATAACTATGTTGATTAGAACATAGTTTAGTTTAGAAAACCTATTGAGCAAAATTCAAAATTGGTGATGTCTCTGTAAAATCTTAAACATCAGAGTATGTTAAATAAGTTGAAACCCAAACATTATAAATTATACATCCAGTATTAAAATCTGGAAACTTAAACAAAATAATGATTTTTAAAACTATAATCATAGCTTTTTGTTAGAAGTTGAGGCTGCAGTTCTTATTAGAACTGATAATGGGTTTGAGTAAATTTTTGATGATCAAGTTGATCAATAGGTTTGGGGTTCTTGGTGGAGGAAGAGCAGTGATCAGGGGTTTCGGCAAAATTGTCAGATAGCCGAAAAATTGATTGTGACAGCTGCGGTGAAGGATTGAAGTCCTTAAACCTAGTTTGGACAGGCTGATTATTTTTGGTCGAGGTGAGGGCTCTAGTTGATCGAGCGTAAGAGGACTTTGGGAATTGGAAGTGTGGTTGTTGACGAAGTCAGGGCCAGAGTTGCTGCTATTCTGGTGGACGGAGGGCAGTGATTTGGCAATGACAGGTTTTGAAGAAGGGTTCCAGTTTAGTTCCAGTTTGGGATTTAAGCTCAATTTCGTTTTCGAGTTTGGAAGAAAGATTTGATGGTCATGATGGGTTTCTGGGTAGGACGTCGACTTGTTCGATGTAGTGGAAGAGGCCGGAGATGGCCAGAGCCAGCGTGCATATGCACGGTGGGGTGATGTATCAGGGTAATTGTTGGGTTTGCAGAATTGTTGGGACTCGGGTAATACTCGGGAAATTCGAGTTGTTACTCGAAGTAATTCTTGGTTTTACTCAAAGTAAAATAAAGGGGGCTTGGGTATTTTTTTTCCTGAAGCTAACAGATTTTAGAAAAAACCTGTACATTTCAATTCAAAAATTTGTTTAAAATCTTAATGCAAATTTTAAACAAGAATTTAAAACTAAACTTAAGGTACGGTTTCAATCTGAGTTTGAATTCCAGTTTTTAAAATCTTAACTTAAACAGTTTTTTTTAAATTAAATGTTTTGAACAACTATAAAAGAGTTTAAATAATTGAATTTAAAGATAAATCTTTAAATTGGTATAGAAGATTTAAACAAAAGTTTAAATCTGGAATCAAACTTAAATTTTGAAACAGTGTTTGAAATTTAAGGAAGTTTTAAAAAGAATTTTTTTTATGTTTTAAACAAATTGGCTGTTGAAACATATTTAAATATGATTTGTATTTTTAAATGAATTGGGAGTTAAATTTCTTATAACTTCTTTTATAAAATAAGAATAAAGCTTTAAAAGATTTTAAAAGGTTTTTAAAATTTTGTTTAAGTTAAGTTTGATTTCTTTTTAAAATTTAAATTTAAAATGTAATTTGAAAACAATTTTGAGTTAAATTGATTTAAATTACTTTATTAAAAATAAAGTAATCATGAATAAGAAATATTTTATTTTAAAAAGTAAATTAAAGATTTAATGATTTTTGTTTCATTAAATTAGCAAGATAATTTAAATAATGTAATTAATTAATTTTTTTAATTAATTAAAGATTTGAAATTAATTAAGGTTAATTAAACTAGTAATTAATTTAAGTTAATTACTTAAGAAAGGTACTCAAGAAATTGTTAATAAGTTAATGAAAGTCATTAACTTGTGATTATTTATTAATTAATTAATGTAATTAATTTTGATAATTAATTGGATTAATTAATTTAAATAATCAATTATGAAACTTAATTAAGTATGATTACTTTATGTAAATAATTAAAGATATTAATTACTCTTTGTAATAATTTATTAATTGGATTAGTTTAAATTAATTAACTAAGTTTAATTAATTTATAATAATCATTGAATGGATTGATAAGAAATCAATGTGGGATAATTACTTAGAGAAGTAATTAAGTTAAGTAAATTATTGGAAGTAATTAATTAATGTATGATATTTGGGATTAATTATCTTGTGAGGTGATTAAAAATTAATTACTTAATGGAATTAATTTAAGCATTTATTAATTGATTTATTTGAAATAATTAAGTGATGTAATTAATTAAGAGTAATTAATTACTAAAGAGATTAATCAAGGATGATTAATAAATATAATTAATTTAGGAGTAATTAAGAAAGTAATCAAGGGTAGTTAATTACTTAATATGATTAATCATAAGTGATTAATAATTGTGGATTAATTAAGATTAATTACTTAATATAATTAATTTAAATAAGTAATTAATTTAAATGTAATTACGGATCATTAATTAATTAATATGATTAATGATGTAATTAAGGATTAATGTAATTAATTAATTAATGAAGTAATTAAAGGTTAATTACTGATTTTGGTTAAGGATAATTAATTTGTAAATTAATTAAAGATAATTACTTGGATATAATTAAAGGATAAATAAATCAAAGGTGTTTAATTAAGGTGATTAATTTGAGGATAATTATTTAATTGATGGGTAATCAATTAAGGGATTAAGTAAGCAAGTTTTAAAATGAGGTAGTAATTAATTTAATTCATTTTAAATTAATTAAAGAATAAGTAATTAATTTAGTTCACTTTAAATTAATTAGAGATAGAAGTAATTAATTTACTTCATTTTAAATTAATTATAGATGGTGTGATTATGGATTCTTGCTTATGAATGGATGATTTGGTTTGACTTGAATGGTTTGAATCTCAGATATGAGATTAATATTGTGTGATATGGATGCATTGGTTGCACTGTGTGGTATGAGTTATCTATGGGTGATGATAATGTAGATTATCAAGTTATGATGATAATATAGATTACTTGTTTATGATAATATTGTTAATTATCTTGTATGATGATGTGAAGTATCTATCTGTGTGTACATAGATAGTTTAAATTGAATTGTTTTAAACTTAAAATAACTTGGACCTAAAAGACACGCTTTAGATTTCGATGAGACCGGGAACGGGTTTCCATATTTGGAATCCGAAAACCACATCGATTCCAATTAAACATTAGGTCGTTAATCTAAGTGGAGCAAGTGAAGACTCGAGGTGTAAGGGCTATACGTCAGTATAACTCTGTGGGTGATTCCGTAATGAGTTGACGGAATAGTGCTTATAGATTCGAGATGGTGAATCAGAGTGCAAGGGCTATGGTCGTTGACTCTGAGGGTGATTCCAATAATGAGTGCAACGAGATAGTGCCTTCGGTTTCGTTCGAACCCGGAACGAACTTGTATGGATTGAATGCTTTCAGCACATCGTCAGGCGGACGATGAGCATTCTAAGATTTGATGTCCTATAAAGGTAATCGTAGCCTCAAGCCTCATCAACCGGGAATGGCTAAAACAGGGGAGGTGCAGCAAGGCTTCGTGGGTAGCCCCCACTTGAGAGCAAGATTTACCCCTGTCTAGAGGCTCCTTTTTATTTCGGCTGTGTGGGGCGGTTGAATCGCGACAACTGTCGAGGTTGCCTTGTTCGGAACTGTTCAGTAAGGAACGGGTCCGGCCTTGTGTTGCAGGAGATGAAGTGAGTAATCCTCGGTACGGTGATCTAGGCCATGCACTGTGACGGGCGGTACCCCAGTAGCCCTGCCATTGTATGGAATCCAAAATCCAATAAGTCCCAACGGATTTGATTGTATTACCCACTTTTGTGGCTAGTAGCTGGAATTTAATAGATGTAACAATTTCAGCTATTTCATATTTATTTGAAAACCCTAGACACTATTATAATATCATCGGATTTCCTATCAAATGTTTTGGTTAGCGTAAGGTAAAAACTTTTCCATGATTATGTGTGGGAATCTTACGTGATACCTTTCTTTTAAAAGGTTTTTAAAAAGTTAAGCAACTTTAACCTGTTACTCATACCAGACCCGTGTCAGACCCGGAGTTTGTTTTTGTTTTTCATAAACTCTTGGGTACTCAAATTTTTACGAGTAGTCAAGGGATTCAGGTTAGGATTCGGATTTGCTTTGACGAATATTGGAGGAGCAATGGAGCAGGAGGCTTCTACGTTAGCTATTAGTATTCCGCTATGTGTTCTCTGTTTGTCTCTGAGATTGTATTATGTTGTAAATACTAGACAGGTGTTTATAACTGTCTAGTATGTGTTGTATTATCTGTGTACTCTGATAATGTTGTAAACTATGTAAATATTTTATGTTATTAATATAATTTATTCGTTCCGCTGTTTAGATTCTGATGTATTGGTTCTTTTTTCTTCTCTTTCTTTCTATTCTCTATCCCTTTCTTTCTTATTAGCGATGTGATTTCCTAGAGATAGGAAGTTGGGTCGTTACAGTGGTATCAGAGCATTAGGTTAAGTGAATACCTAGGCTCTGGAATGGTGTCTATCTTGAGAGAGCGTATTTGTAGTTTTGATATATATATATATATAATTATTATTTCTACCTATCTATTGGGTTACCTGTTCAGGTTTTCAAATATAAGTTATAAAGGTAGATAAGGTAGTAGTGTGTGTAACACGATTACTACCATCGATTGGAGTTTGAATGTTTGAGGTTGGAAGTGTATTTGTCGAGACTGTAGACCTAATACCATCTCGAGTGAGTTGTGAAGAGTGTAGAGATTCCATCGATCTCTGAAGGTAAATTGTTAAGGTTTAGAGTTCACCTTTAAAGATGGATGAGTTGAGTTTGGATCTGTTGGGTGGCAGAAGTGTGTGATGGTATTTTGATACCTCAGGAAGTGGTAGCTGCGTGATGAGATGTAGTAAATATGGATATTTCCGAAGATGTTTTCTTTGGAACAAGCTAGGAAGTGTGTTTGCTTCGGTGTTATGGCTGGGCTAAGCAGGATGTGGTGGTTGGCTTTAAGGGACGAGTTTCTCAAAGAACTTCAGATAAGGAAGTTTTGGCATTGATGTCAGCAGTGCAACTCGGAGTGTCTGTGTTGGTAGAAGTTGGCTGGTTGAGTAGTTTCTGAAGAAGGAGTTCAGAGGCAGCAGAGTGGACCCAATACTTTGTTGGATTGGCTAATTAAGAGTAAGTTGTTTTGTTTGGTAAAGAGAGAACAGTTTTGTGTGGGAATTGATCTCTATTGATCGCAAAAGTGACTTGCGATAGTTTGAGTGTTCTTTTGAGGTATTGAAGAATTTTTGGTTGTCTTCTAAGAAGTCAGAGGTTTGTCCACTTCTGAAGATTGAGTTTTCTTATCGACCGGATTCCAGGAGTGCTACCGGTGGATCAGCTAGTAGAAGGATGGTTTCTCGAGATAGGTTTGGTGAGGCAGCTCAGGATTGGTAAAACATCTGAGTTTTCTTTGGATATGTTGAGCCATATTTCTGGGAAGTGATATCCAGTGTGCTCATATTCTTCATCACTAGTGTCTTCTGTGCCAGATCAGAGTTGTGCAGCGGAAGCAGTTTGAGAATGTTTCTGTTTTGTCTTTCTGGGTAGAAGAAGTGAGTTTGTTCTTTTGAGATTGAAGAGTGGAGTTAGTGAACTTAGTATTGGTTGATCTTGAGGGGATCGTTGTGTTGAGTTGTCTTTGGTCTGGATTGTTTCTAGAGGAATCAGCAAGAGTTGAGCTGATCAGTTTGGATATAGGCAGCCCGGGATCGTCAGAAGAGTTTTGTAGATAAGAGACGAAGGAATTTGGATTCCGGAGTCGGAGTTTTGGATCTCTTCTGTGTTTTGGTTAGATTGGTGTTTGGTTTTCAAGAATTGAATTGCCAGTTTGGATAACTGGGATCCGATGTGATTCACGTATCTCTGAGGGAGTACGTGTATGAGCTATCTCTGGAAGTGGAGCCAACTGTTCAAGAAGGTTTAGTGGTTGAGTCAGACTCGTCTGTAGTCTGATATCTTGTCTAGTTCTATAGATCTAGATGAGTAGAAGCTCTGTAGCTTCGTAGTTTAGAATTGTTTGTATTTTGTAGGGCGAGTATTCCGGTATATATATATATATATATATATACACACACACACACACACACTTGGAGAAACTCGAGAAGATTTTTATCCAGAATTTTATCTGGATAATTAAATTTGTTTGATTAGATAAATTGGTTGCTATGGTTGTTAGCATATGATTGATGTATGTTTGTGATTTAAAATTTAAATTTTTTAAATGGGTTATTAAATTATCTTTGCTTTTAAATTTCGGGGACGAAATTCTTTTAAGGGGGGAGGAATGTGATATCCCGGAAATTTTAGCAATATCAATTTAATAATCTGTATCAAAAATTAAATTGATTTGATAAAATTTTAATAAAAATTTACTTGATTTAATAATCCAAATAAATAAAATTGGTGAATTTTATCTTTTAAAAGCTAATGAAATGTTTTCCTATTTATAATGTATATATATTTATATATATATATTGTGAATAGATAAATTTTGAATTGAAGTTAAATAAACAATTAAAATCTTGTTTTAAATTCTAATATCATTTTGATAATTTGGAAATTATAAGTAAATTTTAAATACCATTTATATATTAAAACATTAATTCATTTTAAATTAATTATAGTATAATTAAGATAAATAAGAAAAGTAATTTATGATTTCTTTTATAAATGATTTAAATTGGTAAAAATGTTATTTTCAAATAATAATGATAAATGTATAATTACAGATAAATTTTAAAAAGTCAATATTGTTATTACTTTAAAATTTAATATGTAAATATAAATTAGTTTTAAAATTGGATTTTTAAATGTATGAATAACATTTGGAATTGAATTAATTTTGAATTCAAAGAGTAATCATATTTAAATATTGGGTAAGCTATCATATTTTTATAATTTGTTTCATTTCATTTTCTTTAAAATGAAATGCATAAACATTAACATATGAAGATGATTTATATACATAAGTACTTAATAAATAAAGAAAAGGGGTTTCTTTTACTTTTAAAATAAATAAAAACAATTAAAATAATTCTCAAACACATGTTATCATATTAAGTGGTATAATGACAAGTGTAGTTGAATTAAATTACTAATGTGACAAATGTTGTTTCTTTTACATGTGTCCATGTATTTTTAATTTTTCTTTTAATTTATAAATAAATCATTTTTATCTTATATAAGCATGTATCTTCAAGCTCTATACTTTTCCAATCTTCATTTTTTTCAAAGTCAAGAAAAAAAAATCTCAGCTGAAAGAAAAACTTAAATCATGTTCAAAAATATGGTTTTTCCCAACTGCAATGCAACCTAGAAATCAAACCTGAAATTTCCTCTGTAATCCATTTTTCAATCATCCAACTGTAAAATTATTTCCAAATGCAAAAGCATAAGCCTGCAGTCCTCTGTTAAAACCTCCAGTTCAAATTGCAAAACTGAGAAGAAAAAAAAATCTTTTTTCAAAAGTCTGCAACTCAGTTTTTAAAATTTCAAGCATGCAACTACAAGCTTATCAAATTCAAACATTTTCAAATGGAATCTGGGTTTTCACTTCTGCATTCTGAAAATCAAGCCATCTCAACATGCAACTGCAAATTCAAGTTTTTCAAATTTAAAGATCCAAATACATATGGAGTCAGGCCTGCATGCAAGCTTAAAGCAACAGCAAGGCACTCTGGTTTTAAAATCAAAACAAAAAGCTTTTCAAAAGGTATTTGTGCTCTATTTTCAGAACATCAGGTGAGTAACTTCATTAATTTAAAAATAATAAGTATTATTTTGTTGCATGTTTATTTTTCCCTGAAATAAGTAAGTTGTGTGAATATTTATTGATGAATGTTCTGTGTAAATTTGTATATGTGTGTATGTGATGACTGCAAACTTTCTGTTATCAGTTTCTTAAAAAAAAAATCCTTTTGCTTTAGTAGGAAATTTTTGTTAAGGCTTAGATTATGCAATAACTATGTTGATTAGAACATAGTTTAGTTTGGAAAACCTATTGAGCAAAATTAAAAATTGGTGATGTCTCCGTAAAATCTTAAACATCAGAGTATGTTAAATAAGTTGAAACTCAAACATTATAAATTATAAATCCAGTATTAAAATCTGGAAACTTAAACAAAATAATGATTTTTAAAACTATAATCATAGTTTTTAGTTAGAAGTTGAGGCTGTAGTTCTTATTAGAACTGATAATGGGTTTGAGTAAATTTTTGATGATTAAGTTGATCAGTAGGTTTGGGGTTCCTGGTGGAGGAAGAGCAGTGATCAGGGGTTTCGGCAAAATTGTCGGATAGCCGAAAAATTGATTGTGACAGCTGCGGTGAAGGATTGAAGTCCTTAAACCTAGTTTGGACAGGCTGATTATTTTGGGTCGAGGTGAGGGCTCTGTTTGATCGAGCATAACAGCACTTTGGGAATTGGAAGTGTGGTTGTTGACGAAGTCAGGGCCAGAGTTGCTGCTATTCTGGTGGACGGAGGGCAGTGATTTGGCAATGACAGGTTTTGAAGAAGGGTTCCAGTTTAGTTCCAGTTTGGGATTTAAGCTCAATTTCGTTTTCAAGTTTGGAAGAAAGATTTGATGGTCATGATGGGTTTCTGGGTAGAACGTCGACTTGTTCGATGTAGTGGAGGAGGCCGGAGATGGCCAGAGCCACCGTGCATATGCACGGTGGGGTGATGTATCAGGGTAATTGTTGGGTTTGCAGAATTGTTGGGACTCGGGTAATACTCGGGAAATTCGAATTATTACTCGAAGTAATTCTTGGTTTTACTCGAAGTAAAATAAAGGGGGCTTGGGTATTTTTTTCCCTGAAGCTAACAGATTTTAGAAAAAACCTGTACATTTCAATTCAAAAATTTGTTTAAAATCTTAATGCAAATTTTAAACAAGAATTAAAAACTAAACTTAAGGTATGGTTTCAATCTGAGTTTGAATTCCAGTTTTTAAAATCTTAACTTAAACTGTTTTTGTAACGACTGGTATTTTCAACCATTTGCATCCATTATAAGTGCATAGGCAGACACTCATGCCGGAATTGAATTGCTCAAAATACCGTGTTGTAAATAAAATTTTGGCAAACCTCAGAATATATAGTAAATAAAAATCACAGATCACAGACACAGAGTATATAAAAATGCAGCGGAAGAAAAAGAGATAGTAGTTCATGAAGCTACTATATAAATATGAGATACATCAGAGTTAAATAAGATACAACAGAAGAGTAACTGGATACATCTGGTACAAATCAGATACAATCACTGAACCATTGGATACTGAAACAAAATAGATGGCTGGATCTTCAAGGAAAGCTCCAACGCCGAAGGTGAATCTTGAATGCTAACTCAATCAATCTGAGCCGAGCCTAAAGCAAAACACAAAACCCTCAGTCAGGACATAAATACTTATAAACTGTAAATCAACTCAAGTGAACAGTAACAAAATGCATCAGTAACTTAAAGGATGCGTGGGACCGCCCATCCTCTAAGGATCCTTTAAACTATTTACTATGTAGTAATATACGCTATATACGGTAGTGTCCAATAAGTAAAGTATAATCATATAGAAAATAGCGTTAAGGGGATAGTGAACCTTAACGCGGTCGGATCTTTAAAACCAAAATCGTAGTGGGCTCGATATAAGGATATGACACGGCACGTGAGGCAATGCCAGGGTGGATACACCGTTTGCACTCCCGGACCGGTGGTGACGGCAAGCCAACAGCTTCCTCCCACCTCGAACAATACCCCCGAATCAAAGTGGCGCCACCGAATCAAATCACAACAGTAATAGAAATGGTTTCTGATGGAGCATGCTCGATGAAAGGGTGCGACCCTTTGTGTAGCCCGGTATAGCTCCTGTTTTAGTCATATATGCCAACTCACGGGAGTTGCGTCCACGTAATATACCTCGAGAACGTCGCCACCATCCAACTTCATTCTGGAATCTCCACCGCGTACATAGTTGTTAAAGTGGTTTTCGGTATTGGCCGGCTATAAGACAATATCTGATCCCGGTCTCTTTAACAACCAATCGTTATTATAACCCGTAGTTATAACTTTAAAACAATATTTTATACTTCAAAATAAAATATCATTTTCAATCCAAATCTTTATCAAAATAAAGATTAAATCATTTCCAAAACCATTTCAATATATCATCGTAAAATATCTTTCAATTCAAATATTTATCAAAATAAATATCAAGTCATTTCTAAACATTTCAATATATTAAATTTTCATACCCTTTCAACACTACCTTTCAAATCATTTTAATATATCAAAATATCATAACCTTTCAAAGTTTCAGTTCCAAAATATCATATCATTCAGAACTTCTTTTTAAATCATGTTAATATCAAAATGTCCTATCTTTCAAACTCCGTTTTCAAATCATTTAATATCAAAAATATCATATCTTTCAAAACTTCGTTTCAAATCATTTTAATATATCAAAATATCATATCCTTTCAAAACTTCGTTTCAAATCATTTTAATATATCAAAATATCGTAACTTTTCAAACTTCATTCATTTCAAATCATTATTCATTTTATTCAATCTAAAATACCATTTCAATTCATATTTCAAAACAGTTTATATTCCAAAAATTCTTTTTTTCATTTCAATGAAGTTTTTAGGTTTAATAATTAAATTATTAAATTTCCAAAAATTTCAACTTCCAAAGTTTATTTATTCACTTAAGTTTATCAAAACCGTGAAAATTTATTTTTCGCATTATTTAGAAAACTTATACGGAAACTTACATTCAAAACAGTTCAATTTAACAAAAGACAGCATTTTAAAATGTTATACTAGGTTTACTTAAATTTCGAAAAACTTAGTTAAATTCAAAAATTATAGCACTTACAAAGATTGCTATAATAGCTTTTAATTCAATTTAGCTTTTTAGTTCATTATCATCAACTACAGCGTTTACAAATGCTGTAATATCATTTACATTGTAATTAATAGCATTTCAAAAATGCATTCAATTAACTTCAAATATTCAATAAAATTTCTCAACCAATTATATTTTTATTAAAAACATTTTTAACTTATAAATCATACATTTTCACATTTATAAACATCATTTAATTTTCCTCAATTTCATGATTTTATAAAGTTAAATTTCCATTCAAAAATCAAGATTTAATAATAATTCACTTATTAAAATGCAATGTTGAATTTTTAAAATCCATTACATTAAATTTCAACTTAACACTTAAGTTCAAATTCTCAAATATAACTTTGTTTATTTTTATTTACTTAACTAAAAGATCACTTTTACGTCAATTTCATAAATTTCCAGTTTTAGTTATATTTCAAAATTTCAACTTACAATATTCATTCATTTCACATTTCAACTTTATTAAAATCATTAATATGATATAAAAATCACTTTAAATTTATTTAAATTCAAATTATCATAAATTTATCATAATTTCATATTCGCTTAAATTTCCAATTATAATTAAATCAAAATTTCCAAAATAACTTACGTTCAAAATTTCTAACTTTTTCATTAATTCATTTCACTTACAATTATTCAAAAAATCAATAATAATTTACAAAAATCTTATTTTTATTAAATTTCAAATCAAAATATTATAATAATTACATTTCTAAAATATTTTAAATTTTTTAGAAAAGCATATTTTAACTACGGGCCTGTATAAAATTTCTATGCTAGGTAAAGTGATACGGGTAATATATCATTTCAACCCGTAATTTACTAAGAAAATCCGTGTTTTTTCATTTCAAACCCGCAATCCCAAGTTAAAATAAATTAAATAAAATAAATCAGGCTTATCATTTCAGCCCGTAATGATTCTATTCTAACAGGGAACTTGCAGTGTAATCATATACAGGAATAATATAAACAAGGTCAATATCACAATATACAGTCATATATCAGATGTCAGGTGAAAATTAACAGTTTAAACATGGTAATAACATGGCATATCATACCATATGATCATCATTATCTTGCATAAACATTTTATGTTACTAAACACTTGTCATCAATTCACTTTTCATAAGTATAAATGTCAGAGTCAGAAAGACTCACTTTATCAAGCTGAAGACCAAAACAACAAACACAAGTGCGATTCCAAAAGCACGACAAGCACGATATAGCATGACTTTTGATTTGAATGAATGGAGAACCTTGATATTTGTCTTGTAAACAATAACCAAAACAAGACAATACACACATAAATGTTCAACGCAAAACAATGTTGAAACAATGAAAATACGAAGCAACAAAGGAATAGATTACTTGACCTTGCTTTAACCATTCAAATGCTTGGCCTAGGAGATTCTTGGGTTCAGCCATGATGATGATATTGCTCAGGTTTGGCACCATAACTCACAGCTAGAAGAAGTATGGAGTGGTAGGGTTATAACATGAAGCATACAATTGGTCAAGGCAACATATCTGAAGTTTTTGAGCACAACAAGGCTCGGCCTTGTGTCAAGAGGGGCTTGGCCATACTTGTACAGGTTTGGACATTAGATGGAGGGGTGTGGGGAGGTCTGGAAAAGGTGGTGGTAGCGGCCTATGGTGGTGGCCAAGGTGGTGGATGAAAGGGGTGAAGTAATAGTGGTGGCTAGTGCATTGTTTTGGACATTATTTGCAATTTTATGGAGTTTTGTCACCAAGGGAGGTGTGGCCATGGATGGATCTGAAATGATGGCTGGAGATGATGCCAAGGAAGAGTGGTAGGGGATGGTGGAGAGTATGGTGGTGATGTTGGGTGGTAGAGGCCAATCCAGAAAGCATACAAAACTAGACAAAATACATAGAAAATGAGAAGAAAAAGGTAGAAAAAGGATGTAGCAATTACCAGATTTTTTCTCAAGATAGAGGCCATGATTTTTAGGGTTTTGGAGCTTGAAAATTCTTGAATAATATGAGGGATTCGGCTAAAAAGGATGAGGAAAGGAATGACTAAGTTAAATTGACGTATTAATTGCAAAAAGAAACGGATAAAACGCCTTTCCGTTTCAGGCTTTTAAAATCTCTTAACTTTCTAAACCTTTTGCATTTCCTTTTCTTTTTAATTTTATAAAAAAAAAAATAAACTCAGAAATGTTATTTAAAACCGAAACTAAGTAAGAAAAAAATAAAAATAAAAATTATTTTAAGTAAAATAGAAAAAGGAAATAAGAAATTGCTTAAAAATAGCAACCTTGACATAAAAATTACAAGAAGATCTCCAATGACTTTGGATAATTTATTACTTCATAAAAAAATATTAAAACACAAAATTTGAATTAAAAATGGTTTTAAAACATTTTCAAGGTAAAATAATAATTTAATTTTTATTAAATAGAATTTTAAATAAAGAAAAATGCAGTAAATACCAAACTAGGCTTTATAAATTGAAATAAATTCAAATAAACTTTAGAAAAATTATATTATCATTTTAAAAATACTTAAAAGTCAAAATATAAATAATATAACATATTATCACATATTAAAATAAAATATAATAAAGAAGAAGTAATTTATACAATTTAAAATAGTCATTGTTAAATAACCCTATATACGCACAATATTGTAAATGATATAACTTTCGCAGTTTACATCCAAATTCAACGAAACGAAAAGTGTTGTTCTTAGAATTTTATGTACTTTCATAATAAAATAAAAAAAATTAAAATTTTAAACTTTTAAAATTTTAAGTTGAAAATCACAGTTTGACTATTTTGACCAAAATCAGCATTTCAGGCAAATATTCAACTTACACAAGTTTGGAATTATAACTCATAAAAAATCAAGATTATACTTAAATAATAAATTTAATCATTCAAATAATAAAAAATAAGTTTTTAAATCAAAATTTTACATTAAAAATAATTAAAATATACAATAAAATAATTATAAAATACAGGGTTGTTACACTCTCCCCCGCTCAAAACTTTTCGTCCCCGAAAAGGAATGAGTTATGGAAGGGCACAGAAAAGATAGAGTGAAATAGGATTAAGATAAGATGACAAGAAGATTGAAGTTATACCTGATAACTATTGTTATAGGTAAGTTTAACAATGTGGAGGTGATCTTTCCAAGATCCTCCAAAATCAAGAACACAAGCACGAAAAAGGTGGATTCAAAATGATTACCAAAGGTCTATCAAAGATTATAGAAAGATTTCTAAACAGAAAGATTATAGAAAGATGCCTATACCGGTCTATAGCAAGATAAAGATGATAAGGACAACCAAAAGATAGTTTGAAAAACAAAATAAGGAAATGAATTTGAAAGCATGGAGATTTCAACTTAAACAGAGAATGAATCTTTACACAAGTTAAATAAATCTTAACTATCTCAACTTTCATTATCTTATTATCCAATCATCTAAAATTAACCATTTTTAAAACCATGGGTTTGAAAATAATCATTTATTACACTCACAATGTACTTAATAAATTTTATTCTTCTTTATTCCTAATTAAAATTAAATTTATTTCTGTCAATATATTTATCACTTATGTTAAACATACTTACACTTATTATAACTACTTTCTTTTATTCTTAGTTCTTTTAAAATTAATTTATTGTAAGTTATTAAATTACCCTTTATTATATTTACCCCTGTTAATCATTAAAATTTAAGTGTATAACATTTATTATAACCACTCAGATTTTATTTATAAAATCTTTTTATATCGTATATTATCCAATTACATTTTTAACTTCTGAAATTTTGGTAATTTAAATTTGAATGCAATTGTATCATACAAATAAAATTTTCAATTAAATCATTTCATGCTTGATATTCATCCAAAATTTTGATTTTTTTTTTGGAATTATTCTTTTAAAATAAAATTTAAGAATTAAATTTCTGATTTCTTCAAACCATTTAGAGATAAGTAATAATATATATACATATATAATATGTCAAATCAAATTTCAATCATATATCTATATATGTATATATATTATAAATCAAGTCATATTTTAGAAATTCAAATCAATTTAATTTCCCAAAACAAAGCAGTAGCAAGACTACAGAACAGTCTCCTAACTTCGAAACTCGAAAATGAACGTCGATGATGTCGCGATCATCACCGAAGTTATTTTCCAGCGACAAAGAGAAGAGCACTAATTTTAAACCTTTAAAATTCTTTGAAAACAAATTCTATTCAAAATACTTTAAATAATATAACCTTTTAAAACTTTAAACCAAAGTTCGAAATAATCAGAATTCAAATCCTCAAATTCTTGTTTTAAATTCATTTCAGTTCCCAAATAAATTTATAAACAAATATTTATAGATCTATTTGTAGAGCAATAAATGATAAATCAAGTATTGTCATTTCAAATTATCAATTTAAAATCATTTCATTAAGTTCCATAAATTTACTTATATATCAAAATTTATTTCATTAACCATTTTTTTTTTAAAATATATTGTGTCCGTTTGTTCTGTCAAAGTGTTTTGGAAATCTTATCGATAGCGTTGATCAGGCGTATCGATCAGAAACCCAACTCAACATCAACAACTCAAACAACACAATATTTAAAACAAAACATAGATATTCAAGTACACTTCAAAATGTTTGGAAGAATAGATTGGAAACAAAAGACAAGATGATTAAATAACAAAATAGGGAGGTGGATAAGCCTAAATAAATCATGGGCAACATGTATCGGGTCAACCGTGGCTTAAAGAATAAGATCAATGTGGATTTTTCTAGGGTAAATCTACATTCGATCCCAAGAGTTAGAGTTTGGAATAACAAAAGATATTAGCATCTAAACCAAGGATAGATATAAATCTCTGGTGAATCGATGCTAATTGTAAAGGAGTTTTCCCCCTTTTTTTCAATTCAATTTGAAATTGGCGTGACCGCCGACTCACTGGAAAGATCATTCGAAGCGGAGTTATGGAATGCTCCAGAGTCAAAAGAATATAAATAGTGAGGGATACGAATGGATTTTGGAACTGTAGGGAACGTTCCAAAATTCAAGAGGATTGAGTCAAAAAGGAAGAGATTCAAACTCGAATGAAAGTGATTATGTAAATAATTCACTCCATATGCTGAGTTTTGCCTAGAGCTACCAAAGCTTTGATACCAACTGTAACGACTCGGTATTTTCAAACATTTGCATCCATTATAAGTGCATAGGAAGACACTCATGTCGGAATTGAATTGCTCAAAATACCGTGTTGTAAATAAAATTTTGGCAAACCTCAGAATATACAGTAAATAAAAATCACAGATCACAGACACAGAGTATATAAAAATGCAGCGGAAGAAAAAGAGAAAGTAGTTCATGAAGCTACTATATAAATATGAGATACATCAGAGTTAAATAAGATACAACAGAAGAGTAACTGGATATATCAGGTACAAATCAGATACATCACCGAACCATTGGATACTGAAACAAAATAGATGGCTGGATCTTCAAGGAAAGCTCCAACGCCGAAGGTGAATCTTGAATGCTAACTCAATTAATCTGACCCGAGCGTAAAGCAAAACACAAAACCCTCGAGTCAGGACATAAATACTTATAAACTGTAAATCAACTCAAGTGAACAGTAACAAAATGCATCAGTAACTTAAAGGATGCTTGGGACCGCCCATCCTCTAAGGATCCGTTAAACTATTTACTATGTAGTAATATACGCTGTATACGGTAGTGTCTAATCAGTAAAGTATAATCATATAGAAAATAGCATTAAGGGGATGGTGAACCTTAACGCGGTCGGATCTTTAAAACCAAAATCGTAGTGGGCTCGATATAAGGATATGACATGGCACGCGAGGCAATGCCAGGGTGGATACACCGTTTGCACTCCCACACGCCTTGAACAATACCCCCGAATCAAATTGGCGCCACCGAATCGAATCACAACAGTAATAGAATGGTTTCCGATGGAGCATGCTCGTTGAAAGGGTGCGACCCTTTGTGTAGCCCGGTATAGCTCCTGTTTTAGTCATATATGCCAACTCACGGGAGTTGCGTCCACGTAATATACCTCGAGAACGTCGCCACCATCCTACTTCATTCTGGAATCTCCACCGCGTACACAGTTGTTAAAGTGGTTTTCGATATAGGCCGACTATAAGACAATATCCTATCCCGGTCTCTTTAACAACCAATCGTTATTATAACCCATAGTTATAACTTTAAAACAATATTTTATACTTCAAAATAAAATATCCTTTTCAATCCAAATCTTTATCAAAATAAAGATTAAATCATTTCCAAAACCATTTCAATATATCATCGTAAAATATCTTTCAATTCAAATATTTATCAAAATAAATATCAAGTCATTTCTAACCATTTCAATATATTAAATTTTCATACCCTTTCAACACTACCTTTCAAATCATTTTAATATATCAAAATATCATAGCCTTTCAAAGTTTCAGTTCCAAAATATCATATCTTTCAGAACTTCTTTTTAAATCATGTTAATATCAAAATGTCCTATCTTTCAAACTCCGTTTTCAAATCATTTAATATCAAAAATATCATATCTTTCAAAACTTCGTTTCAAATCATTTTAATATATCAAAATATCATATCCTTTCAAAACTTCGTTTCAAATCATTTTAATATATCAAAATATCATATCTTTTCAAACTTCATTCATTTCAAATCATTATTCATTTTATTCAATCTAAAATACCATTTCAATTAATATTTCAAAACAGTTTGTATTCCAAAAATTCTTTTTTTTCATTTCGATGAAGTTATTATGTTTAATAATTAAATTATTAAATTTCCAAAAATTTCAACTTCCAAAGTTTATTTATTCACTTAAGTTTATCAAAACCGTGAAAATTTATTTTTCGCATTATTTAGAAAACTTATACGGAAAGTTACAATCAAAACAGTTCAATTTAACAAAAGACAGCATTTTAAAATGTTATACTAGGTTTACTTAAATTTCGAATAACTTAGTTAAATTCAAAAATTATAGCACTTACAAAGATTGCTATAATAGCTTTTAATTCAATTTAGCTTTTTAGTTCATTATCATCAACTACAGCGTTTACAAATGCTGTAATATCATTTACATTGTAATTAATAACATGTCAAAAATGCATTCAATTAACTTCAAATATTCAATAAAATTTCTCAACCAATTATATTTTTATTAAAAACATTTTTAACTTATAAAATCATACATTTTCACATTTATAAACATCATGTAATTTTCCTCAATTTCATGATTTTATAAAGTTAAATTTCCATTCAAAAATCAAGATTTAATAATAATTCACTTATTAAAATGCAATATTGAATTTTTAAAATCCATTACATTAAATTTCAACTTAACACTTAAGTTCAAATTCTCAAATATAAATATGTTTTATTTTTATTTACTTAACTAAAAGTTCACTTTTACGTCAATTTCATAAATTTCCAGTTTTAGTTATATTTCAAAATTTCAACTTACAATATTCATTCATTTCACATTTCAACTTTATTAAAATCATTAATATGATATAAAAATCACTTTAAATTTATTTAAATTCAAATTATCATAAATTTATCATAATTTCATATCCACTTAAATTTCCAATTATAATTAAATCAAAAATTCCAAAATAACTTACGTTCAAAATTTCTAACTTTTTCATTAATTCATTTCACTTACAATTATTCAGAAAATCAATAATAATTTACAAAAATATTATTTTTATTAAATTTCAAATCAAAATATTATAATAATTAAATTTCTAAAATATTTTAAATTTTTAAAAAAAGCATATTTTAACTACGGGCCTGTATAAAATTTCTACGCTAGGTAAAGTGATACGGGTAATATATCATTTCAACGCGTAATTTACAAAGAAAATCCGGGTTTTATCATTTCAAACCCGCAATCCCAAGTTAAAATAAATTAAATAAAATAAATCAGGCCTATCATTTCAGCCCGTAATGATTCTATTCTAACAGGGAACTTGCAGTGTAATCATATACAGGAATAATATAAACAAGGTCAATATCACAATATACAGTCATATATCAGATGTCAGGTGAAAATTAACAGTTTAAACATGGTAATAACATGGTAATAACATGGCATATCATATCATATGATCATCATTATCTTGCATAAACATTTTATATTACTAAACACTTGTCATCAATTCACTTTTCATAAGTATAAATGTCAGAGTGAGAAAGACTTACTTTTTCAAGCTGAAGACCAAACAACAAACACAAGTGCGATTCCAAAAGCACGACAAGCACGATATAGCATGACTTTTGATTTGAATGAATGGAGAGCCTTGATATTTGTCTTGTAAACAATAACCAAAACAAGACAATACACACATAAATGTTCAACGCAAAACAATGTTGAAACAATGAAAATACGAAGCAACAAAGGAATAGATTACTTGACCTTGCTTTAACCATTCAAATGCTTGGCCTAGGAGGTTCTTGTATTCATCCATGATGATGATATTGCTCAGGTTTGGCACCATAACTAACGGCTAGAAGGAGTATGGTGTGGTAGGGTTATAACATGAAGCATACAATTGGTCAAGGCAACATATCTGAAGTTTTTTAGCACAACATGGCTCGGCCTTGGGTCAAGAGGGGCTTGGCCATACTTGTACAGGTTTGGACAGTAGATGGAGGGGTGTGGGGAGGTCTGGAAAAGGTGGTGGTAGCGGCCTATGGTGGTGGCCAAGGTGGTGGATGAAAGGGGTGAAGTAATAGTGGTGGCTAGTGCATTGTTTTGGACATTATTTGCAATTTTGTGGAGTTTTGTCACCAAGGGAGGTGTGGCCATGGATGGATCTGAAATGATGGCTGGAGGTGATGCCAAGGAAGAGTGGTAGGGGATGGTGGAGAGTATGGTGGTGATGGTGGGTGGTAGAGGCCAATCCAGAAAGCATAGAAAACTAGACAAAATACATAGAAAATGAGTAGAAAAAGGTAGAAAAGGATGTAGCCATTACCAGATTTTTTTCTCAAGATACAGGCCATGATTTTTAGGGTTTTGGAGCTTGAAAATTTATGAATAATATGAGGGAGTCGACGAATGGCTAAGATAAATTGATGTATTAATTGCAAAAAGAAACGGATAAAACGCCTTTCCGTTTCAGGCTTTTAAAATCTCTTAACTTTCTAAACCTTTTGCATTTCCTTTTCTTTTTAATTTTATAAAAACAAAATAAACTCATAAATGTTATTTAAAACCGAAAATAAGTAATAAAAAAATAAAAATAAATATTATTTTAAGTAAAACAGAAAAAGGAAATAAGAAATTGCTTAAAAATAGCAACCCTGACATAAAAATTACAAGAAGATCTCCAATGACTTTGGAAAATTTATTACTTCATAAAAAATATTAGAACACAAAATTTGAAATAAAAATGGTTTTAAAACATTTTCAAGGTAAAATAATAATTTAATTTTTATTAAATAGAATTTTAAATAAAGAAAATGCAGTAAATACCAAACTAGGCTTTATAAATTGAAATAAATTCAAATAAACTTTAGAAAAATTATATTATCATTTTAAAAATACTTAAAAGTCAAAATATACATAATATAACATATTATCACATATTAAAATAAAATATAACAAAGAAGAAGTAATTTATACAATTTAAAATAGTCATTGTTAAATAACCCTATATACGCACAATATTGTAAAGGGTATAACTTTCACAATTTACATCCAAATTCAACTAAACGAAAAGTGGTGTTCTTAGAATTTTATGTACTTTCATAATAAAAGAAAAAAAAATTAAATTTTTAAACTTTTAAAATTTTAAGTTGAAAGTCACAATTTGACTATTTTGACCAAAATCAGCATTTCAGGCAAATATTCAACTTACACAAGTTTGGAATTATAACTCATAAAAAATCAAGATTATATTTAAATAATAAATTTAATCATTCAAATAATAAAAAATAAGTTTTTAAATCAAAATTTTACATTAAAAATAATTAAAATATACAGTAAAATAATTACAAAATACAAGGTTGTTACAGTTTTTTTAAATTAAATGTTTTAAACAACTATAAAAGAGTTTAAAGATAAATCTTTAAATTGGAATAGAAGATTTAAACATAAGTTTAAATCTGGAATCAAACTTAAATTTTGAAACAGTGTTTGAAATTTAAGGAAGTTTTAAAAAGAATTTTTTTTACGTTTTAAATAAATTGGTTGTTGAACCATATTTAAATATGATTTGTATTTTTAAATGAATTTGGAGTTAAATTTCTTATAACTTCTTTTATGAAATAAGAATAAAGCTTTAAAAATTTTAAAAGGTTTTTAAAACTTTATTTAAGTTAAGTTTGATTTCTTTTTAAATTTTAAATTTAAAATGTAATTTGAAAACAATTTTGAGTTAAATTGATTTAAGTTACTTTATTAAAAATAAAGTAATCATGGATAAGAGATATTTTATTTTAAAAAGTAAATTTAAGATTTAATGATTTTTTTTCATTAAATTAGCAAGATAATTTAAATAATGTAATTAATTAATTTGTTTAATTAATTAAAGATTTGAAATTAATTAAGGTTAATTAAATTAGTAATTAATTTAAGTTAATTACTTAAGAAAGGTAATCAAGAAATTGTTAATAAGTTAATGAAAGTCATTAACTTGTGATTATTTATTAATTAATTAATGTAATTAATTTTGATAATTAATTGGATTAATTAATTTAAATAATCAATTAAGAAACTTAATTAAGTTTGATTACTTTATGTAAATAATTAAAGATATTAATTACACTTTGTAATTAATTTATTAATTGGATTAGTTTAAATTAATTAACTAAGTTTAATTAATTTAGAATAATCATTGAATGGATTGATAAGAAATCAATGTGGGATAATTACTTAGAGAAGTAATTAAGTTAAGTAAATTATTGGAAGTAATTAATTAAAGTATGATATTTGGGATTAATTATCTTGTGAGGTGATTAAAAATTAATTACTTAATGGAATTAATTTAAGCATTTGTTAATTGAGTTATTTGAAATAATTAAGTGATGTAATTAATTAAGAGTAATTAATTACTAATGAGATTAATCAAGGATGATTAATAAATATAATTAATTTAGGAGTAATTAAGAAAGTAATTAAGGGTAGTTAATTACTGAATATGATTAATCAAAAGTGATTAATAATTGTGGATTAATTAAGATTAATTACTTAATATAATTAATTTAAATAAGTAATTAATTTAAATGTAATTACGGATCATTAATTAATTAATATGATTAATGATGTAATTAAGGATTAATGTAATTAATTAATTAATTAAGTAATTAAAGGTTAATTACTGATTTTAGTTAAGGATAATTAATTTGTAAATTAATTAAAGATAATTACTTGGATGTAATTAAAGGATAAATAAATCAAAGGTGTTTAATTAAGGTGATTAATTTGAGGATAATTATTTAATTGATGGGTAAACAATTAAGGGATTAAATAAGCAAGTTTTAAAATGAGGTAGTACTTAATATAATTCATTTTAAATTAATTAAAGAATAAGTAATTAATTTAATTTACTTTAAATTAATTAGAGATAGAAGTAATTAATTTAATTCATTTTAAATTAATTATAGATGGTGTGATTATGGATTCTTGCTTATGAATGGATGATTTGGTTTGACTTGAATGGTTTGAATCTCAGATATGAGATTAATATTGTGTGATATGGATGCATTGGTTGCACTGTGATGGTATGAGTTATCTATGGGTGATGATAATGTAGATTATCAAGTTATGATGATAATATAGATTACTTGTTTATGATAATATTGTTAATTATCTTGTATGATGATGTGAAGTATCTATCTGTGTGTATATAGATAGTTTAAATTGAATTGTTTTAAACTTAAAACAACTTGGACCTAAAAGACACGCTTTGGATTTCGATGAGACCGGGATCTGGTTTCCATATTTGGAATCCGAAAACCACATCGATTCCAATTAAACGTTAGATCGTTAATCTAAGTGGAGCAAGTGAAGACTCGAGGTGTAAGGGCTATACGTCAGTATAACTCTGTGGGTGATTCCGTAATGAGTTGACGGAATAGTGCTTATAGATTCGAGATGGTGAATCAGAGTGCAAGGGCTATGGTCGTTGACTCTGAGGGTGATTCCAATAATGAGTGCAACGAGATAGTGCCTTCGGTTTCGTTCGAACCCGGAACGAACTTGTATGGATTGAATGCTTTTAGCACATCGTCATGCGGACGATGAGCATTCTAAGATTTGATGTCCTATAAAGGTAATCGTAGCCTCAAGCCTCATCAACCGGGAATGGCTAAAACAGGGGAGGTGCAGCAAGGCTTCGTGGGTAGCCCCCACTTGAGAGCAAGATTTACCCATGTCTAGAGGTTCCTTTTTGTTTCGGCTGTGTGGGGCCGTTGAATCGCGACAACTGCCGGGGTTGTCTTGTTCGGACCTGTTCAGTAAGGAACAAGTCCGGCCTTGTGTTGCAGGGGATGAAGGGAGTAATCCTCGGTACGGTGATCTAGGCCACGTATTGTGACGGGCGGTACCCCAGTAGCCCTGCCATTGTATGGAATCCAAAATCCAATAAGTGCCAACGGATTTGATTGTATTACCCACTTTTGTGGCTAGTAGCTGGAATTTAATAGATGTAACAATTTCGGCTATTTCATATTTATTTGAAAACCCTAGACACTATTATAATATCATCGGATTTCCTATCAAATGTTATGGTTAGCGTAAGGTAAAAACTTTTCCATGATTATGTGTGGGAAGTCTTACGTGATACCTTTCTTTTAAATGGTTTATAAAAAGTTAAGCAACTTTAACCTGTTACTCACACCAGACCCATGTCTGACCCGGAGTTTGTTTTTGTTTTTCATAAACTCTTACTCAAATTTTTACGAGTAGTCAAGGGATTTAGGTTAGGATTCGGATTTTCTTTGACGAATATTGGAGGAGCAATCGAGCAGGAGGCTTCTGCGTTAGCTGTTAGTATTCCGCTGTGTGTTTTGTGTTTGTCTCTGAGATTGTATTATGTTGTAAATACTAGACAGGTGTTTATAACTGTCTAGTATGTGTTGTATTATCTGTGTACTCTGATAATGTTGTAAGCTATGTAAATATTTTATGTGATTAATATAATTTATTCGTTCCGCTGTTTAGATTCTGATGTTTTGGTTCTTCTTTCTTCTCTTTCTTTCTATTCTCTATCCCTTTCTTTCTTATTAGCGATGCGATTTCCTGGAGATAGGAAGTTGGGTCGTTACAATTTGAAATGGAATAAAATTAAATATTAATTGAATTGGAATCAATTTAATGTGTTTGTAATCTAAAATGATTATTCTATTAAATGAATGTTGCCAGAATTGCATAGAAAAAATAGGCGTTTGGCATAAACGGAAGCTAAAGTTCTATGAATTAATGGAAGTGAATAAAATTGATTTTAAATCATTTTTTAATGGATATGAGTTTGTTTGGCATAAAATAAATTGAATGCAATGAAATAGAGTTGTAAATCATTCGAATTTAATATAAATCGATGTATAAATCGATTTGAAGATGATAATCGAATATTGGAACCTTATAATAGCTTATAAATATATGTTTGGCTTGTGGTTTATGAAATTATTGTGTTTAACTAGTTAAATAAATGAAATGTGATTAAATTTAATGTTTTGGTGCTTACGGGTTTAAATTGAGCAAGTAAAGGCACTTGGGGCTGTTTTGCTTAACTCTGATTGTGCGAATTGCAAAAGAAAATATGCCACTTGCTTAAAAATGCTAAAATAAGATACGTTTTCGGATTAAATATTAAAAATAATAAAATATTGATATATATTTTGCTTTCCAACCGTGTGGATCGATGTATATATATTTATCTCTTTTGTCATATTGCAAAAGGTCCTCCGTACAAAAGAGACTCTGCCAAAAAAATCGAAGATTTAGGATGTTAGAAAATTTTTGAAATTTTTTTTGTTGACGATAAATTAATTTCGAATTTAAATTGGAATAAAGGATTTTGAATTATAAGATGAAAACGAATTAATTGTTTGAATTAAAAGATTTAGAAAGGTGGAATATCGAATTTAAACTAAGTGGGTTTGACAGGTTAATGGGTTTAGAGCAATTTTCTACCTTACCAATTTCAAGGACGAAATTATATTAAGGGGGAGGAATGTAACTATCCAAATTTTTCTTCAATTGATTTTGAATATTTAAATGGTTTAAATATTTAATTTTAAATTATAATTGATTTAATAAGATTTTAACATTGGAATTTCAAGGGTTTTCGTCGAATTTTGAAATCATCGATTCAATCGACGCATTAAAAATAGAGATCCCGGGTATAGTCTCGGAATACGATGAAAGCAGTTCTGTTGGATTTGTAATAGTGTATTATTATTGGATTTCAAATTTTGTAGCGTTTGGATTCACCATTTTGTCATACGGTCTAAAAATGCTAAGAAATAATTAATTGAATTTAATTTAAATTGTCGATTCAAAAGGCTTTCTTTCGCATACGATCAAGTTAGTTTTCGAAACTTATTCCATGGCGTTCGGAATAGGGGTATAACATTACAAACGTCTGGCGGCACGTTTCAATAGGGGTCAGAAATAAATATCTTTTATGGATTTTATATATATACATATATTTTTTCGAATAACTTATCAGCCGAAAAAGCTTTTGTCAAATCCTATGTTATCTCAAACACGTGCCTAAAGCAACCTTATCCTTTACTTTTAAAATCGCGTCATCATTATCTTCTCGAGAACGAAATCAAATTGTTCGTTAAATTTAAAAAAAAGAACGAAATCAATCGCGCCTTCACCTCGTTTTTTCGTGAATCCTATTCTTCGATTTCATTAATTCCCAGGCAAATCGAAATCGATTTTCTTAAAAAAAGGGGAAACTGTCGATGTTGAAATAAAAAATCAATTCAGGTAGTCGCGATGAATTATGGTGGCACGTGAACTTGAGTGGTCGCGATGGTGGAAGTCGCGCGCCCGTAGGTAGGAGAACACGACAGAGTAGTCGCTTGCAACGGAGGTGGAGGCGTGAGCTTGAATTGAGTTAGGATTTGGGTTGTAAGGTCGAGCGGAAGGCGCGAGGCTAGGGGTATCAGTGTTCGACAGTATTTCGAACGCGAGGTGGAGGCGTGGCCTTGGTGCGATTGTGTAGTGGTGTGGGGTCACGTATGCACGCGCGTGTAGTCAGGGGTTAGGCGATATTCGACTGCGATGTCGTGATGTAGAGGAAGAGTGGTGCATTCAGAGTGTCACTCGTGTGCAGTAGTTTGCTATAGCAGCTATGGGCAAGAGCTTAGGTGGATCGATGTTCGGCGTAAGGTGGTGTGCAGGTCAAGGATCTTTGGCGCTACAAGGTCGACATGGTGGATTTATGAACTGTATATGCTGCAGTTTAGTCTGAGGAAGAAGGATTCTGCTTGATAATGGTAATTTGTTTTAGCAGTAATTTAGAAAATTTATTTATTTAATTTATCCTAGAATCTTATAAATGCAAAATTTAAATTTATACGAGGTACAAAAATCGTGAGGTATAATATGGGATTAATTGAAGATTTTAGAGGCAGCCAATAAATAAAAATTGGAATGGATTGCAATTAAATTTCAGATGAGTAAATCTCACTCATTTTTAGATTTCCAGTTTAGTTTAAAATGTTGGAAATTTAAATTGTTGGTTGATTGATGAATTTATAAATTATTATTTGTTGAATGATATATTATGTATATAGTAGCATATATATAATAGTATTTGGAGTGATATTCCCGTACATTATAGCGGATGAGACTCTATGTGCCCCGAATAATAAGGATGACCCTTTATATCGCGATATTCTCCTAGAACTGGAATTGGTATTTTTATGATGTATTAACATCTATGGATGCAAGGAAACAGGTTGGAGGGGTCCAACTGTTCCCCAGAATGTAAAATTTAATTTCATGTATTGTGATATATGGATTGTGTAGAATAATCTATTATAGGTCATTGTTGTAAGGATCCATAAATTTTCGATAAGTAAAATAGGCAATTTAATAAGATTCTGCGATTTAACTTTGGAAGAAATAAAAATTTGTGATATATTAACGAAATAATAACTAAAACGAAAAGTAACAATGTTAATTAAAGTTGATCGTTAACAACCTGAATGAAAACTCCAATTAATTGAAATAGTTTAAATGTTACTTGGTTATAAATTGGATATATGGGAACAAATGTAAATATTGAGTTTGATTAATGAAATAGTATAGTTCATGGAAATTTAATAAAATTAGTATTATGAAAGCAATTGTAACGTTTGTTGCGAATAATAAAGTTAAATGTGATTAAAAGTCAATGGTTATAATTATTATATGTTACCTATTTATTTAGTCTATTAAATTAAAATTGAAAATCAATTGCAATTAATTCACTTAATTAGTGCAGCTAATGTTGATTAAATTGATAATTGAAGAATATTAATTCAATAAGATGTAACCAATAAAAATTCTATTTACAATATGATAATTGAATGAATAAGAAAGAATTGAAATCAAGCCTGATCAATTTATTTGAATTTAGGCTATAATAAATAGATTTATTGCAATTAAATGTAATTAAATATTATGCGATAGAATTGGAGAATATGAATGTACTAAGACATAAACAAACGTAATTATATCCATAAGATGATAATTGACTGGATAACAAGGTTAAAACCAAATAAATGGATTTATTGGAATCTTAATTTATAATTACTGAATTTACAGAAATTGAAATTAAAACACCGTAATTGGTAAATTAGTTAACTTTGATTTGATATCTAAATTTCTAAATTATCGTAAATGTTTAAGAAATCAACGATGGTAAAATTTGTTGATTATAGAATTGAAATTTGAAATTTTGATTCAATTAATTAATTAATTATTTATGTGAAAATAGCCATTTTAGCCATTGACTCGGATTTTGACGAAGCCATTTTCATCGGATCTGTAACGATGAGCTATTGTAGGATTTCAAGTTTGGTAGCGATCGGACTTGTTATTTGATCGTACGGGCTCGAAACTCCTAGAAATCAATTTAATAAAATCCAATTGAAATCAATTTGAAATAAGCTGATTTTAAACTAACTTCTTCATACGATGGAATTTTGACTTGAAACCTGTTTCATTGAGTTTAAAATTATTGAAACATCAATTTTGATATATAGAATGACCCCTTTTCGTTCCAAAGATAGAACGGGCTTTTCGGGTCATTTATCGTTCAACGCGTAAATCAATCTGGTCCATTCTTTCTATTTTCAGCTTTGCCTATAAATAGCCCGTTGTAAACCCTAACTACTTCTTATTTTCAATTGTCTGTACATACATTTCTTTCTCAGCGCCTCTTTCCGATGGTAGAAAAACCAAAACTCTAATTGCCAAATTGCAATTTCAATTTCAAATTCAATTCTAAAATTAAAACTCCTCAAACCCTACCGAATTATATAACGACTTGGAGCTCTCGACGAGCGCAAGTCATCTACAGTTACCTTTTCGATTTGAGTTTCTGTATGGTCAGAATTGGACGATTTAATCTTGGTTGTTCATCGCGCGTTGATCAACTTTGACCGATCGTCAAATTGATTGAGGGGTTTTGTCGAGGGGGCTTCCAAGAACCTATTGGTGGTGGTCGCATCATCCAGATCGACGTGAGCCTGCCAGAAATGGGGGAATAGGCTTCGAAACCCTAGACTTTGCCAACGGTGGCACGACGTATTGGGGAGGCCGGAAGGCTAGGGTAGGGGCCTGCGCGTGCGGCTCATTAGAGGCAAGGCGCTGGTGGTGGCGGCTTGACGAACGGTGGTCGAAAGTTGATGTATTTGGTGGTTAAAGGTTGGGCGTGTTGGGTTATCTTGGTCGCGTGAACGTGTAAGAGGGGGGAGCGTTGTTGACGTCGCAATATACATGTAAGCTTATTTAATTTTGTTTTTAATTTGAATTTTTATCGTATAATGCTCTAACTATCATAACTTTTACGTACGAGCTCCGACACGCGGTTTATTCTGCTAGGATCGTATCGAAATTCTGGACATTTTGACGATTGTATGGACAAATTTTGAGATTGTTTGAATTTGGGCCCTAAATTCGATTTAAATTCAAAGGTGAGTGTTTTGACTCACTCTCAACTTCTAAAATTTCTTATGTTGGTTAAATAAAATTTATTATGTGATTTGAAATTTATTTATGGCTATTTGGTGTATTAAAATCTTTATTCTAGTTAATTTGAATTTTATTTGGATTAAATCATTATTTGATTTATTATTAAATTTAAATTGCCAGTTAAATACCTATTATTAATAATTAGTTATTGTCGAAATTAATTAATTGAATTGTATGATGTTCGTGATGGATGTTCGATTATTGATGCTGGATGTTGGATGTTATGTAAATTTATATTCTGTTGTCACTCTGTAAGTGCCCTTAATTATTATTATTTTGAAATCATTATGGGTTGAAATGATATATACCCGAACGATCCATAGATTAGGGAAAATCATTATGAAATGATATATACGCGAACGATCCACAGATTAGGGAAAATCATTATGGGTTGAAATGATGGACTCGAGCGATTTTATGGATATTAATGTTAATTCGGGATTGTAGTTTAAAATGATATATAACCGTAAAATTTTAAATTGCAGATTGAAATGATGAGTATCCGTATCACTTGACCATAGGGTAGAGAATTATATACGAACACTGGATTGGTTAAATTAAATGATTTTTAAAACCCTTAATTTTTGAATTTGACTGAATGATAATTTGAAAGAAGAATTTGATTTATATAAATTGAATTATTATTGAAATTCGAGTTTTATGTTAAAATATGAATTATTTAAAGTAATTGTTAAAAGAGAAAAATTGAAATCTAAAATTGTTTTTGAAGTAATATGAAAATTTATCAGAATTGAGTTATTAAAATCATTTGAATTATAACTTTGAAATATATTGAAATTGGAGTAATTTAAATTGATATTTCAAACATGGATTTGGAAGCAATACGAAATTAAATATTTTATTCAGAATTTAAATTGAAGATTTGAAATTGGGTTTTTGGAAAATGAAATTAGTCCAAATGTGTTGAAAGGGAATGAATAGTTTACATTGATATTAAATTCAACTTCATATTGATAATTTAAACTGTTTTGAAAATATATTACTGTAAAAGATTCTAAATTTTAAGTGTTTCAAATTATTAAGCTATCTGAACCTATATTAAATATATTAATCAATTTAACCTATTTTAAATCACTTAATTTATTTTAAAACTATTAACCCATTTTAATTTATTTTAAATCTAATTAATCTATTTTAAAGCTATTTAATCAATTTTAATTACATTTAATCTATTTAACTATCTTAAATCAATTTAAAACTATTTTAAATCTACTTTAAAATATATTAGATTATTCTAACTATGCCAAAAAAATTATTCTCAACATTGTTAAACTATTTATAACTATCTTAACTATTTTTCTAAATTCCAAACTAAGTAAAGTGGATGGGTTTATGTCCAAATCCTAAAATTTAAAGTGAATATGGTTAAACGACATTATAACTTAAGTTGAGATTTAAATAACATATTTTTGAAATGAGAGTTAAACCTACTTTGAAAATATGATTTTTGAAAGTTAAAATATGATTTCGAAAATGAATATAATTTCGGAAGTGATATGGTTTGAATTGAATATGATATTTTATTATCAACTATGAAATGATTTTGGAAATGTAAAAGAATCGTCCGGTGTGTAATAAGCGATTGGTTGTTTAAGAGACCGGGATCGGATATTGTCATACTCTTTGCCAATACCGAAAACCACTTTAAGAACTGTGTACGTGGTGAAGATTCCAGAAATGAAGTAGGATGGTTTAGTGAACGATTTTTGTATGAGGTATGACGTGACCCTGACTCCGGTGTGTGACGGCCTTGACTCAACCTTCGAAAATCAGCACCGAATACGACACTCATATTCAAATGCTGCAGATCCAAACGTCGAATCTGGTTCGCCGTAGCTTATAACACCATTAAGTACAACACGGCGGAAGAAATAAGAATATCAATATATAACATCGATACAATGGCAGATACAATATCTGATATAATATGATACAACAGAATAATACAAATGATATCATACTATCATAGATACAAGACACGGCGGAAAGAATATCTTCAACAGAATGCATCCCCAAATCCAATGCTCCAACCCAAAGCTAGCTCGAACCAACATCACGTTTCACCTAGACAAGCAAGTCTCGTCCATATCCAATGACTGAACTAACTCCAGATAATATACTAAACCTGGCTATCTGAAAAACCCAACTCTAGACTCCCGTGTGGAAAATTGTGGGCACCCAGAGTTTAGGAAAGGAACAATAAACTCCGAGTCGGTCATGGGACTGGTGTGAGTAACAAAAACAGTTTATCTTTAAAACAGACAACAAGAGAACTTAAAATAAATCCGCAATGCATTTTAGAAAATGAAACTACCATAAGGCCTCCCGCCACACACACCATGCAAACGTAGAATTGGAGGAAATTTCTCCTTATGATAGTCAAACATGCTTGATACGAGAAAATTTCTTTTCAATATTATTATTAGTGCATAGTGCAGAAAACCTTTCGAAAGTATAATATTAATCTTAGCTAACATACAACCATTATTGTATGCCTACTGTAGCTACCATCTAAACAGTGGGGCGCCACCATAAGTAAATGGCAGGTTATACAAGTAAAACCATACAAGGCACATATTGTTTTGTTTGGATATCCAACAAATGGTCAGGCTAAGGAACTTCCTACTGTCCATGGGTACGCCTCTAGCGGGACGTCTCGAGAACCTAACTGGATCTTTGCCAACACAAGGCCGGGTTAACTCTGTAACTAGGTAACTACTACTCGAGCATGCCACCCCCTGTCCTTTGGGATCGTTATCCGAGGCGCCTCTAAACCACAGAGCAACAACCACACAGTAAATGAGATTGAAGTCCACCACATAGGTAAATATCTGGGCTCCATACAATGATACCACCGATTACCAGAAGGGAATGACACACCCTAAAGGGCGCAACCCTCATAACGTTGCCGCATCTTTCCTGTTTTGACCATTTCCGGGGTGTGAGGTCCTGATGCAGTCTCATCCACAAAGCTACGCTTTACAAAAGCCATGCTTTGATCATAAATGATCAACAAATAATCATTCACGCACAGTAGCACTTAGCATGCCACACTGCCAAATTGGGAATATATCACAGATAACCTTCAACTACATAACCTCTAAGCTCGTACGTCTCAGAGAAGGGTGTTAAGCTAAGAGAATAAATTCTCCGCCACCAATAGTTATGTATTTGAAAGAAATCTATTTTATATCTCAAAGTGTAGTGTCAGACACACAACCATACAAGTCTGTTCCGGGTTCGAACAGAACCGATAGCACTTCGTAAGATGACCTTGCAATCCGGGTATTCACAATCCCGATCGGACATCCCATCACTTAGGGAGAACTCTATACCAGAGCAACTCAGTGTAGAGTCAATTGATAAGTTATCCTATCGTTCTCACAAATACCCAGTCTTCACCACCGGTCTTCAAATGCTATCCATATTGACGTATATTATTCGAAATGGGTTATATGACACAAGGTCCTCTCCCGGCTAAACAAAATAATGAGCACAATATTTAAAATATATGGATATGGGATTTAAGTTAAGTCGCAACTTATAAATCCAAAACATTTCTTTTGAATGGTTAAACAAATTACCATTTCAAATCTTCTTAAATAAAAAGATTTATTTCACAAAGTTCACACAGTTTCACAAAGATCCATTCATGGATTTCAAACAATTTCCATTTCGATTGGATTAACTAATTTAAATCTTTAATTTAATGATTTGACTTATAGCTTTCAAACAGTTTCCATAACTTGGAAATCATTTTCATTTCAAACTAGAAACTCTTTTTAACACAAATTGGAAATTAATTTCTTATGTGAAAGCTTTCACTAATTGAAAACAAATAGTTATCATTTTGGAAGAATCCAATTATATTTGCATGAATTAAAGCCTTTGAATTTAAATTCGAATTCCCAAATTAATACCTTTAAAATGGTTTAACCCATGTATAACTCGTATAACATCTTTAATCCCTAGTTTCAAATCATAGAATTTAGTTTCAAACTTTGAATTTAAATTCAAATCAAATTATTTAAACTTCAAGGCGTAATCAAGTTATTCCAAAATAAATTTTATCTTCGAAATTCCATTTCAAAATTTTTTAATTCTAATTCCAAAACTATTTTGGATTCAAAAATTCAACCTTTAAAACTATTTAAAAAACCTTCGACTTAACCTATTTCCACGTGCAATCCATATTTGTTTGTGTATAAGTGTAGTCCAGCGGTTTCACACAATAGTGCAACATCGTCAATCATCATAGATTCAATCATATCAATATTGATAAACGGTATAATCCATAACGCTTATCTTCATTCACAAATCATAGATTGTAACGATCGCGATTTTTCATTGCCGAAAAATCGAACCGTTAGGGTTTAAGAAGAAGAAAGAGGTAGAAGAAGAGAGAAAAGAGAGAAGAAACAGAAACAAACAACAGAACAGGAAATAATATCAGAATCTTACAATCGCAGCGGAACAATATATAATAGATAAATGAATATCATTAAAACAAAAGAACTATACATTTTATACATACATCACATCATCAGAGTGTACAACAATAAAACAACGGAAAAGAATACTATATACAATAGATAATAGACTACGCTATCCAAGCTCGCCTCCAACATCTGCACAGCAACTCCCGAATCCAGAATAACCTGACAACCTAACTCTAGACTGCCCGTGTTGAAAATAGTGGGCACCCAGAGTTTAGGAAAGGAACAATAAACTCCAGGTCAGTCATGGGACTGGTGTGAGAACTCAAAACAGTTTATCTTTAAACAAGCAACAAGAAAATTTAAATTTTGAAATCCGCAATGCTTTTTGGAAAATTATTTAAAAATCCTTTTAAATTCAAAATCGTTATTTTTAACTTTTTAAAAAAAAAATTGAATCCGATGATGCAACAGCACCAAATGGTCAATCACGGGAATAAACATCATATATCAATATGATAGTTAACGATCAACACAATATCTATAAACAAATAAATATTTGCGAGGAATCCAGTTGGATCCCTCCAACCTGTTTCCCTGCATCCACAGACGTTAGCACAATACCAATTCCACTTCAAGGTGGAATATCGCGGTATATGGGATTTATAAAATATTATCCGCTTACTAACGGCGCAATTGGGTCTCATCCGCTATACGAGGCGGGAAATCAAATCCAATATATACATATGCCAATATATATATATTGCTATATATAGTATATATCCTACTATATCTACTACCACAATCAAACGGCAATCATCAATCAACATTAACTATTTAAAATTTTAAACCAAACTGTTCGATTGAGTGAGGAGTTCTCACCTTGGTTTTATTTCCTGTTTTCGCGTTCGTTTCGAATAAAATTAAACGAACGTTTAATTTTACCCGAAATTAAAACGAGCTCCAATCGACTCCAAACTGGTTGCATTGCGAAGAGCACGACCATACGATTCCAACGCACTTTGATTCGCCCAAATCGGACCTCGCAGCAAAAAGATATTGATTTTTAAAGTTTGAATTGAATTTCGAAACAATTCCTTTTAAATAAATTTACAAATACCAACCCAACGGGCCCCGCGTCCCCCTTCTCCTTCACCAAGATCACGCACGCAACTCTCCCCAGGCTAAGAAACACGTACATGAACCCATTTTGCACGAATCTAGGGCTTGAATTCGCGACCACCACACTCGCCTATGCATCGATCAGAGAGCGCCACCTCGTAGCCCACGACAAGAGCCACTTTCGGCCCAAGCATGGAGGGGTTCGGTCCCCCATTTGTCTCGAAAACCGTGCGCACATCATGGAGAACGCGGCCCAAAATCTCAAGATCCACTCGCCCATATTCAATCACAGCCGTTGGATGTGGAGTACTCGATGTGCTCTACGATTTCCTAGTTTGGAGTTTTCGAAATTATTGAGTGGGTTGGAAGAAAATTGGGTGAGAAGTAGAGAGGATTTCGGCCATTGGTAAGAGCAAGTGGCGGCCGGCTATGTTGATTAGGGTTTAGAAATAAATTAATATGTATATGTGTGTTATTACTATTATTTTAATAATAAATTTCCAATTTAACACTTATGCAAACGACCTCCAATCTACGCGTTTCGACAGGCGATCCTAAGATTTTTCCACGTTCCGGACACAATGGAACAGGTTTCGTAAGCTAATTCGATCGTATGTGTGAGATACGGCAATAAACGCTCGATTTAAATTTAAACTGATTTAAACGATTTCAAGGCGTTTTGGCTTGTACCGGACAAACGATATATCCGATTGACTTGAAATTTGAAATCTTAAAATAATATCACATTACGGATCCGATGAAACTGGTTTCGTCGAAATCCGAGACCGTTTGAAAAATGGCTATTTTTCAGTCGATAATTAAATATTAAAATATTCAATTTTTACAAATAAATTCCAAATTCAGTTTTACAAGTTCTAAAATATCTCTATAACTTTAATATGATAAAATAAAATTTTCCAAATCATTTTCAATCATATTTAACCTAATATTTAATTATTTCTGGAATCTCACTATTAAATCATCGATTTAATTATCCCATTAAACCCAATATTCGAAAAATAAATTATTCGACTTAAAAATTCCACTTATTAATATTTAAAATTAATTAAATACTCAAATTCAAATTATCAAAAATTCTGGGTCGTTACAATCTTCCCCCCTTAAAAGAATTTCGTCCTCGAAATTGCAAGTTAAGGAGAATATTTCATAATCCGTTTATTATTTTTCCAAAACTAATAGTTTTATCAACCTTCTAACACCAATCTTTTTATTAAAGATTTACTATCATTTCAATTAGCTTTCCAACTTCAATTATAGGTTTCAAACAACATTGTTTACTCAACAATTCAAATTTAAATTTAAATTCAAATTTCAAACTTTCAAAATTTTCTCAAAAATTTTCTAACTCCCTAAATTTTCGAAAAATTTCGCCAGCGTTTCCTTTGTGCGGCTAGATCGGCACGACTACAAAACGGCACTACGACCCCTCAGAATCAAAAAGAAAAGAGAAAGCCAAGTGGCTGGAGAAGGAAATCATCAAATCTCATATCAAAATTGAAATACGTACCTTTTTTTGTCGAGCAATTCAATTTTTAACTTCAAAATCAAAATCCCAATTCCATTATATACCTGTATATCCTGCTAGTAGTAGTATCCAATTCCAACATTCAAACTATTTTGCCAAATCCATTTACAAAATTTCGATACTTACTTTTTATCTCAATTTTAGCTTTACCATTGAAGTTACATATTCTTTTTCATTCGTTTCCAATTAGTTTACATTCACTAATTAAATTCACATTGGTTCACTTTCAACTCAACTCAAATTCAATTCTATTCAAATTTATTTACTTCACTTTCAATTTGAATTCAATTACATAGCTTTCAAATGCGCTAATTCAATTTCATTAACACTTAATGAATTTACATACAATCAACCAACAACAAGTTAACTACCAATGTATATCCAATAAAACCAAATTATTAATTTTTCTCTCATTACATTCAATTTGGTTCAACAGTTTTAATTCCAATTGGTTTAACATTCAACTGATTTTCATTCAATTATTCAACTAGCTTGAAATGAATTTACACTTACATACATCATTTCATATCAACTTATTCACATTCGATTTGACTAACATTCAATCCATTCTTTAATTCAATTGCTAATTCTTTTTACATATAAAAAATTGAATTTCATTTATATAACTCAAGTTCACATCATTTATCGATTTCATTAATTCACTTTATTCATTTTATTTTGATATCAACATCAATTCTTTCAACATTATTCAAGTTATATTCCATTCAACTTCATTTACATTTACTTCCACTATTCAACTTAAGTATTCTCCTAATTCATTTCAAACTCTACTCCATTTAATATAATTTGTTCAAATAAACTTAAGTTTCCACTTATCAATCCAATTCGGTTTCCAATTGTAAAGTAAATTCTATTTAACTTTTACTTAAGTCAAATTCATATCAACAATCAAATTCGTATTTCATTTTACTTAACTTAATTGTTTAACCACTTCAATAATTGGTTTTACTTACATTTTCTCATTCTATAAGTTATACAACTTATTATTCAACTTCCAACTCATATTATAAGTTCAAAACCCCTTTTTTTCACTTATATTTGACAATTTCAAGTTGAATTTTAATTTCAAATTTGTTTATTTCAACAAAACCTCAATTTTAAATTCATTATTGTAGCAAATCCATCACATAGAAACTCAAAAATGATATTGATGATGCTGCAGTCATCATCCTTATTATTTCCCAGTAACAATAGTGAATCAGTGCTAAATATTCTTTCAAAATTTCCTTTTATTTATAAATTACATTTATAAATCTTACTTATAAAATTTCACTTCTTACACACATAAGATTATTTTACAATTGTAAATCATTTTAATTATAATTCCCTACTTATAATTCATTAGCTTATACAATTATTCTTTTTACAATAGTCGTTTTTATATAACTTATTCAAACAACTTTGATCGTCTTATATATATATATATATTATTTACAACAACCAAGCAATCAATTATATACACACTTCAATAATTCTTGAAAAATTATTTTCTTATATAGAAAATATAGTCAAGGTAAAATTATTTCATTTACCCAATTTAAAACAATATCGTGTCGAATTTTTCTATTCAAGTGTTTAGAAACCCCTTCGATCCAGTTGTACAGACTGTGCCGACGAAGGTTCATATGCCACTCAATAAACCAATCATCACAATATAAAAAAAAAATTATATTCACTAACAAATACGCGCTCATATCTATTATTACACTCACACTCATTCTAGAGTACTACTGACTCTATCTCTAATGAGTAATACCCAACAGAACCATGGTTGTCGCTTAACCACATGCTCTAATACCAAATGTAACGATCGCGATTTTTCGTTGCCGAAAAATCGAACCGTTAGGGTTTAAGAAGAAGAAAGAGGTAGAAGAAGAGAGAAAAGAGAGAAGAAACAGAAACAAACAACAGCACAGGAAATAATATCAGAATCTCACAATCGCAGCGGAACAATATATAATAGATAAATGAATATCATTAAAACAAAAGAACTATACATTTTATACATACATCACATCATCAGAGTGTACAACAATAAAACAGCGGAAAAGAATACTATATACAATAGATAATAGACTACGCTATCCAAGCTCGCCTCCAACATCTGCACAGCAACTCCCGAATCCAGAATAACCTGACAACCTAACTCTAGACTGCCCGTGTGGAAAATAGTGGGCACCCAGAGTTTAGGAAAGGAACAATAAACTCCAGGTCAGTCATGGGACTGGTGTGAGAACTCAAAACAGTTTATCTTTAAACAAGCAACAAGAAAATTTAAATTTTGAAATCCGCAATGCTTTTTGGAAAATGAAACTACCATAAGGCCTCCCGCACACACACACAATGCAATCGCAGAATCGGAGGAGATTTCTCCTTATGATAGTCAAAGATGCTTAATACGCAAAATTTAAATCATTTTGATATTATTATTAGTGCATGGTGTAGAAAAACAATTTCGAAAGTAGAGTATAAATCCTAGCCAACATACGACATTTCGTCGTATGCCTACTATAGCTACCATGTTCAATAGCAGGTTACCGCCACATTCCATGGCAGGTAATACAACTAAAATCGTACAAGGCACGTATTGTTTTGATTGGATTTCCAACAAATGGTCAGGCTAAGGAACTTCCTACTGCCACATGGGATCGCCTCTGGCGGGACGTCCCGAGAAACTAACGTTACGGTTAGATCTCTGCCAACACAAGGCCGGGTTACCTCTGTAACTAGGTAACTACTACACGAATATGTCATCCCTCGGTCCTTTGGGACCTTTATCCGAGCGCTCGATCCAACAACACCACACAGTAATATATATAGTGTATCAACATGAGTAAGTATCTGGGCTCCATACCATGATACCACCCTTTTCCAGAAGGAAATGACATACCCTAAAGAGAGCGACCCTCATAACCTTGCCGCATATTCCTGTTTCGACCATTTCCGGGGAGTGAGGTCCTAACGAAGTCTCCTCCACAAAGCTACGCTTTGTGCAACAAAGCCATGCTTTGGGTCAACAGATGACCAAAGCAATGATCACAAAGATAAATGATCAAACAAATGATCATATCACAAATGACCAACCAATGATCATCACACAGCAGCACTCAGCATGTCACATTACCAGATTGGGAATATATCGCTGATAACCTTCAACTACATAACCTCTGAGCTCGTACGTCTCAGAGAAAGGTGTTAAGCTAAGAGAATAAATTCTCCGCCACCAACAGAAATGTATTTGAAAGAAATCTGCTCTATATCTCAAAATGTAATGTCAGACACGTAACCATACAAGTCTGTTCCGGGTTCGAACAGAACCGAAGGCACTTCCAAAGAAGCCCTTGCAAATCCGGGTATTCATAATCCCGATAAAATTTCCCATCACAAAGGAAATCTCCATACCGTAGCTAACGATGCAGAGACAATCGATAGGTCATCCTATCGTTTTCACTAATACCCGGTCTTCAACACCGGTCTTCAAATGCTATCCATAACGACGTATCACATATTCGGAATGGGATATACGACACAAAGGTCCTCTCCCGGCTAAACCGAATAGCGAGCGCTTATTTTAAAAATAAGTGTAGCATTCAATTGAAACAATCACAACAATTACCATCCAAGGGTAAATTCTGATAGTCGGTTATTTAACTATCAATAAAGATGCGTCACATCATCAGATTTCAAATAATTTTCCAAAATTATTTAATCCCAAAAATATCTTCACGAGATATATATACATACACCTTCCAAATAATTGCCCAAATTATTTGTTTTACCAAAATATCTTTACACGATATAATTTCACACTTCAACCATTTGAAAACAAATTTCAAACTATTTTTCATCCTTTATACCCTTTGAAAACAAATTTCCAAATCATCAAATAAATCCTTACCGATTTATTTTAAACTTACGTTCCCAATTCGTAAATTCATTTTCACACTTCAAAATAAATCAATAATTATTTTTAACAAATTTCCCTTCCCTTTATAAATTCCATAGTGAATTTAAATTCCAAATATTTACTAATATACGATTCTCAATTCGATTTCAAATTATTCGCTTTCAATTTACCTTGAAAAGATGAATCCTCAAAAAAGTTCCATTTCATATTGGAAAAGCATTTCCATACTTATTTAAAAATAAGTAATTCACAAATTTATTTATTTTCAACAATTTGAAAATATTCAATACACTTAAATCATAGTTAAGTATATATTTCATTCTTTTAAGGAAAACATTCTTTTATTCACTTTTACTTGGGTCAAAACGAATGTTGCGTAAAACACCGTCACGACAACCCAAAATCACTAGAATAGGGATTCAAAATAAAAATAGAAACATAAATTCCAATACTACACAAAATATTTCCATTTGGAAACCATTTACTATAACAACAGTGTTATAGTCCACCATTTCCTTATTTTCTCGAAAACGCCTATTTCAACAATGAATGTTGAAATCTACGTATTCATCCTTCTATTTCTCGAAAACGTCTATTTCAACAATAAATGTTGAAATCCAAGTATTCGATACTTAATGCATTTTAAAGCATCTTTAAATCGTTTTTAAAATTCCCTTTAGAACATTCTTCTCCCAAAACATGCCCATTTGACTTAATAATATATTCATCGTTTAAAAGAGTGAATGTAACTCCTTTAACAATTCTAAATACAATTTACCAAATTCCATTGATTTCAAATTTATAAACAACGTTAATAAATTCTATTTCTATTAATAACTTCGGTTTAGAAATCTCTTTTATTAAGCCAATTCAATTTATAAACCCAATTTCTATACCAAAGGTTCGTATTATAAGTCAAATACTTAAAATATTATTTATTTACCAAGTCGTTCCTTTTAAAACTTCACAAATTGTTAATCTTATTACTGATAAGATTTCTCACCTTTTATAATAGTTTTCAACTTATAAAAACCTCCTTTATTAACAATTTCTATAAAAATCACCTTTTAAATGCCCAAAGCCATTTTATAAGTTAATTACTTATAAACTTTTATTTTCAACATCAATTCATTTCATAACTTTCATAATTTATAAAACTATAGTTTAAATGAAATCCATTTTTATACTTCATTTTAACACTTAATAACTCGTCTTATAATTCCAAAAATTTTAAATTTATAGATATCAATTTATAAAATCTTTTACATAAACTATTAATAAAAATTACCCAAAAACCCAATTTAACTATTTTATAAATCTATTTATTTTTAAAATTTTCCTTTTGGTTATATTTCATAAAAATCATAGTTTTATAACTCTAATATTTAAAATCTTAATTTATTTAAAATGAATCAAGTTCAAAATTTAATAAAACATATACTTGGAAAATTATTTAAAAATCCTTTTAAATTCAAAATCGTTATTTTTAACTTTTTAAAAAAAAAATGAATCCGATGATGCAACAGCACCAAATGGTCAATCACGGGAATAAACATCATATATCAATATGATAGTTAACGATCAACACAATATCTATAAACAAATAAATATTTGCGAGGAATCCAGTTGGATCCCTCCAACCTGTTTCCCTGCATCCACAGACGTTAGCACAATACCAATTCCACTTCAAGGTGGAATATCACGGTATATGGGATTTATAAAATATTATCCGCTTACTAACGGCGCAATAGGGTCTCATCCGCTATACGAGGCGGGAAATCAAATCCAATATATACATATGCCAATATATATATATTGCTATATATAGTATATATCCTACTATATCTACTACCACAATCAAACGGCAATCATCAATCAACATTAACTATTTAAAATTTTAAACCAAACTGTTCGATTGAGTGAGGAGTTCTCACCTTGGTTTTATTTCCTGTTTTCGCGTTCGTTTCGAATAAAATTAAACGAACGTTTAATTTTACCCGAAATTCAAACGAGCTCCAATCGACTCCAAACTGGTTGCATTGCGAAGAGCACGACCATACGATTCCAACGCACTTTGATTCGCCCAAATCGGACCTCGCAGCAAAAAGATATTGATTTTTAAAGTTTGAATTGAATTTCGAAACAATTCCTTTTAAATAAATTTACAAATACCAACCCAACGGGCCCCGCGTCCCCCTTCTCCTTCACCAAGATCACGCACGCAACTCTCCCCAGGCTAAGAAACACGTACATGAACCCATTTTGCACGAATCTAGGGCTTGAATTCGCGACCACCACACTCGCCTATGCATCGATCAGAGAGCGCCACCTCGTAGCCCACGACAAGAGCCACTTTCGGCCCAAGCATGGAGGGGTTCGGTCCCCCATTTGTCTCGAAAACCGTGCGCACATCATGGAGAACGCGGCCCAAAATCTCAAGATCCACTCGCCCATATTCAATCACAGCCGTTGGATGTGGAGTACTCGATGTGCTCTACGATTTCCTAGTTTGGAGTTTTCGAAATTATTGAGTGGGTTGGAAGAAAATTGGGTGAGAAGTAGAGAGGATTTCGGCCATTGGTAAGAGCAAGTGGCGGCCGACTATGTTGATTAGGGTTTAGAAATAAATTAATATGTATATGTGTGTTATTACTATTATTTTAATAATAAATTTCCAATTTAACACTTATGCAAACGACCTCCAATCTACGCGTTCCGACAGGCGATCCTAAGATTTTTCCACGTTCCGGACACAATGGAACAGGTTTCGTAAGCTAATTCGATCGTATCTGTGAGATACGGCAATAAACGCTCGATTTAAATTTAAACCGATTTAAACGATTTCAAGGCGTTTTGGCTTGTACCGGACAAACGATATATCCGATTGACTTGAAATTTGAAATCTTAAAATAATATCACATTACGGATCCGATGAAACTAGTTTCGTCGAAATCCGAGACCGTTTGAAAAATGGCTATTTTTCAGTCGATAATTAAATATTAAAATATTCAATTTTTACAAATAAATTCCAAATTCAGTTTTACAAGTTCTAAAATATCTCTATAACTTTAATATGATAAAATAAAATTTTCCAAATCATTTTCAATCATATTTAACCTAATATTTAATTATTTCTTGAATCTCACTATTAAATCATCGATTTAATTATCCCATTAAACCCAATATTCGAAAAATAAATTATTCGACTTAAAAATTCCACTTATTAATATTTAAAATTAATTAAATACTCAAATTCAAATTATCAAAAATTCTGGGTCGTTACATAGATTACTAACAAATGTACCACAAATAAATGAATAAATTACACACAGCTCAATCCATAGAACAAAATATCACAGATCAGATAGGACCATCAATTCAAGGCATCTCATACAATACAATCATTCATAAGTAAGGTCAAGCATTCAATAATCGTTTATAAGCAGGATTAATTAATTATTTAATCCTAATTAATTCAATTTATTTCCAATTAAATTAATTACTTACGAATTAATTATACAATCCTGATTTATTAATTACAAATCATTTGATTTCAATTAATTTATCAATCACCTCAATTAATTAAATTATTCTTAATTAATCATAGTAATTAAATTAACCTTTAAACCAATTACATAATTAATTAACCGCTTAATTAATTATTTTAAGAAAGTAAACCTTTAATTACTTGTCATTAAGCAATCATCTAATAACAATTAATCATTAATTACCAATTAATCTTTATTAGTAAATTAATTTACTTTAAATAAATCTTTAATTAATCTTAATTAATATCATTTACTAATTAATTCTTAATTAATCTCCATTTGATTAATTATCCTTAATTAATCATAAAAATAATTATCCCTAGTTACTTAAATAATCTATTATTAATTTGTAATTAATTTCTTAAATAGTTAATCCTTAATCATGAATTAACTTTAAGATAAACTCATTCTTATAAATGATTTCATTTAGCACTTACAAATACGTTAGAAAGTATTTCTTTCTAGTTTATTGCTTAAATCTCATTTTAATTTCAAACTATAAAATGAATACCAATTTGTCTGAATAAAGTTTAAAACCAACTTTTAAAACTTTTGAATTCACATATTTAAGTAGTACTTTTATTACAAAAGAAACATAAAAGAGTTATAATCAAATTCTCTTTCAATTTCACATATTTAAAAGTATATTTTAACATTAAAACTTATTTAAACATTTAAATTTATAAACTTTATTTTTTCGAAACCTAAAAAGTCAAATTTCAGTCCAGATTTAAAATTTTTGATTTAACTTTGCTTAACTTCTTCCTTTATATTTTCAAACTCTATTTTAAATCCAAATCTTTTAAAACCACTCAATTGATTAATACCTTTAAATTATTGAAACAATTTAAATTTAAAAATTATTTATTCCAAATCTAAGTTTCAAACTGATTTGAATTTATTTTTAAACTTTGATTTTAAAACTCAGTTTTAAACCTGATTTAAAATTTAATATTTATATTAAAGTTTCAAAATAGGAACAGTTTTTTTCCTGTAACACATTTTCACCCGAGTCCCAGACCTGCTTGCTTCGAGTTCTACACAAAAATGCTTCGAGTCCAACATCAATTTTTCTCGAGAATTACTCGAGCTCTTCCCTTCTTCATCCCCAACCAACAATGATTTCCAGAATTTCCAAAAACTCATGCATGGTGCACGTGCACGACACCGCCGTCACCTCCGGACATCACCTCGACGTCGAGCAAGTCGGCGACCGTCGAAGAAGCCATCCCCAGTCGCCACAACTCCACCATCGTCTCGATTTTAAAATCGAGCATAAAAGTGAAACCTGGAAACAAGAAAGCAACCCCACCGCGAACCTTTCATTGCCTCGTTCGCCACACCCCGACCACCAGAATTCGTGAAATTTCGGCCATCACTTTGTCAACACGACCACTACCTCCACCCTAAATCACGTCCCACTCGATCCAACAAAGAAGACAAACGAATTGAAAAACAACACTATGCCAAAACTAGGTTTACGAGCAAAAACTACTCGCCGTCGTCACCACGTCGAACTGGAACAACTCCAGTTATTTTTCCCAACACCACCCTAGGCTCCTCCACCTCCACACTAAACCCCGACTTCCAAAGCACCTCAGGCCGCCTGATATCGATAGAAACCCACTTTTCGTTCATCTTCAAACTGCTCTTAAATCCTTGATCTAAAAATTATAATTTATATGGGAGCCCTTGCAAGTCCCCACCATGTTAGGTAGAGTCTACGGAGAAGTTACTACTTAGACCCGATATGGTAGGGAGACCTTTGAGAGGGTGGAATTGATTCGACGAAAGACAAAGATGACTCAAGACAGACAGAAGTCGTATGCGGATAGGCAGAGGAGAGACTTAGAGTTTGAGGTTGGAGACTTAGTATTTATCAAAGTATCCCCGCTTAGGAAGGTGGTAAGATATAGAACTAATGGAATGTTAGCCCTATATTTGTTGGAGCATTTCCTATCGCAGGGACGTTTGGGAAGATGGCTAACCGAGTAAAGCTACCAGATAGGCTCGTAGGAGTGCACGATGTTTTCCATGTTTTGCACTTGCAAAAGTGCTTACATGACTCGATGGAGGTTGTGGAGGCAAGTCAATTGGAGGAAATTGTGGTAGAAAGAGAAGCTTGTATTCGGTGTATCCCCATGAAGATTATTGGAAGAGATATCAAGCAACTAAGGAATAAGGAGGTTCCACTAATAAATGTGCAATGGGGAGATGATATTGCAGACGCCACTTGGGAAGCAGAGGAGAAGATTCGTACTTCCAATCCTCATCTTTTTGATGGTAAGTTTTAGAATTCCTTTTTCCATCTTGAGATTTGATTAAATTCTTTCCTTTATTATCCTTTGGGAGGGTAGAACTTAGGATTTAACCTATGGATTGTAGGATTTGATTTAAACATGTTAATAGAACATGTTATGAATGATGTATGCTAGTGGTTGCAAGTGTTTGCTAGTGGATGCTATGGATGCATATTGGTACACTATGCATTATTATTCCTTAGGGATCGGCCTAACTAGGACACTAGAGCATATGCATATGGATGTGTGCGAATTTTTATTTTATTTCCATGATTGCTATAAATGGATGTTTATCACATGATTTTTGCATTTCGATGATGCTTGTAGCACGCAAGTAGAATTATCTGTATCATTAGAAAATTTTTGCATTCATTTGGATACTTGGCATGAACATGGTTGCATAAAAGAAGGTCAACTAAATAATTGGTCCACTTGATCTTTTGCATTAGTTAGGGACACTTACATTACAATAATTTCATAAGTATCATAATATGCATTAGGAAAACTTAAGGACATGGATGAATGGTCGATGATTGAGTAGTTGGTTGTAGAATTGGGTGAAAACATTTGGTACATTCTTTTATCCTTAGAGATTTCAGGGACGAAATCCCTTAAGAAGGGGAGAATGTAACAACCCGAAAACTCGCAATAAATAATTCGTTAATTAATTAAATAATAAAATAACTTCGTGAAATAATTAGAATTGAGCCATGAGAGCTGCAACATTGTGTCCGTGGTAATTTTTCAGGTCAATTTCCATATATAAAACATCAAAAGCCGAGCTAATATGATCGAGATAAGAAATAAATAGACAAACGGAAAAAAAATACGGTCAGGTCGACCGGCCATGGGCAGGGACGGTCGACCGCCCGATCGATCGGCCTTTTTATTTTAGCAGCGAACGAACGTTTATTCTTTCGAATGAATGAAAAGCATAAGAACATGTCATTTGCACCCTTTTATTTAATCCAATCCCTCTGTTTTGGCATCCGATGGCTCCTATTCAGCCTATGATGTGGTTGCATCCTATTCAATCTCTGTATCCAACGATCCGAGATCCACTTCTACACATATAATAGACCTCTAGACCAAATACGTTTTCTCATTTAAGATTGCCTCCGCTTGGGTTCACCTTTTCTGGAAGGACCCTAAAAGGAATAATTTTCCAAGAAAAGAATCTTTTTAGTAGAAAATTATTTTACAACTCCAAGTGGATCCGAGAAGACCAAAGAAAGAGCTTAGGACCGGAGGTGAGCGATTGAAATTATTTTAAGATTTCTTTAAGTAATTTTAAATAATTGGGTTCCCAACAGTTTAGTTTTACTGCGATTTTTGGAATAGCCTTTTTTCGTAATTATTTATAGTTTTTTAATTATTTTCGGTCTATTTAGCTATTCCTTTCAGTAATTTTTGTAATATTTCTATTGATTATAAATTATTACTTTTAAGAATAGCTTTTTAATAATTTACAGTTTATTTACAATATTTATGTTTATTTACTGCTATTTATTTCTTATTTACATCTTTTCTATGTTTTGGATATTATGCATGCGTCTATTCTCTTCATTCCCCTTTTCTGCATGTATGGATTAAAATAAATTCAATGCGAATATGGAATTTATAAGTAAGAATACTAAATGAAGAAAATGAGATGTAAATTATAAAGACTGTAATGAATAATGGAATTACGCCTAATTATAATTAGAATTGGACTAGTTAAAGATAATTGGCATAGTTATAACTTAAAATTATAACTAAATGAAGTAAAAGATGAAAGAAGCTTATTTTTGCACTTAGACCTTGGGTTAATACCTCCCAGGCTAACTACTGTAGTGAGCGCTTCGCCTCATCCTCACATATCGCTTCCTGGTGCGAACGAGCTCGAGATGCCCTTGTCGCCGAGACATCACCGAAATTGATGAGTTCGACCTCACCATGATCCAGGCGTCATTCTTTGCTCGCGAGTCTTCAACATCTCCGCCGAGTGTCCACCTTCCAGTCGCGAGCTCCTATCGGCCCTTCCACGCGAAATCTCGAGTGTCTTATTATTATTTTTTACAAATTGATTTCAAGTATTAGAAGAGGAACCAATGATTTACCGGTCATCCATTTTATTTTAGGAGAAATAGTCTTTGATTTAAAGAGGACGAGAATTGTTTGATGGAAGAGAATAGGGACGCGGCCAATTTTTTTTTTTTTTTAAGCGAATGGTTTAGAAAGAAGGCTTGGCAGATATATAAAAGGAGGAAGATACCTTGCGTGAAAAGCCATGCCTAGCTACAGTGATTCTGGAAAGAACGAAAAAAGCACTGATGTGAAAGAAAAGGAATACAGCTTGACTAGTCAATATATATATTATATTTTTAAATTCAAACCGTCTCCAATTTAGCAACTCAAAATCCCGACCTCCTATCGAGGCGTGCCACTAGGCGTTCACAATGTTATGCCCCTAATCCGAATGCAATGGAAAAGGTCCCGAGTCCTAATTCGATCGTATAGGGAAGATAGCTTTTTGAACCCAGTTATTATATTAAATTTTCGATATAAACTTCAGCGCGTTTACATATCGTACGCTCCCACAACAACTCCAAACACTACGAAAATTGAAACCCAGTAATAATAAAATATTACAGATCCAATGGAACTGGTTTCGTTGAATTCTGAGACTGTGCCTCGTAAGGCTATTTGTAAATTTCAATTTAAACGATAAAATTTAAAACCTTAACAAAACAATTCCAATTTCAATTTTAACACCTTTACTATCTTTGGTACTATCAATATAACTTTTACAAGCCTTCAAATTATTTTTAATAGGCTTAGAACTCCAGATTCAACATTTTACCCAACTTCAACTTATTTAATTTAATAATTAAATTATCGAATAAATGGTGATATTTGAAATCAACTAAAGAAATTAACTTTTAAATATTTAAAATCAATTAAATATCCCGATTTCAAACGTCCAAAAATTCTGGGTCGTCACATTCCTCCCCCTTAAAAGAATTTCGTCCCCGAAATTACTAGTTAAGCGGAATGGTCCACAACCCGTTAACTATCTTCCCTAAAACCAAACAGTTTTTAATAACAACCAAACAGTCTTTATTAAAGACACACTATCCATCTAACTAACCTTCCAAACTTTTCCATAGTTCCCAAACAACTTTATTTATTTAGTCATTCAAATTATAATTCAAAACTAGGTTTTAAATTTTCAAATTTTCTCAAAAAATTTCTAACTCCCTAAATTTTCGAAAAATTTCGCCATCATCTCCTTTGCGCGGCTAGCACGGTACAACTACAAAATGCCTTTATGGGCTCCTAAATCCCAATAGAAAACAAAACGCCAAGTGGCTGGATCAAATACCCAATCAAATTTCTTACAAAAATTTAAACACATACCTTTTTGTCGAGCGATTCAAATTTATCTTCTGAAATCCAAAACCATTTCTCTTTTCCTTCATAATACATGTATATCCTACTTAGTAATAATATTAATCACACCTTTCGAAAACATTTTATTGAATTCCTTACAAAAAGTCAATATCCATTCATTCAAGCTGTATGATGTACATATATGTTTATTAAATCTTCACTCAAATGCTTATTCAATATATTTTCCCGACATCCATATTACTAAGAATTCTACCATTTCTTCTTAAGTTCAATATAATTATTTTATATGCTTCTTATATTTATTTTCACTTCACCACTTTAGTTTATATCAATTTTTATTCAAATTGGTTCTCCCATTTCCATATGAATTCAAATTATCTTCAACACTGAATATTGAATTTTATCTTCCATTTATAACTGATTCATATCATATTTTTAAATTAATTTCATTCACTAATTTATTTCAATTTTTAATTTGAAATCATTTGTCCCGAACAAAAATTTTCCCAAAAATTTCCAAAAATGTTTCTACCTCCTAAAATTTTCGAAATTTTTTGGCAGTCTCCTTTGTACGGAGGAGCTTTTGCAATTTTACAAGAGATATAAATATATATTGTTAACGCGAAAATTGGATGCTAACACCCCGGTGTAAGTAGTGAAAATGCGAAAGCACCACCCGTTGGTACGGGAACAAGAGATAAGCAGAAAATAACAGAATATCAAGTAAAGAGACAACAGTTTTTGTAGTGGTTCGGCTCAATGTCAAGCCTACGTCCACTTTAATCCTCTTTATTGCTGATTCAATTACAACTTTTACAATGATCTTTGATTACAACACAACTAAGACGAGTAGCTAGAACTTCAATGTTGAAGAGCTCTTCGAATTCATGTTGAATGTGCTAGATCTCTTCCCAAAGTTCGTTGAAGAGTCTACGGTGTTTGAAGTGTTGGATGAGTCGAGAAAACAACAAAGTATCGGCCTTCCAGAAATGATCCCCATGTCCCCTTTCAGTTGGAGCAGGTGAGGTATTTATAGGGAAAACCTGAAGGTAGGTCGTAGGTCATGTGCGACCTAGGGGTAGGTCGTGAACAACCTATGGAGCACATGTTATGGCTTATCATGGAACTTGATCACTTGAACAGACTGGTAGGTCATATGTCGTGAGCGACCTAGGGGAGAATGATTGGCGACTTAATCATGTCGAAGTACCTAGTGGAGCGACTTTGGTTGGTCGTAGGAGTAGCAGCGATCTAGTGCTGGTTTGACCTATAACTAAGCGACATAACGATATGAAGCCTGTGACTCGCTAGGTCGTTAACTTGCTAGATCTTTAACTCGCTAGGTCGTTAACTCACTAGGTTGTTAACTCCTAGGTCGCATAGGTCATTTATTCACTAGGTCGCTGAGTGCTAGGTCGCTGAGTGCTAGGTCACTAAGGTCATCACATGTAAGCTCGTTGTAGAACCTCATCCTCGTTAGGTCGCTTGTGTGTTAACCCGTTAGGTCGCTTGGCTTCTTAATTCGTTAGGTCGTTAGGTTGTGCCGCATTGAACTGCTCTACACTTTAGGTCGCTAAGTCGCATCTATGTTAGCTCGCTCATTCTTTAGGTCATTAGGTCGCTGCCATTATTAACTCGTTAGGTCCCTAAGTCGTGGAAAAGAGGAGTTAACACTTTCCCCTTGAAGTATACGCCTAGAGACTAGGTCGTGTGCTTCGATACCTCTTAACTCATGCCTTGCTGAGTCGTTAGGTAGTGAGCGACTTAATGAGGGAGTTAGGTCGTGTGCACCGATTCAGATTACTCTGCCCCTTTATATAAGTCGCATAACACTCCTTCTCTTTACTTGCTCCAACTCTCAAAACCGCGATTGAAGAACCTCTGAACTTTCAAAGACGAATTCGAACTAACTGGTCGTCGATCATCTTCATTATCTCATCACGTAAGTGGATCCGTTTATTATCCAATCCACGATCATCATCGAATCATAAATTCCCCATTTCTATCTATAACCCAATTTCACATGTCGTGTTTCACCATGAATCACGTTACGATCGATTTATAATCATCATTGGTTATGTTACCATCGCAATGAACATAGTAGTGCATTGGATTTATGATGGACTTGAGGTGATTTGTGTAAAGGCCCGAAAATCCGTACTCCTTTGAGCTGGCAACATTCCACAACAATCCAGCCAAAGAGGAACAAACTTCCGAAACTTTATGGTTAAAGAAGAAGAAAGAGGTAGAAGGAGAGAGAAAAAGAGAGAAGAAGAAAGAAAAGAACAACAACAGAACAACATAAAGAACAATATCAGAATCTACCCATCGCAGCGGAACAACATATAATAGATAAATGAATATTCATTAAAACAAAAGAACTAAATATTTTATACATTACATCACATTACATTCATTATCAGAGTTTACAACAAACAAACAGCGGAAAAGAAATACTATATACCATAGATACAATAAATAATAGACTACGCCATCCTGCTCGCCTCCTGAGCTCCATAGCACTCCTAAATCCAGAATGACCTGAAAACCTAACTCTAGACTGCCCGTGTAGAAATTGGTGGGCACCCAGAGTTTAGGAAGGGAACAATAAACTCCAGGTCAGTCATGTGACTGGTGTGTGAACCTAAAACAGTTTATTCTTAAAAACAACCAAAGAAATATTTTTCTTTAAGTAAATTCAAAATGCTTTTGGAAAATGAAACTACCATAAGGCCTCCTGCCACACGCAATGCAAACGCAGATTTGGAGGAGATTTCTCCTTATGATAGTCAAAGATGCTTACTACGCAGAAATCAAATCATTTTTGATATTATTATTAGTGCATAGTGTAGAAAACAATTTCGAAAGTAGAATATAAATCTTAGCCAGCATAGGTACCATTATATTATGCCCGCTATAGCTACCATATTAAATGGCAGGTTCTACAACTAAAACCGTACAAGGCTCGTATTGTTTCTTTGGATTTCCAACAAATGGTCAAGCCAAGGAACTTCCCATTGCCACATGGAAACGCCTCTGGAATGACGTCCCGAGAACCTAACCGGATCTCTACCAACACAAGGCCGGGTTACCCCTAACTGGGTAACAACTGACACGAATATGTCATTCCCCGATCGTAACCGATCTATATCCGAGGATCCCCGATTTCCAACAACCACAAAGTAATAAATTTGCAGTAACCACATAGGTTAAGTATCTGGGCTCCATACCATGATACCACCTCTATCCAGAAGGAATGACATACACTAAAGGGGCGCTACACCCTAATAACCTTGCTGCATCTTTCCTGTTTTGACCATTTCCGGGGTGTGAGGCTCGATGAAGTCTCGTCCACAAAGCCACGCTTTTAAACAAAAGTCATGCTTTGGGTCAACAAATGATCAAAGCAATGATCATCAAGATAGACGATCAAACAAATGATCCTATCACAAATGATCATTCAATGATCATTTTACAGCAACACTCAGCATGCCACATTACCAATTTGGGAATGTATCACTAGTGACCATCAACTATATAACCTCTGAGCTCGTACGTCTCAGAGAAGGGTGTTAAGCTAAGAGAATAAATTGTCCGCCACCAACAGAAATATATTTGATAGAAACCAGCTTTGCATCTCAAATTGTAACGTCAGACATACAATCCATACAAGTTCGTTCCGGGATCGAACGGAACCGAAGGCACTTCCAAAGAAGTCCTTGCAATCCGGATATTCACTAATCACGCCCGGACAACCCGTCACTAAGGGTGATAAAACCTCTATATCGGAGATCAGCCGATGCAGAGTAACTCGACTGTAATCCATCCGTTTTCACAAATATCCGGTCTTCAACACCGGCCTTCAAATGTAATTCATAACGACGTATCACTATTCGGAGTGGGTTATACGACGCCATGGTCCTTTCCCGGTTAACCCGAATAGTGAGCGCTTATTTTAAAATAAGTGTGGCATTCAATTCAAGAAATCACAACAAATACCCATTTAAAGGTAAACATTGATAGTCGGTTATTTAACTATCAATAAAGATGCGCAACATCATCAGATTCCAAATAATTTCCCAAATTATTTATTTTCCGAAAATATCTTTACAAGATATATAATTTTCCGCACTTCAAAAATAAACAACGTTTATTTTGAAACCAATTTTCCCTTTCCATTTATACATTCCGTAGCGAATTTATATTTCAAAATATCTACTGATCTACAGTTTTCAATAGATTTCAAATATTCAATTCCAATTTATCTTCAAAAGGATAAATTCTTAAAAACATTCCATTTCATATTGGAAAAGCAATTCCATACATATTTAATAAGTAATTCACAAAATCTTATTTATTTTCAACAATTTGAAAATATTCAATATACTTAACCCATAGTTAAGTATATATTTCATTTGTTTAAGGAAAACGTTCTTTTATTTACATTTATTTGGATCAAAACGAATGTTGCGTAAAACATCGTTACGACAACCCAAAAACACTAGTATTAGGATTCGAAATTAAAATAGATATATAAATCCCAATACTATACAAAACATTTCCTTTCGGAAATCATTTACTATAACAACAGTGTTATAGTCCATTATTTCCTTATTTTCCTCGAAAACGCCTATTTCAACAATGAATGTTGAAATCTACGTATTCATTTCCCTCTATTTCTCGAAAACGTCTATTTCAACAATAAATGTTGAAATCTATGTGTTCGATACTTAATGCATTTTAAAACGCCTTTAATCGTTTTAAATTCCATTTAAAACATTCCTTTCCCCAAAATATATCCATTTTCTTTAATAATATATTTACTGTTCAAAATCGTGAATATATTTTCTTTAATAAATCTCAATATTAAATTTATCAAATTCAATTGATTTCGAATTTATAAACAATGTTTATCAATTCCATTCCGATTTATAAACTTCGATTTATAAATATCTTTTATTTACCCAATTAAATTTGTATATTCAAATTATATACCCAAAATCCAGTTTATAAGTAAATTGCTTATAAATCCTTTATTTTCAACTTCTATACATTTTAAATCTTCACAATCTAAAATCTATAATTTTCAATGAAATCTATGTATTCGATACTTAATAAACTCGTTTATAATTCCAATATTTTAATTCATAAATATCAATTTTTTTTAGAGTCTTTTATATAATCCTTTATAAAAATTCAGACATCCAAATTTAAATTATTTTATAAATCTATTTATTTTAAAAATTACCTTTGGTTATATTTCACAAAAATATTAATCCTATAACTTGAAAATTAAAATCTTAATTTATTTAAAGTGAATCAGATTCGAAAATTTAATAAAACATATACTTTGAGAAATCACTTTAAAATCCTTTTAAAATAAAAATTGCTACTTTAAACTTTAAAAATGGATCCGATGATGCCACAGCATCAAATGGCCAATCACTGCACAAATATCATATATCGATATGATAATCACAATCATCACAATATCTATAATCAAATAAATATTTGTGAGGAATCCAGTTGGATCCCTCCAACCTGTTTCCCTGCATCCACAGATGTTAGCACAATACCAATTCCACTTCGAGGTGGAATATCGCGGTATATGGGATTTTATAAAATATTATCCGCTTAATAGGCGGCGCAATAGGGTCTCATCCTCTATACAATGCGGGAAATCAATCAACTGCAATATATACATATGCCAATATATATATATATATATTGCTATATATATAGATATATCCTACTATATCTAATATCACAATCAAGCAAACAATCAATCAATCAACAAATTTTAAATATAACTATTTAAAATTTAACAAACCCTTTTGAGTGAGAAGTTCTCACCTTAGCTATTATTTGCAATCCATTTCCATTCCAGATCGTTTCTTTACAGATTTTGACCTAGTATAAATAATTATATACTTTATTAATACTCGAACCAATCGAATAATTAAACTTTCATTTATTTTAAACTAAGGATTTGGTTTGAACTTATTAAATAAATCTTAAACTAACCTTCCTTAACTAAATAGATTTTTCCCCGGTAACTAAGATAATTAAATAGGTTAATTAAATAAATTTATCACCTTATTAAATTAGTTTCAACATAATTTTATAAATCAAAATATTCGACCTATATATACATATATGTATATATTGAACTCAAGACAAAAATAATTTTAAACCTTACTGTGATTAAATTTTAAACTAGAATTCTTCCTTTTGAATATATATATATATATATATACACATTAACTGCCTTTAATTTTTTTTTTCAGTAAAATTTGAAAACTGCATTCATAAAAATTTTCACTGTGTATATATATAAATATATTTATACAATATATTAATCTCAGTTTTAAAACAACATTTACCTTACTGGAAATCAACGAACTCAGCTTGCAATCTCGCCACATCCTCCAATTTCGTCCTCACCCTGACCACGCGACCCACTGCCATCTCGTACGCGAGCTACCGCAGCTTCCAACCCAACTCGCGAAACATCCCTAGGTCTTGACTTCGACCTTGAATCGCGCGCGCCCATCAACGCTTCACTTAGTCGTGACCACTCGCGAGTCCTACGCTGCCGCTGTCGTTGCTTGCCTCGTGGCGCCGCCCTTCCAGATGCTCGCGATTTGGTTTCGATTTTAAATTTTGGTTTCGAGTTACAAAGGGGAGGTGCGGCCATAGTTTCGAATTGATTTCATTTTTTTATAGGGAACGAACGGTTTTCGTTCCTGTTCAATTTTTTTTTCCCCGATGTTGTTCGAATTTGAATAGAGGGGAAAATGAACAGAAGGAGCTCGGCTTCTATTTTTATCAAAGGGAAGATGCAGCCATGGTTTAAAGGAACGAAGAGAATAGTTTCGTTCATTTTTTTCTTCTTCTGATTGATATTGTTTTGAAAAGAGGGAACAGATAGTACGTGCCTAACAGAGGGTAGGTCGACGAAATTAGAAGCTAGGGTGACTGTGATTTGATTTTACAAAATTTTTAAATTAAAATTCAATTTAATTCTCAACGCGTTTATTTACCGTGTGCTCACATTACAACTCCGAAAAATACGAAATTTGAAATCGGCAATAATTCAATATTACAGACCCAATGGAATTGGTTTCGTCGAATTCCGAGACTGTGCCTCGGACAACTATTTTTAAATTCATTTTAAACGATAAAATTTCAAAACTGAACAATTCACTTTGAAATTCAATTCTGAAGCTTCTATTACCTTCAGTATTGTCACTACGAATTTTACAAGCCTTTGAAATATTTTTAAATCAACTTAAAATTGAAGATTCAAATTTTTATTCAACTTTCAATAGATTAAATTCTATAATTTAATCGCCAAATTCATTCTGAAAATTTGAAATTCAAGTTAAACCTTCATTCAAATACTTAAAATTAATTAAATATTTTCAATTTAAATTGTTCAAAATTCTGGGTCGTTACAATCTTCCCCCCTTAAAAGAATTTCGTCCCAAAATTACAAGTTAGGAAGAAATGGTCCTTAACTCGTCTACTATTTTTCACAATCCAAATAGTTTTATCAACTTACTAACCTAAATCTTTTTATTAGAGATTCATCATCATTTCAACTAGCTTTCCAACTTCAATTATAAGTTTCAAACAATATTGTTTACTTCACAATTCAAATTTAAATTTAAATTCAAATTTCAATTTCAAAATTTCAAATTTTTCTCAAAATTTTTCTAACTCTAAATTTTCGAAAAATTTCGCCAGCGTCACCTTTGCGCGGCTCGATCGGTACGACTACAAAATGGCACCACGGCCCCTCAGAATCAAAAAGAAAAGAGAAAGCCAAGCGGCTGGAGAAGAAAATCACCAAATCCCATACTAAAATTGAAATACGTACCTTTTTGTCGAGCAATTCAATTTTATCTTTGAAATCAAAATCCCAATTCCATTTCTTTTAATACACCTGTATAACCTGCTAGTAGTAGTATCCAATAATATCCAACTACAATATTCAAACCAATTTACCAATTCTATTGCAAAATTCTCAATATGTACTACTTATACCATCTTTAGTTTACTATCGAAGTTATACATATCGAATTTCAATCAATTTTGCATTCCAATTTCATTTGGATTCAAATTCACAATTTCAATTTATATTCAATTCAAGTGATTAACAACTCGCTTTCTTTTATTCAATTCATTTTTAAGTCAAACGAATTCATATCCATTCTAATTTATTTTAATTTCCATTTCATTTCCAATTTATTGCATTCAATTTTGTTTACATTCCATATTCATATTCATCTCGAATTTACTTAAGCCATTTTACTTCAAACTCAAGTTCATTTCCTTGTAAACAATTTCCAATTTATTTACGAATGTAGCTTCATTTGTACATCCACCGTTCATTTTATCTCAATTAATTGAGCCCATTAGATTAAATTCTCAAATTTACTTTTATCCAAATTTATTCACTTATACATACTACAATTTAACTTTATTCTTTAAATTAAATTTATTCTATCATAATTGAAGTTGTATAAGTTATCAATTCAATAATATTCCATAAATATTTTTATATAGTATTCCAGAGTCCTTTTAACCTTTCGAAATCAATTTCGAAATCAATTCAAATTATCTTTTGAATTTTAAAACTCAAATCCAAATTTTCCAATCAAATTCCATATTAAAACAATTTAACAGCAATACCTCTTTTGGAAACCCGAAAATGAACACCGATGATGCCGCGGTCATCATCGGAATTATTTTCCAGCGACCGAAAAGAGTTTAGAGCTTTCCATCCTTCAAACATTTTTCCAAAAACCTTTGAAAATTATTTCCAAACCAAACAGGAATTTAATTCCTAAAATTTCCAAATTCTTTCAAAAACATTCCCAAATATTTCTCTGGAATTTCATTTCTAATTATAAATCACATTTATAATTTACATTCTTCAATTTCATTTGCATATGGATTTTATTTTCTAACTATTGATTATGATTCCAATTTCTTATTCAATAATCAATGGTAATAATTTTAATATTATCCACTCCTAACATCCATGCATCCATATTTACATTATAATAATTTACACAAAATCATTTCTTTTATATACAAAATAGCCTTGGGTAAAATCATTTCATTTACCCTGTTTTTAAAACAATACTGTGTCGAATTGTTTTACTCATGTGTTTAGAAACCCTTTCGGCACAGTTGTGCAGACTGCGCTGACGAAGGTTCATATGCCACTCAATAAATCAACCAACACAATATAAAACAAATTTTATATTCACTAACAAATACGCGCTCATATCTATTATTACACTCAAACTCATTCTAGAGTACTGCCGACTCTATCTCTAATGAGTAACACCCAACAGAGCCATGGTTGTCGCTTAACCATATGCTCTGATACCACTTGTAAAGGCCCGAAAATCCGTACTCCTTTGAGCTGGCAACATTCCACAACAATACAGCCAAAGAGGAACAAACTTCCGAAACTTTATGGTTAAAGAAGAAGAAAGAGGTAGAAGGAGAGAGAAAAAGAGAGAAGAAGAAAGAAAAGAACAACAACAGAACAACAGAAAGAACATTATCAGAATCTAACCATCGCAGCGGAACAACATATAATAGATAAATGAATATTCATTAAAACAAAAGAACTAAATATTTTATACATTACATCACATTACATTCATTATCAGAGTTTACAACAAACAGACAGCGGAAAAGAAGTACTATATACCATAGATACAATAAATAATAGACTACGCCATCCTGCTCGCCTCCTGAGCTCCATAGCACTCCTAAATCCAGAATGACCTGAAAACCTAACTCTAGACTGCCCGTGTAGAAATTGGTGGGCGCCCAGAGTTTAGGAAGGGAACAATAAACTCCAGGTCAGTCATGTGACTGGTGTGAGAACCAAAAACAGTTTATTCTTAAAAACAACCAAAGAAATATTTTTCTTTAAGTAAATTCGAAATGCTTTTGGAAAATGAAACTACCATAAGGCCTCCTGCCACACACACAATGCAAACGCAAACTTGGAGGAGATTTCTCCTTATGATAGTCAAAGATGCTTACTACGCAGAAATCAAATCATTTTTGATATTATTATTAGTGCATAGTGTAGAAAACAATTTCGAAAGTAGAATATAAATCTTAGCCAGCATAGGTGCCATTATATTATGCCCGCTATAGCTACCATATTGAATGGCAGGTTCTACAACTAAACCGTACAAGGCTCGTATTGTTTCTTTGGATTTCCAACAAATGGTCAGGCCAAGGAACTTCCCATTGCCACATGGAAACGCCTCTGGAATGACGTCCCGAGAACCTAACCGGATCTCTACCAACACAAGGCCGGGTTACCCTTAACTGGGTAACAACTGAAACGAATATGTCATTCCCCGATCGTAACCGATCTATATCCGAGGATCCCCAATTTCCAACAACCACAAAGTAATAAATTTGCAGTAACCACATAGGTTAATTATCTGGGCTCCATACCATGATACCACCTCTATCCAGAAGAAATGACATACACTAAAGGGGCGCTACCCCCTAATAACCTTGATGCATCTTTCCTGTTTTGACCATTTCCGGGGTGTGAGGCTCGATGAAGTCTCGTCCACAAAGCCACGCTTTTAAACAAAAGTCGTGCTTTGGGTCAACAAATGATCAAAGCAATGATCAACAAGATAGACGATCAAACAAATGATCCTATCACAAATGATCATTCAACGATCATTTTACAGCAACACTCAGCATGCCACATTACCAATTTGGGAATGTATCACTAGTGACCATCAACTATATAACCTCTGAGCTCGTACGTCTCAGAGAAGGGTGTTAAGCTAAGAGAATAAATTCTCCGCCACCAACAGAAATATATTTGATAGAAACCAGCTTTAGATCTCAAATTGTAACGTCAGACATACAATCCATACAAGTCCGTTCCGGGATCGAACGGAACCGAAGGCACTTCCAAAGAAGCCCTTGCAATCCGGATATTCACTAATCACGTCCGGACAACCCGTCACTAAGGGTGATAAAACCTCTATATCGGAGATCAGCCGATGCAGTGTAACTCGACGGTAATCCATCCGTTTTCACAAATATCCGGTCTTCAACACCGGTCTTCAAATGCAATTCATAACGACGTATCACTATTCGGAGTGGGTTATACGACCCCATGGTCCTTTTCCGGTTAACCCGAATAATGAGCGCTTATTTTAAAATAAGTGTGGCATTCAATTCAAGCAATCACAACAAATACCCATTTAAAGGTAAATATTGATAATCGGTTATTTAACTATCAATAAAGATGCGCAACATCATCAGATTCCAAATAATTTCCCAAATTATTTATTTTTCGAAAATATCTTTACAAGATATATAATTTTCCACACTTCAAAAATAAACAACTTTTATTTTGAAACCAATTTTCCCTTTCCATTTATAAATTCCATAGTGAATTTATATTTCAAAATATCTACTGATCTACAGTTTTCAATAGATTTCAAATATTCAATTCCAATTTATCTTCAAAAAGATAAATTCTTAAAAACATTCCATTTCATATTGGAAAAGCAATTCCATACTTATTTAATAAGTAATTCACAAAATCTTATTTATTTTCAACAATTTGAAAACATTCAATATACTTAACCCATAGTTAAGTATATATTTCATTTGTTTAAGGAAAACGTTCTTTTATTTACATTTATTTGGATCAAAATGAATGTTGCGTAAAACATCGTTACGACAACCCAAAAACATAGTATAGGGATTCGAAATTAAAATAGATATATAAATCCCAATACTATACAAAACATTTCCTTTCGGAAATCATTTACTATAACAACAGTGTTATAGTCCATTATTTCCTTATTTTCCTCGAAAACGCCTATTTCAACAATGAATGTTGAAATCTACGTATTCATTTCCCTCTATTTCTCGAAAAAGTCTATTTCAACAATAAATGTTTAAATTTATGTATTCGATACTTAATGCATTTTAAAACGCCTTTAATCGTTTTAAATTCCATTTAAAACATTCCTTTCCCCAAAATATATCCATTTTCTTTAATAGTATATTTACTGTTCAAAATCGTGAATATATTTTCTTTAATAAATTTCAATATTAAATTTATCAAATTCAATTGATTTCGAATTTATAAACAATGTTTATAAATTCCATTCCTATTTATAAACTTCGATTTATAAATATCTTTTATTTACCCAATTAAATTCTTATATTCCAATTATATACCCAAAATCCAGTTTATAAGTAAATTTCTTATAAATCCTTTATTTTCAACTTCTATGCATTTTAAATCTTCACAATCTAAAATCTATAATTTTCAATGAAATCTATTTATTCGATACTTAATAAACTCGTTTATAATTCCAATATTTTAATTCATAAATATCAATTTTTTTTAGAGTCTTTTATATAATCCTTTATAAAAATTCACACATCCAAATTTAAATTATTTTATAAATCTATTTATTTTAAAAATTACCTTTGGTTATATTTCACAAAAATATTAATCCTATAACTTTAAAATTAAAATCTTAATTTATTTAAAGTGAATCAGATTTGAAAATTTAATAAAACATATACTTTGTGAAATCACTTTAAAATCCTTTTAAAATAAAAATTGCTACTTTAAACTTTAAAAATGGATCCGATGATGCCACAGCATCAAATGGTCAATCACTGCACAAATATCATATATCGATATGATAATCACAATCATCACAGTATCCATAATCAAATAAATATTTGTGAGGAATCCAGTTGGATCCCTCCAACCTGTTTCCCTGCATCCACAGATGTTAGCACAATACCAATTCCACTTCGAGGTGGAATATCGCGGAATATGGGATTTTATAAAATATTATCTGCTTAATAGGCGGCGCAATAGGGTCTCATCCGCTATACAATGCGGGAAATCAGTCAACTGCAATATATACATATGCCAATATATATATATTGCTATATATATAGATATATCCTACTATATCTAATATCACAATCAAGCAAACAATCAATCAATCAACAAATTTTAAATATAACTATTTAAAATTTAACAAACCCTTTTGAGTGAGAAGTTCTCACCTTAGCTATTATTTGCAATCCATTTCCATTCCAGATCGTTCCTTTACAGAATTTGACCTAGTATAAATAATTATATACTTTATTAATACTCGAACCAATCGAATAATTAAACTTTCATTTATTTTAAACTAAGGATTTGGTTTGAAATTATTAAATAAATCTTAAACTAACCTTCCTTAACTAAATAGACTTTTTCCCGGTAACTAAGATAATTAAATAGGTTAATTAAATAAATTTATCACCTTATTAAATTAGTTTCAACATAATTTTATAAATCAAAATATTCGACCTATATATACATATATGTATATATTGAACTCAAGACAAAAATAATTTTAAATCTTACTGTGATTAAATTTTAAACTAGAATTCTTCCTTTTGAATATATATACATATATACATTAACTGCCTTTAAAATTTTTTTCAGTAAAATTTGAAAACTGCATTCATAAAAATTTTCACTGTGTATATATAAAAATATATTTATACAATATATTAATCTCAGTTTTAAAACAACATTTACCTTACTGGAAATCAACGAACTCAGCTTGCAATCTCGCCACATCCTCCAATTTCGTCCTCACCCTGATCACGCGACCCACTGTCATCTCGTACACGAGCTGCCGCAGATTCCAACCCAACTCGCGAAACATCCCTAGGTCTTGACTTCGACCTTGAATCGCGCGCACCCATCAACGCTTCACTGAGTCGCGACCACTCGCGAGTCCTACGCTGCCGCTGCCATTGCTTGCCTCGTGGCGCCGCCCTTCCAGATGCTCGCGATTTGGTTTCGATTTTAAATTTTGGTTTCGAGTTGCAGAGGGGAGGTGCGGCCATAGTTTCGAATTGATTTCAATTTTTTTATAGGGAACGAACGATTTTCGTTCCTGTTCAATTTTTTTTCCCCGATGTTGTTCGAATTTGAATAGAGGGGAAAATGAACAGAAGGAGCTCGGCTTCTATTTTTATCAAAGGGAAGATGCAGCCGTGGTTTAAAGGAACGAAGAGAATAGTTTCGTTCATTTTTTCTTCTTCTTCTGATCGATATTGTTTTGAAAAGAGGGAACAGATAGTACGTGCCTAACAGAGGGTAGGTCGACGAAATCAGAAGCTAGGGTGACTGTGATTTGATTTTACAAAATTTTTAAATTAAAATTCAATTTAATTCTCAACGCGTCTATTTACCATGTGCTCACATAACAACTCCGAAAAATACGAAATTTGAAATCCGGCAATAATTCAATATTACGGACCCAATGGAACTGGTTTCGTCGAATTCCGGGACTGTGCCTCGGACGACTATTTTTAAATTCAATTTAAACGATAAAATTTCAAAACTGAACAATTCACTTTGAAATTCAATTCCGAAGCTTCTATTACCTTCATTATTGTCATTACGAATTTTACAAGCCTTTGAAATATTTTTAAATCAACTTAAAATTGAAGATTCGATTTTGTATTCAACTTTCAATAGATTAAATTCTATAATTTAATCGCCAAATTCATTCTGAAAATTTGAAATTCAAGTTAAACCATCATTCAAATATTTAAAATTAATTAAATATTTTCAATTTAAATTGTTCAAAATTCTGGGTCGTTACAATTTGATTCGGTTTTAGGTGATTTTGGCAATGTGGGGAGATGATGATGGGTTATTGGGTCTCAAGTTAACTGGTTTGTGAGTTTGGAGGAGACGAGGAGATCTTTGGTTAACGGGTTAGTGGGTTCTAGGTTGAGCCATGGTGTTCCCGGTGATGCGAGGTGGTGGACGCATGGCAGCATGTAAGTGGTGGACAGGCCTTAGGGTTTTTGATGAGAGATAGTGTTATGTCGCCGAGCTACTTTAGGAGCAACCTAATGAATTTGATCAACCTAATAGCCCTTGCGACCTAAAGAAAGCCAAACGACTTGATGAACCAGCGACCTAACTTTTACGACATAAGCTTTAGGTCGCGAGCATATTTGAACGACCTAACACTTAGACAAATATGCACTGCATTGACTTGAAGCCTTAATCTACATCATAACTTTTTAACTCATGGGAACATGATACTACTGAATTTTTTGACTTGAACAGTGCAACTTAAGGAAGCTTCGACTTTTGCTAAGTCGTTTGAGCTTGACTGCTTGTAAAAATAAGATAGTACTTAACTGAATTTTCAACTTGAACTGTTGAGATAACCTGCCTGAACTTGTTGCACTACTTTACAGATTTTATTAAATTTAACGCTAACAACTTGTTAAACACAACATTTGTAGAAAAACGGAACGAATATACTCATCATCGACTGCCCACATCGAGTGATGGATTAGATCAAAGAAATGTTATTTTACTTAAGTAAAATAGTATGATTGTGATTACAGATGAAGTGATGTGAACCTTCATATTTGAATATCCATTTCCTTGTGTAGAATTACTTCTCAACAAGAAGAGATAGTAAGGCAAGCTGAAGAAGTCTTCCCCATAGCTAACCCCTTGGACAATCCCTCGGAAAGAACTTCAACCACTCTGAATCAACGGGTTTTTAGCCAATTATGCATTCAGTTCGGTATTGCTGAAGCGGATGCTTTGGTTCCTAGGGTAAACAATACTGCTGACAGGCCACCTCTTGGTTTTATCGCAGTCAATCGTCAGATGTGCTTGATTGGAGCTATTCCTCCCTTTAACGATTTTCTTCGACAGCTCCTTCTCCGATTAACTATCTCTCCCTTCCAGTTGCACCCCAATGGCTATGCCATCTTGATGGGACTATGTGTACTGTTCAGGAGGACACTCGACCGTCTTCCAAGCTTTGAAGAGATTTGCTACTTGTGTACATTTGCAAAGAACAAAGATCATCCTTCAATTACACTTGTGAGGAGCGCTAAAAACTGTAAATTGATTACTGATCTTCCTAAAAGTGTCTATGGGTTATTGAACCAATTTTTCTTTGTTCATTGCCCTCCAGGAATCTACGGCATCTGGAGAGTAGGAAGTAAGATTGCTTATCTCCGTTCTTTCCTTTTCTTAGCTTTTCAAAATCCGAGTTGTCAAGTGTTAACTTCATTCTTTACTTTTACAGCACTTCCTCCTCTTTCTAAAGATTCCAGCCATAAGTCAACATTGAAAGACTAAGTGTCGTATCCGTCGAGGAGAGAAGCATTAAGTTCTTACGGAAGGACGAATTTTTGCATCAATTCGGACTTCTGCACTCTACTCGATTCACTCAGCTTCGTGATGCCCCCGGTTCTCAAGCAGAGACGTCAGATGCCCTGGTTTCCGCAAAAGAACTTACACCGAAGGAACCTATTGCAGAGGCCTCATGGTGAAATGTTCTACTCCTGTTGACGGTGCGGGGTCATCTGGCAAGCTTACACTCCCCCCGGTTATCGAAGAAGAGGAACTTCTTCAACATTCCGAGAAGGCTGCTGATGAGGGAGCTGAGAAAGAGTGTTCCGCTAGGCATGAGGGCGATGACATCTTCGGAGGGCTGAGCGACCTAGTGGTGACTTCACATGAGCTCTTTAAAGATGATACCACTGTTTCTAAACTTGCTTCTCCATCAGTCGAAGTGACATCAGTTTTGCAATCAACTCCATCAACTCAAGAGATAACTCTTAAGCCGAAGAGTAGTTTGTAGCTTGACGCGCGTAGTTCACACGCCACACACTTAGGATTTTGGCAATTTTGTGCACTTAGCTTCTTTATTTCAAAGATTTCTAAACTTTGTCTCTTCTTCATTTTCAGGTTCTCCAAAGGGACGCAGCGGTTCATACTACGACGACTTTCAACGCTATGGAAGATGCGACTCTTATGATCCTAGACGGTATCTTCCTACCCCTAGGGAGACCAACAAAGAAAGAACTGCAAGAAAAGCTCGCGAGAGGTGGGCTTATGAGGAGCGCTATGGGAGAAAAGATGACCGACATGATTCCTTCCTGAGAGATGACGATTCTCACAAAAGAAAATCTCACTATGATAAAGAGAAGAGTCATGTAACTGAAGATCTAAGCAAGCGGGCCAAGCTTAACGAAAGGCCGACATCTGAAACTTCCAAAGTGGCCGCTGCTTCTATCTCTCTAGACATTGCTTCTCGATCGCCTTCCCTTGAAAGAGCTGACATTCAGACGATCATCAACAGGCCTCCGTATCAAATTGAGAATGCCCCGCCTGCACTCCAAAGCCGGTTTCCAAACTGGTGTTTAAACGGAGTATGCTTTGACTTGGACTTGGTTCCCATTGACAAGCAGGCCATGCTAAGGAATCTTGACGTTGTTAAGCTTGACGTTGAGAGAATGTCCGGGTGGCAAAAGCTAGTCAATGAGCTTCAACGAGTGAGCGGTTTAAATCTCGAACCTATGCTAACCATGGAGAGTGACAAGTCTGAATGGAAAAAAGTTCTCGACCAGCACGACACGGGGATGAAAAACATTGCTGCATATAGTTAGAAACTTGAAGCTAAAGTCGAGCAACTTAAAGTTGAACTTGCTACCTCTTTCACTTCTTTTACTCAAAAAGAAGAGGTGCTTCAAAAGCAAGTTAGAGATGCCCATGATAGTCAACGACATGCTGAGGCTAGACTTGAGGCACAGCAGAAACTTATGGAAAGCTACCGCACTGATGTTGCTCAGTTGCGAGAAAAGACTAGCTCCCAGGACATGGAGATTGAAATGCTAAAAGCTCAACTTTCTAAAGTTGAAAAAGAGCGCGATGAAGCCATTGTCGGCAAAGAAGCAGCCGAAGAACCTCATGAGGCAACTAAAGCCAACATCAGCTCTACCTTATTCGAGTTTTATCTGCACAGCGTCCTGGGGCGTGGTAGCCTTTCGTTCTTGGGGCCAAAGTGTGAAATTACCCTGGCGGAAATGTGGGAAGCGGCGGTCGAAATTCTTGTAGGCTTGGGCTATGCTGGGGCGGATCATGAGGCGTATTATCTTGATGATGAGGGTCGATCCGCCCTAGCCAAAGGGAAAGAACAACTCGCCCAAGCACGAGCCGAAGCGGCGGAAGGAGAGCATTCAGGGAAGGAAATTTTGATCGACCCGACTCTTCCTTCGGCTTCGGTTGACGTCGATATTACTGGCTCTAGCTCTCATTCTCTACCTCCAGCCCAAACCGAGACCGGATTCACAACTGCCCACACCGAGGCCCAAGAAAGCATTGATGCCGAAGATTTCAAAATCGACGTAATAGAGCCCACTTCTCCAGGTAACTTCAACAATGATCTAGCTCAAGTGGACTACTTGTTCGCTTCACATGAGCTTGATGAACTTTTTGATTATTACTTAAGCCTTGACGCGCCACTATCTCCTTTCTTTACGAGGAATACTGATTTTAACTTCTCTTCTTCTGTAGTGAAAACACCAAGTGCTGCACAGACTTCTCCTCTTCCAGATGTTCCACCTCCATCTCTTCAAATTACTCCTCCTTCTGCTTCTCAACCGGGGTCACAAGAATAATTAATAGAAGCTCTTCAAGGCTTGGATGACCTGGCCGCTTTACAAGAGCAGAAGGCTGAGGAACTTGAAGAAAGTGAAAGGACTCCAGAGAAATTTCATGATGACACAAAGCTGTCTGAACTTATCACTCCAGGTAGCGAGTCTTCTTCAAGGAAGAAGGGGAAGCGCACTACTTCAAAGAAGAAAAAGAAAAGCACTTCTGCTAGTGAAGAGAAAACGGAAGTAGACCCAGTTGTACCTCTTTCTCCTTCTTCCCCGACTCGTTCAAGCCGGCTCCCAAAGTTAACCATTAGGCCAGGCGAGGACTCTAAAGGTGGCGGGAAGAAGAAATAACAAGTCTCGCTTTACCCTTCTTGCTTTGCTTTTTGCTTGTATATAAAGGCTTGTATTGACCAGTGATTGTGCGGGTACCGGTCCCTGCTCTATTGAGACCTGCACATGTATAAATTTTTTATAGTATGGAATAAAATGATTCTTTTTACTTGTACAATAGTTTGACTGTATTTGTGAATGCATTTATTCCTTATTTTCGCACATGTTTCTTCATTTTCTTTGTGTGATATTGCAGTAAGCTTGTGGTATGTTGCTTGAGCGTTGCTTTTATTAATGTAGCTATATTGTATTGCCCCCATACCATGGCTTATTGCAATTTCTTTCATTTTAGTAAGGCTTTGGAGAACAATTCTTCTGTTTCGAGATGACTTGCACTCTCACTTTAGAGAACAACTCTTCCATTTTGAGTAGGCTTGCACTCTTACTTTAGAGAATAATTCTTCCATTTTGAGGAAATATTATTCTTCTCTAGTAGAGTGTGCCTTGTGTTGGAGAAGTTTTCTCTCTTTTTTAGAGAAAATTTGCACACTTAAACTTTCGGAGATGATCACTTTTTGAGTAGTGGATTCTCCTACGCGGTGAAGTGGTTTCCAAAGAAGGCTTTGAATTGGCACTCCAACTTATGGGGAAGAATATTTTCAAGATGCGAAAATTGATCTTCCCTTGAGAGTTGCAGTGTGCCTCCGAAGAGGGTTTTTTTTCTATTTTTGTTGTGCCTCGTTGGAGGGCTTTTTTGTTTTGTTCGCTTGAGAGTGCTTTCTCACAGTTAAATGGATCCACGGGGCGGACGCAAGTTACTTAGTTGGATGTCCATTTGCACAAACAATCGTAGCCAGTTAACAAGGGCCCTGTGCCTTCTATCTCGGGAAGGGCCCCTCCTGTGGTTCCATCAACCTTGTTGGTTGAGAAAAGCATCTCTTCTTTGGACATGCCTCCAAAGAGGGCTTGTGCCTCCGAAGAGGTCTTGTGCCTCGATGAGGTCTTGTGGTGCCTCTGGAGAGGTTTTCTGCCTCCGAAGAGGGCAGGTGTGCCTTTGGAGAATGCTCGTGCCTATAAAGAGGGCTTGTGGTGCCTCGGGAGAGGGCTTTTGCCTCCGAAGAGGTCATGTGCCTCCCAAGAGGGCTTGTGCCTCCGAAGAGGTCTTTATTTGATTGCCTGGAAGTTGCTTTCTCACAGTTAAATGGATCCACGGGGCGGACGCAAGTTACTTAATTGGATGTCCGTTTGCACAAACGATCGCAGCCAGTTAACAAGGGACCTGTGCCTTCCACTCGGGAAGGTTCCCCTCCGGTGATTCCACCAACCTTATTGGTTGAGAAGAGCACTTTCATTTTTCGGTGTGCCTCGTTAGAGGGCTTTTTCCTCCGAAGAGTTGTGCATCCGAAGAGGGCTTGTGCCCCCGAAGAGGGCTTTGGGTGGTTGGCTCGTTGGGAAGGTTGCGTCTCACTGTTAAGTGTATCCACGGGGCAAACGCAAGCTATCCAACAGGATGTTAGTTTGCACAAACGATCGTAATCAATTAGCAAGGGCCCGGTGCCTTCGCTTTGGGAAGGTGCCCCTCCGGTGGTTCCACCAACCTTCTGGTTGAGAGGCAAGACTCCTTTTTGGTTGTTTTCTGTCTGCTCGCCCTTGTCTGTTTGTCATTTGCTCATCAGCGATTCCCTGTTATCATTTCCAAGCACATGTTCCTCTCTTTTGCAAGTAGTTTGTTTTGTCCAAAAAAGTATACTTCATTGTTAAGCGAGTCCACGGGGCAGACGCAAGCTATCTAACCGGATGTTTGTTTGCACAAACGATCGCAATCAGTTAGCAAGGGCCTGGAACCTCCACGTTAGGGAGGTGCCTCTCCAGCGGAATCACTAACTGTTTGCATGAAGCACTTCTTACTTGTGATTTGAATCTGGAATTTTTGTGGCTTGACGTTTATTTATTGAGTGATTTTAGGGATTGCTTGGCCTTGTGATAGGTAAGCTTTGTTTTAATGGCCTGCAATATTAAATCGACATTTTAGCAATATATTTAAGGTATTTACACATCGAAATAAAACAGGCATTTTATAGTAATAAAGAACACAAGATTTATAGTGGTTCGGCCAAGAATTGGGCCTATATCCACTTTATAGTTCTTATTATTGATTCACACTGCTTTTACAATGGTTTACAATGCAAGAATGATACATCCACAATCATTTTACAAATTTAAGCAAAGCTTTTAAGTAAAATATGGACGCAAGTGATTGCTGTTCCAAGCTCTTGGAATTGGATCTCCTTCGACAGTTGTCAGTTTGAAAGTGCCATCAAGAAGTTTTTGCCTACGACATACGGCCCTTCCTAGTTTGGTGCAAACACTCCTATTGCTATCATGATCCTTTTCAAGACTAGATCCCCAATTTCGAAGTTGCGTTGGCGAACTTTGGATTTGAAGTACCTGGCAATCCTTTGCTGATGGGCTGCAATTCTGAGCTGAGCCTCTTCCCTTCTTTCATCAAGGAAGTCAAGTGCTTCAAGTTGTAGCTTTTCATTTTCAGCTTGGTTGACATGAATTCTTCTGTGTGAGGGGACCTCTATTTCCACTGGAATAATTGCTTTTGATCCATATGCTAATGAGGATGGAGTGTGCCCAGTCGCAGTTTTGTGGGTAGTTATGTATGCCCATAGTGCCAGTGGCAGTTTATCGACCTAACCACCTTTCGCTTTTTCCAACTGTTTTTTGATGGTTGATTTGATAATTTTGTTTACTTCTTCCACTTGCCCGTTTGCCTACGTATGGGCCACTACTGAAAAGCTTTTTTGGATCTTGAATCGCTTGCAAAAGTCCTGGAACTCTTTGCTATCGAATTAAGTACCGTTGTCTCTGATTATCTTTTGAGGTACACCATACCTGCAAATGATATTCTTAGTCACTAAGTTTATCATCTTTTTATAGGTAATTGTAGCTAAAGGTTCAGATTCAGCCCATTTAGTGAAATAATCAATAGCAACAATAATAATCTGATTCCGTCCTTGGCAGTTGGCAAAGGTCTGATGAGATCTATTCCCTAAATGGCAAATGGCCATGGACTGACCATCCGTGTTAGTTCGATGGAAGGTGCTCTTGTGTTTTTGCAAATCTCTAGCATCTGTCACACTTTCAGGAGTAGCTAGCAGCATCTCGATTAATGTCTGGCCAAAAATACCCATAGCGGAGAATTTACTTTGCTAGAGTTTGACCACCTAAATGATCCCCACACTCTCCTTCGTGCACTTCAGCTAAAATTGTCTTAGCCTCTTTCTTGGTTACACATCGGAGTAATGGCATCGAGAATCCACGTCTCTACAACCGACCGTCTTGAATTATATGTCTCGAGGCTTTTCCCAACAATTTCTAGCGCTCTTTTGAATTTTCTGGAAGGAAGGCATTAAGTAGATATTCCCTGATCGGGGTCATCCACTCTTCCTGCTCTTGAGATATAGCCATAATCCCGTCAATATCCATCTCATCGGTACTTGGAACTGACAAGACTTCCACAGGAACCAATCCCAATAATTGAGCTTCGCCGGTCCTTGCATACTTTGCAAGAGAATCTGCTTTCATGTTCTCTTCCCGGGGTATGTGACTAATCGTATAATGATCGAAATCATCGAGAAGCTCCCAGGCACTTGACAAGTAAGCATGCAGATTTCCTCCTTTAGCTTGAAACTCTTTCTTAACTTGACATACAATAAGCTGGGAATCACCGAAGATCTGCAACACTTTGATATTCAGTTCTTTAGCAATCTTCAAGCCGGCAATAAGAGCTTCGTATTCTCCTTCATTATTTGTTGAACGAAATTCCAATCTCAATGCGTAGCACAATGATCGCCCTTCGGGGGTATCAAGCATGACCCCAGCTCCAGAACAATAGTCGTTTCTTGCGCCATCAACATATAATTTCCATCGGGTTGGGATGTCATCAGTAACTTCTTCCTCGCTGTCACCTTTATCTGTGTATTCTGCATTGAAATCTGCTAAAGCTTGTCCATTGACTGCTCTTCGGGGATGGTAAGTGATATCTTATTGGCTGAGTTCAATATTCCACTTCAGAAGACGACCCGAAGTCTTAGGGTGAAATAGGACTTGCTTGAGAGGCTGATCAGTGAGGACTTTGATAGGATGAGCTTGAAAATATGGCGTCAACTTTCTGGAAGCTATCAGTAGGCAATAGGCGAGCTTTTCCAGCTTTGAATAATTCGTCTCTGCCGCAGTGAATCTTTTGCTGATGTAATAGACCGGGCGGTGAACTTTTGCATCTTCCCGTACTAATGCTGCACTGAGAGCATAAGACGAAACTGCTAAATATATGAAAAGATCTTCACCATTGTTGGGATTAGAAAGTATTGGAGGCGCTTCCACGTGACGAATTAGTTCATCGAAAGCTTTCTGATCTTCCGGAGTACATTCAAAGTTTTTCTTTCCTTTCTTTAGAACGTCAAAGAATGGAATGCATTTATCTGTGGCCTTGGAAATAAACTGACTCAAAGCAGTGACTTTCCCATTGAGGCTCTGCAATTCCTTCTTTGTCCTAGGGGCTTTGACTTATCTCAGAGCAGTAGTATGAGCAGGACTAGCTTCGATGCCCCTAGCACTCACAATGAAACCGAAGAATTTCCCATACTCTACCCCAAATGAACATTTCAAAGGATTAAGCTTCGTTCCATACTTTCGGAGGACTGCGAACGTTTCCGCCAAGTGATCCATATGGTCCACTGCCTTCTTTGATTTCACCAACATATCATCAACATAAACTTCCATAGTCTTGCCAATCTACGGTTTGAACATAGCATTAACAAGTCTTTGGTAAGTTGCCCCCGCATTCTTCAGTCCGAATGGCATGACTCTATAGCAGTAAAGACCAACATCGATGATGAAGCTCGTATCCTCCTGATCTGGCTCATGCATCATGATTTGGTTATATCCAGAGTAAGCATCCATAAAAGACAACAATTCATGCCTGGCTGTTCCATCCATCAACTGATCAATCCTGGGTAGCGGGAAACAGTCTTTGGGGCAGGCTTTGTTTAATTCTGAAAATTCGATGCGTACTCTCCACTTTCCATTTGCTTTTTAACCATCAACGGATTAGAAACCCAATTTGGATAAGTGGACTCTCTGATGAAGCCATTCTCCATGAGCTGGTCTACTTCTTCTTTTAATGCTGCTGACCTTTTTGGACCTTGGGTTCTTCTTTTCTGCTTCATGGGTGTAAATTTCGGATCAATATTCAGAGTATGTACAGCGATTTCTGGAGATATTCCACACATATCGGCATGACTCCAAGCGTATACATCCAGATTTGTTTTCAAGAATGATATCAAAATATTTTGAACCGTCACACTAAGTTGCGATCCCACATTCAGCACCTTGTTTGGATCTTTCAGGTCAACAGGTACTGGCACCATTGCTTCCACCGACACCACTCTATTCTCCCCTGTACTGGCTTTTCTGGTATCCATTTCTTTTTGTGCACCAGTATGCTCGCCAGTGCAGGGTCCACCCAGTAATTGCTACAAGGTTGGTTCTTTGATGCGGAGTGGAGCTGCCGGATCCTTTCCCATCTCTCTCTTCCTTGCTTCCCGCAACTCTATAAGATAACATTCTCGCCCAGCATTCTGATCCCCTTTAATAACACCGACGCCATTATCAGTGGGGAACTTCATAGTAAGGCACCACGGGGCGAGAATTGCCTTGAATGCTGCAAGAGTTAGCCGGCCTAGGAAGGCATTGTAAGCAGAAAATCCGTCAACAATTACAACAGTCTGCTTTTGAACCACCTTTTTCTGCCCCTGGCCAAGTTCCACAAATAAGTCAATAGTTCCAATTGGCTTCTTTGGTTCCCCAGTAAACCCAACAATCTTCTACGATGAAACTTGAACATCAGCCATAGGAATCTTCATTTGATCGAATGTCTTTTTGAACAGGATATTGCAAGAGGCGCCGCAGTCAACAAGCATCCTTCTTACAATAGCCGGCTCGATACCTGCAGAGATGATCGAGGGATCCATGGTGGGAGCTTCAACACCCATAGAGTCCCTGGCCCTGAACACAATGTCATCATTAAAAGTTCTTTGCTGCTTCAAAGGTGCAGCGTCTTCCAACACAAAAACATTTTCTTCTGCTGGGTCATATTTCAAAGCACAAGCATGTCTTTCCGTCTCACCCCAGCTTCGGCCTGCTGGGTGAGGACCTTATGTGAGTACATTAATAACAGGCCTTTCTGATTCATGCCAGTAGTACTCTCACCTGAGCCAGATGGATGAGCAGGAAGTTGCAGACCCTCAGTAGATGAAGTTGGGTCATTCCTATTTCTCTTAACATATTATTGCAGCTTGTTCTGCCTCAACAGTTCTTTAATCAAACTATTCAAATCGCGACATTCGTTAGTATCATGGCCAGGTTGATTATGAAACCGACAAAATCTCCCATTTTAAATAGCATTTTTCCCAAGCTTCAACACAGGTGGTTTAGGATATTCAACGGCATCTTTGGTAGCAAAAAAGATAATCTCTGGAGTATCAGTTAAAGGATGAAATCTGAAGGTTTGAAGAAGCGAGGTTTCTTCACATCCTTCCGCTTCTTCCCACCGTTATTCTCCCTCCTCTGACCTCCGGATTCCTTTTTGGTTGGAGCAACAGTGTTATTTTCAACCTCCGTCAATACCACTTTTGCTGGCACATGAAGGCTTTCCAAGCACATGAACTCGTCAGCTTTCTTATAGAATTTCTCAAGCGAATTTGGCTCCTTCATCTTCAGCCATTTCCCAAACTCACTCGATTTGTAGATAGCCCTCATCAAGTAGGTAAAAATCATTCGTGGCTCTGCATTGTCGACTTCAGCCAAGGCTATGTTGAAGCGGTTTAAGAAAGATCTAATAGATTCTCAGGGATTATGTTGCAGGCTGGACAGTGACATTATGTCCTTCGCCTTTGAAGCATACAACCTGAATTGTTCTTTAAACTTCCGAGTTAAATCGGAGAACTGGTCTATAGATCGGATTGGTAGCTTTGCAAACCAGAGTAGAGCCATTCCTTCCAAGTATACCAGAAAGTACCGGCATTTGATCTCATCTGATGCTCTGGCGCCGGTCAAATGCCAGTCATACTTATATAAGAATTGGTTAGGGTCGCTTGTTCCTCGGTAAGCCGGAATGGTGGGGGGAACAAACTTCCTTGGAAATTCCGCCTTCAGAATTCTTTCGGTGAACGGAGTCTTGCTTGGAGCGAACCCCCATTCTTTTTCATCTTCTTCCCTTTGCATACTTTCTTTCATAATTTGTCAAACCATTCCCGAGAGGCATTCCTCATCGTTTAAAGGCTCCGCGGGACAGACTTTAGCCATTTTCTCGAAAGTTTACCTGGATAAACGTTCATGGAGAGTCGGCTGCGGCCTTGATCCTCCAGCTTGGGGAGGTGCCCCTTCGGCGGGGCCAGATGCCCTTTGAGGAATATTCCTCCCTTCAGGATTATGAACATCATCAACAAAGTTTTCTTCATTATTCACTGGTTGATGGTTAGCCCCGAGCAAAGCATTCAACCTATCAAGCATTAAAGTGTTCTGGGCTTCCATTTGCTGATATAACCCAGACACTGCAGCATCTAACTCTACTCGTGTAATTCCAACACTTGGAGCTGCTTGACTCAACGAAGTTGAAGTGGCGGTATTTTCATGGGCATCACCGGGTCTAGTAGATCTACTCTTTCTACCAGGGCCATAATCTCTGATAGACTTCTGGTTTTGAGAGAGATTTTTTCAATGAACTTTTGCGAAGCAATGATGAAAGCACCCTGAGTTCAATGTTCTCAGTGAAAGCACCAAAAATGTTAACGCTAAAATTGGACGCTAACACTCCGGTGTAAGTAGTGAAAATGTGAAAGCACCACCCGTTGGTACGGGAACAAGAGATAAGCAGAAAATAATAGAAAATCAAGTAAAGCGACAATAGTTTTTATAGTGGTTCGGCTTAATGTCAAGCCTACGTCCACTTTAATCCTCTTTATTGCTGATTCGATTACAACTTTTACAATGATCTTTGATTACAATACAACTAGGACGAGTAGCTAGAACTTCAATGTTGAAGAGCTCTTCGAATTCATGTTGAATGTGCTAGATCTCTTCCCAAAGTTCGTTGAAGCATCTTTGGTGTTTGAAGTATTGGATGAGTTGAGAAAACAGCAAAGTATCGGCCTTCCAGAAATGATCCCCAAGTCCCCTTTCAGTTGGAGCAGGTGAGGTATTTATAGGGAAAACCTGAAGGTAGGTCATAGGTCGTGAGCGACCTAGGGGTAGGTCGTAGGTCGTGAACGACCTAGGGAGTACAGGTTACGGCTTATCATGGAACTTGATCACTTGAACAGACAGGTAGATCGTATGTTGTGAGCGACCTAGGGGAGAATGATTGGCGACTTAATCATGTCGAAGTACCTAGTGGAGCGACTTAGGCTGGTCGTAGGAGTAGCAGCGATCTAGTGTTGGTTCGACCTATAACTAACCGACATAACGATATGAAGCTTGTGGCTCGCTAGGTCGTTAACTTGCTAGGTCGTTAACTCGCTAGGTCGTTAACTCGCTAGGTCGTTAACTCGCTAGGTCGTTAACTCGCTAGGTCGCATAGGTCATTTAGTTACTAGGGCACTAGGTCGCTGAGTGCTAGGTCGCTTAGGTCCTCACATGTTAGCTCGCTGTAAAACCTCATCCTCATTAGGTCGCTTGTGCGTTGACCCGTTAGGTCGCTTGGCTCCTTAATTCGTTAGGTCATTAGGTTGTGCCGCATTGAACTGCTCTACGCTTTAGGTCGCTAAGTCGCATATATGTTAGCTCGCTCATTCTTTAGGTCATTAGGTCGCTGCCATTATTAAGTCGTTAGGTCCCTGAGTCGTGGAAAAGAGGAGTTAACCTATATACATCGACCCACCCAGTCGGAAAAACAAAAGCTGTGGCGCCCCACCTCTATACCCACGCTAGACAAGAACACTACGGTGTAATGCTGTCAACTAGCACGGAGAATAAGGCTGTTGAGGAGCGACCATCTGTATAATTGCTTTGTGCGAGTAACGATATGCCAGATAAAAATATAACTTTTCATCTCAAGAGGGAATCCGACATACCGACACAAACTCAAAGCTACTACACAGTGGCTATAAAGGTCTTCGGAAAAAAATATAGAAATAAACATAACACAAATCAGTCACAGATAATTCATATCACAAAGGCGGAAATAGATATGAATATTACACTAGGAAGTGTACATCAGAGTAGTGGTCAAAAAGATCCACAATAATACAAAAGAATAGCAACACGTGCTATACAAAAGAATACATCTATGAGTCCATATCTCAAGTGTATACAACAAAATAAACTACTAATCTAAAGTAGTTAGCCAAAAGATCAGATGAAAGTCCGATAAGGAGTCAAGCAGAAGCACCTGTAAAATCTCAGTCTGACCCGAGTATTATTTAATAAGAAAATAATAAACGGATCAGTCTAGCTATGAATATCAGATAACATGATATAGAATTAAGAGATATGGCATAAACATATAATAATCACAATGCCAAGCTGTGAGAAATAAGTAATTGAAAATAAACAAAAGATTAATCAATATCACAATAATCTACTCAAGATAAAAAGGAATGTCATACTCCTAATTTCATTCACCAAGCCACAATAAATGACATATATATTCATGCCAATCGTAAAAGTTGGTGAAACATAAGTTCCAGAATTCAACATACGAAATCCAGAAATCACAATCAAAGGGAACAACGACGTCGTACAGCGGGACATCCGATGAACCAAATCACAACCAAAGGGAACAACGACGTCGTACAGCAGGACATCCGATGAACCAAAACACAATCAAAGGGAACAACGACGTCGTACAGCGGGACATCCGATGAACCAAATCATAATCAAAGGGAACAACGACGTCGTACAGCGGGACATCCGATGAACCAAATCACAATCAAATGGAACAACGACGTCGTACAACGAGACATCCGATGAACCAAAACACAATCAAAGGGAACAACGACGTCGCACAGCGAGACATCCGATGAACCAACTCACAATCAAAGGGAACAACGACGTCGTACAGCGAGACATCCGATGAACCAAATCACAATCAAAGGGAACAACGACGTCGTACAGCGGGACATCCGATGAACCAAAACACAATCAAAGGGAACAACGACGTCGTACAGCGAGACATCCGATGAACCAAAATCTCTAAGACATTGCTCAATGCAAGTCTAAAACATAAAATGATCGTCATGATCAAAGAGAAGTGTCGATTACAGTAAGCTAGTAAATATATGAGCTTAGCTTCATGTCCCATAACCACTAGCTTAACTTAAATATTTACGAACGAATTGTAGATCTCCACTAGAAAATTGTCACAAGTGGTTCAATCGAACAAGTCCAAAAATTAACCAACGAAGTAAACGCAAGCGTTTCATACCACTTGTTTTACTAAGTCGTTTAATTAGATTTCTCATACGAGTGAGGTAAAGGTTTGTATATACTAATAGATTGGAAAGCGGTTTGAGAAAACGAGCTTTGTAATAAAATAGTGTTGAAATCATTTGAAGAAAGAGTTTTGATATTTACTACTAGTATAGAAAACCTTTATATTTTAAAGTGACAAATCATAGAAGTGATTGTAGAAACAATAGGGCATAAAAATTCACATTCGAAGACGTGAATAAAATCCAAAGAAATCGATATAAAATCCATCAAAATGGATGTATCTAAAATTCCCAAAGAAAAGGTCATCAAAGTCGATAAAAAATGACAACAACAAAAGGGAGACAACACGAATCGATTAAAGTTGGATATTCAAACGAATTAGCAATATAGGCTAATCTAGCAAATAGTAGCAGGTCGGTCGACCGGACTCCCTGAGTCGGTCGACCGAACCAGAGGTTGGAAGTGCTCGGGGCACCAGGTCGGTCGACCGGCCCAGGGGGTTCGGTCGGCCGAAGCCTGTAACCAGAACTTCCAAACAGAGGCAGGAAGTGCCTGGACTACAGGTCGGTCGACCGGCCCAGGGGCTCGGTCGGCCGAACCTGTATACTTGCACTTCCTACCCTATTACAAAGGAGGTGCAAATCTCGACCAAATTGCAATCGCACGAGCAACGGCGCTAAGCGTTTATGCCAATCGACTACCCGGCCCTATATGCTCCTCGATGCATCACCAAAAATATGTTCAAACATCAAAGTTAGGATTTTTAACGAATTGAACTCAAAACACTAAAAATTGGAATATTCACAAAAGCAATCCAAATCAAAATCAAATGCACATGAATAAGTGTTAGGAATTCATACCTAACAATAGAAGAGAATTATAAGCACAGATGTGAGATTAAAAATCTCACCTTTGAATCCAAAAACAATGAATGAGAAGCTTGAAGACGAAGGAAGATCAACCACACTTCAATCTCAACACAAGAAGCTTGAATCTAAGCTTAAAAGAGAAACATTTCCTAAATTAGGTTTAGGAATTTTCTGAAATTGAAGAGAGAATGAGTTGGAGAAGAAGAAGGAGAAGCTTACCAATGGGTTCACTTGAGTTTGGAGCAAGAAGATGGATTTGCTAATGGAAACTAGGGCTAGGAATTTCTATTTCCCATTCTTTCCACCATTTTTGCTGGAGCTTGAGTGTTAGGAAAATAGAAAAGAAGTGAATGAAGAGGAGAGGGGTTGGGACTGAATACATAAGTGGGCTCAGCCCAAACCAAAACCCTAAGTGAAAAGTAGCAAAATTAAACTTTCTCCAAACATATCGAAGCTTATACTCAAAAAGGTCGCAAACGACATTTTGAACTCAATGGGGGTGGTCTCGAGTCCTAATTCGGCTGTTTGCAAAAAGTAGCTTTTCGGACTAAAATCCGACTAACGATAAAATATTTAAATATAAAATCGATAAATATGCGGGTTGTTACAGACTCCCCTCCTTAAAGAAATTGCGTCCTCGCAATACTCAAGAAGAAAATAAAGAGTAACAACCATAAAAGCATATCAACACAAAAGAAAATTGAAATAAGAAGTTCACCATAAAGAGCATGAAAGAGTAAGCCTGAATGGGATCGCTCGATGAATTCCCTGGATTCCCAAGAGCAATCCATAGGATTTGGGAACCATTGAACTCTCACAAGAAGAATATCTTTATTCCGAAGGCGCTCAACCTCCGAAGCAATGATGCGAATGGAATGTTGCTCATAAATCAAATCTGGTGAAACTTCAATATCCATGATATCACCAGGCACAAGAATAAAACCGGAAACATAAAAGCATTTCCGTGGATAAAATACGTGGAGAACGTCAAGAATAGCAGAAAATTGAGCTGGTGCAACGACGTAGTATAAAAACGGTACGTCCAATGAATCCAAAAGCAAAGACAACGATGAAGTACAAACGGTACATCCAATGAATCAAATAGCAAAGACATTGACGTAGTACAAACGGTACATCCAATGAATCAAATAGCAAAGACATTGATGTAGTACAAACGGTACATCCAATGAATCCAGATAAGACGGAACATCGATGTAGTATAATAACAAATCATCCGATGAACCGAACACCATAAAAGAACACCGGACACTAGTCCATAAAAGGAATGAGATAAAGCTCAATAAAACGAAGTATACCAAAACGTCCGATGAACTTGATAGAAAGATAATTCCATTCAGACAACATCAAAGAATCAACCACTTGTTGCTTACGACAAAGCGCATTGGCAACACGATTTCCCTTCTCAGGAATAAAAGAATATCAAGATCATAAGATGCGAGGAACTCGAGGAAGTTCCTTATGAGAAAATAAATATTTCAAAGATTTATGATCGAGGTGGAGAACAAATTTCTCATCCAAATATGATGATGCGAAATTCCAAAAGTAAAAACAATAGCCGCGAGCACTAGATCATGAGTGGCATATCTAGTCTCGATAAGCTATAATGATTTAGAAGCACAAGTGATAGCACGTTCTCCTTTGCAAGAGAGCGGCATACAAACCAATATGACTAGTATCGGTACAAATAGCAAAGTCTTGGTTACCCTTCAGGAATCACAAGAATAAGTGTATCGAAAAGAAAGAATTTCTTTTAAATAATCTTCTTTCCTGAAAAGTAAAAACTTTCAAATTACATTTATCATTATGTAATAATCTTTCTAGAAAAATTTACTATTTTCAAGTTAATATATCGTGTCTGACTGTCTCATCAAAGCATTTAGGAAATTCTTATCGATAACATTGATCAAGCGCATCGACCAAAATTCTTAAAACACTAAATGGGCAATACAATCACAAAATCGTATTCTATAGGATAAGTAAGTTTCTCAAAAACTTCTAAGAATATTCTTTGTTCGTTTCAAGAACAAAAATTCGGTTATACTTCTAAATAAATCTTATGAAAAAGATTTTGCAAAATTTTAAATTGCTATTTTCATCCAAAAATCAATAAATAAAATAATGGTCTCATCGAAATATTCATAGAATATTTGATATATAAAATGGATGAAATAAGCTGGACAAATTGAATGACAAAATAAGTCATTCATTAGAATCATAACGAGTGCGGAGTGCGTAAGTGGAATGCTAACTCACGCGACTCATAGCCAAATGAAAATCGGTGGCAAGGTCAAACTGAAAAGACCTTAGCGCCACACAAAAGATTACTTAGGTGATAATCCTAAGACAAACTCAAAAATACCAGAAAATTTCTCTAACTACATGAATGAGAGAAATAACACGTTCCTTATAAGTGGGCTTAAGGAATAAAATGATGCCATCAAGTTGCAATCAGAATCATAAAGGAAAAATAGAAATCTGCTTAACAGATTGAAAATGTCAAAGATGAATAGTCCACATGGGACAAATAGGATATGCGCTTCACAACGATTAAGCTAATCCTTACAAAAAAATCAATTCCGAAGACTAAGTAAAAATATCGGCTCGGAAAGATAAATCACATAAAATAATTTCGACATCAAATAAAAGCGAATTGAATGTTGCAGATCTACCATCCGGATTCGCAATCCTCAAAGAAGTCATCAAGCCCAAAATATTTTCAAAGAAAAGGAATCACCAAGTTCTTTTAATATAGAATAGTGAGCCATATCAAAAAGAACTCAAATAAGAAGATCACGAAATAAAACAATGCCATCAAGGATTGAGTGAAAAATACCTTGACCAAGAGAAGTGTTGCTAGGGGTTTGCACAATATTTAGCTTTCTCATGTCCTTATTCAAAAGTTTGGGACATGCAGATAAAAGAAGACCCGGTTTCTTGCAATAGCGACAAGAATGGGGTTTTGGACACACATTCGCATAGTGTTCCTTAGAATTACAATTATAGCATCCTCCACGATTAGGGATTGGAGTCTTTGCTACAAAAGTAGTTTGCTTCACTCTCTTATTGGGATTAAGGCTCTTGAACTTAATATGCCTCTTCTTGGAAGTCCCAATATCACAAACACTTCCCTTACCAACCTCTCCATGAAGAAGAGTAACATCCACAAGCTGATTGAGAGAAACTTCATGTTTCAAAGGTAGAACCATTTCGGGGTTCTTACTCAAAGCATAGATAAACTCTTGATTCTTTGCAAGATCCAAAAGTTGTTGAGCAGACATAAAAACTCCATCTTGGGAAGTAGCACTAGATTGACCGGCGCTGGGGCGGCCTGGTCTAACCATTTCTCTTCCTTAAGAAAGAAAGAAGGAAGAAGAAGAAGAAGGTTATTCACAAATGAATATCAAGCAATCTTGATAGATAAAACAAGGAACCATAAACAAAATAGGATGAATCGGTACGAAGACTCGAATTAAATCCTAAAGCACGACTCCTAAGAAAGACTTAGGACGATGATCCTTGTTATAATATTCCATATTGTTCCGAAGTTTGGCTCTGATACCAAGCCGTGACGCCCCACCTCTATACCCACGCTAGACAAGAACACTATGATGTAATGTTGTCAACTAGCACGGAGAATAAGGTTGTTGAGGAGCGACCATCTGTATAATTGCTTTGTGCGAGTATCGATATGCCAGATAAAAATATAATTTTTCATCTCAAGAGGGAATCCGACATACCGACACAAACTCAAAGCTACTGCACAGTGGCTATAAAGGTCTTTGGAAACAAATATAGAAATAAACATAACACAAATCAGTCACAGATAATTCATATCACAAAGGCGGAAATAGATATGAATATTACACTAGGAAGTGTACATCAGAGTAGTGGTCAAAAAGATCCAAAATAATACAAAAGAATAGCAACACGTGTTATACAAAAGAATACATCTATGAGTCCATATCTCAAGTGTATACAACAAAATAAACTACTAATCTAAAGTAGTTAGCCAAAAGATTAGATGAAAGTCCGATAAGGAGTCAAGCAGAAGCACCTGTAAAATCTCAGCCTGACCCGAGTATTATTTAATAAGAAAATAATAAACGGATCGGTCTAGCCATAAATATCAGATAACATGATATAGAATTAAGAGATATGGCATAAACATATAATAATCACAATGCCAAGCTGTGATAAATAAGTAATTGAAAATCAACAAAAGATTAGTCAATATCACAATAATCTACTCAAGAAAAAAAGGAATGTCATACTCCTAATTTCATTCACCAAGCCACAATAAATGACATATATATTCATGCCAATCGTAAAAGATGGTGAAACATAAGTTCCAAAATTCAACATACGAAATCCAGAAATCACAATCAAAGGGAACAACGACGTCGTACAGCGGGACATCCGATGAACCAAATCACAACCAAAGGGAACAACGACGTCGTACAGCGGGACATCCGATGAACCAAATCACAACCAAAGGGAACAACGACGTCGTACAGCGGGACATCCGATGAACCAAACACAATCAAAGGGAACAACGACGTCGTACAGCGAGACATACGATGAACCAAATCATAATCAAAGGGAACAACGACGTCATACAGCAGGACATCCGATGAACCAAATCACAATCAAATGGAACAACGACGTCGTACAGCGAGACATCCGATGAACCAAAACACAATCAAAGGGAACAACGACGTCGCACAGCGAGACATCCGATCAACCAACTCACAATCAAAGGGAACAACGACGTCGTACAGCGAGACATCCGATGAACCAAATCACAATCAAAGGGAACAACGACGTTGTACAGCGGGGCATCCGATGAACCAAAACACAATCAAAGGGAACAACGACGTCGTACAGCGAGACATCCGATGAACCAAAATCTCTAAGACATTGCTCAATGCTAGTCTAAAACATAAAATGATCGTCATGATCAAAGAGAAGTGTCGATTATAGTAAGCTAGTAAATATATGAGCTTAGCTTCATGTCCCATAACCACTAGCTTAACTTAAATATTTACGAACGAATTGTATATCTCCACTAGAAAATTGTCACAAGTGGTTCAATCGAACAAGTCCAAAAATTAACCAACGAAGTAAACGCAAGCGTTTCATACCACTTGTTTTACTAAGTCGTTTAATTAGATTTCTCATACGAGTGAGGTAAAGGTTTGTATATACTAATAGATTGGAAACCGGTTTGAGAAAACGAGCTTTGTAATAAAATAGTGTTGAAATCATTTGAAGAAAGAGTTTTGATATTTACTACTAGTATAGAAAACCTTTATATTTTAAAGTGACAAATCATAGAAGTGATTGTAGAAACAATAGGGCATAAAAATTCACATTCGAAGACGTGAATAAAATCCAAAGAAATCGATATAAAATCCATCAAAATGGTTGTATCTAAAATTCCCAAAGAAAAGGTCATCAAAGTCGATAATAAATGACAACAACAAAAGGGAGACAACACGAATCGATTAAAGTTGGATATTCAAACGAACTAGCAATATAGGCTAATCTAGCAAATAGTAGCAGGTCGGTCGACCGGACTCCCTGAGTCGGTCGACCGAACCAGAGGTTGGAAGTGCTCGGGGCACCAGGTCGGTCGACCGGCCCAGGGGGTTCGGTCGGCCGAAGCCTGTAACCAGAACTTCCAAACAGAGGCAGGAAGTGCCTGGACTACAGGTCGGTCGACCGGCCCAGGGGCTCGGTCGGCCGAACCTGTATACTTGCACTTCCTACCCTATTACAAAGGAGGTGCAAATCTCGACCAAATTGCAATCGCACGAGCAACGACGCTAAGGGTTTATGCCAATCGACTACCCGACCCTATATGCTCCTCGATGCATCACCAAAAACATGTTCAAACATCAAAGTTAGGATTTTTAATAAATTGAACTCAAAACACTAAAAATTGGAATATTCACAAAAGCAATCCAAATCAAAATCAAATGCACATGAATAAGTGTTAGGAATTCATACCTAACAATAGAAGAGAATTATAAGCACAGATGTGAGATTAAAAATCTCACCTTTGAATCCAAAAACAATGAATGAGAAGCTTGAAGACGAAGGAAGATCAACCACACTTCAATCTCAACACAAGAAGCTTGAATCTAAGCTTAAAAGAGAAACATTTCCTAAATTAGGTTTAGGAATTTTCTGAAATTGAAGAGAGAATGAGTTGGAGAAGAAGAAGGAGAAGCTTACCAATGGGTTCACTTGAGTTTGGAGCAAGATGATGGATTTGCTAATGGAAACTAGGGCTAGGAATTTCTATTTCCCATTCTCTTCCACCATTTTTGCTGGAGCTTGAGTGTTAGGAAAATAGAAAAGAAGTGAATGAAGAGGAGAGGGGTTGGGACTGAATACATAAGTGGGCTCAGCCCAAACCAAAACCCTAAGTGAAAATTAGGAAAATTAAACTTTCTCCAAACATATCGAAGCTTATACTCAAAAAGGTCGCAAACGACATTTTGAACTCAATAGGGGTGGTCTCGAGTCCTAATTCGGCTGTTTGCAAAAAGTAGCTTTTCGGACTAAAATCCGACTAACGATAAAATATTTAAATATAAAATCGATAAATATGCGGGTTGTTACAGACTCCCCTCCTTAAAGAAATTGCGTCCTCGCAATACTCAAGAAGAAAATAAAGAGTAACAACCATAAAAGCATATCAACACAAAAGAAAATTGAAATAAGAAGTTCACCATAAAGAGCATGAAAGAGTAAGCCTGAATGGGATCGCTCGATGAATTCCCTGGATTCCCAAGAGCAATCCATAGGATTTGGGAACCATTGAACTCTCACAAGAAGAATATCTTTATTCCGAAGGCGCTCAACCTCCGAAGTAATGATGCGAATGGAATGTTGCTCATAAATCAAATCTGGTGAAACTTCAATATCCATGATATCACCAGGCACAAGAATAAAACCGGAAACATAAAAGCATTTCCGTGGATAAAATACGTGGAGAACGTCAAGAATAGCAGAAAATTGAGCTGGTGCAACGACGTAGTATAAAAACGGTACGTCCAATGAATCCAAAAGCAAAGACAACGATGAAGTACAAACGGTACATCCAATGAATCAAATAGCAAAGACATTGATGTAGTACAAACGGTACATCCAATGAATCAAATAGCAAAGACATCGATGTAGTACAAACGGTACATCCAATGAATCCGGATAAGACGGAACATCGATGTAGTATAATAACAAATCATCCGATGAACCGAACACCATAAAAGAACATCGGACACTAGTCCATAAAAGAATGAGATAAAGCTCAATAAAACGAAGTATACCAAAACGTCCGATGAACTTGATAGAAAGAAAATTCCATTCAGACAACATCAAAGAATCAACCACTTGTTGCTTACGACAAAGCGCATTGGCAACACGATTTCCCTTCTCGGGAATAAAAGAATATCAAGATCATAAGATGCTAGGAACTCGAGGAAGTTCCTTATGAGAAAATAAATATTTCAAAGATTTATGATCGAGGTGGAGAACAAATTTCTCATCCAAATATGATGATGCGAAATTCCAAAAGTAAAAACAATAGCCGCGAGCACTAGATCATGAGTGGCATATCTAGTCTCGATAAGCTATAATGATTTAGAAGCACAAGTGAAGCACGTTCTCCTTTGCAAGAGAGCGGCATACAAACCAATATGACTAGTATCGGTACAAATAGCAAAGTCTTGGTTCCCCTTCAGGAATCACAAGAATAAGTGTATCGAAAAGAAAGAATTTCTTTTAAATAATCTTCTTTCCTGAAAAGTAAAAACTTTCAAATTACATTTATCATTATGTAATAATCTTTCTAGAAAAATTTACTATTTTCAAGTTAATATATCGTGTCTAACTGTCTCATCAAAGCGTTTAGGAAATTCTTATCGATAACATTGATCAAGCGCATCGACCAAAATTCTTAAAACACTAAATGGGCAATACAATCACAAAATCGTATTCTATAGGATAAGTAAGTTTCTCAAAAACTTCTAAGAATATTCTTTGTTCGTTTTAAGAACAAAAATTCGGTTATACTTCTAAATAAATCTTATGAAAAAAGATTTTGCAAAATTTTAAATTGCTATTTTCATCCAAAAATCAATAAATAAAATAATGGTCTCATCGAAATATTCATAGAATATTTGATATATAAAATGGATGAAATAAGCTGGACAAATTGAATGACAAAATAAGTCATTCATTAGAATCATAACGAGTGCGGAGTGCGTAAGTGGAATGCTAACTCACGCGACTCGTAGCCAAATGAAAATCGGTGGCGAGGTCAAACTGAAAAGACCTTAGCGCCACACAAAAGATTACTTAGGTGATAATCCTAAGACAAGCTCAAAAATACCGGAAAATTTCTCTAACTACATGAATGAGAGAAATAACACTTTCCTTATAAGTGGGCTTAAGGAATAAAATGATGCCATCAAGTTGCAATCAGAATCATAAAGGAAAAATAGAAATCTGCTTAACAGATTGAAAATGTCAAAGATGAATAGTCCACATAGGACAAATAGGATATGCGCTTCACAACGATTAAGCCAATCCTTACAAAAAAATCAATTCCGAAGACTAAGTAAATATATCGGCTCGTAAAGATAAATCACATAAAATAATTTCGACATCAAATAAAAGCGAATTGAGTGTTGCAGATCTACCATCCGGATTCGCAATCCTCAAAGCAGTCATCAAGCCCAAAATATTTTCAAAGAAAAGGAATCACCAAGTTCTTTTAATATAGAATAGTGAGCCATATCAAAAATAACTCAAATAAGAAGATCACGAAATAAAACAATGCCATCAAGGATTGAGTGAAAAATACCTTGACCAAGAGAAGTGTTGCTAGGGGTTTGCACAATATTTAGCTTTCTCATGTCCTTATTCAAAAGTTTGGGACATGCAGATAAAAGAAGACCCGGTTTCTTGCAATAGCGACAAGAATGGGGTTTTGGACACATATTCGCATAGTGTTCCTTAGAATTACAATTATAGCATCCTCCACGATTAGGGATTGGAGTCTTTGCTACAAAAGTAGATTGCTTCACTCTCTTATTGGGATTACGGCTCTTGAACTTAATATGCCTCTTCTTGGAAGTCCCAATATCACAAACACTTCCCTTACCAACCTCTCCATGAAGAAGAGTAACATCCACAAGCTGATTGAAAGAAACTTCATGTTTCAAAGGTAGAACCATTTCGGGGTTCTTACTCAAAGCATAGATAAACTCTTGATTCTTTACAAGATCCAAAAGTTGTTGAGCAGACATAAAAACTCCATCTTGGGAAGTAGCACTAGATTGACCGGCGCTGGGGCGGCCTGGTCTAACCATTTCTCTTCCTTAAGAAAGAAAGAAGGAAGAAGAAGAAGAAGGTTATTCACAAATGAATATCAAGCAATCTTGATAGATAAAACAAGGAACCATAAACAAAATAGGATGAATCGGTACGAAGACTCGAATTAAATCCTAAAGCACGACTCCTAAGAAAGACTTAGGATGATGATCCTTGTTATAATATTCCATATTGTTCCGAAGTTTGGCTCTGATACCAAGCTGTGACGCCCCACCTCTATACCCACGCTAGACAAGAACACTACGATGTAATGTTGTCAACTAGCACGGAGAATAAGGTTGTTGAGGAGCGACCATCTGTATAATTGCTTTGTGCGAGTACCGATATGCCAGATAAAAATATAACTTTTCATCTCAAGAGGGAATCCGACATACCGACACAAACTCAAAGCTACTGCACAGTGGCTATAAAGGTCTTTGGAAACAAATATAGAAATAAACATAACACAAATCAGTCACAGATAATTCATATCACAAAGGCGGAAATAGATATGAATATTACACTAGGAAGTGTACATCAGAGTAGTGGTCAAAAAGATCCAAAATAATACAAAAGAATAGCAACACGTGTTATACAAAAGAATACATCTATGAGTCCATATCTCAAGTGTATACAACAAAATAAACTACTAATCTAAAGTAGTTAGCCAAAAGATTAGATGAAAGTCCGATAAGGAGTCAAGCAGAAGCACCTGTAAAATCTCAGCCTGACCCGAGTATTATTTAATAAGAAAATAATAAACGGATCGGTCTAGCTATAAATATCAGATAACATGATGTAGAATTAAGAGATATGGCATAAACATATAATAATCACAATGCCAAGCTGTGATAAATAAGTAATTGAAAATCAACAAAAGATTAATCAATATCACAATAATCTACTCAAGATAAAAAGGAATGTCATACTCCTAATTTCATTCACCAAGCCACAATAAATGACATATATATTCATGCCAATCGTAAAAGTTGGTGAAACATAAGTTCCAGAATTCAACATACGAAATCCAGAAATCACAATCAAAGGGAACAACGACGTCGTACAGCGGGACATCCGATGAACCAAAACACAACCAAAGGGAACAACGACGTCGTACAGCGGGACATCCGATGAACCAAAACACAATCAAAGGGAACAACGACGTCGTACAGCGGGACATCCGATGAACCAAATCACAATCAAAGGGAACAACGACGTCGTACAGTGGGACATCCGATGAACCAAATCACAATCAAAGGGAACAACGACGTCGTACAGCGAGACATCCGATGAACCAAATCACAATCAAAGGGAACAACGACGTCGTACAACGAGACATCCGATGAATCAATTCACAATCAAAGGGAACAACGACGTCGTACAACGGGACATCTGATGAACCAAAACACAATCAAAAGGAACAACGACATCGTACATCGAGACATCCGATGAACCAAAATCTCTAAGACATTGCTCAATGCTAGTCTAAAACATAAAATGATCGTCATGATCAAAGAGAAGTGTCGATTACAGTAAGCTAGTAAATATATGAGCTTAGCTTCATGTCCCATAACCACTAGCTTAACTTAAATATTTACGAAAAAATTGTAGATCTCCACTAGAAAATTGTCACAAGTGGTTCAATCGAACAAGCCCAAAAATTAACCAACGAAGTAAACGCAAGCGTTTCATACCACTTGTTTTACTAAGTCGTTTAATTAGATTTCTCATACGAGTGAGGTAAAGGTTTGTATATACTAATAGATTGGAAACCGGTTTGAGAAAACGAGCTTTGTAATAAAATAGTGTTGAAATAATTTGAAGAAAGAGTTTTGACATTTACTACTAGTATAGAAAACCTTTATATTTTAAAGTGACAAATCATAGAAGTGGTTGTAGAAACAGTAGGGCATAAAAATTCACATTCGAAAACGTGAATAAAATCAAAAGAAATCGATATAAAATCCATCAAAATGGATATATCTAAAATTCCCAAAGAAAAGGTCATCAAAGTCGATAATAAATGACAATAACAAAAGAAGACAACACGAGTCGATTAAAGTTGGATATTCAAACGAATTAGCAATATAGGCTAATCTAGCAAATAGTAGCAGGTCGGTCGACCGGACTCCTTGAGTCAGTCGACCGAAGCAGAGGTTGGAAGTGCTCGGGGCACCAGGTCGGTCGACCGGCCCAGGAGGCTCGGTCGGCCGAAGCCTGCAACCAGCACTTCCAAACAGAGGCAGGAAGTGCCTGGACTACAGGTCGGTCGACCGGCCCAGGGGCTCGGTCGGCCGAACCTGTATACTTGCACTTCCTACCCTATTACAAAGGAGGTGCAAATCCCGACCAAATTGCAATCGCACGAGCAACGGCGCTAAGGGTTTATGCCAATCGACTACCCGGCCCTATATGCTCCTCGATGGATCACCAAAAATATGTTCAAACATCAAAGTTAGGATTTTTAGCGAATTGAACTCAAAACACTAAAAATTGGAATATTCACAAAAGCAATCCAAATCAAAATCAAATGCACATGAATAAGTGTTAGGAATTCATGCCTAATAATAGAAGAGAATCATAAGCATAGATGTTGTAACGCCCCACCTCTATGCTCACAATAACAAAGAGTATTAAAAGAAATATTGTCTATTATTATGAAGAATAAGGCTGGATAGGAGCGGCCATCCGTAGTTAGGCCTTACACTAGTATTGGTTATCTCGATAGGAGTGGTATATATTTTTATATTTCCATCTCGTATTTGTTTACTCCCATCGACATACCCAATTCTGGTATAAAACGAACTACGATGGTTCATAATAGTTTAGGACAATATATATAATAATAACTCAGATAAATAAGTGCGAAACACAGATATAATAGAAAGTCTCATATATATATAACTGATGACAGTTGATATACATGTGATACAATACATATGATACAACTACAAATGTCGACTCTAGAAGTTACATATACAAGTACATTATCGTGAATAATATACATGAATATACAACATCCTATACAATTACACTGACTACTTTAAATGATGACGACTACTCCAAAAATATGAAAAGACTTCATAGCACTAACAACAACCCATAGTGAGATATCAACAACCTGTAAATACTCGGTCTGACCCGAGTATTACATCCAAAAGAAAATAATACAAGGGTCAGTCTAATTCAAACTCAGTTATTAGTGCACAGAAGCAATAATGATTACATAATGAATAGACGACAGTCACAATAATTCTCGTCTATCCGATCCTTAACTAAAGAAATCGGATAACGATAATTAGAACACGTAACAGTGTTAAACACAAATCAGCAAATTAAACCAAATCAGAATATTGAATTGAATAAAAAAAAACAGTTCAAACAATTGAAATAACAATTAAATTTTTAATTCGAGTAGGGCTGCAGTACACGCACGCGTGCACTGCCTTGCCACTACAGCATATGGGATACGCATAAAGATCAACAAATCAAAACAAGATTGAATAACACAAAACCTTACTGTGTGGTTGCAGTTCACGCTTGCGTGCACTGCCTTGCCACTATAGTGATAATGTACCCCAAAAATTAAATTCCGTGTGGCTGCAGTCCACGCTTGCGTGCACTGCCTTACCACAACAGTGAAGACGTACACAAACGGGCACAAGGTCAAACCCAAAATAAAAAAAACGGGTTCAACACAGGTGAAATTTTGGAAAATAAACAAAATGCAGAGGTCAAGTCACTGCTCAACTCAGCTGCAGCAACAAAACAGTGCAAGTGAAACCAACAGTGAACAGGGAAGGCAATGTGACACAGTTACATGCCGGGATAAACCGTGCAATAGGTCCAGAATATGTACCAAACAATTGCACAAAAATGCAACTGCAAATACAAGTGAAACGTAAAACAGTGAACACTACCGGCACGTTGATGACAAAGCAATGCAAAGAAATTAAACTAGGTCAGGCTGCACGTAATCAAGTGCTCAACGATGTCGAAGTCATGTAACTTCAACAGATATACAAATCAAAATCGAAATTGACAATTGAACAAACTGCAGTTCAATGCCAACGCATTGGTGATAACCATAGATGACAAGTCAGGTAATAATATACACAAAGTCAGATGACCGAAGAAAATGCAAATGAGTACAAGGCATCAATGCCATGTATCAGATTTGAACAAAGGCAATACAAACCCAACAGTGCAAAATGGCATATGCATATGCAAGGCTACAGTATAATGGTGCAGTGATACCCATGCAACATTAATATCAAGAAATCCAACAAGGTCGGTCTGGGAAATAATGAAAGACCGATGAATTCACAACACTACCCCACTGTATCGTGAAACCCAAATACTACATGAAACTCAAAAGAGCAATTGTCACCAAGGTACGAGGCTGTCAAATACACAGGACTAAAATGAATGCGTACACTGGTACTGACACAAGTATACATACACTGTTTTTAAATGTGAAGATAGTGTAGTCACGGCCACAGGAAAATAAAATGCATCAGTTCAGACCCAAATATGCAAGTCAATAGAGATTCATTGAAAATAGATGCATAAGAATAACCAAGGTTGAAGCCAAGTGAAGACACAGGGCCATGCAGACCAGTGAATACCAAGTGGACAGCGAAACAATGCCAAAGCGACTTCGACACTAAATACAAATCAAAGCAGTGCTTAATGAGTAAACAACTGCAGTTCAATATCAAATACAATGCAGCATGATAACAAGGAACAATGTCACCGAGATAAACCAAAAATATAACATGTATGCAACCGTATCTCAAAGTAGTACTTAACAATTCAAGGTCAAGTATGATACAGAATGACCATGACAAAGTAATGGAATAACAAATCAAAGTCAAGCCGATGCCCACAAAAAATGTCGTTCAAATCAACTGCAGTGAACCAGTTAAATAGGCCTCACATGTTTCAAATCAGAAATCAATGCTTGAGTGACAAAAAAAATCACATTTTTGATGCAATCAAAATAACAGGTTTCACAAAATCAGTGAGTCAAAAACAATCGAGGATCCAAGTCAGCAATTAACGACCGAAGTCAAGAAAGAATCAATAAAGGGATAAAACCTCATAACTGCATTATTAAACCAAGCATGAGTCGAGATGTGAGTTTACTCACCTCGATCTGAAGCAAAGACGAACATAAATCAGAAATCAAAACCCAACAACCCAAGAAATCACGAAATCACAATATTTAAACCCTACTAACTGAGATTGAGAAAGATGTGAGTATAAATTACTCACCTTGATTGATGCGAAGTCAAACTCGACCAAAAGAAGCGGCCGAAGTGAGCAACTAGGAGGCGATGGATCGAAGCTGCACACGATTATCCTCCGATCGATCAATCAGAGGCGCGGCCTCGTATTGATTTCGAAACCCTAATTTGGACAGAGGTGAACGAACGGCAGCCATTTTCGTTTGTTTTATGGTTTTAGGGTTACGAATCGAAAATGATAAAGGAGGATCGGGTCGAATTGAATTAATGGAACGACATTTAAAAATTTGTTAAAGAAAGATTGGGCTGAGATAAAAAATTTAAAGCCCACAAACTCATATCCAAATTTTTGAAAAGAATTTCAACTCGAATCAAAACTCCAATAAACAATTAGCTAGCAGATAAATCGTTTAATGGTGATTATAAATTGGGCAAAACCCCGGGTTGTTACAGACTCCCCTCATTATAAAAATTGCGTCCCCGCAATTTTCATAAATAAAGTCGTCAGTAACAATTATTTTTCTAACACAAACTGGTTAAGCTAGAAAAGTAAAGTCGAGAATACGACCGTCAAAGGAATCTTTTAATTTCATAAAAGAATTTCACAAATTCTCAACAAAACCTAATTATCAAATAGATAATCAAAATACAGAAATCACAAAACAACCATATCCAATTATCGATACGATAATTAGAAGACAGTAAAATCTAATTATCAACAAAGATAATTATAAAACCCAAATTGTAAATCGAAAAACCGCAATTATCTAATTACCAAAACGGTAATCAGAAAACAACAAAGGTCCAATTATCAAAATGACAATCAGAAATCTCAATTCAACAAATATCTATTTATCAAAAACGATAGTCAAAAAAATCAACAAATATTCGATTATCAAAAACGATAATCAAATCAACAAATATTCGATTATGAAAAACGATAAAAAAATCTCAAATCAACAAATATTCAATTATCAAAAACGATAATCAAATCAACAAATATTCGATTATCAAAAACAATAATCAAATCAACAAATATTCGATTATCAAAAACGATAATCAAATCTCAAATCAACAACTATTCGATGATCAAAAACGATAGTCAAATCACAAATCAACAAATATTCGATTATCAAAAGCGATAATCAAATCAACAATTATTCGATTATCAAAAACGATAATCAAATCAACAAATATTCAATTATCAAAAACGATAATCAAATCAACAAATATTCGATTATCAAAAACGATAATCAAATCTCAAATCAACAACTATTCGATTATCAAAAACGATAATCAAATCAACAAATATTCGATTATCAAAAACGATAATCAAATCAACAAATATTCGATTATCAAAAACGATAATCAAATCAACAAATATTCGATTATCAAAAACGATAATCAAATCAACAAATATTCGATTATCAAAAATGATAATCAAATCACAAATAAACAAATATTCGATTATCAAAAACGGTAATCAAATCAACAAATATTCGATTATCAAAAACGATAATCAAATCACAAATATTCGATTATCAAAAACGATAATCAAATCACAAATCAACAAATATTCGATTATCAAAAACGATAATCAAATCAACAAATATTCGATTATCAAAACGATAATCAAATCACAAATATTCGATTATCAAAAACGATAATCAAATCTCAAATCAACAACTATTCGATTATCAAAAATAATAATCAAATCAACAAATATCCGATTATCAAAACGATAATCAAAACTCATAACATCAAATATTCAATTATCAAAAACGATAATCAAATCAAAAAATATCCGATTATCAAAAACGATAATCAAATCAACAAATATTCGATTATCAAAAATGATCATCAAATCACAAATCAACAAATATTCGATTATCAAAAACGATAATCAAATCAACAAATATTCGATTATCAAAAACGATAATCGAATCACAAATATTCGATTATCAAAAACAATAATCAAATCTCAAATCAACAACTATTCGATTATCAAAAACGATAATCAAATCAACAAATATCCGATGATCAAAACGATAATCAGAACTCATAACATCAAATATTCGATTATCAAAAACGATAATCAAATCAACAAATGTTCGATTATCAAAACAATAATCAGAACTCATAACATCAAATATTCGATTATCAAAAACGATAAACAAATCACAAATCAACAAATATTCGATTATCAAAAACGATAATCAAATCAACAAATATTCGATTATCAAAAACGATAATCAAATCACAAATCAACAAATATTGGATTATCAAAAACGATAATCAAATCAACAAATATTCGATTATCAAAAACGATAATCAAATCAACAAATATTCGATTATGAAAAACGATAATCAAATCTCAAATCAACAAATATTCCATTATCAAAAACGATAATCAAATCAACAAATATTCGATTATCAAAAACGATAATCAAATCACAAATTAACTAATATTCGATTATCAAAAACGATAATCAAATCAACAAATATTCGATTATCAAAAACGATAATCAAATCAACAAATATTCGATTATCAAAAACGATAATCAAATCACAAATATTCGATTATCAAAAACGATAATCAAATCACAAATCAACAAATATTCGATTATCAAAAACAATAATCAAATCAACAAATATTCGATTATCAAAAACGATAATCAAATCACAAATATTCGATTATCAAAAAAGATAATCAAATCTCAAATCAACAACTATTCGATTATCAAAAATGATAATCAAATCAACAAATATTCGATTATGAAAAACGATAATCAAATCACAAATCAACAAATATTCGATTATGAAAAACGATAATCAAATCAACAAATATTCGATTATCAAAAACGATAATCAAATCAACAAATATTCGATTATCAAAAACGATAATCAAATCTCAAATCAAAACTCCAATAAACAATTAGCTAGCAGATAAATCGTTTAATGGCGATTATAAATTGGGCAAAACCCCGGGTTGTTACAGACTCCCCTCATTATAAAAATTGCGTCCCCGCAATTTTCATAAATAAAGTCGTCGATAACAATTATTTTTCTAACACAAACTGGTTAAGCTAGAAAAGTAAAGTCGAGAATACGACCGTCAAAGGAATCTTTTAATTTCATAAAAGAATTTCACAAATTCTCAACAAATCCTAATTATCAAATAGATAATCAAAATACAGAAATCACAAAACAGCCATATCTAATTATCGATACGATAATTAGAAGACAGTAAAATCTAATTATCAACAAACATAATTATAAAACCCAAATTGTAAATCGAAAAACCGCAATTATCTAATTACCAAAACGGTAATCAGAAAACAACAAAGGTCCAATTATCAAAACGACAATCAGAAATCTCAATTCAACAAATATCCATTTATCAAAAATGATAATAAAAAAAATCAGCAAATATTCGATTATCAAAAACGATAATCAAATCAACAAATATTCGATTATGAAACACGATAAAAAATTCTCAAATCAACAAATATTCAATTATCAAAAACGATAATCAAATCAACAAATATTCGATTATCAAAAACGATAATCAAATCAACAAATATTCGATTATCAAAAACGATAATCAAATCTCAAATCAACAACTATTCGATGATCAAAAACGATAATCAAATCAACAAATATTCGATTATGAAAAACGATAATCAAATCACAAATCAACAAATATTCGATTATCAAAAACGATAATCAAATCAACAAATATTCGATTATCAAAAACGATAGTCAAATCAACAAATATTCGATTATCAAAAACGATAATCAAATCAACAAATATTCGATTATCAAAAACGATAATCAAATCTCAAATCAACAACTATTCGATTATCAAAAACGATAATCAAATCAACAAATATTCAATTATCAAAAACGATAATCAAATCAACAAATATTCGATTATCAAAAACGATAATCAAATCAACAAATATTCGATTATCAAAAATGATAATCAAATCACAAATCAACAAATATTCGATTATCAAAAACGGTAATCAAATCAACAAATATTCGACTATCAAAAACGATAATCAAATCACAAATATTCGATTATCAAAAACGATAATCAAATCAACAAATATTCGATTATCAAAAACGATAATCAAATCAAAAATATTCGATTATCAAAAACGATAATCAAATCTCAAATCAACAACTATTCGATTATCAAAAACAATAATCAAATCAACAAATATCCGATTATCAAAACGATAATCAGAACTCATAACATCAAATATTCAATTATCAAAAACGATAATCAAATCAACAAATATCCGATTATCAAAAACGATAATCAAATCAACAAATATTCGATTATCAAAAATGATAATCAAATCACAAATCAACAAATATTCGATTATCAAAAACGATAATCAAATCAACAAATATTCGATTATCAAAAACGATAATCAAATCACAAATATTCGATTATCAAAAACAATAATCAAATCTCAAATCAACAACTATTCGATTATCAAAAACGATAATCAAATCAACAAATGTTCGATTATCAAAACGATAATAAGAACTCATAACATCAAATATTCGATTATCAAAAACGATAATCAAATCACAAATCAACAAATATTCGATTATCAAAAACGATAATCAAATCAACAAATATTCGATTATCAAAAACGATAATCAAATCCACAAATATTCGGTTATCAAAAACGATAATCAAATCACAAATCAACAAATATTCGATTATCAAAAACGATAAGCAAATCAACAAATATTCGATTATCAAAAACGATAATCAAATCAACAAATATTCGATTATGAAAAACGATAATCAAATCTCAAATCAACAAATATTCAATTATCAGAAACGATAACCAAATCAACAAATATTCGATTATCAAAAACGATAATCAAATCACAAATCAACAAATATTCGATTATCAAAAACGATAATCAAATCAACAAATATTCGATTATCAAAAACGATAATCAAATCCACAAATATTCGATTATCAAAAACGATAATCAAATCACAAATCAACAAATATTCGATTATCAAAAACGATAATCAAATCAACAAATATTCAATTATCAAAAACGATAATCAAATCACAAATATTCGATTATCAAAAACGATAATCAAATCTCAAATCAACAACTATTCGATTATCAAAAACGATAATCAAATCAACAAATATTCGATTATCAAAAACGATAATCAAATCTCAAATCAACAACTATTCGATTATCAAAAACGATAATCAAATCACAAATCAACAAATATTCGATTATCAAAAACGATAATCAAATCAACAAATATTCGATTATCAAAAACGATAATCAAATCAAAAAATATCCAATTATCAAAACGACAATCAGAACTCATAACATCAAATATCTAATTACCTGCAGATAATTAGATTCAACAAATATCTAGAAATCAATTAAGATACTCTAGAAAATCAACATAAAAGGTTGGATCGATCCCATCAGATGGCGAGTTTTAGCTACGCCGCACGTGCATCTCATATGGCCGAAGCCTACCAAGTACCCATCATAATTTTGGCGCCCATCATACGACCCGAAGGTCCAACATATGACCCGAAGGTCTGGTACTGGTATTTGACCCGAAGGTCCATCATATGACCCGAAGGTCCTCATAGTGGCTCGAAAGCACACGAAAATCATCATATATTCGATTGACGAGTCCGAAATTAACCGAAATAGCAAACGCACATGTCCCATACCACGTGTTTTACTAAATCGTTTGATTCTCTTCATCGTTTCCTTGAACGCGTAAAATCATCAAAATCATCAAATGTTTCAATTAACGAGTCCGGAATTAACCAAAATAGCAAACGCACATGTCCCATAACCACGTGTTTTACTAAATTGTTTAAATCTCTTCATCGTTTCCTTGAAAGTGCAAAATTGTGTATTCCAAAAATAACGTTTCACATTCTCAAACGGACAAGTCCGGAATTAAGCGAATTAATAAAAGAAAGGGGTCATAATCCTCGATTTTTCTGAAACGTTTAAGTCACTTTCTCATTCTTCTGAAAACGCAAAATGTAAAACTTCTAAAAAAAATTTCATTTATTTCACAAAAGTAATAATTTACATTCTCAAACGAACAAGTCTGGAATTAAGCGAATCAGTAAAAGAAAGGGTTCATAGTCCTCGATTTTGCTGAATCATTTAAATCTCTTTCTCATTCTTTTGAAAACGTAAACCGAATTTTTTTTTTTTTGAAAACAATTTTTATTTTAAAACACTTTTTATAATCACGTGATTAAAACAGCAATATAAGTAGCAATTCGAAAAGAAATTGCATTTCTTAAAACACCGTAAAAACGGATCTCAAAATCAGCATTGCGGAATGACCGCTTGAAAATCCACTTTAAAATTTGACGGTTACTGAAGTCAAAGCGACAGTAATTTTTAAATGTCAAAATCTCATCAAAATAATTTGCATCAAAATAAAATATAAGTGAATTTTCATTCATTTAAAAATGTCAACAAAACACCGCGCTTCAAAAATATAGCATTGGTGTAAAACTCTCGTTATAATAATAACGGCAACAAAATACGTTTCATAACCAAGCATCGGTTCAACATAAAATTAATGCAGTAACGTGCAACTTAAATTTGCACGTATACTACAAAATGAACAAAGAAATCATTCGAATATATCTTCAATGAAGATAATTCAAAACAATCAAAATCTAATCAACATGTGATTAGCATCAAAGAAAACCAGCCAAAACTTCAACAAATTCACATAGCTGCAATCGCCTCGAATCCTCAAATCGGATTCGAAGTTTTTAAAGAAAACAAAATAAACACAGCTATGCAAACAACAAATGAAATTTATTTCAATTTCATATTTTGATTTTTAAATCAAAATAATTATCATCTGCACTCGGCGAAACAGTCACACTGTTTTAGCTGCGCACTCTGATAAACAAAGCACAAACAAATTAAATCATCAAAACACAATTTACATTTATATTTTAAATAAGGATATTTAAAAATTTCATCAAAATTTCAAAACTTTAGTTTTGACTCAAAGCACAACTAAAATATCGACAATTAGTTGTAACACATGTTCCATCTAAGTTATGTTTTATATCATGTCCATAAACCCCAAGCTCTGATACCAACTGTAACGCCCCACCTCTATGCTCACAATAACAAAGAGTATTAAAAGAAATACTGTCTATTATTATGAAGAATAAGGCTGGATAGGAGCGGCCATCCGTAGTTAGGCCTTACACTAGTATTGGTTATCTCGATAGAAGTGGTATATATTTTTATATTTCCATCTCGTATTTGTTTACTCCCATCGACATACCCAATTCTGGTATAAAACGAACTACGATGGTTCATAATAGTTTAGGACAATATATATAATAATAACTCAGATAAATAAGTGCGAAACACAGATATAACAGAAAGTCTCATATATATATATATAACTGACGTCAGTTGATATACATGTGATACAATACATATGATACAACTACAACTGTCGACTCTGGAAGTTACATATACAAGTACAATATCGTGAATAATATACATGAATATACAACATCCTACACAATTACACTGACTACTTTAAATGATGACGACTACTCCAAAAATATGAAAAGACTTCATAGCTCTAACAGCAACCCATAGTGAGATATCAACAACCTGTAAATACTCGGTCTGACCCGAGTATTGCATTCAAAAGAAAATAATACACGGGTCGGTCTAATTCAAACTCAGTTATTAGTGCACAGAAGCAATAATGATTACATAATGAATAGACGACGGTCACAATAATTCTCGTCTATCCGATCCTTAAATAAAGAAATCGGATAACGATAATTAGAACACGTAACAATGTTAAACACAAATCAGCAAATTAAACCAAATCAGAATATTGAATTGAATAAAAAAAACAGTTCAAACAATTGAAATATCAATTAAATTATTAATTCGAGTAGGGCTGCAGTACACGCACGCGTGCACTGCCTCGCCACTACAGCATATGGGATATGCATAAAGATCAACAAATCAAAACATGATTGAATAACACAAAACCTTACTGTGTGGCTGCAGTTCACGCTTGCGTGCACCGCCATGCCACTATAGTGATAATGTACCCCAAAAATTCAATTCCGTGTGGCTGCAGTTCACGCTTGCGTGCACTGCCTTGCCACAACAGTGAAGACGTACACAACCGGGCATAAGGTCAAACCCAAAATAAAAAAAGGGTTCAACACAGGTGAAATTTTGGAAAATAAACAAAATGCAGAGGTCAAGTCACTGCTCAACTCAGCTGCAGCAACAAAACAGTGCAAGTGAAACCAACAGTGAACAGGGAAGGCAATGTGACACAGTTACATGCCGGGATAAACCGTGCAATAGGTCCAGAATATGTACCAAACAATTGCACAAAAATGCAACTGCAAATACAAGTGAAACGTAAAACAGTGAACACTACCGGCACGTTGATGACAAAGCAATGCAAAGAAATTAAACTAGGTCAGGCTGCACGTAATCAAGTGCTCAACGATGTCGAAGTCATGTAACTTCAACAGATATACAAATCAAAACAGAAATTGACAATTGAACAAACTGCAGTTCAATGCCAACGCATTGGTGATAACCATAGATGACAAGTCAGGTAATAATATACACAAAGTCAGATGACCGAAGAAAATGCAAATGAGTACAAGGCATCAATGCCATGTATAATATTTGATCAAAGGCAATATAGACCCAACAGTGCAAAATGGCATATGCATATGCATGGCTACAGTATAATGGTGCAGTGATACCCATGCAACAGTAATATCAAGAAATCCAACAAGGTCGGTCTGGGAAATAATGAAAGACCGATGAATTCACAACACTACCCCACTGTATCGTGAAACCCAAATACTACATGAAACTCAAAACAGCAATTGTCACCAAGGTACGAGGCTGTCAAATACACAGGACTAAAATGAATGCGTACACTGGTACTGACACAAGTATACATACACTGTTTTTAAATGTGAAGATAGTGTAGTCAAGGCCACAGGAAAGTAAAATGCATCAGTTTAGACCCAAATATGCAAGTCAATAGAGATTCATTGAAAATAGATGCATAAGAATAACCAAGGTTGAAGCCAAGTGAAGACACAGGGCCATGCAGACCAGTGAATACCAAGTGGACAGCGAAACAATGCCAAAGCGACTTCGACACTAAATACAAATCAAAGCAGTGCTTAATGAGTAAACAACTGCAGTTCAATATCAAATACAATGCAGCATGATCACAAGGAACAATGTCACCGAGATAAACCAAAATATAACATGTATGCAACCGTGTCACAAAGTAGTACTTAACAATTCAAGGTCAAGTATGATACAGAATGACCATGACAAAGTAATGGAATAACAAATCAAAGTTAAGCCGATGCCCACAAAAATGCCGTTCAAATCAACTGCAATGAACTAGTTAAATAGGCCTCACATGTTTCAAATCAGAAATCAATGCTTGAGTGACAAAAAAAATCACATTTTTGATGTAGTCAAAATAACAGGTTCCACAAAATCAGTAAGTCAAAAACAATCGAGGATCCAAGTCAGCAATTAACGACCGAAGTCAAGAAAGAATCAACAAAGGGATAAAACCTCATAACTGCAGCATTAAACCAAGCATGAGTCGAGATGTGAGTTTACTCACCTCGATCTGAAGCAAAGACGAACATAAATCAGAAATCAAAACCCAACAACCCAAGAAATCACGAAATCACAATATTTAAACCCTACTAACTGAGATTGAGCAAGATGTGAGTATAAATCACTCACCTTGATTGAAGCGAAGTCAAACTCGACCAAAAGAAGCGGCCGAAGTGAGCAACTAGGAGGCGATGGATCAAAGCTGCACGCGATTATCCTCCGATCGATCAATCAGAGGCGCGCCTCGTATTGATTTCGAAACCCTAATTTGGACAGAGGTGAACGAACGGCAGCCATTTTCGTTTGTTTTATGGTTTTAGGGTTACGAATCGAAAATGATAAAGGAGGATCGGGTCGAATTGAATTAAGGGAACGACATTTAAAAATTTGTTAAAGAAAGATTAGGCTGAGATAAAAAATTTAAAGCTCACAAACTCATATCCAAATTTTTGAAAAGAATTTCAACTCGAATCAAAACTCCAATAAACAATTAGCTAGCGGATAAATCGTTTAATGGCGATTATAAATTGGGCAAAACCCCGGGTTGTTACAGATGTGAGATTAAAAATCCCTCCTTTGAATCCAAAAACAATGAATGAGAAGCTTGAAGACGAAGGAAGATCAACCACACTTCAATCTCAACACAAGAAGCTTGAATCTAAGCTAAAAAAAAGAGAAACATTTCCTAAATTAGGTTTAGGAATTTTCTGAAATTGAAGAGAGAATGAGTTGGAGAAGAAGAAGGAGAAGCTTACCAATGGGTTCACTTGAGTTTGGAGCAAGAATATGGATTTGCTAATGGAAACTAGGGCTAGGAATTTCTATTTCCCATTCTCTTCCACCATTTTTGCTTGAGCTTGAGTGTTAGGAAAATAGAAAAGAAGTGAATGAAGAGGAGAGGGGTTGGGACTGAATACATAAGTGGGCTCGGCCCAAACCAAAACCCTAAGTGAAAAGTAGCAAAATTCAACTTTCTCCAAACATATCGAAGCTTATACTCAAAAAGGTCGCAAACGACATTTTGAACTCAATGAGGGTGGTCTTGAGTCCTAATTCGGCTGTTTGCAAAAAGTAGTTTTTCAGACTAAAATCCGACTAACGATAAAATATTTAAATATAAAATCGATAAATGTGCGGGTTGTTAGAAAAACCGTTCATATTTCCTATTTTTATTGCGTATGCGTACCTTTATTTAGCATTTTTAAGCAAGCGGCATATTATTTTGGCAAATAGTGTGTCCAAATCCAGCCAAACAGCTTCCGGGTACCTGTACTTACTCAATTCAAACATGTAAGTACTAAATATATGAAATTTATTAACATTTCACTTACTTTCAATAGCTAAACACATAAATTTCACATATAGTGCACGTTATATAATTTCCGTAAGCACATATAAGGTTTCAGCACTTGTTACAATTGCTTGCAACCAATTCTCAAACCACTCCATTCAGTTGAAGTGATTTACAACTTACACGCTTATATCTAATTCATTCTAAGCAAAATAAACACATATTCATTCCAATTGATTTCAAAATCATCCTATTTCACTTTTAGTAACTCGTAGAATTTTACTTAATCTCATTTCCGTCAAACAATAATTTATTTCTACGCAATTCGACTATGTTCGTGTGAATAAATAATTACTTACACTTATAACCATTTTAAATTGATTTCAACTTAATTTACACTTGATTCCATTCCATTTTAATTTATTCCTCCTCCTTTATAGCATTTTCTTTCATATCCAAAAAGTTTGATTCCAAACCATTTTATTAAACTCGACAACCAACATATTAAATAACCATCTCATAATTTACTTAAGTTATTTATTTTCTTCGAACTATTCCACCCAATAACTTAAGTTTATTTTATTCAACCAACTTCCATTTAAATCTTTGATTTGATTTTCCTTTGATCAAATCCTAACCATTTTACTAATTTATTCAATTAGTTTATTCTTTTATCCGTTTTTAAATTTTAATTCAAAATAACAATTCATTATTGAATTCATTAGTAATAAGGTCATTCAATTTATGTTAGAGTTGGATTTTTTTTCCATTTCATTTCATTTCCAGAATACCAATACTTTTATTCCGGCTTATTTATATCCTTTTTAAAATTTCATAAGCTACTCACTTATCTATATTCATTCACAAATTCATTTTCAACCAATGAATTTAATTTCCAAACATTAATTATTTTTAGTCCATTTGAACTATTCTGCACTTTATTTTACACAATTTTAAATCAAACATCAGCCAATATTCAATTTCATTTCATTTGCATACCATATAAATCAATCAGTTACTTACCAATTTTAATCTCAAAACTTTGTTTTATTTAGTTCAACTTGACTAACTAATTTTTTTTCCATTCAAACTTATGTTCAACATTCAGTTTCAATTCCCTTTTTGCTTACAATTTTAAACTCATTTATTCATTCCTAACTAATAAATTTATTTCATTAACTTAATTCATTCAGCCTACATAGATTTATTTCCTCAACATTCACTTTATATTTAACTTGGTTTAGTTAAATTCTAATTTAATTCAAATTTTAAGTCTCTATAAGTTCTCCAATTCACTAACCTTCTGCTGCAAACTTCCTTTAATTCACTTAAATTAATTGGCTTACATTCTAATTTACTTTCGTTTTCTTACTTACTAAAATTTTTTAACTTTTTTTCAAGCTAATTTTTTCTATTCTAAACAAATCTTCAAATTTTACAAGTTTCCAAACTCATTCATTATTCCAGAACACTTTTAATAAGATTCTAGAGTTTTTGCTTAAACATACCAAAACATTTCAAACCAACTCCAGAGTTTAAACCATTACTAAAATGTCCAAAATTAAATTTTGAAAACATGTATATCTAAACAAAATTATTCCGTTGCATTTTCAAAATCAAACCAAATTTCACAAACAAACATTAATCCAAAACTTCCAGATAGCAATCCCACTCTTCGAAACTCGAAAATGAACACCGATGATGTCGCGATCATCATCGGAATTATTTCCCAGCGACCGAAAAGAGTTCAATTCTTTTATCTTTCTAAAATCCCTTCAAATATTTTTAAATTCCAAATCTCCCTAGATTTCGAATCCGATTCAAAAATATTTCTGAAATATATATTATTTTTCCCAATTTTTTGAGAATCATTTTCAAATTCAAAGAAATTTAAATTTCCAAATCTTTAAGTTCCAAATCCTTTAAATTTGTATTCAAACATTAGTTTGGAATTTTATCTTATTTTAATCATTAATCACACTATAATTCAAATTTATAGTTTACATTTACAAATCTCATTTGTATATGAATTTATTTCTCAGCTTTTGGTTATGATTCAATATCTTATTCAATTTTGCACAATAATGATTATAATTTAATATCATCATCCCTATCAACCAAGCAAACATGTATAAATATAACAATTTACGAAAAATTGTTTCCTTTATATACAAAAATAATTTGGGTCAAATTATTTCATTTACCCTATTTAAAACAGTAGTTTGTTGGTTTATCTTGTTTAAGAGTTTAGAAACCCCGATCGATAAAATGGCGTCCCACCTATCCACCAGAATCCATAAACACTCAACCGATAAATCACCACAATATAAAAATAATTTTTTTATCCACTAAACAAATATGCGCTCCTATTATTGATACTCTCAAACTCATTCTAAAGTACTACGGGCTCTATTTAATGAGTAATCCCCACCATAGCCAAGGTTCTCGCTTAACCTTCTGCTCTGATACTAAGTGTAACGACCCGCAGTTCCGTACCCCTTGATTCAACACTATTCCACATCAGTCAACTCAATTTGAATGGAAATACGAACCATTAGGATTAAAGAAGAAGAGGTAGAAGTAGAGAAATCAGAAAACAACAACAGAATCTTATCATCGCAACGGAATAAAATATAATAAATAATAACAGATCTTTACACAAAGAAAACTATATCTGTTTTATACATACATCGCCAGTGTACACCATTAGAGTTCAACAACATCAATAACATAAAATCTGTACAGTCACCATAACTTGTCCTCAAACTGAATACACAGCGGAAAAATAATCAAGTACGGAAGTACGTATCGCCATCCTGCTCGTCTCTTGAACTCCACAGCATACTTTCCTGTATCCTATAATACTCGGTCTGACCCGAGCATTATAGTGAAATAACACCCGAGTTAGTCTGGAATACCAGCGTGAGAAATCACACTCAAATTTTGTAACGACTCGCCCTTCTACTACCAGAAAGATTTATCAGCATTAAGAAAGAAAGGGATAGAAATAGAAAAGAAAGAGAAAAGAAAGAACAACAACATCAGAATCTCACAGCGGAAAGGAACAAAATATAATATATCACATAACAATTACATAGTTTTACATATATCAGAGTTATACAATATCAATACACATGACATTCATACATATATCTGTCACTACATACATCAGAGATACAGTATACGTCAACTACTGACACAGCGGAACTAGATAAATATCTACATACATCTGGAACTCCTGCTCCAAACTTCTCCAGAAATCAAAGTCCAAAACCTATCACTTGGCTACTCATAAAAATTTGAGTATCCAAGAGTTTATGAAAAATAAAATATAAACTCCGGGTCAGACATGGGTCTGGTATGAGTAAACGGTTTAAAGTTGTTTAACTTTGAAAAACATTTGAAAATAAAGGTATCACGTAAGACTACCCACAAATAAATACGGGTAAGTTTTTACCTTACGCTAAACAAAACATTTCATAGGAAATCCAGTGATATTATAACAGTGTCTAGGGTTTTCAAGTAAATAGAAAATAGCCAAAATTGTTACATCTATTAAATTCCAGCTACTCGCCACAAAAGTGGGTAATACAAAACAAAACCGTAGGGTCTCGTAGGAAAAATGGATTTCCAACAATGGCAGGGCTACTGGGGTACCGCCCATCACAGTACGGGGCCTAGATCACCGTACCGAGGATCACTCCCGACCCCCTACAACACAAGGCCGGAACCATTCCTTACTGAACAGTCCTGAACAAGACAAACCCCGCGGTTGTACCTAGCAACCGCCACACAGCCGAAATAAAAAGGGACATCTAGACAGGGGAATTGTCAGGACACGATTCTTCGTCTTACGAAAATTCGACATCGACACTCACTTTATCGACTGCCGAGGAATCGAACGACGGAAAACCGAACACTGAGGGTTTTTAAAAAGAAGAATTTAGGAAAAGAGAAGAGAGAAAGATAGAAAATTTAGATAGGGAAAAGAAGATAGAAAATTTTAAAAGAATAGAAAACAGAAAAGAAAACAACAGAACAATAACAGAATCTCACAATTCGCAGCGGAACAACATATAATAATAAGTGAATAATCTTTAAACAAAGAACTATATCAGTTATTACATTACATCACATTTCATTACATTACATCATATCATCAGAGTGTACAACAACAACAACAAACAGTGCAGCGGAAAAAGAAATACTATATAAATAATATGCCATGCCATCCATCTTGCCTCCAGCAACTCCAGAATATCCAGAATATCCTGATAAACCCTAACTCTTGACTGCCCGTGTGAAAATTTGTGGGCACCCAGAGTTTAGGAAGGAAAGCAATAAACTCCAAGTCAGTCATGTGACTGGTGTGAGAACTCAAAACAGTTTATTTATCTTTAAAATCCAAAACAGAGGAATATTTTTAAATTCAATTCGCAATGCTTTTAAAAATGAGACTACCATAAGACCTCCTGCCACACACACAATGCAAACGCAGACTTGGAGAAGATTTCTCCTTATGATAGTCAAACATGCTTGATACGCATTTAAAAAGAACATTTGATATTATTACTAGTGCATAGTGTATAAAATTTATTTCGAAAGTAGAATATAAATCTTAGCCAGCATAGGTACCATTATATTATGCCTACTAATAGCTACCATATTAGATGGCAGGTTCTACAACTAAAACCGTACAAGTCACGTATTGTTTCTTTGGATTTTCCAACAAATGGTCAGGCCAAGGAACTTCCCATTGCCACATGAGAATGCCTCTGGAAAGACATCCCCGAGAACCAAACCGGAACTCTGCCAACACAAGGCCGGGTTACCCCTAACTGGGTAACTACTGACACGAGCACGCCATTCCCCGATCGTAAACGACCTTTCTCACGGGATCCCGAAAACCAACAACCACAAAGTAATAAATTCGTAGTAACCACATAGGTTAAATATCTGGGCTCCATACCATGATACCACCTCTATCCAGAAGGAAATGTACATACCCTAAAGGGTGCTACCCCTCATAACCTTGCTGCATCTTTCCTGTTTTGACCATTTCCGGGGTGTGAGGTTCGACGAAGTCACGTCTACAAAAACATACTTTATACAAAAGCCATGCTTTGGGTCAACAAATGATCAACACAATGATCACTAAGATAGACGATCAAATAAACGATCCTATCACAATAATCAACACAATGATCATTTCAGCATCACTCAGCATATCACATTACCAAATTGGGAATATATCGCTGATAACTTCAACTATATAACCTCTGAGCTCGTACGTCTCAGAGAAGGGTGTTGAGCTAAAAGAATAAATTCTTCGCCACCAACAGAAATATATTTGAAAGAAATCGGCTTTATATCTAAACTTGTAATGTCAGACATACAATCCATACAAGTCTGTTCCGGGCGCGAACAAAACTGAAGGCACTTACAAAGAAGTCCTTGCAATCCAGATATTCACAATCCTGATCGGATTTCCCATCACTTAGGGAGTATCTATACCGCTGCAACTCAGTGCAGAGACAATCGACAGGTCATCCTATCGCTCTCGCAAATACCGGGTCTTCGACACCGATCTTCAAATGCAATTCATAACGACGTATCACATATTCGGAATGGGTTATACGACCCCATGGTCCTTTCCCGGTTAACCCGAATAGTGAGCGCTTATTCAAAAATAAGTGTAGCATTCACATTCAAACAAATCACATCAATTACCCATTCAAAGGGAAATATTGATAGTCGGTTATTGAACTATCACTGGATATGCACACATCACCAGATTCCAAATAATTTTCCAAATTATTTATTTTCCAAAATATCTTTACAAGATATAAAATTTCAATACTTCAAAAATAAATCAATATTTATTTTTAGACAAATCCCACTTCCTTTATAAATTCCTTAGTGAATTTATAATTCCAAAATATCAATGAATATTCGATTTCAATTATTCATTTTCAATTTTCTTTTCAATTTATCTTCAAAAAGATAAATTCTCAAAATATTCACTTTATATTGGAAAACATTTCCATACTTATTTATTCATAAGTAATTCACAAATTTTATTTATTTTCAACACTTGGAAAATATTTAATATACTTAAATCGAAATTAAGTATATATTTCATTCTTTAAGGAAATCATTCTCTTAAACATATTTATTTGGGCCAAAACGAATGTTACGTAAAACATCGTTACGACGACTCAAAAATCACTAGTATAGGGATTCGAAATTAAAATAGATATATAAATCCCAATACTATACAAAACATTTCCTTTCGGAAATCATTTACTATAACAACAGTGGTATAGTCCACTATTTCCTTTTCATTTCTCGAAAACGTCTATTTCAACAATAAATGTTGAAATCTATGGTTTCGAATCTCAACACATTTTAAAACATCGTTAGATCGTTTTAATTCAATTTAAACATCTCATTCAAAACATTTCCTTTAACATATTATTCACAGTTCAAAAACGTGAATATAACTCCATTAATAGGTTTCAACAATTTTCTTATCAAAATAAGTCATTTGCGAATTTATAAAACAACGTTTATAAATTCTATTTCTATTTATTTATAAAACTCCTTTTACAAATTCCTTTATTAACCTATTTGATTTCATATCTCAATTATAAACCAAAAGTTCATATTATAAGTCAAATACTTATAATTTATTCGTTTACAAAAATCGTTCCTTTGAACTTCATAATTATAAATCTTATAACTTATAAGATTTAATTATTTATCCAAAATTCATTCTTTCAATAACTTTATAAATTTTATAAACCTACTGTTTATAAAATTCCATTTATAACTTCACTGTTTATAATCCTGTAAATTTCATTCATTTACTAAATTCATCTTCACTTTATTCAAACACCTATAAAAACTTGTTTTATAATTTCAATATCTCAATTTATAAATATCCATTTATAAATCTCTTATATAAATCAATTCATATTAATATTTTAAAAACGTCTTTAAACTCCTTTATAATTTCATCATTTTGATTTATAAAATAATCAAATTTTATAAATCCTATTTTTAAACTTTTCACAATTAATTCTAAAATCCCGATTTAACTATTTTATAAAATCATTAGCATCATATTCTCAAAAATCAGTTTTTAACTATATTTCTCAAAATCATAATTTTTATAACTTTAAAAATTATAACGTTTATTTTTTTAAAATGGATCAATTCCAAAAATATTTTATAAACATATACTTTCAAAAATCACTTTGAAATCATTTTAAAATTCCAAATTTGGTCCAATAATGCTACACACCAAATAGTCAATCACGACTACAACGATATCATATATCAATATGAAAATCCATCAAATATCAAAATATCTGAAATCGAATAAATACTGTTGAGGAATCCAGTTGAATCCCTCCAACCTGTTTTCCTGCATCCAAAAACATTAGCACAATACCAATTTCGCTCCAGTACGAAATTATCGCGGTATATGTTCTTATTAAATATTATCCGCTTAATAACGGCGTAATAGGGTCTCATCCGCTAAAAAATACGGGAAATCAACAACTGCAATATATACATATGCCAATATATATATATTGATATTATTTATAATACCAATTTCACTGTTTATGAAATATTCGCGGTATATGTTTTTATTAAATAACATCCGCTTACTAACGGCGTATAATGTCTATTTTAACAATCAATAGATATCAATCAACATTCAAACATGCATTCAAATATTTTAAATCTAACTATTTAAAATAAAATCGAAACTGATTCGATTGAGTGAGAAGTTCTCACCTTGGTTTTAAATTCCGTTTTAGCGATTTATTTCGAATAAAATTAAACGGACGTTTAATTTTACCCAAAATTCTCACTAACTCCAAACGACACCAAACCAACTCCATTGCGTAGTGCTCGTCCATACGATTCCAACGCAACTGAGTTTGCATTTTTTCGACCTCGTATGAAAAAGTTATGAATTTTTGAAGTTACACGAGTTTATATTAACAAATTTACAACATTAACTTTATATTTACAACCTTCATCCAATCCTAGCCCTTGATCTTTGCTTCCCCACATCAGGCCTGTCCCTTTCTTTCTCTCCTCTTCACGTTTTGGCTATAGGTTACTCACGCAAGCATGAACCCATCCCTCAATCACTAGGGTTTCAATTTGCATCGCCAATACTCGACGAAATTCGATCAAACCACTTGCAAATCGAAGCTCTTCGCGAGAGCTACCACCACCACCAACCACCTGAAGCTCGGCCACCTATATGAGCATGGAATTGCGTGCGCACCTGCAGCAAACGGCCCCACATAGCTCCTCCATCGTCGCTCCAAAACCCATCATCACCGTATGGATCTCTAGCTCTCTTCATGCTCTTCGACTTCCGTGTTGAACACTTCGCGTAATTCTTTACGGATTGAGAGAGATTGAGGAGAGAAGTGTACTAATTTCTGGCCATTGAATTATAAGAAGGTGGCGGCTACAGATTTTAGCCCTAGGGTTTTAGTTTTTGTGAAAAAATGAAGAAAAGGGGGGTTTTATAGAAAATTTCACCAATTACTATTCACCCGGAATTTCCGAACTCCAAACGAAGCGTGCCGGTTGGCGTTTCTAAGGTTTACCCCGCGTTCCGAACACAATGGAACGTGTTTCGGAAGCTAATTTGGACATCTGTGCGAGTTATGGCTATAAACGTTCAATTTAAATTAAACCGATTTAAGTCGATTTCTAGGCGTTTTAATTTGTAACGGACAAACGGTAAATCCAATTGACTTGAAATTTGAAACCTTACAATAATATCACATTAAGGATCCGATGAAACTGGTTTCGTCCAAATCCGAGACTTTTTGAAAAATGGCTATTTTCACTCGCCAAATTTAAATTAAAAATAATTCGATGCGTTTCGAGCTGCCACGATCAAACGATAGCTCCGATTGACACGAAAATTGAAATCCGGTAATAACTAACTATTACGGATCCAACGGAACTGGTTTCGTTCAATTCTGAGACTGTTCAAAAATTGGCTATTTTCACTAGTCGATTTAAATATTAAAATATTCAATTTTCACAAATTAACTTTTAATTCGATTTTAAAAGTTCGAAAATATCTTTCTAACTCCAATATGATAAAATAAAATTTTACAAATTATTTACAATCATATTTAACTCAATTTTCAATTATTTCCATAATTTAACGTATTAAATTATCGATTTAATTATCCAATTAAATCCAAAAATTCAAATAAAAATTTATTCGACTTATAAATTCACTTTTTAATATTTAAAATTAATTAAATATTCATATTTTAATTATCAAAAATTCTGGGTCATTACAGGAATATCTTGTCCTGCTTGGGCATGACCCACCTAACCTTGCTGCAACTCCCCTGTTTTAGCCATTCCCGGTTAATGAGGCTTGAGGCTGGGATTACCTTTTCGGACATATCACTTAGAATGCTCATCATCCGCCTGACGATGTGCTGAAAGCATTCAATCCATACAAGTTCGTTCCGGGTTCGAACGAAACCGAAGGCATTATCTCGTCACACTCATTTTGGAATCACCCTTAGAGTCAAAGACGATAACCCTTGCATTTTGAAAACACCATCTCGATCTTCATTTCAGAATTCACGACCTAACGTTTAATTTGGATCGATGTGGTTTTCGAAATATCAATTGGATACCTGATCCCGGCCTCATCGAAATCCAAACGCCATTTTAAAGGCCAGGTTGTCTAATTAACTTAAACAGTTTAAATAATTTAAATTCAACGATTGATTTAACATAGCATTATCACAGATGAATCATACACAACTAACTCAGCATATCACAGAACATCACAGAATATCATCAAATAAATATCACAATCAGATATTCAACATAACAATCTGTAAGCAGTCTTCTTTAAGTCTTATTTGTAATTAATTCAATTTAGAATTAATTACCTGAGAGTTAACCACTTAATCTGTTTAATTAATCATTAATTAACAATTAATTACCTATTTCCTTTCAAATTGCTTAATTAATTAATTATTTCTTATTCACACATTTAATCTTAATTATTTAATTAATTACTTGTTTTATTTCACACAATTTAATTAATTCCTTCTTACTCAATTTAATTAACTATTCTTTAATCATTTATTAATACTTTAATTATTAATCAATAAAACTTAATTATCCATTATTAACGGCTAATCACTTAATTAATTATTTATTAATTAAATTACTTGTTTACTCTTAATTGTTAATCATTCATAATTTAACTTAAGTAGTTCATTACAATTTCATTAATTGCTTAATCATTAATTAATCTTCACTTACACTTGTAAAGTAATTATTCTGGATTACCTTCTGGACATAGTTAATCAAATTTTAATAATCTAACTTAGTTAACATTTTAAAGTCCTCTTTTAAATTTGAAACTCAATTATATTACTAGCCATAATTCAAATGTTAATTAACTTTCTGTTTAACTAAATTAATTACTAAATCAAAATAATCATTATGAGTTAAAACATTTTAAAGTATTGACTAAAATAATTGGCTTGTAAATGAGTTTTTAAATCTTCAATCTGTTAAAAAATTTAAAGATTAACGGTGTTTGCAGTTTGTAAACTGTTTACTTAACTTACTTTAAAAAAATAAAACTGCAGTTTACAAAGACCCGAGACTTCCCTACTTAGACTCGAGTGTAACTCCAGGTTTCATGCAAGCTCCCCCGAGTCCTCCACTGAAACTCCTTCTTCTTCTTCTTTTAAATTTTTTTATACAGTAAGTTTGTTAAAAGCTTAAATATAAATTAAACATCAGGTTTCAACATTTGGCTCGCGATCGAAACTTGAAGCACACACGGCATCTTCCCGAGCGCGACACGAAGCGACACTCACGACGACACAAATACGACAGCCCACCTCCAACGCCACTATGCACGTGCACGGTGGTTCTCCGCACCTCCGGCGACCCACGTGACCACCCACAAACCCCAAACCATCCCCTTAATCGAAAACAAAATCCAAAAATTCAAATAAAGGTCGAAATTAAAAATTTGCCTGAAGCATGAACTGGCCATACAAACCCAACGGGACAAAAATGCTTCGGCCCATCAACGACGACCACTGGAAGCACCATAACTCTTGCCTTGCATCAGCAATACTTCACGCCACCTTTACCCTGAAACACGAACGACTCGGTGTTCCTGAGGCGACGACATCACCTCATTTCCAGAGCGCAACAAAACTCGAACTTAAACCCTAATTATACCTCGTTCCAAAACTTATTGTAATAGAAATTTTTTCTAACATTTCTCCATGATTCGAACATGATCAAACTACCCCCTCAACAAATTTCAACGTTTAAAATTTGTTGAATAAACAGAAATTGATAAAAATGTATTTTTAGTTCATTTATGAACTGAACCATGTGTGCTTATCTAAAATTTATAATCTTTGTTTCAAAAATCCTACTTTGGAATGTTTATTCAAGATTTGAATCAAAACTAACAAATTAAACATTCGAATTTACACATTGATCTTCCTTTTACTGTAAAATTTAATATACAGTGTTTTAACTACATTGTCCACCTTCAAACAATCCTTTCGGGCAATGATTCCAGTTTAAACAAGTTTAATTAACTTAAATTCTTAAGTTTAAATATTAATATGAAGAAGTATTCAAAATATTCTTTGCTTTACTTTATATAGTAACTTGAAATGTTAAGGAACACACATAACAGAGCTTCCAGTAAACAACCAACATCACAGAACATCTTGTTTCAATATATAGCAACATACAATTTCATAACTAATTATCAAACTTAAACTTCAAAGTTGTATGTTTACTCACCTTTTATTTCCTTTAAACAGAAAGAAGCATTTGACGTTTTTGAAACTGTCTGTATATTTTTCTCTGTTTTTGTATTGAATTTAAATTTTGAGTTTTGCTTGCTTTATTTTTTTTCAGGTTTCCTAAGTTCCTATCTACTCAACGAACTGAAAAGAAAATGTAATCATATGTATATATAGAAGATAAGAAGAGATATAAAGTGAGGCTCAACTGGTCAGGTATTTACTTAGCTTTTTGTATTTTAAACAGATTTTCATTGACTGCAAAGAAAAGATTTGTAATATTTGCTTTTGAACAAAAGAGTAGCCGAGTTGGTAGCAATTAATGCTTTGCTTCATAATATGTTTGCATAATTATTATCATGATTTGCTGCATATATAGATATTTATATGTACTTGTTCACCCTATAGTTAAACATAAGGCCTGCATATGAAGATAGCTTGATAAAAATCATTATTTGTTTTTTTGTTAACCCCTAGTTTGAATGGTCTATATACATAGGGTCAAGTTTTACTTTTCCTACTTATTTATCTGGTACAAAAATATTTGTTTATTGGCTGTGTATATATAGATAGTTGTATGAAGATGTACAATCTTGCAAGTAAGCATTAATGGCTTGTGTATGAAGCTATATTTTGTAAATAAACATATACTTGCAGGTAGGCTTGTGAATGAAGGCATTTAATTTGTTTAGTTTACACATTTATGTTTGTTTTTGCCTGGTATTACTTCTAGCTTAATAATGTTTACCTGGCTTATTTTATTTTATGGTTTTGCCTTGATTTCATCCTATTCTATATACTTTGTTCTTAAATTTTATTCTATATTTTGATTTAACTTTATTTCTTGTTTGTATTTATATTTGTATTTTGACTATAACTAACAATATTTATGTTAAACTCAATATGGTATCTCATATTAGCTTTATACATTTGTTTGTATTTTTATTTTAGCTAACAATTATTAAATTATATACATGTGTTTGACTTATATATAATATTTATATTTATATTGAACATTATCATCTATAAATATTTCTATCAAATGTTAACAAAAGACAGCATTTTAATTTAATGGTATAAGATAAATATTATAAAGAGATTTATTTTCAATTTTCAAATATTATTATTCATATGTATATCTGTCAGATATAAACAAAGTAAAGTATTTTAATTTAATTATATAAGAAAAATTTTGTTATAAATATTATTAAAAGATTTAATTTTAAATGCTTCCAATCAATCTCCTTTTTAAAATATAAATTTATATAAACAAATGGTAAATATCTCCAAAATCATGTCCATTTTAATATGATTAGTTCACATTTTATTTAAATTAGATTAAACATTTATTAAAATAAACGGGGCCAAAATCCAGGGTCGTTACATTCCTCCCCCCTTAAAAGAATTTCTTCTCCGAAATTTAGAACAAAGATAATTTAAAAGTTGTTATATCAACCATTCAAACATACATATCATTAATATTGTAACGACCCGCTACTTTAGACTATTCGCATCCGCACTTGTCGGACTTGAATAATTCAAAATACCGAATTGTTAATTTAAATTTGGCAAAACTGAGATATACAGTAAATAAATAGTCACGGAATCACAGACATAGAGTAATAATATGCAGCGGAATTCAAAGAAATAGTAGTTCATGAAGCTACTATATAAATATATAAGATACATCGGAGTTTACGACAGAATAGTAAGTCGCTACATCAAGTACAAATCAGAATACATCACTGGAATCATCGAATACCGAAAGCAGAATAGATGGTTGGATCTTCAAGCAAAACTCCAACTCCAAAGGTGAGTCTCGAATACTGGTACACTCAGTCTGACCCGAGCGTAAAGCAAAACACAAAACACTCGAGTCAGGATTAATATTCTCATATCAATAAATCCAACTCAAGTGAAATAACAATCGAAATACAAGTAACTCAAAGGATGTTGGAATCACCATCCTCTAAGGATCCGTTAAACTATCTACTATGTAGTAGTGTACGCTAAATAGATAATGTCTATCAGTAATATAAAATATCAAAATAGTGTTAAGGCGTTACCATTATCCCCCTTAACACATTTTATAAATGTCATAGTCTATACAGCACTGTAAACTCCACCGTAAACTGGTGGGATATCAGGGAGTACTCCATAGGTATAACACAAAACAAAGTCGTAGTGGTCGCGTATATAGGGATACAAGTATGACAAGGCACATGAGGCAATACCCAAGGTAGTGAAACTACCGTTCGCCTGATCCGGACTGGTGAGAACGCATCGCCGCAGCGATCGCAACACCGCGAAACAACACTCCTGAAATTCCGAGGGTGCACCAATCAATCACAAGTAATGAGTAATAGTTACGAAGAAGTGTGTTCGCTCGAGGTGGCTAACCCCATTTGGCCCGGCACGGCTCCTGATTTTAGTCATTTCCAATTTGACACAAGTGTCAAGGCTATCCATTATCCTTCTCTTTGTTCAGTCATCACGTTCATCATTCCAACCACTTCATTCTGGATCATCACTCCGCGTATAGTTATTAAAGTGGTTTTCGGTTTAGATAGAGAGTATATCCATAACCGATTCTGGTTCCTTTAATAACTTTCGTAATTATTACACCGATTGGTCATTTAATATATTTCAAACCAAAACAAATTCAATTTCAATTTCAATTCGTCAATTAACATTTCATTTGTCTTTATAAATCAATTTCCAAAGTTTACGTTTCAAAACTTTCAACTTTTCGTTTCAAAATCTTATAATTCAATTTCAACTTTTATTAAACAATTCACATATCGATTCAAGTTCGTATATAAATTTCAGTCCGAAATCATTTAAACTAATTTAATTTACATTCAAACCAATCTAAATTCATTTATCGATTCCATTCAATATCCGTTACATTAATTTATCAATTTAAACAATTAACATTAAATCTACAATTCATTAAATCATTTACTTAAGTCCATATCCATTATATCAAAACTTACAAATTTAATTAAATTCGTCAAATCAAATTCTTTAAATTACAAGCTTTACGATTTTTTCAATAAAATGCAATTATCTCTTGTTAAAGAAATTCAGTTACATTTATTCGTTTACTTGGTTACTAATACCAAAACTCACTTAATAAAGAAACTAATTTCACATATTCAAGAAGTTCAATTTCACTTATTAACTTAAATAGTTTTCCAAACCTTAATAAGTAATGAAACCCATATTCGTTTATTAACGAAGTTCAAGTTTACTTATTCCGAAGTTAAATTTTCTTATCAGAGAATTCAAATTTCATTTAATTATCAAATAATTCAATCTCATTCAATTATTACATAATTTCAATCTTAATTTTTTAGTAATTTCAAAACTTAATCATTTCGACTTAATTATAAATTCAAACTTAATTATTAAATCATTTCCACTTAATTGTGAATTCAACTTAATAATCAATCATTTCAACTCAATTATAAATCCAACTTGATAATTTCAACTTAACTATAATTCCAACTTAATTATAATTTCAAATTTAATTATTAAATGATTTCAACTTAATAATTTCAAAACTCGATTATTACTAATTCTAAATTATTTACTAATAATTCCAAATTTAATTATTAAATAATTAAATTTCAAACAACGTTCTTTCATAAATTTCTACGTTTATATTTGTTTCAGATTTCAATATTTACATTTTCCTTTCATAAAATTTCCAAATTACAACTTTATTTCAAACTTATTCTTTATTTGAATAAAATCATTATTTCATTTTAAATCAAATTATTGACCAATCGGATTTTTATATAATTCTCTATCCTAAGTCAAGTTCAATTTGGGTATTTATCATTTCAACCCGATTCCAATTCCAATTCAAAAGTCAAACATAACAAAGGGAACTTGAAGTATGATAACTGGGATGGTGTCAAAGTAAATAAACAAGCAATAACCACAAACAAACACAATCCAATAATCAATTTAAATAATCCCGAAATAATCGTATTAATTCACATTGTTGTTTGTGCGAATTAATATAATTATTTCTAGAATCTACACTATCATTTCATGTAGATTAAAGATTATTACATTCCGGTTTTTCCACTTGTCGTTCAATTTCAATTTAATACTACAACAGTCAATCCAATATATGTTCGCAGGTTCAAAGTCTAATTTATCACATTTTACGTGTCAATTAACTTAACAAATAAAAGGGGTCATATTATTCAAATTAACTAATCAAATTCAACACATATGTCGATTCGCATTTTAAACTATCCTACGTCAAATTCAATTTCATAATATTTATCACTTTATGCATTAAAATTTTACATCCGATATAAACAACAATCAATCAATCAATTATCAACCAAACTGTATTATCATCGCATAAATAATTAACAGATAATGGTGTCAGATGTCATAGGTGAACAGATACATGTAATAGCATATATAACAGTGTAAACAACTAACAGCAGCATATTTCAATTGTCGTTTCAATTGAAATCAAATTTAATAAATAAAAGAATATTAATCGTGAGTGATTGCTCACCTTTCGAGGCTAGAGAGATGAATAGACAACGAAGTTGAGTCACGGATCGTAAGCACGACTTTCGGAATAACTAGATTGGCACGAATCGACTAGCAAAGCTGTTAAATATGAATCGTCGAAATCAAATCAGAATAGGAGCGATGAAAGTAAATGGTATCAGTGAACATATATACATAACTATATTCCAAAATTAAACACATAAAAATAAATAAATAAATAAATAAAATCAATTTTAAACATATAATTTCAAATCGATATTTAATTTAACACAAATAAAACTCCATAGATATGCATTTCTAACGCCATCTTACAATTAAATCACATATATTTAAATTCAAGCATATATCATTTATTTATTGTTATTATTATTTTATTAACAACAATATCCAAAATCATCTTTCTTAAATACAACATTTAAAAGAAATCAAATCAAAACATTCAACATAGCAATAATTACAAAACATGTCCTGCGTCAAAGTTTGACGATATAATTCTATGTGCTACCGAGATCGAAATGGTCTAACTACGAATAAAGATCAAAACTTGTATTTCAAACTGCAAAAGAATCACTTGATTTGGACAAGAGACGAGAAAAGTTACGGTGTCACGAACATAGACTCAGGCCATGTTGCGACTGTCAAATGTTCAGGTCTGAAAACCCCTCTGGGTCTGACTTTCAGGTAAGAAATAGAGGACTGAACCACCTCGTATGAAGCTTAAATTTTATATACAGAAAATAGAAAACTTTATCTTTTAAACAAAAAGAGAATCACTGTATTCCGACGTAAGACGGAAGAGATACGATGCGTCAAACATGAACACAGGTCGTGTTTGCAGTAGTGTAAAATAATTCCAAGTACAAAAGAACAGCTGCCTGGGTCAAACTTCTAGATCCTCGACCACTAATCAAACGATGTCGGATTTTGCTGAAATTTGACATGCATAAACTAGGTAAGTTCTACTCTTTTTTAAAAATAGAATCAACCCATTCCAATAAAACATGAGTGAGATATGATATCGTGAACATGTAGTCTAACTGCTGTTCAGAAAAAAATAAAAATAAACAAATATAAACTTTTATATAAACTATCAGAATTGGAAATCTTGTATAAGTTAACATATATGTAACTAGGATATATAAACACACATATATATATAATATGTATCAAAACTTAGAATATAATACTTAAACCGACCTCATACATATAAACATAATCATAAAGTAGTTATTCACAATATACTGTGAATACAAACCAATATATACATTTCTTACGCTAATTATAGTTTACTGACCAAACTACTGTATTTATAAATTTTTACTTTGAATTAGATCTAATAAAATTTGCATATCATCAGTTAAATTTCACATAAGCAGGCTGTAGGAATTTAACATATAAAAGCATCATATAATTATGCAGAATGCATGTATATACGGGTCACAATATGTGCAAACTTACCAAATTTCCATAGACTCGTATAAAATAACTTTTATAACTACATAGTTCAAAATATATACCTTACTGTATATATTATTTATGCTGCATATATAATACTAGCCCCAAAAATACATAAATAAATGTTTGTCATGCAATTTGCAATAAACGTGTTCATGCAGAAAGTATATATTATAAAAACAAATATACTATATATAATATAATACCTTATATAGATACTTGCCATAACTACAGACCCAACCTTATTATAATTTAAGTAAGCTTTCTTTATAAAATTTATATATATACCTAATAGATCAAATAAGACTTGAAGCACATGAATGTAGCTCAATCTATAAAGTAATAAACTCACTCTTTATATTTGTGTATTAGAACAAAATATACAGTATATAAATAAAATGAAATATCATAACCATAAACAAACTCTTTGAACAATTATATTCAGGGAACAAAGAAAACATGATTTGTTTTTAGGTAGAAAACCAAGCTCCAAGAATAATACAGAGACAGTGGTTACCATGAGGTCTTAACCCCAAATATACACAACATGCAATTATGAGAAACATCAGGACATGCTGCCAATACACAGATATGCATATAAACATACTTAAAAGAAGGAAGAAAAAAAAAACACAAACCAAGGATAGGAGATGATGGAAACGAAGTGGCTGCAATCAACACAGCAGAGGAAGGATCGAGCTAGTGGAGATGTGCGCGACAAGGTGGTTGGGCCGTTAGGATCGAAGTGAGAGCAGGGAAGGAGATGCTTGCTGTGCACGGCCAGCTAGTTGGGTGAGGGCGGTGACAGGTGGGCTTGGCTTCAAGTCGCAGAGAGGGAGGAGTGGTTGTCAGGCAGCGGAGGGAGAGGCAAGAATGAAACATGCTGACTTTGTTTTCAGAGATTTGAAAATGCAAATGAAACGCAACTTTAAATTTATCGTACATTGGGAATTTGCAGTGTCACATTGTTATCTGTATAATAATAAGAGCCAAGGAACGTCAGTTACACGTTGGAAATTTTTTTGAATAGGCACAAGAACCATAAGGCACGAACGCGTACCGATACGAAAGACGTTTCGCAAAGTGCAACGTACTCCGGACTCCGAATTTGATAATCGAAGATACCGTGGAGATCAGTACGACGAGACGATCAAGACGGTATGCGAATATCAGTGGTACGATTGAGTTAAAAAAAATTCGATTTTTATAATAGTGAAAAATGCATGAAAAACGTATAAAAATAAGATCGACGGAGCCAAAGATGTCCGAATTTGGAAAAACGATAAACTGACTACTTGCTTAGAAGATGATTTAGAATTTTTCTATGTAAAAATATTTTGGTTTTGAAAACGTTTATTTTCATCGCTTTTTAACTAATTAAATTGAAGTAATTTTACGCACGAAATAAACTTTCATATTTTCGGACGAAAATTTACCGGTTGCTATCATTAACTGGACGCATTCCAAATATCAAATTTATATTTCAAAATTAATAACGTTACTAAAAACCGGTTAAATTTACAGGTCGTTACACTCTCCCCCACTCAAAGCTTTTCGTCCCCGAAAAGGAAGGGAGTAGGAGAATAGAAACAACCAAAAGAAATAGACTTGAAGTACATAATAACAGTTAATTCAAACCATATAAATTTCAATTTGAATAAGTTCATATTCAACAATTTTGTTTTTATATTCAAGATTTTCATTAAATTTCTTTGATTTCACATTTATTAATGTTAGGTACAAAAGTTTCTTTCAAATGAAATTCAATTCAAATTCAATTAATATCGAGATATCTCATTAAGTTGATCTTATTTAAATTTATAAAATTTTTTCAAAACAGAATTTATTTTATTTGTCTCATTTATTATTTTATTAACTTATTATTCTAATTATTCTTATTCACATTTTATAATGAAAATTAAGTGTATAACATTTTTATACGTACACCAATTTTATTTATAACGACGATTTATATTGTATATTATCCAAATTCTTAAATTAACAATTTCAAAGATCATAAATTTAAATAGTCATTTATAATCATACTTTATTTGACAAATTTAATTCTTCTCTATTCCAAATTATTATTAAATTTATTCTACTTACTATATCTTACTACATATATTATGTATATTTACATTTATCATAACTACTCAAATTTATTTAAAAATTTCTTAACATTATTTTACACTGTATAATATTCAATAATACGGTTAACTTTTGAAAATTTAGGTAAGTTATATATAATGAAATCGAGTATTATACAAGTAAAATTTCTAATTCAATTCTCACAAGTTTAAATATTAATTCAAAATTTTGGTTTCATTCATAATTGAAATCATCTTTTACCCAAATTTTAAGGATTAAATTTCCGATTAACTTCAAACATCTTAGAGATAATTATATACACACAATGTATCCAAGTCAAATCAAATACTAATACATACATACATACATACATATATATATATATATATTAAATTGAGTCTTACTTTAGAAATTCAAATCAAATTCATTTCAAAACAAAAGTGTAGCAAGCTACTGATGGTCTCTCCACTTCGAAACTCAAAAATGAATATCGATGATGCGACTGTCATCACCGAATTTATTTTCCAGCGGGAAAAGGGAAGAGCTCAACTTTAATCATTTAAAAAATTTTGGAAAATCCATTTCTATTCGAAAATATTTTAAATAATATACATTTTAAAACTTTTAAAACCATAGTTCGAAATTATCGGAAATTAAATTCTCAAAGTCTTGATTTAAATATATTTCAAATCCCAAATCAAATTACCAAATTTTATAAATTCATTTATTTTATGGAATAGTCAATGATTTATAAAACAATAAATGAAATTTAATTTTTCACATTTCGGACAACAGATTCATTATCATTTGAATTTCAGAAATTTTTATTATATATAAAATAATCATACAAAATTTATTTTATTCACCCAATTTGAAAACATTATTGTGTCAGTTTGTTCTGTTCAGGTGTTTTGGAAATCCTATCGATAGCGTTGATCAGACGAATCGATCGAAAACCCAAATCAACATCAACAACTCAAACAACACAATATATAAAACATTTTTAACATTAATTTACAAATACACTTTCTCGCTTGACAATACAATATAGGATTTCAAATAAGGATAGAGATTCAAATTTGATGGAAATCAAATCAAAGAGAATTTTTGATTCGATAATAAGTTCGAAACAGAAGATAAGATGATTCAATAACATAATCGGGGATGGATAAGCTTATTTAATTCACGGGCAACCTTCCGGGTCGACCGTAACTTTAAGAATAAGACCGATGCTGAATTCCGAGGTAAATCAACATTCAATCTCAAGAGATAGAATTCAGGTATAGCACGGAATAGATAGCATCGTAAACCAAGGATACAGAAATCTCCGGTAAATCGATGTTTATTGTAAAGGAGTTTCACTAAAAGGATCAATTCGAGATTGGCGAGATCGCCGTCTCATTGTAAGATCATTCAAAGTGGAGTTTATGGGATACTCCAGAATTTAGACGAATATGAATAGTGAGGGACAAGAATGAATTTCGAAACCGAAGGGACGTTCTAAAATTCAAGGTAATTGAGTCAAATGGAGGAGATTGAAACTCTTGTGGGAGTGATTCTGTAAATACATTTACCATATGTGCTAAGTTCTGCCTAGAGCTACCAAAAGCTCTGATACCAACTGTAACGACCCGCTACTTTAGACTATTCGCATCCGCACATGTCGGACTTGAATAATTCAAAATACCGAATTGTTAATTTAAATTTGGCAAAACTGAGATATACAGTAAATAAATAGTCACGGAATCACAGACACAGAGTAATAATATGCAGCGGAATTAAAAGAAATAGTAGTTCATGAAGCTACTATATAAATATATAAGATACATCGGAGTTTACAACAGAATAGTAAGTCGCTACATCAAGTACAAATCAGAATACATCACTGGAATCATCGAATACCGAAAGCAGAATAGATGGCTGGATCTTCAAGCAAAACTCCAACTCCAAAGGTGAGTCTCGAATACTGGTACACTCAGTCTGACCCGAGCGTAAAGAAAAACACAAAACACTCGAGTCAGGATTAATATTCTCATATCAATAAATCCAACTCAAGTGAAATAACAATCGAAATACAAGTAACTCAAAGGATGTTGGAATCACCATCCTCTAAGGATCCGTTAAACTATCTACTATGTAGTAGTGTACGCTAAATAGATAATGTCTATCAGTAATATAAAATATCAAAATAGTGTTAAGGCGTTACCATTATCCCCCTTAACACATTTTATAAATGTCATAGTCTATACAGCACTGTAAACTCCACCGTAAACTGGTGGGATATCAGGGAGTACTCCATAGGTATAACACAAAACAAAGTCGTAGTGGTCGCGTATATAGGGATACAAGTATGACAAGGCACATGAGGTAATACCCAAGGTAGTGAAACTACCGTTCGCCTGATCCGGACTGGTGAGAACGCATCGCCGCAGCGATCGCAACACCGCGAAACAACACTCCTGAAATTCCGAGGGTGCACCAATCAATCACAAGTAATGAGTAATAGTTACGAAGAAGTGTGTTCGCTCGAGGTGGCTAACCCCATTTGGCCCGGCACGGCTCCTGATTTTAGTCATTTCCAATTTGACACAAGTGTCAAGGCTATCCATTATCGTTCTCTTTCTTCAGTCATCACGTTCATCATTCCAACCACTTCATTCTGGATCATCACTCCGCGTATAGTTATTAAAGTGGTTTTCGGTTTAGATAGAGAGTATATCCATAACCGATTCCGGTTCCTTTAATAACTTTCGTAATTATTACACCGATTGGTCATTTAATATATTTCAAGCCAAAACAATTTCAATTTCAATTTCAATTCGTCAATTAACATTTCATTTGTCTTTATAAATCAATTTCCAAAGTTTACGTTTCAAAACTTTCAACTTTTCGTTTCAAAATCTTATAATTCAATTTCAACTTTTATTAAACAATTCACATATCGATTCAAGTTCGTATATAAATTTCAGTCCAAAATCATTTAAACTAATTTAATTTACATTCAAACCAATCTAAATTCATTTATCGATTCCATTCAATATCCGTTTCATTAATTTATCAATTTAAACAATTAACATTAAATCTACAATTCATTAAATCATTTACTTAAGTCCATATCCATTATATCAAAACTTACAAATTTAATTAAATTCGTCAAATCAAATTCTATAAATTACAAGCTTTACGATTTTTTCAATAAAATGCAATTATCTCTTGTTAATGAAATTCAGTTACATTTATTCGTTTACTTAGTTACTAATACCAAAACTCACTTAATAAAGAAACTAATTTCACATATTCAAGAAGTTCAATTTCACTTATTAACTTAAATAGTTTTCCAAACCTTAATAAGTAAAGAAACCCATTTTCGTTTATTAACGAAGTTCAAGTTTACTTATTCCGAAGTTAAATTTTCTTATCAGAGAATTCAAATTTCATTTAATTATCAAATAATTCAATCTCATTCAATTATTACATAATTTCAATCTTAATATTTTAGTAATTTCAAAACTTAATCATTTCGACTTAATTATAAATTCAAACTTAATTATTAAATCATTTCCACTTAATTGTGAATTCAACTTAATTATCAATCATTTCAACTCAATTATAAATCCAACTTGATAATTTCAACTTAACTATAATTCCAACTTAATTATAATTTCAAATTTAATTATTAAATGATTTCAACTTAATAATTTCAAAACTCAATTATTACTAATTCTAAATTATTTACTAATAATTCCAAATTTAATTATTAAATAATTAAATTTCAAACAACGTTCTTTCATAAATTTCTACGTTTATATTTGTTTCATATTTCAATATTTACATTTTCCTTTCATAAAATTTCCAAATTACAACTTTATTTCAAACTTATTCTTTATTTGAATAAAATCATTATTTCATTTTAAATCAAATTATTGACCAATCGGATTTTTATTTAATTCTCTATCCTAAGTCAAGTTCAATTTGGGTATTTATCATTTCAACCCGATTCCAATTCCAATTCAAAAGTCAAACATAACAAAGGGAACTTGCAGTATGATAACTGGGATGGTGTCAAAGTAAATAAACAAGCAATAACCACAAACAAACACAATCCAATAATCAATTTAAATAATCCCGAAATAATCGTATTAATTCACATTGTTGTTTGTGCGAATTAATATAATTATTTCTAGAATCTACACTATCATTTCATGTAGATTAAAGATTATTACATTCCGGTTTTTCCACTTGTCGTTCAATTTCAATTTAATACTACAACAGTCAATCCAATATATGTTCGCAGGTTCAAAGTCTAATTTATCACATTTTACGTGTCAATTAACTTAACAAATAAAAGGGGTCATATTATTCAAATTAACTAATCAAATTCAACACATATGTTGATTCGCATTTTAAACTATCCTACGTCAAATTCAATTTCATAATATTTATCACTTTATGCATTAAAATTTTACATCCGATATAAACAACAATCAATCAATCAATTATCAACCAAACTGTATTATCATCGCATAAATAATTAACAGATAATGGTGTCAGATGTCATAGGTGAACAGATACATGTAATAGCATATATAACAGTGTAAACAACTAACAGCAGCATATTTCAATTGTCGTTTCAATTGAAATCAAATTTAATAAACAAAAGAATATTAATCGTGAGTGATTGCTCACCTTTCGAGGCTAGAGAGATGAATAGACAACGAAGTTGAGTCACGGATCGTAAGCACGACTTTCGGAATAACTAGATTGGCACGAATCGACTAGCAAAGCTGTTAAATATGAATCGTCGAAATCAAATCAGAATAGGAGCGATGAAAGTAAATGGTATCAGTGAACATATATACATAACTATATTCCAAAATTAAACACATAAAAATAAATAAATAAATAAATAAAATCAATTTTAAACATATAATTTCAAATCGATATTTAATTTAACACAAATAAAACTCCATAGATATGCATTTCTAACGCCATCTTACAATTAAATCACATATATTTAATTCAAGCATATTATCATTTATTTATTATTATTATTATTTTATTAACAACAATATCCAATATCATCTTTCTTAAATACAACATTTAAAAGAAATCAAATCAAAACATTCAACATAGCAATAATTACAAAACATGTCCTGCGTCAAAGTTTGACGATATAATTCTATGTGCTACCGAGATCGAAATGGTCTAAGTACGAATAAAGATCAAAACTTGTATTTCAAACTGCAAAAGAATCACTTGATTTGGACAAGAGACGAGAAAAGTTACGGTGTCACGAACATAGACTCAGGCCATGTTGCGACTGTCAAATGTTCAGGTCTGAAAACCCCTCTGGGTCTGACTTTCAGGTAAGAAACAGAGGACTGAACCACCTCGTATGAAGCTAAAATTTTATATACAGAAAATAGAAAACTTTATCTTTTAAACAAAAAGAGAATCACTGTATTCCGACGTAAGACGGAAGAGATACGATGCGTCAAACATGAACACAGGTCGTGTTTGCAGTAGTGTAAAATAATTCCAAGTACAAAAGAACAGCTGCCTGGGTCAAACTTCTAGATCCTCGACCACTAATCAAACGATGTCGGATTTTGCTGAAATTTGACATGCATAAACTAGGTAACTTCGACTCTTTTTTAAAAATAGAATCAACCCATTCCAATAAAACATGAGTGAGATATGATATCGTGAACATGTAGTCTAACTGCTGTTCAGAAAAAAATAAAAATAAACAAATATAAACTTTTATATAAACTATCAGAATTGGAAATCTTGTATAAGTTAACATATATGTAACTAGGATATATAAACACAAATATATATATAATATGTATCAAAACTTAGAATATAATACTTAAACCGACCTCATACATATAAACATAATCATAAAGTAGTTATTCACAATATACTGTGAACACAAACCAATATATACATTTCTTACGCTAATTATAGTTTACTGACCAAACTACTGTATTTATAAATTTTTACTTTGAATTAGATCTAATAAAATTTGCATATCATCAGTTAAATTTCACATAAGCAGGCTGTAGGAATTTAACATATAAAAGCATCATATAATTATGCAGAATGCATGTATATACGGGTCACAATATGTGCAAACTTACCAAATTTCCATAGACTCGTATAAAATAACTTTTATAACTACATAGTTCAAAATATATACCTTCCTGTATATATTATTTATGCTGCATATATAATACTAGCCCCAAAAATACATAAATAAATGCTTGTCATGCAATTTGCAATAAACGTGTTCATGCAGAAAGTATGTATTATAAAAACAAATATACTATATATAATATAATACCTTATATAGATACTTGCCATAACTACAGAGCCAACCTTATTATAATTTAAGTAAGCTTTCTTTATAAAATTTATATATATACCTAATAGATCAAATAAGACTTGAAGCACATGAATGTAGCTCAATCTATAAAGTAATAAACTCACTCTTTATATTTGTGTTAGAACAAAATATACAGTATATAAATAAAATGAAATATCATAACCATAAACAAACTCTTTGAACAATTATATTCAGGGAACAAAGAAAACATGATTTGTTTTTAGGTAGAAAACCAAGCTCCAAGAATAATACAGAGACAGTGGTTACCATGAGGTCTTAACCCCAAATATACACAACATGCAATTATGAGAAACATCAGGACATGCTGCCAATACACAGATATGCGTATAAATATACTAAAAAGAAGGAAGAAAAAAAAACACAAACCAAGGATAGGAGATGATGGAAACGAAGTGGCTGCAATCAACACAGCAGAGGAAGGATCGAGCTAGTGGAGATGTGCGCGACAAGGTGGTTGGGCCGTTAGGATCGAAGTGAGAGCAGGGAAGGAGATGTTTGCTGTGCACGGCCAGCTAGTTGGGTGAGGGCGGTGACAGGTGGGCTCGGCTTCAAGTGGCAGAGAGGGAGGAGTGGTTGTCAGGCAGCGGAGGGAGAGGCAAGAATGAAACATGCTGACTTTGTTTTCAGAGATTTGAAAATGCAAATGAAACGCAACTTTAAATTTATCGTACATTGGGAATTTGCAGTGTCACATTGTTATCTGTATAATAATAAGAGCTAAGGAACGTCAGTTACACGTTGGAAATTTTTTTGAATAGGCACAAGAACCATAAGGCACGAACGCGTACCGATACGAAAGACGTTTCGCAAAGTGCAACGTACTCCGGACTCCGAATTTGATAATCGAAGATACCGCGGAGATCAGTACGACGAGACGATCAAGATGGTATGCGAATATCAGTGGTACGATTGAGTTAAAAAAATTCGATTTTTATAATAGCGAAAAATGCATGAAAAACGTATAAAAATAAGATCGACGGAGCCAAAGATGTCCGAATTTGAAAAAACGACAAACTGACAACTTGCTTAAAAGATGATTTAGAATTTTTCTATGTAAAAATATTTTTGTTTTGAAAACGTTTATTTTCATCGCTTTTAAACTAATTAAATTGAAGTAATTTTACGCACGAAATAAACTTTCATATTTTCGGACGAAAATTTACCGGTTGCTATCTTTAACTGGACGCATTCCAAATATCAAATTTATTTTTCAAAATTTTATTGTTTAAATTCCCATAAAATTTCAATTAATAACGTTACTAAAAACCGGTTAAATTTACAGGTCGTTACAAATATATTAACAAATAATCAACAGTCTATTCTAACAAACATCTCTAATTATCTGAACACAAGTTCAGATCAGCATTCCTAAAATTATCGAGAGTTGTATCTCGATGATCAATAATCCAAATTGAATTCCTGACCACAGTCAAATTCGACTAAACTTCCAAGTTCCTGAACTACTGGTTCAACAACTAATGATGGATCAAGAACAAATTTCCTTAGATGGGATATATGGAATACACCATGAATTCCAAACATCCATTCTGGCAATTCAATTCTGAAAGCTACAGTACCAACTCTTTCCAAATTTTATTGAATTCTTTACATAATTTAAATATCTATTCAATCAAGCCTGTACGATATACATATACTATTCGTACGTAATATCAAATTCGATCGCTTGCTCGATCACACAATTTCTCTTCCGAACTAGTATCGTTCACTCGACTTCCTAGTACGGACTTAGATCTGGTTTCTTGATCAGAAACTGTCATTTTCCTTGCATAGCCACAACCATGATAGGGAATTTTCAGAATCAATCAAAATCCATATCCATGGTTCGTCGTCAAAAATCGAGTGAAAAATCCCAACTCGGATCGACATAACTATCTCGAAAATCTATGCTCGAATCTGGATCAAATTGCTATGCGAATAAAAGAATATACGTACATCCTACGTATTTATATCCATTGATTATCAACTATATCAATTTTCTTTTATTCACATTATTTTGATTTCTATTCACTTGGAATAATTTTCTCAATATCAAATTTACTTAAGAATTTCACCACTCATTTCTTAAGTTTAATATAAGCATTATATATATACTCTTATATTATTCCTCTACCACTTTAGCCTTTATATCCTTTTATTTTAAATCTGAATTTCCAATTTCATGTGAATTCAATTTATTTTCAACTCTGAATATTGAATTTTATTGACTCTCTTCCATTTATAAATGATTCCTATAATTATTTTAAATTAGTTTCATCCACTAGTTTATTTCAATCTCCAATTTGAAATCGTTTTGTTGCTAATTTAATATACTTTTTTTTCTTTTTAATTTCTATCTCAAATTTTGTTTAAAAAATTTTTGGCAGAGTCTTCTTTGTACGAAGGAGCTTTTGAAAATTTTCCAAGAGATATAAATATATAAGCACTGTATATAAGAAGTTTAAAGCATTACGCTTATATAGCATTACATATTTTCACGAGCACATATGTAAGGTTTCGACACTTATTACAATTACTTCCAACCAATTCTCAAACCATTCCCTTCAGTTTAAGTGATTTACAACTTACTTGCTTATATATAATCTATTTAAGCAAAACAAACTCATATTCAAAACTATTTTATTTCGCTTTTAATAATTCATAAAATTTAATCTAATCTCATTTACTTCAAACGACCCATTTTCATATGCAATTCGACAGTATCATTGTGAATAAATAATTACTTAAGCTTTATAACAATTTTAAATTGATTCCAACTCAATTTACACTTGATTTCATCCCAATTAATTTATTCACAATCTTTTCATTGCATTTTCTCTCATTCAAAAAGTTTGATTCCAAACCATTTTATTGAACTCGACTACCAATATTCTAAATAATCATCTCATAATTTACTTAAGTTATTTATTTTCTTCAAACTGTTCCACCCAACAACTTAAGTTTATTCTATTCCACCAATTTCCATGTAAATCTTTGATTTGATTTTCCTTTATTCAAATCCCAACTATTTACTAATTTATTCGATTAGTTTATTCTTATATCCATTTTTAAATTTTTTTTTACATTAACAATTCATTATTGAATTTATGTATAATAAGGTCATTCAATTTATGGTTGAATTAGATTTTTTTACAACTCACACCAATTCTATTTTAATTCAATTCAATACTTACTTGGTTTACATTTACTTATTTACTTAAGAATTTCATTCCATTCAATATTATTTATAACTCGATTGAATTCATTCAAATTCAGTTTTATTCCAACTCAACTTCAGTTAAATCAGCAACTTACAACTTGTTAACGCTAAAATTTGAACGCTAACACCCCGGTGTATGAGTTATAGTTGTGAAAACACCACCCGATAACTCGGGAATAGATTACAAGCAGATGATAACGGAAAAGCAGAAAACAACAACAATTTTATAGTGGTTCGGCTTAATGGTATAGCCTACGTCCACTTTAAGTACTTTTATTGATGATCTCGTTACAAGCTGATACAATTCTTTCCAAGTACAATACACTTTGAATTACAAGTCACTTGGAACAAGTAGCTTAAACTTCAATGAAGATTAGAGTCTTCAAATCCATGTTGGATGTGTGTGATCTTTTCTCAAGTTTGTAGCGTTCTTCGTGTCTTGAGAGCTTTAAGTGTTGAATTGGTTTGGAATGCAGCAGAGTAACGGCGCTTCAAGAGAATCAGCCAAAAGTCCCTTCAATGCTCGATGTGGTCATGTATTTATAGGCAAATTTCTAGGCTGAAATTGCTAAGTCATGAGTCGTGACCGACTCAAGATGAGTCGTAAGTCGTGACCGACTCAGGATGAGTCGTATGTCGTAGGCGACTCAACTGATTGAGCCCAGACTTCGTATCAGAGCGTCTCCGGTCCTCTGTATATAGCACAAGTCCTAACTCGTCTACGAGTTAATAGGTCGTGGTCCAAGATGAGGCGGCGTTGGATTTCTACCTAGTAGCTTTATGTCGTGGACGACTCAAGCTAAGTCGTGAACGACTTACCATAGGTCGTAGGTCGGTTAGGTCATTTGACACCTTAGGTCGTTGAGTCGTTAGAGAACTTGAGTCGGTCTATCCCATACACCGTTAATCCCTTGAGTCGCTCCACTCCTCTAAGTCGCCTTAAGTTTTAACTCGTTAGCTTGTAGAGTCGGTAGCTTCCTGAATCGGTAGCTTCTTGAGTCGGTAGCCTGTTGAGTCGGTTGCTTCCTGAGTCGGTAGCTTCTTGAGTCGGTACCCTGTTGAGTCGGTAGACTGTTGAGTCGGTTGCTTCCTGAGTCGGTTGCCTTCAGAACCGTTAAGAACCTTAAGTCGTGAGTCGGCCCAGACCTTGACTCGTTGCCTAAACGGAGTGAACATTTGCCCCTCGAAGTTCACGCCTAAGTCGTAGGTCGTGTGCTTCGACTCATCTAAACTCGTGTGCCGATTCAACTACCACTGCTCAAAGCTATAAAAGACTTGAGTCGTTCTCCTTACTTCCTTCTTCTCATTTCTTATCCTTTGAACCGTGTCTGCCATTAACGCATCTTCGAGCTCTCAAAGGCGATTCCAACCTGATTTATTTTCGATCATCTTTAGCATCACACCGTGTAAGAGATTTTGCATCTTTTTTCAATTGCTAATGATTGCCGATCTCCGCCTCTGTTTTTCCCCCTTGACCCTTGCGAATACTATTGCATCGGACATTGATGGATTAAAGGCAGGCGGTTTGATCTTACTTGTAGCGATTCGAGATTTGAGGCGACCTAGTGGTGTGATGGAACTGGGGTTAACCATTGCGAGGTTATCGGGTTATGGATTAGATGGTTAATGGGTTAGGAGTTAGATGGTTAATGGGTCAGATTGATTCGAACATTGCCGTAGATTTGACTCGGCTATTCTTGTATGATCCGACGACCTTTGTGATTTAACCATGATACGACTCAACATGCTCCACGGCCTAAGCCTTGAGTCGTGGCCGAGACAAAACCCTTGAGTCGTGGCCGAGATAAAACCTTTGGGTCGTGGCCGAGATAAAACCTTTGAGTCGTGGCCGAGATAAGACCCTTGAGTCGTGGCCGAGATAAGACTTGGAGATTTTCCTATTTCTACGACTTATCACTTAGGGCATTGCCGACTCAGAACTCTTGAACCGTTAACGAGTTATGACTTGCGTGAATTCTGTTGGAATTTTGGACCATTGCATTAACTTTGAACTGTTGAATTTTATTGCATTCATTCACAGGTTATGTTGACTTGCAAGCTAACAACCTGTTCAATACAACACTCACAGAAAATTGGGACGAATATACTGTCATCGATTGCCCATATCAAATGACAGATTAGTTAATAATAGATAATTAACTTAAACAAATCGTGTGAACGAAGTGCTATCGATTTCAAGTAGAATATTAAAGCAACATTGAAACAATCAATTGAAACTGACCAGCCTGCACTAATATTATGCTTGAACTCTAAATTAACAAGTTCTGAAATTACCATAGTCGATCAATCGTCAACCAGTTTAATTCCAGTTATATTTACTTGTTATTTTCATTAGTTCTGCACAACACTTCACACTTTTAGGAAACGTGCACCTTCGCATTTGAACACCCAGTTGCTTGTGTAGAATGACATCTCAACAAGAAGAACCGATGGGCCAGGCTGAAGATGTCTTCCCAGTAGCCAACTTGTTGAATAATCCTCCGGAGAGAACTCCCACCACTCTGAATCAGCGGGTGCTTACTCAATTGCTCACCCAGTTTGGCATTGCCGAAGCTGATGCCTTACTGCCGGGGCCAAATGATACTGCAGATAGGCCTCCTTCTGGCTTTATTGCTGTCAACCGCCAAATGTGCATGAGTGGTGCCATACCACCTTTTAATGACTTCCTTCGGCAGTTCCTGCTTCGATTATCTATCTCTCCATTCCAATTGCACCCCAATGGCCATGCCATTCTGATGGGGTTATGTGTGCTTTTTAGTAAAGTTCGGGACAGATTACCGAGCTTTGAGGAGATCTGCTACCTTTGCTCATTCACAAAGATTAAAGATCATCCCTCTATCGTAATCATAAGGAGGGCTCGAAACCGAAAACTCATCACCGATCTTTCTGATAGCGTTCATGGATTTCTAAATCAGTATTTCTTTGTTCGTTGCCCTCCAGGGTTTTATGCCATCTGGAGAGTAGGAAGTAAGATTTTCCTGTTTTTATTTCTCCAATCTTGGATTTTTCAAAATTTGAGTTGCTGAATGCTAACTTTGTTTCTTTTCCCTGTTTTAGCACTTCCTCCTCCCTCTAGAGATCCATGCTATAAACAAATTTTTGAGAGATTGAACGCCGTGGCGGCAGAAGAGAGGAGTATAAAGTTCTTGTTAAATGATGGATTTTTACATCAATATGGGCTTCTTCATCCTTCTCGCTTCACTCAGTCTCGTGAAGTCCCAACTGAAATTCCTGATTCTCCGACGGAAACTCCTGATGCCCCGGTCCCTATTAAAGAGCACATTCAGGGAGGAACCTCTATAGAAACTCCACTAGTGAGATGTTCAGTTCCGAAGGACGTTGCGGGGCCGTCTGATAAGTCTGCACTTGCCCCAGTTATCGAAGAGGAAGAGGAAGAAACTCCACGATCCTCCGGAAGATCTGCCGACGAAGGTGTTGAAAAAGCCAGTCCCAAAAAACATGATGGTGATGATGTTTTCGAGGGGTTGAGTGATTTAATTGTGACTTCTCAAGAACTTTTCAAAGATGATGTTTCCAAAACTGTTTCTTCTGTAATTGAGGCGACATCTTCTCTACAACAAATGTCAACTCCTCCTACTCAAGTTATCACTACATCTATTTCACAGAGTGGTCTGTAACTTGATGCGCGTAGTTTACACGTTACACAACACTTAGGATTTTTCATCACTTCTACGCGTTTATCTTCTTGTACTTTAAAAATTTATAAAGCTTATTATTTTTATTCCAGATTCTCCTATGGGGCGCAGCGGCTCGTACTATGATGATTTCCAGCGTTACGGGAGGCGTAGCCAGTATGATTACAGGCGTTACCTCCCTTCTTACAGAGAATCGGATGAAGAGAGGGCTATCAGGAAAGCCGACGAGAGACGAGCATATGAAGAACGTCGCCGAAGGGAACAAGAAAGACATGATCTTGTTGAATATGCGCTTATATGATTTTTGTTTGATGATAATAAACATATATACATTCGTTTAAATGTATTTGATAATATACTATTTTATTTTTTTCACAGATTAAATAAATATTTGCAGAATAAAATAAATAACACGAAATTTGAATTCAAACGAATATTTTATTCAAACAAATATTTATTACATCTTTGAATAGTACAATTTCAAGCTCTCACTATAACTATACAACTTTGATTACAATTACATCACATTTCACATTTACAATTCACCTCACTACATATCACTCACACTCGTATTTATCTTCAACTTCATTCCAGTTTGAATCCAGCATCTGAGCGATCTGCAAAAATATAAACTAACGCAGTAAAATTGAAAATAAAATATTTTTGCGATATAAAATAAAACGTGAATTTTGAAAATGATATTTGCCTCAGTTATTTGGGTTGTTCGTCTTCATTTATATTTGAATTCATCATACACGAACAACTTGTGACATACACAGTATATTACTGTATATGCCACAAGGCCGTGCACGCCGATATATACACTTGATTGTTTTACAGGGACAGGTGCGCACAGGTCAAACCCAAATGAAAAACCGGGTTCAACTCACGTGCAATAACATTGAAAATCACGACATAAGCACAAGGTCAAATCCGAGTTTTGAAACTGGATTTAACACAAGGCGACATGACATGAATGCTATGTTCAAACATGACACAGCCTCAAACCAGCAGTATACAAGTACAAGACCACCAAGCAAAACCAGTTCAACATGAAATGAAACAACAACATGCAATACAACAATCAGATGGTCAGAGCCATAGCAAACAGAGGCATCAATATGGTAACACAATTGCAACTCGACAAACAGCAAGACCAAACTGCACAAGTGACCACAAAGACCATCAGCTACATCAAAAGCAAGTGCAACACAGTTGCAAACAACAGGAATGAATATCAAGTGAATACAACATGAAGCACTGCTACTCAAGGCAACTAGGAATGAACAGTTTCAAAAATGTAAAGATCAGGAAAGTGAACAATGCTTGAAGACTGCAGCGGTCAATATAAATGCACAGTGCAAACATATGTACATCAACCCAATAGTGATCATGCAAACTGACTTGAAGATGGCCACCAACATAAGCAACAACATGAACCAACTATATGAAGTACACAATAGGCCGAGTTTCAAGACACTAAGCAGCAGCAAGCAGATGCAAGCTACAACTTCAAATGAACCAGTGACAATGCAACAATCAACTCAACTGAGTACAGAGAAATGCACAAAAGCATGATGCAAACTGAACAAATATGCAACCATACAGCAGTCATGTATGCAACAGGTTCAAGGGCAGAAGGTGGAGACAACTCAAATGAACACAATGTTCACAAATGCAAAAGAACAGTGAAGCATGTACAAACTGTAGTGAATACAGACAGTAAACCAAGCTTCACAATAAACATCTCTTGAATATAAGATGTCGAAGCCAGCAGTATCAATGACTATATGCACAGAAGCATAATCCAATTAAAATACCAACTGCAAATATCCAAAGCCACAGGAGAACAAGACACAATACACAAATACAAGTGCACAACTAAACTCGAGTGGAACAGAGAAGCTATGGTACTAAGATAAAAATGCAAGTGATAGTGAATATGTACAAGTGCAGTGACCAGAAACTCAAGCTTCAAAAAGCTACAGCAACAATGCAAACTACAGGAATATAAAGCACAAAAGTGCAACAGTGAAGTTCAGCTATGCAAGTGAAACAACTACAGGCAGTGAATGAAGGTGAATAATATAACATGGCCGAGCATTGTACATGAAGTAGTGCAGTGAAGAATCCCAAGTCAAGGCAACTAGTTCGAACCAAAAATGCCAGCAAAAATCAATGTTGAACAAGTCAACAAAGTAAAAATTCACGAAATCAGTATTGTCAAAGTCAATCAAGCGTTCACCGTGATAACCAAGCAAATTGAACAAGTCGCAGTTTAAAACCGTATTATTCAAGTAAATATGAACAAGTCAAAGATCAATCTTAGCATCAAAGTGAAATCAAACGGCCGAAGACGAATTCAATCAAAAATATACGAACGCAAAAATAGGAAATCAAATCCTATATATATCCCAATCATCATCGGCAATAAAAGTGTCGAATTCCAGAAAGCATAAATCAGTAAAGAAAAAAAGCACATAATTACATACCGGAATTCGATCAACGAAGCAGTCGCGGTGAGCAAATCAAAGAGTCTCGAAGTAGCCAGAGAGAGCAACAACAATTCGATCGAGCAACGCAACTCTCGAACAAACATATATTCGATCGAACAAAAGTCGGCTCTTCGAAAGCCCTAATTTGCATCAAGGAGGAAACCCTAATTTCGCAAGGAGGAACGAACAATTGAGACAGTGGAACGGCCGCGTACGAATAAGAAATAAAAAGAGACGGTCAAGATAAATTAAAAAGGGGGCCGGCCTTACTATTTTTATAAAAGGGGTTTATATTAAAATTAGTTTTATTTTAAATTTCCTTTTAATTTGTATTTTCTTTTTTAACCGTTTATATTTTCTAGTCGTGTGACTAGGGTACAAGCTGCGGTGTGTAGCTTGAGAATTCGCAACTCGGTAATTGAGTTGTGGCAGGGTTTTGAGCGTAGAGTTAGATTAGTCAATAGCGGTGTATAGCGAGTTTACGTGTGTAAGCGAGGGACTATCTAATTTCTAGTAGAAACCTTGGGGGCAGCACGTAGGCAGGGTTTTGCCGAAGCTGGGTAAATTCTGTGTTGTTCTGTTTTATTCTGTTATTTATATTCTGCGATATCTGTGCTGCTATTCTGTGATCTGAATTGAAATTAATTTATAAGCTTCCGCGATTAATTTTTATAATTTACACTATCACCCTATTCACCCTCCCTCTAGGGTGAAATCGATCCTACAAGTGGTATTAGAGCTAGGAACAAAAGCCATTTTCGTTTTAAAATTTTGATTTTACAAAAACCAATTTTTAATTTAAAAATTCGTGTTTCAAAAATCAATTTTTGTTTAAAAATTCGTGTTTCAAAAAATCAATTTTTGTTTTAAAAATTCGTGTTTCAAAAATCGGTTTTTGTTTTAAAAATTAGAATTTTTTTAAAAAAATGGCTTCTTTTAATAATGCTTTTGCAGAAGGACAATCCATAGTTAGACCACCAATGTTCAATGGTGAATATGCTTACTGGAAAAATAGAATGCAAATTTTTCTGAAAACCATTGACGCTTGGAATATTGTTGAGACAGGTTATAGTATACCAACTATAACTGTAGATAATCAGGAAATAGAGAAACCAAAGGAACAATGGACAGAACTAGAAAATAAATTACAGAATACTAATGCCAAAGCTATGAATTCTATTATCTGTTCATTGGATCAATTTGAATTTAATCGTGTCTCACATTGTCTAACTGCGCAGGAAATATGGCACATACTAGAAGTGACTCACGAAGGAACATCTCAAGTCAAAGAATCTCGCCTTGCAATGCTAAGCAGCGAATACGAGAACTTCAAAATGGCGAAGGAAGAAAATGTCAAAGAGATGTACGGACGACTCTCCAATATCGTATACAAATCAAAAGATCTCGGAAAAACATACACCGAATTAGAAATAGTCCGGAAAATCCTCAGAGTCCTTCCACGAAGCTTTGAAGCAAAAGTAAGTGCCATACAAGAACCGAAAGATTTAAAACAACTTAAAGTTGAGGAACTCATCGGAAATCTCACCACTTATGAGCTTGAAATGAAATTCAAAGAAGAGCGTGAAGGAGGTGACACTCAAAAGAAATCAATAGCTCTCAAAGGAACAACCGAAAGTGATGATGATAACGATGAAGATAATGGAGCAGCAGAATTGGAGCTGTTAATAAGGAAATTCAAAAAATGGAATCAAAAACATGGAAATTCAGCTCGAATTCAAAAAGAAAAAAGCAGAATAGCCAAAGCACTAGACTACTCAGAAGAACAAAAGTTTATTTGTTATAATTGCAACAAACCCGGCCATATCAAGCCCGATTGTCCACAAATTAAATCCAGCCATGGAAAGAAACAGAAAAAGAAAAGTTTTGCAGCCACTTGGGATGAAATAGACGAGAATGATCAAAGCACTTGCAGTGAAAGCGAAAAGGCAGAATTTTGCCTTCGAGGTGATACAACTGACAGTGACGATGACGAGCCAAGTGAGGTATCAAAACTTACCCATTCTGAGTTGCTTATATATTTTCATGAAGTAAACGGTTGTTTTGAACGACTTAGGGAAAAATACGCCAAACTTGAATCTCAAAAAGATACTTTGATAGAATGTAATAAACAACTTGATCAATTAGTTAAAACCTATCAAAGTAGGATCCCTAAGTGTGATAAGTGTCCAACATTTGATGAGGAAATTAAAAAATCAGAAATTAAAATAAAATCGCTTGAAAATGAAATTCTAATTTTAAAGGAGAATGAAAATACTAGGAGAGAGAATTCTATTAAAAAGTGCACACAGTTGTTAAACGAAAATGAATCTCTCAAATCAAAAGTCCAACAATTGTCTACGACTTTAGATAAATTTTCAAAAAGTGAAAAATCGTTGAATATGCTATTAGGAAAGCAAACTGTTAATACGGTTAGACAAGGACTTGGATTTAATAATTCGAAAATTGTTGAAAACAAGATTAATCAAGTTAATTCCATGTGCACAATTTGTAGAAAATTTGGACACGATCACAATAATTGTTGGTATAGACGCAAACATGTGAAAACTATACCGATTTGGGTTCCAAAAGGCACAAATATAAAATCTCTCAAAGTTAAACAAATTTGGGTGCCAAAGGGAACAATTATAAATAGTTTTGGGTCTACACAAAATTATTTTTCAAAATTTTCAGCCACTAACAACCATGGACCTATAAAAACAAATAGGTCACATAAATCTTTCATCGTGTAGGTGTGGTGGCAGGCTAAGGAACAACAATAGTGCTTTCTGGATTTTGGCTGTTCCAGAAACACAACGGGCGACAAAACAAAGTTCCTTAGCCTAGTATAAAGGTGACAGAATCACCACGGACAACAACGGAAAATATCGTAAAGGTAAAACAGGTAATGGTATGTTTTAAACGATATATTAAATGTGATAATCTGCACCATATTCTGAATTAAAATCAGTCAATATTGAGATGATGAAAAGATGATGATTCTGATTTATTCAAAATTGTTAGCCAATTATATTCTTATGCCAAAAACACTATAAAATTCTCTAGAATTACTTGATATATAAGCTTGGGATAAAAATAGTGTTTTGATTGGATGATAATATTTTTTCTGTTATAATATTTTTGGCTAAATCCATATTCATGGGTTCTTCTGTTTACATGGCTTCAACTTAAAATCCTAATGAATTCTATTTAAAAAAATTGTAAAAAGGATTTTAAGAATTTTTTGACTTGTTTTTATTTATGACATTGATTTGTGCTTAAATGATGACCAATCAGATTTTCAACATTGAACTAATCCATATAAATTTGTTCGGTCAAATGATGGTATTTGATTACTCATGCTACACGTAGATATATTGGTTTTGACATTTTGGTCACTGCTTGTAAATTTGCACGATTTCAAATTCATGTAAAAAAAAAAAGAATTTTAAAAATTGTTGAAACTTTAAGAAATTCTTTTGAAACATTTGTTTTGAAATAATGATGTTTGGTTGACTATTAAATACTCATGAATATAACTGTTTAGTCTATGGCTTCTAAGATTGATACTTTGATATATGTTTGATTGTCAACACTGGCTTCATTTTCAAATTCAAGAGAATTTCATTCTGAGATAATTTGTTGAAATTTCTTAATCTGGTCTTTGACATTCAACGAGTGAATTTTGAGTGAAATTTAAATTCAGATGCAGATTACACTGGTAATATGGTTGATAGAAAAATTACTAGTGGAACATGATTAATTTTTGACACATTCATTAACTGCATCATTTTTCAAAGAAAATATCTGCATATTTTTCATTTCAAATAATTTTCAGATAGCAGAAAATTTTCTTTTAAAACCCCCTGGAGAAAATCATTTTTGACCATATTTTCAGATTAGTCATTTTGAAAAATTGGTTTCATAATTATTTTTGAATTTGATTTTAAATGACTATATTGACTAATCTGACTCCCTAATGTTTATCGAAAAGAAAAATAGTAATAGAAAAAGTGATGAGTGTTGATATTTATCATATATTATAACTCGAGAAAGTATAATTAGAAAATTTCTTTAGAAATTTAAACAAGAGTTATAAAACTTTTTGTTGGTAAAAATTCCATGACCATCTCTATATCTATCATATTTCTAACAACTATCACTCATCAAAACTCTATATAGTTTGTCGATATGTGGTACTTTAAACAGGAATCGTTCGTTTTTCATTTTCACATTTTTTTTAAAAAAAGCAAAAATAAATAAATAAATAAATACCAAAGTATTCACTCTCATTTAAAAGTCCTCACGGTTATGCATGGGTGAATTACTTGGAATTTGTTATGTGCTTCCATGCTCATTTAAAAGTCCTCACGGTTATGCATGTATGGAACGCATATCAAAAGTTGATTTTTTTTTCTTTTAAAATAAACAAGTTGATTCTAATCCCATTTAAAAGTCCTCACGGTTATGCGTGGTTAGAAGATACTTGAATTCATTTTTTTTTAAAATAAAATAAAATAAAATTGGAATACTACTAATCTCATTTAAAAGTCCTAACGGTTATGCATGGTTAGTAGATATTCAAATTCCTGATATAAATATACCACAAATAGACACAACTGTATGGTTTTATATGATGACATCACTTCCATCATTCTAAAAGTGGAATATGCGCCTAACAAAATATTTATGATTTTTGTTTGATTTTTTATTGAAATTTAATATTTATATTCAATTGAGTTTTAATGTTGGATTGATATCGATTACTTTATCTCTATTTTCTCTAATACTATTATTCTTTTGCTGATAACAAAAGGGGGAGAGAAAAGTTAAGATTTTGTCAAATAAAATCAAGCAAAGGTCAAATAATTTTCCATTTGCATATAGACTCATTCACACATTTTATTTGTATGCATATATGTAGGGGGAGTCATATATGTAGGGGGAGTATCATATAGAAAGGAAGCATTCAAATAGGGGGAGCAATTGAAATTATCAAATACTTTTAATATATTCAAAATCTTAAATATATGTTTGTTATCATCAAAAGGGGGAGATTGTTGAATATGCGCTTATATGATTTTTGTTTGATGATAATAAACATATATACATTCGTTTAAATGTATTTGATAATATACTATTTTTTTTTTCACAGATTAAATAAATATTTGCAGAATAAAATAAATAACACGAAATTTGAATTCAAACGAATATTTTATTCAAACAAATATTTATTACATCTTTGAATAGTACAATTTCAAGCTCTCACTGTAACTATACAACTTTGATTACAATTACATCACATTTCACATTTACAATTCACCTCACTACATATCACTCACACTCGTATTTATCTTCAACTTCATTCCAGTTTGAATCCAGCATCTGAGCGATCTGCAAAAATATAAACTAACGCAGTAAAATTGAAAATAAAATATTTTTGCGATATAAAATAAAATGTGAATTTTGAAAATGATATTTGCCTCAGTTATTAGGGTTGTTCGTCTTCATTTATATTTGAATTCATCATACACGAACAACTGTGACATACACAGTATATTACTGTATATGCCACAAGGCCGTGCACGCCGATATATACACTTGATTGTTTTACAGGGACAGGTGCGCACAGGTCAAACCCAAATGAAAAACCGGGTTCAACTCACGTGCAATAACATTGAAAATCACGACATAAGCACAAGGTCAAATCCGAGTTTTGAAACTGGATTCAACACAAGGCGACATGACATGAATGCTATGTTCAAACATGACACAGCCTCAAACCAGCAGTATACAAGTACAAGACCACCAAGCAAAACCAGTTCAACATGAAATGAAACAACAACATGCAATACAACAATCAGATGGTCAGAGCCATAGCAAACAGAGGCATCAATATGGTAACATAATTGCAACTCGACAAACAGCAAGACCAAACTGCACAAGTGACCACAAAGACCATCAGCTACATCAAAAGCAAGTGCAACACAGTTGCAAACAACAGGAATGAATATCAAGTGAATACAACATGAAGCACTGCTACTCAAGGCAACTAGGAATGAACAGTTTCAAAAATGTAAAGATCAGGAAAGTGAACAATGCTTGAAGACTGCAGCGGTCAATATAAATGCACAGTGCAAACATATGTACATCAACCCAATAGTGATCATGCAAACTGACTTGAAGATGGCCACCAACATAAGCAACAACATGAACCAACTATATGAAGTACACAATAGGCCGAGTTTCAAGACACTAAGCAGCAGCAAGCAGATGCAAGCTACAACTTCAAATGAACCAGTGACAATGCAACAATCAACTCAACTGAGTACAGAGAAATGCACAAAAGCATGATGCAAACTGAACAAATATGCAACCATACAGCAGTCATGTATGCAACAGGTTCAAGGGCAGAAGGTGGAGACAACTCAAATGAACACAATGTTCACAAATGCAAAAGAACAGTGAAGCATGTACAAACTGTAGTGAATACAGACAGTAAACCAAGCTTCACAATAAACATCTCATGAATATAAGATGTCGAAGCCAGCAGTATCAATGACTATATGCACAGAAGCATAATCCAATTAAAATACCAACTGCAAATATCCAAAGCCACAGGAGAACAAGACACAATACACAAATACAAGTGCACAACTAAACTCGAGTGGAACAGAGAAGCTATGGTACTAAGATAAAAATGCAAGTGATAGTGAATATGTACAAGTGCAGTGACCAGAAACTCAAGCTTCAAAAAGCTACAGCAACAATGCAAACTACAGGAATATAAAGCACAAAAGTGCAACAGTGAAGTTCAGCTATGCAAGTGAAACAACTACAGGCAGTGAATGAAGGTGAATAATATAACATGGCCGAGCATTGTACATGAAGTAGTGCAGTGAAGAATCCCAAGTCAAGGCAACTAGTTCGAACCAAAAATGCCAGCAAAAATCAATGTTGAACAAGTCAACAAAGTAAAAATTCACGAAATCAGTATTGTCAAAGTCAATCAAGCGTTCACCGTGATAACCAAGCAAATTGAACAAGTCGCAGTTTAAAACCGTATTATTCAAGTAAATATGAACAAGTCAAAGATCAATCTTAGCATCAAAGTGAAATCAAACGGCCGAAGACGAATTCAATCAAAAATATACGAACGCAAAAATAGGAAATCAAATCCTATATATATCCCAATCATCATCGGCAATAAAAGTGTCGAATTCCAGAAAGCATAAATCAGTAAAGAAAAAAAGCACATAATTACATACCGGAATTCGATCAACGAAGCAGTCGCGGTGAGCAAATCAAAGAGTCTCGAAGTAGCCAGAGAGAGCAACAACAAATCGATCGAGCAACGCAACTCTCGAACAAACATATATTCGATCGAACAAAAGTCGGCTCTTCGAAAGCCCTAATTTTCATCAAGGAGGAAACCCTAATTTCGCAAGGAGGAACGAACAATTGAGACAGAGGAACGGCCGCGTACGAATAAGAAATAAAAAGAGACGGTCAAGATAAATTAAAAAGGGGGCCGGCCTTACTATTTTTATAAATAGGGTTTATATTAAAATTAGTTTTATTTTAAATTTGCTTTTAATTTGTATTTTCTTTTTTAACCGTTTATATTTTCTAGTCGTGTGACTAGGGTACAAGCTGCGGTGTGTAGCTTGAGAATTCGCAACTCGGTAATTGAGTTGTGGCAGGGTTTTGAGCGTAGAGTTAGATTAGTCAATAGCGGTGTATAGCGAGTTTACGTGTGTAAGCGAGGGACTATCTAATTTCTAGTAGAAACCTTGGGGGCAGCACGTAGGCAGGGTTTTGCCGAAGCTGGGTAAATTCTGTGTTGTTCTGTTTTATTCTGTTATTTATATTCTGCGATATCTGTGCTGCTATTCTGTGATCTGAATTGAAATTAATTTATAAGCTTCCGCGATTAATTTTTATAATTTACACTATCACCCTATTCACCCCCCCTCTAGGGTGAAATCGATCCTACAGATCTTCCCCACAGAGATGATGATACCCAAAAGAGAAAAGCTCATGATGAGAGAGGAAAGAGTCACATAGACGATTCTTCTAGCAAGCGGGCTAGACTTACTGAAGAAACAACTCCTTCAGCTTCTGAACATGTCCCAGCTCAATCTCCTGCTCCCGTTCGCTCCGACATTCAAGCAATCATCAACCGGCCCGCATACCAAGTCGGGCAAGGTCCTCCCACTCTTCAAAGTCGATTTCCTCAGTGGTGCCTGAGAGGGGTTCGATTTGATCTCGACTTGGTTCCTCTCGACAAACCGGCTATGCTGCGAAATCTTGATACTGTCAGGACCGATATTGAAAGAATGTCGAACTGGCAAAAACTTGTCGACGAACTTCAGAGGGTTAACCGAGCCAATCTCGAGGCCATGCTAACAATGGAGAACGATAAGGCTGAGTGGCAGAAGACTCTCGAACAGCATGACGCCAAAATGAGAAGTATTGCTTCCTACAATGAAAAGCTGGAGGCGGAAGTAGAAAAACTTAAGGAAGAATTAGCTACTTCATCTACTTTCCATTCTCAAAAGGAGAGCATGCTTCAGCAACAAGTACGAGATGCGCGTGCCAGTCAAAGAGCAGTCGAAGATAAGCTTGCACACAAGGAAAAGGTCATAGAAGAATATCGTGCTGAAACTGTACAACTGCGAGAACAGACCGGCTCTCAAAGCTTGGAGATAGAGTTGTTAAAAACTCGACTTGCTATGGCCGAAAAGGAGCGCGACGAGGCTGTTGCTGGTAAACTTGCGGCCGAAGAGGCTCATCAAGCAACCAAAGCTGACATTAGCTCCACACTATTCGATTTTTATCTGCACAGCATTTTGGGACGTGGCAGCCTTGCCTTTCTAGGCCCCAAGTATGAAATCACACTGGCTGAAGTTTGGGAGACAGCACTTGATATGCTCGGTGGTAAAGGTGCTGGATATGCTGAGTCAGCCCTTGAAGAGCATTATCTTGACGATGAAGCCCGCGCCGCTCTTGCCAAGGGAAAAGAGTAGCTTGCCAGAGCGCGGGCCGGGATGGCGGAAGAGGAGCGTTCTGAAAAAGAAGTACCGCCTACTACCTCTGAACGTCCTCTAGTTTCTCCCGATGTGGACATTACAGGCTCTAGTGCTCATTCGCCGCCTCCTACAAGAACCGGGGTAATTACCCCTACTGATGAAGAGGCTTTGGAGGACATTGGGGCTCAGAATTATGAGATTGAACTGACGAAGCCAACATCTTCAGGTAATTTCGACATTGGTCCGATTCAGGTGGATTGCCTGCTTATTCCTCAAAAATTTGATGAGCTTCTCGATTACTTCTTGAATCTCGATGAACCCATATCTTCCTTCTTTTGGGAAGATACTAACATTTTCAATTTCTCTTCTTCTGCAGTTGAAACAACAAGTGCTGTGCAGACTTCGCCATCTCTGGTTATTCCACCTCCATCTCTTCAGGTGACTCCTCCTTCCGCTTCACAACCCGGGTCACAAGAGGAGAAAATTGAGGCTCTTCATGGCTTGGATGACCCTATTGCTTCGCAGGAGCAAAAAGATGAGGGACTTGAAGGAGGCGACATCTCTCCGGAGCGGACTCCTTCTGACGATGTAATTTTGTCCACTCTCGTTACTCCAGGGAGTGAGTCTTCTTCGAAGAGAAGAAAGAAGCATGGGACATCGAGGAGGAGGGGGAAGAAAATTATCACCACTGAAGAGGAACCGGAAATTTCACCAGTTGCGCCTCCCTCCCCTTCTTCCCTTATGCCTTCAGACCGACCTGAAAGACCTGAAAAGCTAACCATTCGGCCGGGTAAAGGGTCTAAAGGCGGCAAGAAGAAATGAAGAGTTGGGCTTTTTGATTCCTTTTTTGTGTAATGGTCGGATGTTGTGCAGGCACCGGCCCCTGCTTTTTTATTTTGAAACCTGTATCTGCAATATTTGCAATTGAATAAAATGATCCTTTATCTGTACAGACTTTTGTTTGAATTTAAGAATGCATTTATTATTCATTTTTGCACAAGTTTATTTATATGATATTGCGGTGAGCTTGTGGTATGTTGTTCGAGCGTACTTTACCGACGTAGCTATACCATTTTGTATGTAACTATACCATGTTGCCCCCATACCATGAGCTTACTGCAATATCGTATACTTTGAGGAGACTTGCACTCTCATTTTCTGAAGAATAATTACTTCATTTTCGAAGAGGATTTTCGTAGAGTGCAACTTCCTTCATATAAGTTTCTACGCTTTGTCCTTCGAAGAAATTACTTTTTCCTTTTGCGTATGTGTACATTTTGCCAAGTGAATTCTTCTCTGTGGTAAAGCTGACTCTGAATGTACTTTAACTTTCTTCCTCCTTCTCTTTTTTTTTAGAATAGGTAAATCGCTCTTCCTTTGAAAGTTAAAGTACGCTCTTGATGAGGATTTTTTCTTCTTTTTTTTTTAAATACAAATTTGTGCTTCTGAGGAGAGATTTTTTACGTTTCAACACTTCGAAGTTTTATTTCAATCTTGGTGAAACGCGTTCCTCCAAAGAGTTGTGCCTTTGAAGAAAGCCTTTTCACGTTTCAACACTTGGAAGTTTTATTTCAATCTTGGTGAAACGTGGGCTTCTGAAGAGGTCTTTCTTTTTAATTGTGTCCCCGGGATGGGGTTGTACCTCTCAGGAGGGATTTCTCACGTTTCAACACTTGGAAGTTTTATTTCAATCTTGGTGAAACGTGTACCTCCAAAGAGTTGTGCCTTCGAAGAAAGCCTTTTCACGTTTCAACACTTGGAAGTTTTATTTCAATCTCGGTGAAACATGGGCTTCCAGGAAGGTCTTTATTTTGTTTTGCATTTCAACTTTGGTGAAGTGAAATCCCGAAGAGCGGTCATAACACTTCAACTCCTGGTGAAATGGGCCTCCGAAGAGGGCTTTTATTTTGTTTGCATTTCAACTTTGGTGAAGTGAAATCCCGAAGAGCGGTCATAACACTTCAACTCCTGGTGAAATGGGCCTCCGAAGAGGGCTTTTATTTTGTCTGCATTTCAACTTTGGTGAAGTGAAATCCCGAAGAGCGGTCATAACACTTCAACTCCCGACGAAATGTGCCTCAGAGAGGGTTTTCATCGCCTGGAAGTTACTCTCTCATAGTTGGAGGGTCATGACTCCTCCAATCTTTTTTGTTGAGTAGAGAACTTTCTTTTTTGTGGCATATGACCCATTAGAGGTCTTTATCCTCCGAAGAGTTGTGCCTCCGAAGAGGACTTGTGCTGCCGATGATGGCTTTGGTTGTTCCTTTGTTCACTTGCTTATGCCTTTTCAATGATCCTCTGCCCCTCTTCTTTTCTTTTTTTTTTTTTTAAAAGTAACTTGTTTAATCCAAGGAAGTGTGTTTCATTGTCAGGCAATTTCGTGAGAACGAGCACTAGCTTCTTAATTGGATGTTTGTTTGTTCAAACGATCTCAATTTATTAGCAAAGGCCCGTTTCTGTCGAAATCATAGGCCGTTCAATTGAAGTACTTCCTATCTAGGATTTGAATTCGGGGCTCTTGTGACTTGAAATTTGGCGAGAATCACATGGTCTTTTTATGTGCAAGTTTCACTTCCATTGTCTGCAAAAATTCAAATCGACATTTCAGCAATACATTCTATGTACTTTTTATATCGAAAATAAAGCAAACATGTAATAATAATAAGGAACACAAGATTTATAGTGGTTCGGCCAGGAAATTGGGCCTACATCCACTTTATATTCTTTCATTATTTACTTGCATCAGTTTTACAATTGCCTTCAATTACAAGAATCATACATTCATAATTCTTTTTACAATATTTCAACAAAATTTTCAAGTAAAGTATGGACGCAAATGATTGCTGTTCCATGCCCTTGGAATTTGATCTCCTTCAACAGTGGTGAGTTTGAATGTGCCGTCAAGAAGCTTTTGACCTATGACATATGGTCCTTCCCAATTTGGCCCAAACACACCTGTCGCTGTCATGATTCTCTTCAGGACTAGGTCTCCAATCTCAAAGCTGCGTTGGCGAACTTTGGAATTGAAATGTCTGGCTATTCTTTGCTGATGAGCTGCAATTCTGAGATTAGCCTCATCTCTTTTTTCATCAAGGAGATCTAGCGCTTCAAGCTGTAGCTTTTCGTTTTCTACTTGATTGAAATGGATTCTTCTGTGTGAAGGGACTTCTATTTCTACCGGAATCATTGCCTCTGACCCGTATGCCAATGAAAACGGGGTGTGCCCAGTCGCAGTTTTGTGAGTGGTTCTGTATGCCCATAGTGCCAGTGGTAGCTTATCGACCCACCCACCTTTTGCTCATTCAAGTTGCTTCTTGATGGTTGACTTAATAATTTTGTTCACGGCTTCCACTTGCCCGTTTGCCTGCGGATGAGCTACTGCTGAGAAGCTTTTCCGGATTTTGAATCGCTTGCAAAAATCTTGGAATTCTTCACTTTCAAACTGAGTTCCATTGTCTGTAATTATTTTTTGAGGCACACCGTATCTGCAAATGATGTTTTTAGTCACAAAACTTATCATCTTCTTTGAGGTGATAGTAGCCAGTGGTTCAGCTTCTGCCCACTTAGTAAAATAATCTACAGCAACAATGGCATATTTAATTCCAGATTTGGCAGTTGGTAACGGTCCTACAAGGTCTATTCCCCATATTGCAAACGGCCATGGACTGACCATCTGTGTGAGTTCAGTGGAAGGAGCTCTAGGAATTTTGGCAAATCTTTGACATCTGTCACATTCTCGGGAATACTTTGCTGCATCTCGATTAATTTCTGGCCAAAAATATCCGTACCGGAGAATTTTCTTTGCTAATGTTTGGCCACCTGAATGATCACCACATTCTCCTCCGTGTACCACTGCTAGGATTGCTTTAGACTCTTCCCTGGATACACATCGAAGTAATGGCATTGAGAATCCCCGTCTGTATAACCGGCCATCCTGGATTACGTATCGAGAGGCTTTTCTCAGTAGCTTTTGTCGTTCTTTTGAGTTCCCTGGTAAGGATCCATTGAGCAGATATTCTATTATCGGAGTCATCCATGATTCTTGTTCTTGATACATGCTCATGATCCATTCAATGTCCATCTCATCAATGCTAGGAGTCAACAGGACCTCTACTGGAGTTAGCCCCAGAAATTGAGCTTCGCTTGTGCTTGAATACTTTGCGAGAGAATCTGCTTTCATGTTTTCTTCTCGAGGAATGTGACTTGTCATGTAATGATCGAAATCACCCAGGAGTTCCCAAGCCTTTGACAAGTAGGCGGGCAGATTCCCCCCTTTTGCTTGGAATTCCTTTTTGACTTGGCATACAATAAGCTGAGAATCACTGAATATCTGTAACCCTCGGATGTTTAATTCTTTAGCAATCCTTAAGCCAGCGATAAGGGCTTCGTATTCTGCTTCATTGTTTGTTGAAGGAAATTCCAATCTTAGTGCATAGCATAATGATCGACCTTCAGGAGTTTCAAGTACAACTCCGGCTCCAGAACAGTGGTCGTTTCTCGCACCATCGACATATAACTTCCACTGGATCGGGGAATTGTCGACCGTTTCTTCCTCACTGTTACCCTTATCTGTAAATTCTGCAATGAAATCTGCTAACGCTTGTCCATTGATTGCCTTCCGGGGATGATAAGTGATGTCATACTGACTGAGTTCAATATTCCACTTTAGAAGACGACCCGAAGTTTCAGGGCGAAACAGGACTTGCTTTAAAGGTTGATCAGTGAGGACACTGATAGGATGAGCTTGAAAATATTGCCTCAACTTCCTAGACGCAATTAGTAAGCAATAGGCGAGTTTTTCCAACTTAGAGTAATTCATCTCTGCCCCAGTGAGTCTTTTGCTGATATAGTAAACTGGATGTTGAACCCTTTTTTCTTCCCGTATCAGTGCTGCACTTAAAGCATGAGATGATACTGCCAAGTATATAAGAAGATCCTCGCCATCTTCAGGCCTAGAAAGTATTGGAGGCGTCTCCATATGGCGAATCAATTCATCAAAGGCTTTTTGGCATTCGGGAGTCCAATCGAAGTTTTTCTTTCCTTTCTTTAGGGCGTCAAAGAATGGGATGCATTTATCTGTGGCTTTGGAAATGAACCGACTTAAGGCGTCAACTTTTCCATTGAGACTTTGCAATTCCTTCTTTGTTCTAGGAGCGTTGACTTCTTTCAATGCAGTAATTTGAGCTGGACTGGCCTCAATGCCCCTAGCGCTCACGATGAAACCTAAAAACTTGCCGGATTCCACTCCAAATGAACATTTTAAAGGATTGAGCTTCATTCCGTATTTTCGGAGGACAGCGAACATGTCTGCTACGTGTTCTATGTGATCCAGTGCTTTCTTAGACTTTACTAACATGTCATCGACGTAGACTTCCATAGTCTTGCCCAGCTGCGGTTTGAACATAGCATTAACGAGTCTTTGGTATGTTGCCCCTGCATTCTTCAATTCGAAGGGCATAACTCTGTAGCAGTAAAGACCAGTGTCGGTGATAAAGCTCGTGTCCTCCTGATCTGGCTCATGCATCATGATCTGGTTATATCCGGAGTAAGCATCCATAAAAGATAACAATTCGTGTCCCACTGTTCCGTCTACCAGTTGATCGATTCTGGGCAATGGGAAGCAGTCTTTGGGGCAGGCCTTGTTTAGATCTGAAAAATCGATGCATACTCTCCATTTTCCGTTGGCTTTCTTAACAAGCACTGGATTTGAAACCCAATTCAGATATGTAGATTCTTTGATAAAATTATTCTCCATGAGCCGATCAACTTCTTCTTTTAATGCCGCTGACCTTTCCGGACCTTGAGTTCTCCTTTTCTGCTTTACAGGTGTAAATTTTGGATCAATATTTAGAGCATGCACTGCAACTTCTGGGGATATTCTGCACATATCAGCATGAGTCCAAGCAAAAACATCCAGATTTGCCTTTAAAAAAGATATCAAAATATTCTGAATTGACGCATTAAGTTGTGAACCCACATTCAACACTTTGTTTGGGTCCTTTGGGTCAACAGGTATTGGTATTGTCGTTTCCACTGGTACCACTCTATTTTCCCCTGCACTGACTTTTCTAGGGTCCATCTCCTTCCTTGCTCCGCTGTGCTCGCCAGTGCAGGGTCCGCCCTGTAATTGCTACAAGGCTGGTTCTTTGATGCGGACTGTGGCTGCCGCATTCTTTCCCATTTCTCTTTTTCTGGTTTCTCGTAGCTCTGTCAGATAGCACTCTCGCCCAGCATTTTGATCACCTTTTATAACTCCTACTCCATTGTCTGTAGGGAATTTAATAGTGAGGCACCACGGGGCAAGAACAACTTTGAACGCTGCCAGAGTTGGACGACCAAGGAAAGCGTTGTAAGCAGAAAATTCATCGACAATCACAAAAGTTTGCTTGCGGACCACTTTTCTCTCTCCTTCTCCAAGTTCCACAAACAAATCAATGGTCCCTACCGGCTGCTTTGGCTCCCCAGTGAAACCAGCAATTTTCTGTGATGAGGCTTGCACATCAGCCTTAGGGATCTTCATTTGGTCGAATGTTTTCTTAAAGAGAATATTGCAGGATGCGCCACAATCAATGAGAACTCTTCTGACAATAGCTGGCCCGATACCAGCCGAGATGACTAGAGGATCCAAGGTTGGAGCTTCAATACATGCGGAATCCCTAGCTCTGAACACAATATCATCATCGAAAGTTCTTTGTTGCTTCAAGGGCGTAGCACCTTCCAAAACAAATACATCTTCCTTGGTCGGTACATACTTTAGAGCTCGGGTATACCTTTCCATCTCACCCCAGCTTCTGCCTGCTGGGTGAGGTCCTCCTGTAATGACATTAATAATGGGCCTTCCAGATTCATGACCTGCAGCCTTCTCAATCGTCCTAGGCTGTTGAGTAGGAGCCTGTTGCCCCTGACTAGATGAAGCAGGATTGTTGCTATTCTTTTTCACAAATTGCTGTAGTTTGTTTTCCCTTAGCAACTCTTCAATCAGATTTTTCAACTGGCGGCATTCGTCGGTCTCGTGACCGGGTTGATTATGGAAGCGGCAGAACTTCCCACTCTGTATAGCCTTTTTTCCGGTCCTTAGAGGAGGAGGTTTAGGAAAGTCAACAGAATCTTTAATGGCAAGGTAGATATGCTCCGGCGTATCTGATAAAGGAGTATACTCTGATGGCTTGAAGGATCGGGGCCTTTTCAGATTACTCTGCTTCTTCCCATTGTTATTTTCCCTTTTTTGCCCTACAGATTCATTCTTGCGTGGAGCAACAGTGTTATCTTCAGCTTTTTCCAGCACTGCTTTTACCGGAACGGGACGGCTTTCTAAGCGTATGAATTCATCTGTTTTTTTATAGAATTTTTCAAGGGAATTTGGTTCCTTCATGTTTAGCCATTTCCCAAATTCGCTCGACTTGTCAATACCCTTCATCAGATAAGTCAATATCATTCGCGGTTCTGCATTGTCCACCTCAGCTAACGCTATATTAAAGCGGTTTAAGAAAGATCTGATAGTCTCTCCTGGACTCTGCTCCAAACTTGACAGTGACATGATATCTTTGGCTTTTGAGGCATATAGTCTGAACTGCTCCTTGAACTTCCGGGTCAAGTCAGAAAACTGATCGATAGATCGGACGGGCAGCTTGGCGAACTAAAGCAGAGCTACGCCTTCGAGATACACAGGGAAATATCGGCACTTTATTTCATCAAAGGCTCTGGCACCTGTCATGTGCCAATCATATTTGTATAGGAATTCATTCGGATCACTTGTCCCCTTATAAGCTGGAATGGTTGGAGGGACAAACTTCCTTGGGAATTCAGCCTTTAAGATTTTCTCAGTAAATGTAGTTTTACTTGGGGCGAAACCCCATTCTTTCTCGTCTTCAACCCTCTGCATACTCTCTTTCATAATTTGTCGGACCATTCCAGAAAGATACTCCTCATCATGTCGAGTTCTAGATCCACCAACCTCTGGAAGTGTTTGTTCAAAGGGGCTAGCAGCCCTTTCAGGAGCATTTCTTTCTTCAGCATCATGAAGGTTGCCAGCAAAATTCCTCTCATTACCCGCTGGTTGACGGTTTGCCCCAAGCAGATCGTTCAACCTATTAAGAATTAGGGCATTCTGGGCATTTTGAGCCTCGAGTTGTGCATTTTGGGCATTGATCTGTTGGTTCAGCCCTAAAATTGCAGCATCCAGCTCTGCCTTTGTAACTCCGACAGCTGGAGTGGCTTGATTCGATATAGGGGAAGCGGAGGTTCCCTCTTGAATATTCGCAGATCTAACAGATCTACTCTTCCTTCCAGGAGCCATAATCTCGGATAGACTTCTGGTTTTCAAGGAAGTTCTCTCTACAAATCTCTGTGAAGCAATGATGGCAATTCGCCTGAGTTCAATTCTCAGTGAAAGCACCAAAAATGTTAACGCTAAAATTTGAACGCTAACACCCCGGTGTACGAGTTATAGTTGTGAAAGCACCACCCGATAACTCGGGAACAGATTACAAGCAGATGATAACGGAAAAGCAGAAAACAACAACAATTTTATAGTGGTTCGGCTTAATGGTATAGCCTACGTCCACTTTAAGTACTTTTATTGATGATCTCGTTACAAGATGATACAATTCTTTCCAAGTACAATACACTTTGAATTACAAGTCACTTGGAACAAGTAGCTTGAACTTCAATGAAGATTAGAGTCTTCAAATCCATGTTGGATGTGTGTGATCTTTTCTCAAGTTTGTAGCGTTCTTCGTGTCTTGAGAGCTTTAAGTGTTGAATTGGTTTGGAATGCAGCAGAGTAACGGCGCTTCAAGAGAATCAGCCAAAAGTCCCTTCAATGCTCGATGTGGTCATGTATTTATAGGCAAATTTCTAGGCTGAAATTGCTAAGTCATGAGTCGTGACCGACTCAAGATGAGTCGTAAGTCGTGACCGACTCAGGATGATTCGTATGTCGTAGGCGACTCAACTGATTGAGCCCAGACTTCGTATCAGAGCGTCTCCGGTCCTCTGTATATAGCACAAGTCCTAACTCGTCTACGAGTTAATAGGTCGTGGTCCAAGATGAGGCGGCGTTGGATTTCTACCTAGTAGCTTTATGTCGTGGACGACTCAAGCTAAGTCGTGAACGACTTACCATAGGTCGTAGGTCGGTTAGGTCATTTGACACCTTAGGTCGTTGAGTCGTTAGAGAACTTGAGTCGGTCTATCCTATACACCGTTAATCCCTTGAGTCGCTCCACTCCTCTAAGTCGCCTTAAGTTTTAACTCGTTAGCTTGTTGAGTCGGTAGCTTCCTGAATCGGTAGCTTCTTGAGTCGGTAGCCTGTTGAGTCGGTTGCTTCCTGAGTCGGTAGCTTCTTGAGTCGGTAGCCTGTTGAGTCGGTAGCCTGTTGAGTCGGTTGCTTCCTGAGTCGGTTGCCTTCAGAACCGTTAAGAACCTTAAGTCGTGAGTCGGCCCAGACCTTGACTCGTTGCCTAAACGGAGTTAACACCACTCTTTAAATTTTATTTCTCAATATATGAGTTCAAAGCTTATTTATTTACGTAAAAGTTTATATTGTTCTTTTGAGTCATTTCATCTTATAACCACAATTTTAGATTATATATATAACACTAACTATCTTGAGGTATAAATTTTCATTTCACCATTACAATTTAATTCAATTTAATCCAATTTAATTCAAGTTCAATTTTAATTTTATTTCACTTATCTCAGGTTAAATTCAAATATACTCTCTTCACTTTCATTTACTTAAGTTAAATTTTAATTCCCGGATTAAAATTTCCGATTTCTTCTTATTAATATCGACTTTACTTTGTAAGTTCCATAGTTGATTTATTTAAACTTTTCACATTATTAAATAGAATTTCCAAAACCATTTTGAAATGATAACTACATGCACCCACTCGGTATATCAAATCAAATGTCCAAATTCCAAACACTTGTTTTCACCAAAATGAATTTTCCCTTTTGTAATTTCTAAAACAACTTGTATACACAACAAGCCCAAACAATATCAAGACCAACTATCCCGGCAGCAACCCATCACTTTAGAAACTCGAAAATGAATATCGATGATGTGGTCATCATCATCCGGATTATTTTCCAGCGACTGAAGTGAGTTCAGTGCTTCCACACCTTCATAAATTCTTTCCAAAACAATTTCCATTCAACAATATTTTCCAAAACAATACTCCATTATTACCTTCAAATCTTTGGAAAAAACATTTCAAACATTCCCAAGATTTTAAATTCCCAAATCCTTTCGTTTAAATTTATTTAAACACCTTTCAAATTTCCGGGACTTAAATTCTGGTTTAATCAAATTTTAGTTATATTCTTTTTTATTGAAACCATACTTAGACAATTTATTTGGTTATAAACCACTCAAATTTAAACTTTTATTTGATTGTAGTATTAACAACCAAACATCCAAATATATATAATAATTTCAGAAAAATATTTCTTTTATGACAAAATATAATTTTGGGTAAAATTATTTCATTTACCCTACTTTAAAAACAATACTGTGTCGGTTTACCTTGTTCAAGAGTTTAGAAATCCCTATCGATGAAATGGCGTCCCACACATTGACTAGAATTCTTAAACACTCAACAGATAAGTCAACACAGTATAAATATAATTTTATATTCACTAACAAATACGCGCTCATATCTATTAATACACTCAAACTCATTTTATAGTTCTACGAACTCTATTCTATGAGTAATTTCTACCAGAGCCAAGTTATCACTAACCTACTCTGATACCAACTGTGACGACACACCCTTCTATTACCAGAAAGACGTATAATCATTAAGAAAGAAAGGGTTAGAAATAGAACAGAAAGAGAAAAGGAAGAACAACAACATTAGAATCTCACAGCGGAACAGAACAAAATATAATATATCACATAACTATTACATAGTTTTACATATATCAGAGTTATACAATATCAATACACATTTAAGTCATACATATATCTTTCACTACATACATCAGAGATACAGTATACGTCAACTACTGACACAGCGGAACTAGATAAATATCTACATACGTCTGGAACTCCTGCTCCAAGCTTCTCAAGAAATCAAAGTCCAAAACCTATCACTTGGCTACTCATAAAAATTTGAGTACCCAAGAGTTTATGAAAAACAAAATATAAACTCCGGATCAGACATGGGTCTGGTATGAGTAAACAGTTTAAAGTTGTTTAACTTTGAAAAACTTTTGAAAATAAAGGTATCACGTAAGACTCCCCATAAATAAATACGGGTAAGTTTTTACCTTACGCTAACCAAAACATTTCATAGGAAATCCAATGACATTATAATAGTGTCTAGGGTTTTCAAGTAAATAGAAAATAGCCAAAATTGTTACATCTATTAAATTCCAGCTACTAGCCACAAAAGTGGGTAATACAAATCAGAACCGTAGGGTCTCGTAGGGAAAATGGATTTCCAACAATGGCAGGGCTACTGGGGTACCGCCCGTCACAGTACGGGGCCTTGATCACCGTACCGAGGATCACTTCCGACCCTCTACAACACAAGGCCGAAACCATTCCTTACTGAAAAGTCCCGAACAAGATAAACCCCGCGGTTGTAGCTAGCCACCGGCACACATCCGAAATAAAAAGAGACATTTAAACAGGGGAATATCTTGTCCTGCTTGGGCATGACCCAAATAACCTTGCCGCATCTCCCCAGTTTTAGCCATTCTTGGTTAATGAGGCTTGAGGCAGCGAATACCAATCAGGACATATCACTTCGAATGCTCATCGTCCGCCTGACGATGTGCTGAAAGCATTCAATCCATACAAGTTCGTTCCGGGTTCGAACGAAACCGAAGGCATTATCTCGTCACACTGATTTTGGAATCACCCTCAGAGTCAACGACGATAACCTTTGCATTCTGAAAACACCATCTCGATCTTCATTTTAGAATTCATGACCTAACGTTTAATTTGGATCGATATGGTTTTCGGAATATCAATTGGATACCCGATCCCGGTCTCATCGAAGTCCAAACGCCATTTTAAAGGCCAAGTTGTCTAATTAACTTAAACAGTTTACATAATTTAAATTCAACGATTGATTTAACATAGCATTATCACAGATGAATCATACACAATCATCATAGATATAACTCAGCATATCACAGAACATCACAGAATATCATCAAATAAATATCACAATCAGATATTCAACATAACAATGCGTAAGCAGTCATCTTTAAGTCTTATTTGTAATTAATTCAATTTAGAATTAATTACCTGAGAGTTAACCACTTAACTCTGTTTAATTAATCATTAATTAACAATTAATTACCTATTTCCTTTCAAATTGTTTAATTAATTAATTATTTCTTAATCACATATTTAATCTTAATTATTTAATTAATTACTTATTTTATTTCACACCATTCAATTAATTCCTTCTTACTCAATTTAATTAACTATTCTTTAATCATTGATTAATACTTTAATTATTAATTAATAAAACTTAATTGTCCATTATTAACGGCTAATCGCTTAATTAATTATTTATTAATTAAATTACTTGTTTACTCTTAATTGTTAATCATTCATAATTTAACTTAAGTCGTTCATTACAATTTCATTAATTGCTTAATCATTAGTTAATCTTCACTTACACTTGTAAAGTAATTATTCTGGATTACCTTCTGGACATAGTTAATCAAATTTTAATAATCCAACTTAGTCAACATTTTAAAGTCCTCTTTTAAATTTGAAACTCAATTATATTACAAGCCTCAATTCAAATGTTAATTAACTTTGTGTTTAACTAAACTAATTACTAAATAAAAATAATCATTAAGAGTTAAAACATTTTAAAGTATTGACTGAAATAATTAACTTGTAAATGAGTTTTTAAATCTTAAAACTGTTAAACAATTTAAAGATTAATAGTGTTTACAGTTTGTAAACTGTTTACTTAACTTACTTTAAAAAAAATAAAACTGCAGTTTACAAAGACCCGAGACTTCCTTACTTAGACTCGAGTACTCGAGTGTAACTCCGGGTTTCACGCAAGCTCCCCTGAGTCCTCCCCTGAAACTCCTTCTACTTCTTCTTTTAAATTTTTTTATACAGTAAGTTTGTTAAAAGCTTAAATGTAAATTAAACATCAGGTTTCAACATTTGGCTCGCGATCGAAACTCGAAGCACACCAGCCATCTTCCCGAGCGAGACACGAAGCGACACTCACGACGACATAGATACGACAGCCCACCTCCAACGCCACCGTGCACGTGCACGGTGGTTCTCCGCACCTCCGACGACCCACGTCACGACCCACAAACCCCAAACCATCCCCTTAATCGAAAACAAAATCCAAAAATTCGAATAAAGGTCAAACTTAAAAATTTGCCTGAAGCTTGAACTGGCCATACGAACCAACCGGGACAAAAATGCTTCGGCCCATCAACGGCGACCACCGGAAGCACCATAACTCCGGCCTTGCATCAGCAATACTCCACGCCACCTTTACCCTGAAACTCGAACGACTCGGTGCTCCTGAGGCGACGACATCACCTCATTTCCAGAGCGCAACAAAACTCGAACTTAAACCCTAATTATACCTCGTTCCAAAACTTCTTGCAATAGAAAATTTTTCTAACAGTTTACCATGATTCGAACATGATCAAACTACCCCCTCAACAAATTTCAACGTTTAAAATTTGTTGAACAAACAGAAATTGATAAAAATGTATTTTTAGTTCATTTATGAACTGAACCGTGTGTGCTTATCTAATATTTATAATCTTTGTTTCAAAAATCCTACTTTGGAATGTTTATGCAAGATTTGAATCCAAACTAACAAATTTAAACATTCGAATTTACACATTGATCTTCCTTTTACAGTAAAATTTAATATACAGTGTTTTAAATACACTGTCCACCTTCGAACAATCCTTCCGGGCCATGATTCCAGTTTAAACAAGTTTAATTAACTTAAATTCTTAAGTTTAAATATTAATATGAAGAAGTATTTAAAATATTCTCTGCTTTACTTTATATAGTAACTTGAAATGTTGAGGAACACACATAACAGAGCTTCCAGTAAACAACCAACATCACGGAACATCTTGTTTCAATATATAGCAACATACAATTTCATAGCTATTTATCAAACTTAAACTTCAAAGTTGTATGTTTACTCACCTTTCATTTCCTTTGAACAGAAAGAAGCACTTGAAGTTTTTGAAACTGCCTGTATATTTTTCTCTGTTTTTGTATTGAATTTAAATTTTGAGTTTTGCTTGCTTTATTTTTTTTTCAGGTTTCCTAAGTTCCGTTTTACTCAACGAACTGAAAAGAAAATGTATTCATATGTATATGTAGAAGATAAGAAGAGATATAAAGGGAGGCTCAACTGATCAGGTATTTACTTAGCTTGTTCTGTTTTAAACAGATTTTCATTTAATGCAAAGAAAAGATTTGTAGTATTTTCTTTTGAACAAAAGAGTGGCTGAGTTGATAGCAATTAATGCTTGGCTTCATAATATGTTTGCACAATTATTATCATGATTTGTTGCATATATAGATATTTATATGTACTTGTTCCCCCTGCAGTTAAACATAAGGCCTGCATACGAAGATATCTTGATAAAATCATTATTTGTTTTTTTGTTAACCTCTAGTTTGAATGGTCTATATACATATGGTCAGGTTTTACTTTTCCTACTTATTTATCTGGTACAAAAATATTTGTTTATTGGCTGTGTATATATAGATAGTTGTATGAAGATGTACAATCTTGCAGGTAAGCATTAATGGCATGTGTATGAAGCTATATTTTGTAAATAAACATATACTTGTAGGTAGGCTTCTGAATGAAGGCATTTAATTTGATTAGTTTGCACACTTTTGTTTGTTTTTGTCTGGTATTACTTCTAGCTTAATAAAGTTAACATGGCTAATTTTATTTTATGGTTTTGCCTTGATTTCATCTTATTCTATGTACTTTGTTCTTAAATTTTATTCTATATTTTGATTTAACTTTATTTCTTGTTTGTATTTATATCTGTATTTTGACTATAACTAAGAATATTTATGTTATACTCAATATGGTATCTCATATTAGCTTTGTACATTTGTTTGTATTTTTATTTTAGCTAAAAATTATTAAATTATATACATGTGTTTGACTTATATATAATATTTATATTTATATTGAACATTATCATGTATAAATATTTCTATCAAATGTTAACAAAAGAAAGCATTTTAATTTAATGGTATAAGATAAATATTACAAAGAGATTTACTGTAAAATTTCAAATAATAGTATTCATATGTATATCTATCAGATATAAACAAAGTAAAGTATTTTAATTTAATTATATAAGCCTAATTTTATTGTAAATTTTATTAAAAGATTTAATTTTAAATACTTCAAATCAATCTCCTTTTAAAATTCAAATTTATATAAGCAAATGGTAAATATCTCCAAAATCATGTTCATTTTAATAAGTTCAGTTCACATTTTATTTAAATTAGATTAAACATTTATTAAAATAAACAGGGCCAAAATCCATGGTCGTTACAAATTGATTATTAAAGTTTCAAAAATCCTTTAAAAACAAAAGCATCTTGTAAGACCACGCCACAAATAAACATGTCGGATTTTTACATTACGATAGCTAAAACACTTTCTATTAAAATCCTCTGATGTTATAATAGGGACTATTTACAAATACTAATTAAAATAGCCAAAATTGTTACATGATTAAATTCCAGCTACTAGCCATAAAGTGGGTAATACAAACAAAACTCGTGAAAGGCACGTAGGAAGAATGGATTTCCAACTAATGACTAGGCACTAGGGTACCGCCTGTCACGGTACCTGGTCTAGATCAGCATAGCGTGGATCACTCCCGACCCCTTGCAACACAAGACCAGGACACCCCTTACTAGATAATCCTGAGTAAGATTACCCCACGGTTGTGATCAGCAACCGCACCACTAAGCCGAAATAAAAGGGACATCTAGACAGGGATGACCTCACCCTGAAATGGGTGCTACCTACCTAGCCTTGCAACATAACCCTTGATTTTCAGTCATTTCCGATTGACGAAGCCTGAGGCTAAGCGTTACCTTTTAGCACGTTTCACATAGAATGCCCATCGTCCACGTGACGATGTTCCGAAAGCATTCGTCTATACATTCCATCCTGGGTTCGAACGGAACCTAAGGCACTATTCCTACTACATCCATTTTGGAAATATCCTCAGGATTAGTAGCGACTAGGCCTTGCACTTCACTGCTCCACCTTTGAATCCAAACTCGTCTTCCTCACGAAAACGTACAAATCGCATCGAAGTGGTTTTCGAGAAATAAGTCCCGATCCCAGTCTCTTCGAAACGCTCAGCGCATTGGCCAGTATTAATAGCCGATTATTTAACTGTCAACTAACATTCACAAACATCCATCAACATAGATAATTTCTCCAAATTATTTATTATTCTCAAAATATCTTCATAAGATATATTTCTATTTTCAATCCTTTGAAAAAAGTTTAAAACCATACTTTTACGGAATAAAGTTCCCAAATATTTTCTATTTCCACTGAAATCACCAAGTTCAACACTTTAGATTTTAAAATATTCTAAAACATTTTACTATAAAATATACTTTAAAATATTTAAATTAAAAACTACTTTAATACTTTATTAAAAATGTAATGCTTTAAGAATATTTAAAATAAAGCTACTTTACAGAATATAAAACTAATTTTCTTTTTTTAAAACAAAATACCGAGTCACCTTAAATAATTACTACGATAATAAATTTTAAAAATACCTATTTAGGATTTAAACGTTTAGAAATAATAATTTTTTTAAACATGCTTTTTAAAACGACATTAAAACTTCTAACTTATATTCAGAAAAATTTACTTTGAAACGTCCTTGGCTATCCAGGGAAATATACTTCTCTTCAAATCCTTTAAAAATAAATCACTATTTATTTTTTAAAACAAATTTTCCATCTCTTTAATAACTTTTAATCATGGATTTATTTCTCCAAATATCCACTGATATATTGCTTTACTTTTATAAACCCAGTTTATGATTCCATAGTCACATTCTCCTTTCAATTTTCAATTTCAAACACTTGAATCAATTTACAAATTGATTTCCAATTTCCCCTATTTGAAATAAATTCCGTCTTTATCTATTTCACTAAATTAAAAACTTGGACTTTAAAATAAATTCTTTATTCCTTTAAATAATGTCACTTAAGGTTAAAAATTCATTATTTCTCTGTTTATTTAAAATCCCTTTTCCATACTCGAAATTTATTTATTAGAATTTTAAATCACTTTTATTCTTTTCTAATTTATCCTTCAATTTATTCAAATTCTCTATAATTATTTTACTTACAAATTCACTCTTTTATTTTCTTTTCAAAATCCAATTCTATATATTTTGATAACTCAGTGTACCGAAATGTTCAAGCAAACTATAGCATTCAATATTCCAATATAATTCATCACAGAATATCAAATAATCATAACAGAAAATACTAAATAATCTAAATAAATGTTGAGGAATCCAGTTAGATCCCTCCAACCTATTTCCCTACATCCACCGATGCTAGCACAATACCAATTCCACTTGGAGGTGGAATATCGCGGTATATGGGATTAATATAATATCATCCGCTATTATGCGGCGCATAGGGTCTCATCCGCTATACAATGCAGGAAACAATCATCCCAAGATATATTATATACTATAGTATAACACGTCAAATCAATTCAATCATTCAACCAATTATTTAAATTTAACTATTTAAATTTAAATAACCCGCATGAGTGAGATTAACTCACCTTTGCTTTTATTCTTCTTTTTCTCTTCTTTGATTTGTCGAACATCCAGATTTAAAATTTCTTAAAATCCAAGCTGACTTCGAAAATCCCATGCAATCTACAAATTTAATTGACAATGAGATAACTAGATTAATCTCATTAAGACTAACTTAAGATTAAACCTTTGTTGTTTTTTTATTATTGCCTGTTTACAAATAACCAACCTAATCTATTTATGTGTATATATTATTATTTTTTCTTCTGAAATCGTATGTATTTATAAAATGATTGATATATACTCCAAAATCAAATTCTTGATGTAATTTTCCCAAATCAACATTTAAAGTTTCTCCTTCTAAAATCCTTTTCGCATGTAATTTCCTTTTCTAGTTAAAACACAGTTATCATCTTCTTTTTCTTCTTGTAATACTATAATCTAACCAAAATAGAAAATACCTCTAATACATCCCCATCAACAAAAGAAACATCTAGTCCCTTCAACAGCATGAAGGCGGCACCGTGACCATCAGCACTAGCACCAAAAATAACAAGATCAAAATCGAATACCTCCCAGGCTAACTGCTATAGTGAGCGCTTCGCCTCATCCTCACATCATCGCTGGTTCGCTTCCTGATGCGAACGAGCTTGAGATCCCTTCGTCGCCGAGATATCACCAAAATTGATGAGTTCGAGCTCACCACGATCGTGGCGTCGCTCTTTGCTCGCGGGTCTTTAACATCACCGTCGAGTGTCCCCCTTCCAATCGTGATCTCCTATCGGCCATTCCACGTGAAATATCGAGCGTCTTTTTTTTTACAAATTGATTTTAAGTATTAGAAGAGGAACCAATGATTTACTAGTCATCCATTTTATTTAAGGAGAAATTGTCTTTTATTTAAGGAGGAAGAGAATTGTTTGATGGGAGAGAATAGGGACCCGGCCATTATTTTGTTTTGAACGAATGGTTTAGAAAAAAGGCTCGACGGATAATATAAAAGGAGGAAGATACCTTGCATGAAAAGCCTTGCCTGGCTACAGTGATTCTTGAAAGAACGAAAAAAGCTCTAATGTGAACGAGAAGGAAAACAACTTGACTAGACAACATATATATATATATATATTATATTTTTAAGTTCAAATCGTCTCGAATTTAGCAACTCAAAATCCCGACCTCCTATCAAGGCGTTCCATTAGGTGTTTGTAATGTTATGCCCCTATTCCGAACATAATGGAAAAGGTCTCGAGTCCTAATACGATCGTATGGGGAAGATAGTTTTTTGAACCCAGTTATTATATTAAATTTTCGATATAAATTTCAGCGCGTTTACATATCGTACGCTCCCACAACAACTCCAAACAATTCGAAAATTGAAACCCGATAATAATACAATATTACAGATCCAATGGAACTAGTTTCGTCAAATTCCGAGACTGTGCCTCGGAAGGCTATTTTTAAATTTCAATTTAAACGATAAAATTTCATAACTTAACAAAACACTTCCAAATTCAATTTTAACACCTTTACTATCTTTGTACTATCAATATAACTTTTAGAAACCTTTAAATTATTTTTAACAAGCTTAGAACTCCAAATTCAACATTTTACCCAACTTCAACTTATTTAATTTAATAATTAAATTACCGAATAAATGTGATATTTGAATTCAAGTAAAGAAATTAACTTTTAAATATTTAAAATCAATTAAATATCCCGATTTCAAACATCCAAAAATTCTGGGTCGTCGCACCATTCTAGATATATTTCCTCCTACTATGACGTTTGGGAAGCAAATTAATGTGGTTCATGGAAATCGAGTGCTCGGATGAAGGTCGGTAACGACCGAGGGATGACATATTCGGTACTATCTAGTTATAGAGGTACGCCGGTCTGTTTGGAAGAGGAGCTTTGTGATGGTTCCTTGGGACATCCATCTAGAGGTGCACCGATCAGAAGGTAGTCCCTTCACCTGGTCATTTGTATAGAAATCCATTCTCCTATAAGAACTTGAGGTTTGTTTGTATAGCCTTGAATGATTAGGCCTAAAATTTAATAAGTCACAATATCGGCTACGATTAATAAATTTATTTGCAAATGTTTTCAAAGAAATGTCATTAGAAATAATATCAATTATTTTGACATGAAAGTGCTTTAGTGGTCATAAGGTAAGAACCCGTCCGTGTTTATGTGTCGGCATGGTCTTATGAGATACTCTTTCTTTTCAAAGGATTTTATTCAGAGGCTGATATATGACGCTATCGTTTATTATTGGGTTTTCTCACGCTAGATTATCAAGCCTAATACAAATACTATAGTCAGATTCGAGAAGTTTTAGGTTTAGTTTGAAGTCGATTGAAGTTCCCAAAGGAGAGGGAGATATTCATCTACATATGGACATATTCTATTATCCACTGGTTATTCTGTGTTTGTTTGATGTTTGTTCACATTTGTAAGGATAGATGCTTATAACTGTCCAAGCGGAATCTAGGTAGACTCTGATAAATGTATTTTAAAAGTTTTCCACTGTGAAAATATTGTTCAATATTGTATAATATTCCATTCGTGTGAGATTCTCTTCTGTCTTATTTTTACTCTTTATGTTCTGACTTTTCGTTCCATTTGAGTTGGACATGTATGGTTTATTGTCAACTTAAAGGGTACGGAAAAACGGGCGTGACATCCTTCCTAAGATTTTCCGTATCCAGAACACAAATTCGCCCATTCAACCGCAATACTCCACGATTGTCTTGTTCGAAGCTTAAATTCTACGCTTTATATATATTCTCAATAATCTCCTTTAGGAATCGATCTTCTTTTTGCTTGCTGGTAATTCTTTCCAGAGGAGTTGAGGTTACTACCAAATAAGAAATAAAAGCATTCTTCTTACTCAACAAATCTACTACTAGTTGGTTTTCCTGGGTGTATATAAAATATCTAGATCATAGGATGCGAGAAATTCTAAACAACATTGCTGCGTCATGTTTAATCTTTCTAAGTAAAAAGATACATCAAATATTTATGATCCGCAAAGAGCTCAAACTTTTCTCCTAATTAAAAGAGGGAATTTTATTCACTAAGGTCAATTCAAAGTTCTATTGAAATAAACTATGAAATATTCTTACCTAGCAAATAATACCACCATATTTTTAATGCGAACACCATGGCTAATAATTCTAAGTCATGTTTTGCATAATTCTTCTCATGAGTTATATAATGGAAATTTTGTATAACTTTAGTCTGAGAGAAATGTTTAAAAAGAATGTTTTAATCTAAATCCTGGAATTTCTGAAACAATTCCAAAGGAATCTTTGAGAAATGAAATAGCTATACTTTTGAAATGTTTAAAAAATAGAAAATAGATTGGGAAGTAAAATTTGAAGTGAAATGCATTTTCTTTGGGATAATTAGGAGGAAATTGTTTCGATTAGTTTTGTGATAATTTGAATAATCTTCTAAGTGACGATAAGATGTTTGCTTAAACAAACTTATGAAAACTTAGTAAAGTATTCTTGTTTATCATTGTGCGATCGGAATAAGTTCAAAATTCGAATAAGTCCAAAGTAATATTTTGACAAATAAATTGTTTGAAGTTATTATATATAAAAATATATGAAGCATGCTCTCAAAGGATGGTTTTAAATTAAAATCGGGCACCTAATTTTTAAGTTCCCTCAAACGGTAATTGTTTTTTTAAAGCAAAAGGTATTAGTAATGAGAGATTGTTTGGATAAATAAGATTTTTCCTTTAGATAAGATAAGGGATAAATTAGAAACAAGTAAATTGCGTTAAACTAATAACGAAAGTTTTGATAAACATTGTTTTTATTAAAACCATATAATTGTTTGAAACATCTAAGTAGTATGAACTACTTGTTGGTTGAGTCAACCCATAAATATCATTTTTTGTAACATTTTAAATTAAAAAGGTTAATAGGATGACTCGATTTTAAGAAAACCAAAATTTGATTTGATTTCCATCTAGATCTTTGAAAAAGTTAAAAAAAATTATATGTACTCTCATGATATAAAAAATATTATATAAGTAAATGAAGGGAATAAATTATGATTTGATGTTTTATAAATAAATTACTTTATAAAATATTTTGAAAATTTAGATGAGAATTTACGAAATAATTCATAAATAATTTTAGTATTGGATAGAATACTAAGTGAAAATATACATGAATTAGAAATAAATATAATTATGAAACTAATAAAATATAGAATATAACTTTCAATCTTGTCCGAGTGAATTTGGTAATAATCTAAGCAACAACCAAAGGCTAGTGAGCAAAATGGAACGCTTAGATAATTATCCATATTTTTGGATAATCAAGAAAGTTTTGAACCTATGTTAAAATTTGTTTATTATTCATTTGATATTTTAAAACTGTAACATCCCGAAATTTTGGCTATAGTAATTAATTAACGAGTGAATTAAATAATAAAATAACTTTGTGAAATTATCAGAATCGAGCCACGAGAGTTACACTATTATGTCCGTGGTAATTTTTTGGTCAATTTCGATATATATATGTTGTCAAAATCCGAGCTAGAACGGAGAAGGTACGAAATAAACAAAAATTCAAAAAATAAGAAGAAAAAATATAAGAGGGTCAGGTCGACCATAGAGTCGACCCTCCCCTTGTCTAGATCGACCTACGCATATGTTGGTCGACAGGTAGGTCGGCATGCATTGCTTCTTTTACGTAACTTCGCCCAGTTGGATTCAAACACAACATTTTGCCATTTCTATTCCATCCCATGCATTCGGGCGTCTATCGATGGTTCCCATCAAGCCTATGACGTGGTTGCACTAGATTTATTTTCCAAATCCAACTTTTCGAGATCCACAAGTGACACTATAATTAAGACCCTAGACCTAGCTTGTGACATCCCACCTCTATGCTCACAATAACAAAGGTTATTATAAGGAATAACGTCTCCTATTGCGAAGAATAAGGCTTGTTAGAAGCGACCATCCGTAAGTTATGCCTAAGACAAGTATTGATTACATTGATAGGAGTTGTATAAATTACTGCCAAAGATATATATTCAATCCAAATCTAAAACGAAACTACAGTGGCTTAAGGAAAATTCAGAATAACTCATAATAACAACAACACTGATAGTATAATCACATCAGAACAGAAATATCAGATATATAGCGGAAGACAAGTCTGGAATACATGCTACAACAATCTATAGTTCCCATGAACCAAATACACATATACATGGACAACAACATACATAAGTCGAGAATCAATAAACCAAAAGAACTCCTTGAAGGATAGACAAAAGATGATGAGAATCCCAAAAGCTAAAGTTGCTACAGAATCAAAGATTGAGATCACCGTGAAATAACTCTGTCTGACCCGAGTATTATTTAAAAGAAAATAATAAATATACCAGTCTAATTTATTCTTAGAAATAAGTGTATGGTAAATAACACTTAAACAAATAAATATAGTCTCGAATGAGACTATATAACATAAATAATCAGCATGGTTTAAATGAAGAAATCTCCGTTTAAAGTCCATCAAAATCAGTTTTTCAAATTCACAATTGAATTTAAAACAGCAATACGCAAATTTATAATCTCAGATGAGACTATACACAAACTCAACTTCCAAATTCATAATTGAATTCAAAGCAGCAATTCACAAAATCTAGAAATCAAAATAGATAACTAGAAAATCATCGGTCGCAAATCTAGGAATCAAAATAAGATAACTAGAAAATTAGCATAAAAATGGATAGATCCCAGCAGATGGCGAGTTTTAGCTACGCCGCACGTGCATCTCAGATGGCCGAAGCCTACCAAGTACAATAAATTTTGGCCCCCATAAGATGACCCGAAGGTTCGAAGAGTGACCCAAAGGTCTATTATTGGTAATTGACCCGAAGGTCCATCAAATGACCCGAAGGTCCAACAGAGTGGCTCGAAAGCCCAACAAAATCATCATAATCATCAACTTGCAGATGTTTCAATTAACGAGTCCGGTATTAACCGAAATAGTAAGAGTGTGGTTCCATACTCCGCACTTTTTCTAAATCGTTTAAATCTCTTCATCGTTACTTTGAAAGTGCAAAATTGTGTATTTTAAATAAATAACATTTTACGTTCTCAAATGGACAAGTCCGGAATTAAGCGAATCAGTAAAAGTGAGGGTTCATAGTCCTCAATTTTGCTGAAGCGTTTAAATCGCTTCCTCATTCTTTTGAAAGCGCAGACTGTAAAAATTTTGAAAACGATTTTATTTTAAAACGATTTTTAAAACACGTGATTAAAACAGTAACATCTGTACAAATTTCGCCAAGGAAATTGCACTTCTTAAAACACCGTTAAAAACGGATAACAAATCAGTGTTGTGGGCTAACCGCTTGAAAAGTCACTTTAAATTAACAGTTACTGACGTTAAAATAACAGTGAATTTTATTTCATCAAAAATGTCAACAAAACACTGCGCTTCAAAATATAGCACCGGTGTAAAATTTTCGTTATAAAAATAACAGTAATAAAATACGTTTTTAAAACGCAACGCCGGTTCACTGCAAATTATAAACTTTTAAACAAAAATTTAAGTAAAACTGGCCATATACTTTTGTGCATGACCCGATTGAAATAAGCAAATAAAATAAGTGACCCGGAAATAGTATATGCGTATGAAAGATACACCTACTAAATTGGCAAAGCACATATATGAAATTTCACAATATGACAACCTAGAATGCAACTGTCTCAAGGTAATTGCACTACCTCAAGGCAAGTAGCAAGACTACATTCATGAACGCAAGAGATTGAAATATCAAATAACCTGGCTCTGGTGATGTGTCATTATGCATGCACGCCAATTAAATATAAAAGCAGTGAATTTGACTCAACAAATTTTGCACACATGTAACCATTACACGCACACTACTCCAACTGACATGCATAACAAAGTTTTAAAACATTTTCTTGCCCAAATGAAAGGCCTGTGCTTGAATTTTGGTGATCTACTAATATGCTTCACTTACTCTCCTACCCGAGCCAAAATAAATTGGAGATAGCAACACACAAGGACTACTACACACGAAAATGAAGTGAAAATAAATGAAGGACGGGCACGGTTATTTGATGGCATGTTACAAAGGAGAAATAAATGCTAAAACTTATCCGAGTTAAATGCAACATACTACAAGACCCACTGCAGTTCCCAAGCACGAAAAGAAGGAACGCACTAACAATAGGTCTAGTTAAATTTCTTAAGGACTGAGCATATGGAATTTGTACAACAGAGAAAAATGAAGATGCCTGCACTTGCACTGACATTTACTCTTAAACTTGCGTTTACTAGTGAAAGCGAAGAGAAGTTATGCAAATACAACTAGGTAATATCTGATGAGTATTAGAGACGTGAGCTTTAAAAACTCACCTGAATTGCTCTAAAAATATCTAGTGATCAGATTCAAACTTGGAGTTGCCATTAAAAATCTCTCAGAGCTCTGTGTTTGAGCGAAAAATGATGCAGCTTAGTATTATTTCCTTTTTTTTCAATAGGTATAAGTCAAACAAAATGTGTATTGAAAAGTGTTTTATACCATTTCATTAAATGCAAGCGTACTTTGAACTATTGAACACGGCTACATTAGTAGCCAGTGTTAGTTGTAATTTGAAAATAAGAGAATAAAATTCAAAATGTTCACACTTTGTTTTGTATTTTCTGTTGAACCACTTGCTTTGCTACAAGAATGTGTACATTTTCTTTCACTACTAGAATTTAATGACAGTAATGCAAATGTATAGAATTTTCTTCATTCCATTTATGTCTCGACAGTGTAAATGTTCTGCAAATGTGGAAATGCCAACCCAAAAATGTGTTGAGAACGATGGTACACTTTGCAATTTTTAGACCATTGATGTAATCCAACACTTGCTTCTTATAAAAAAGAATGTGACAGTAGTTTATAAATTTGCTTCTTTGAAAAATGTAGCGTCAACAACATGAAGGTGAATAAAAGTGTAACGCAATTCAACCGACTTGGCAACAAATTTTTTTTTTCAAATTTTAATTTAAAAATTCCTATTTAAAATTTTCGCCCCGATAGTAATTCAAATATTATGGTCGTTACAGATTTTTAAAAAATACTTATTATGACGGTAATAAAATCACGGTCGTCACAGACTCCCACTTATAAAAATTGCATCCCCGTAATTTTCATACTATAAGTAGTCAATAACTTAAATAATTCATCCCAACAAAGATTCAAAATAGAAAATATGAATAAGAATGCTCACCCCCACCCGAAGAGGAGAGAAAACCGGGATAAGAATGCTCGATGAATTCTCTGGTTTCCCAAGTGCAATCCTTGGGGTTTGCGGACCATTGAATCTTCACGAGCGGAACTTCTTTGTTCCGAAGGCGTTTAAACTCCGTAGCGAGCACACGAATAGGATTTTGCACAATAGACAAGTCGGGTGAGATCTCAAGATCTTGCAACATATGATGATCAATAACAGAATCTGAATCTTGAAGGCATCGACGAAGCTGAGATATATGAAATACGTCATGAATTCGCGAAAACTGAACAGGTAGCGATACACGATAAGCAACCGGGACAATGCGTTCCGTAATAGGATATGATCCAATATAACGAGTAGCCAATTTCCCGGAGCTACTAAAACGCACTACACCCTTCATCGAGGATACACGAATGAATACAAGTTCGCCAACAGAAAATTCCAAAGGCTTCCTACGATGATTGGCATAAGATTTCTACCTATTCTGAGCCTCTTTCATACTTTTTCTAATAATACCAATCCTCTCTGAAGAATCACGAATATAATCGGGGTCGAGAACCAACTTTTCCCCCGATTCCAACCAACAAGATGGTGATCGAAACGGCCTTCCGTAAAGAGATTCGAAGGGAGCCATACCGATATTGGATTGAAAACTGTTGTTATAAGAGAATGCAACAAGCGATAAGTGGTCTTCCCAACTACCACCAAATCAAGAATGCAAGCTCGAAGGAGATCCTCTAAAACCTGATTCACCCTTTCAGTCTGACCGTCAGACTGTAGATGATAAGCTGTACTGAGATTGAGCTTAGTGCCCAAAGCTTTCTGAAGGATCTGCCAGAAACCACTAAATAAAAGCGGATCTCTGTCACTAACAATAGAACTATGCACTCCATGAAGTCGAATGACTTCTTTAATAAACAGCTCAACCAACAATGGAGCAGTCCAATTGGACTTGATAGGAATAAAATGGGCTGATTTAGTCAATCTGTCAACAATCACCCAAATACTAGTATGGCTCGACCTCGAACGAGGTAGACCATCAATGAAGTCCATGGAAATCTGATCCCATTTCCATAATGGAATCTCAAGAGGCTGCAAAAGACCACAGGGACGCTGGTGTTCTGCTTTAACAAGTTAACAAGTCATGCAATGACATACATAACTTGCAATATAACGCTTCGTACCCTCCCAATAGTATAAGTGTTTCATATCGGCATACATCTTACTACTACCCGGATGCATAGTATACGTAGAACGATGATAGTCCTCAAGAATGTCATTTCTAAGATTAGAAATATCAGGCACGATCAATCGACCCTTCTTTCGAATACAACCATGAATATCAATAACGAAATCCATAAGATCATCACTTCGGGATTCCTATTTACAACTCTGAATAAGATAAGCAATATGTGGATCTTGTTTCTGGGCATCGGCAACACGATCCAACAAACTAGGACGAGCTTCCATGCTAAATAAAAGCACGGGAAAATCAGAAACTGAAGGACGGTCTCTAATATCACAAAGAGATAAAGCTTCCAAAATATTCCACTATGCTAGCATCATGGAAATAACAACCTGCTGCTTGCGACTAAGCGCATCAGCAACTCTATTACCCTTACAAAGGGTATACTGAATATCGAAATCATGTGAAGCAAGAAATTCGAGCCAACGTTGTTGCCTCATATTAAGCTCTTTCTGAGTAAATAAGTACTTTAGAGATTCGTGATCAGTGAAGAGAATAAAATGCTCGCCCAGCAAATAATGTAGCCAAATCTTTAGAGCAAAGACTATAGCGGCTAACTCTAAATCATGGGCCACATAACGAATCTCGTTAGGTTTTAGTTGTCTAGAAGCATAGGCAACTACTCTATCTTTTTGCATAAGAACAGCACCGAGTCCATAACCACTGGCATCGGTATAAACAACAAGATCATGATTCCCTTCGGGAACCACTAAGATAGGAGCTTGAGTAAGGAGATCTTTTAACTTCAAGAAAGAATTTTCACACTTATCCGACCAAATAAATGGAACAACTTTTCTCGTAAGAGTGGTAAGCGGTAAAACAATACGAGAAAAGTCCTTAATAAACTGGCTATAATAACCCGCCAATCCAAGGAAACTATGGATCTCAGTAACAGTCTCGGGCCTCTTACAATTCTGAATAGATTCGATCTTGGCAGGATCGACAGAGATACCATCAGAAGAAACAATGTGACCGAGAAACTTCACCCTATTCTCCCAGAAGTGACACTTGGAGAATTTGGCATAAAGCTAATGCTGACGAAGAGTGCTCAAAAAAATCTCCAAATGCTGAATATGATCGACTTCAGATTTGGAATAAATAAGAATATCATCAATGAAAACCAAGACAAACTTATCGAGATATTCTCGGAATATCCGATTCATAAGATATACAAAATATGCCGGAGCGTTCGTCGAACCGAATGACATAACAAGACATTTGTAAGAACCATAATGAGTGCGGAATGCGGTGAAAGGAATGCTATCTTCCGCCACTCGTAATTGATGAAAACTGGTAGCAAGATCGAGTTGGGAGAACAGTTTAGCGTCACTCAATTGATCGAACATGTCATCGATCCTATGTAATGGATACCTATTTTTGATAGTAAACTTGTTAAGATTGCGATAATCAATGCAAAGCCTAAGAGTACCATCTGGCTTCTTAACGAAGACAACGGCGGCGCCCCAAGGAGACGAGCTAGAACGGATAAAATGCTTGGCTTCCAACTCAGACAATTGTTGCTTGAGTTCCTCATTTTCCTTAGCAGACATCCTCGTGGGAGGACGACTGACAAGATGTGCACCAGAGATAAGATCAATATGAAACTCAATTGTCCTTTTCGGCGGCAAACTAGAAATAGGTTCGAAAACATCTGAAAAATCACAAACAATCAGAATATTAGCAATGATATCCTCCGATTCGAAGGAAGAAATGAGAGCACTAGAAGCATGATCCATGTCTCGAAATACAATAGATAACTGCTCGCTAGGATGCTCGAGATACAAAGTTCTTTCGGTACGTAGATTTTGAACTTCATAACGAACGAGCCAATCCATACCTAATATCATATCAAAACCAAGATGATCCATAAGATGCAGATTCGCACGAAAGGTAAAATCACAAAGAATAATCTCAACATCAACACACAACAAACCAAGAGTAGCGGATCCACCAATAGGATTTACGATCCTTAAAGGGTCGCAAAGAGTAACAACATCCAAATGAATAATATCAACAAGCTCCTTTGATACGAATGAATGCGATGCACCCGTGTCGAAAAGAACTCTAATAGAACGGCCATGAAATAAAATAAATCCTTCCAAAACAGAAGGAGTAATACCTTTGGGTTGAGAAGAAACACCAGAAGCTTTAGCAACATTAAGCTTCCCAGATTTGAGACCCCTAGAAGCAGTAGGACAATCAGAAATCCAATGACCCTCTTTCTTACAATAGCGGCAAATGCGAGGCTTAGGATGATTACGGTAATAAATGATCCAACAAACCACAATTATAGCACGCCCTCTGGACAGAAGGTACACTACTAGGCTGAGAACTAGAGGTAGCTTGCTTTTTCTCCTTCTGATTAGAAGAATTAGGCTTATGAAATGGAAACCTTTTCTTGTTTGGGTTCTTAGAAACCTCAACATCATCACAACTATCACGTTCCTTTTCAACAGCTTCAAGACAAAGAGCCGAATCAACAATCTCCACAAAAGAGAGCTTAATCTGAAGCAAAAGAACTTTCTTCAAATAATTCTTCAAACCATCAACAAAACGAAGATTCTTCTTACACGGAGTGTTAATGAACTTAACTCCGTATTTGGATAAGGCCTCGAAAGATGCAACATAATCAGAAACAGATGACTTTCCTTGCTTCAACTCAAGGAAACTACGAGCAAGATTAGCCTTTTTCGATTGAAGAACGGACTTAAGTTCGAATCGTTCCTTGAACCGAACCCAAGAGAGAGCAGACTCATCAACTTCCGCAATAAAAATCTCATACCAATCAAGCGTACGCACTTGCAACATACCAGATGCCACGAGAACGCGTTGGTGATCAGAAAGATCCATCCGAGAAAATATGCACTCACAAGTGCGCAACCTAGTCTGAACCTCCATAACACTTTTCGAATCCTTGAAAGGCTAACCTCCAAGGTGGGAATAGTCACTACACATGCGAGCGAAGGCAGACTTCTGAGTAGGAGCTGCAGGAGTAGCAATAGGTGGCTGAATACCCCGAAATAGCTTCATAAACTGATCGGCTCACATATAGACTCCATCCGGATGAGAACTACTAGATGGGCTTGCAGAAGAACGCTTCCCTCAACCTCTTCCAGCCATGGGCTGAGAGACAAGAGAAGGTAAGAATTAGTTAAAACAGCACAATTGATAAGAAATTTAACAAATGGAATACTACGGAATGTATATAATTTTATTCCTAGATGTACTCCACATGTTAAAGTGGAAAGAATAGATTAGAAAGGCACGAATAAACCCCGAATAGTTGTAACACATGTTCCATTCTGCTTCTGTTATGTGTATATTACAATTTGTTCTAAATTTCATGTTTGATACCAAGATGTGACGCCCCACCTCTATTCTCACAATAACAAAGGTTATTATAAGGAATAACGTCTGCTATTGCGAAGAATAAGGCTTGTTAAAAGCGACCATCTGTAAGTTACGCCTTAGACGAGTATTGATTACATCGATAGGAGTTGTATAAATTACTCCCAAAGATATATATTCAATCCAAATCTAAAACGAAACTACAGTGGCTTAAGGAAAATTCAGAACAACTCATAATAACAACAACACTGATAGTATAATCACATCAGAATAGAAATATCAGATATATAGCGGACGACAAATCTGGAATACATGCTACAACAATATATAGTTCCCATGAATCAAATACACATATACGTGGACAACAACATACATAAGCCGAGAATCAATAGACCAAAAGAACTCCTCGAAGGCTAGGCAAAAGATGATGCGAATCCCAAAAGCTGAAGCTGCTACAGAGTCAAAGATAGAGATCACCCTGAAATAACTCGGTCCGATCCGAGTATTTTTAAAAAAAAATAATAAACGGATCAGGCTAATTTATTCTCAGAAATAAGTGTATGGTAAACAACACTTAAACAAATAATTATAGTCTCGAATGAGACTATACAACATAAATAATCAGCATGGTTTAAATGAAGAAATCTCCATTTAAACTCAATCAAAATCAGTTTTTCAAATTCACAATTGAATTTAAAATAGCAATACGCAAATTTATAATCTCATATGAGACTATACACAAACTCAACTTCCAAATTCATAATTGAATTCAAAGCAGTAATTCACAAAATCTTGAAATCAGAATAGATAACTAGAAAATCATCAGTTGCAAAATCTAGGAATCAAAATAAGATAACTAGAAAAATCAGCATAAAAATGGATCAATCACAGTAGATGGCGAGTTTTAGCTACGCCGCACGTGCATCTCGGATGGCCGAAGCTTACCAAATACTATAAATTTTGGTGTCCATCAGATGACCCGAAGGTCCGTAGAGTGACCCGATGGTCTAGTACCAGTAATTGACCCGAAAGTCCATCAGATGACCTGAAGGTCCAACAGAGTGGCTCGAAAGCCCAACAAAATAATTAGAATCAATAAACAGCAGATGTTTCAATTAACGAGTCCAGAATTAACCGAAATAGTAAAAGTGTGGTTCCATAATCCACACTTTTGCTAAATCGTTTAAATCACTTCATCGTTTCCTTGAAAGTGCAATATTGTGTATTTTAAATAAATAACATTTTACGTTCTCAAACGGACAAGTCCGAAATTAAGTGAATCGGTAAAAGTGAGGGTTCATAGTCCTCAACTTTGCTGAAGCGTTTAAATCGCTTCCTCATACTTTTGAAAGCACATATTGAAATTTTATTGAAAACGATTTTATTTTTAAAACGATTTTTAAAATACGTGATTAAAACAGTAACATCTGTAGCAATTTCGACAAGGAAATTGCACTTCTTAAAACACCGTTAAAAATGGACACCAAATCAGTGCTGTGGGCTAACCGCAAGAAAAGTCACTATAAATTAACGGTTACTGACGTTAAAATAACAGTGAATTTTCTTTCATCAAAAATGTCAACAACACACAGCTCTTCAAAATATAGCACCAGTGTAAAATTTGCGTCATAAAAATAACGGTAATAAAATACGTTTTTAAAACGCAACGCCGGTTAACTGCAAATTACAAGCTTTAGAACAAAAATTTAAGTACAACTGGCCACATACTTTCATGCATGAACCGATTGAAATAAGCAAATAAAATAAGTGATCGGGAAATAGTATATGCGTATGAAAGATACACCTGCTAAATTTGCAAAGCACGCATATGAATTTTCACAATATGACAACCTGGAATGCAACTGTCTCAAGGTAAATGTACTACCTCAAGGCAAGTAGCAAGACTACATACATGCACATAAGAGATTGAAATATCAAATAACCTGGCTCTGGTGATGTGTCAGTATGCATGCACGCTAATCAAATATAAAAGCAGTGAATTTGACTCAACAAATTTTGCACACATGTAACCATTACACGCATACTACTCGAACTGACATGCATAACAAAGTTCTAAAACATTTTCTTGTCCAAATGAAAGGCCTGTGCTTGAATTTTGGTGATCTACTAATATGCTTCACTTACTCTCCTACCTGAGCCAAAATAAATTGGAGATAGAAACACACAAGGATTACTGCACGCGAAAATGAAGTGAAAATAAATGAAGGACCGGCACGGTTATTTGATGGCATGTTACAAAGGAGAAATAGGTGCTAAAAGTTATCCTAGTTAAATGCAACATACTACAAGACCCACTGCAGTTCCTAAGCACTCAAAGAAGGAACGCACTAACAATAGGTCTGGTTAAATTTCTTAAGGACTGAGCATATGGAATTCATACCGCAATGACGCACAACAGAGAAAAATGAAGTTGCCTGCACTTGCACTGACATTTACTCTTACACTTTGCGTTTACTAGTGAAAGCGAAGAGAAGTTATGCAAATACAACTAGGTAATATCTGATGAGTATTAGAGACGTGAGCTTTAAAAACTCACCTGAATTTCTCTAAAAACTGCTAGTGCTTAGATTCAATCTTGGAGCTGCCATTAAAAATCTCTCAGAGCTCTGTGTTTGAGCGAAAAATGATGCAGGGTAGTATTATTTCCTCTTTTGTCCATAGGTATAAGTCAAAGAAATATTGTATTGAAAAGTGTTTTGTACCATTTCATTAAATGCCAGCGTACTTTGAACTATTGAACATGGCTACATTAGATAGCCAGTGTCAGTTGTAATTCGAAAATAAGAGAATACAATTCAAAATGTTCACACTTTATTTTAAATTTTCTGTTGAAGCACTTGCTTTGCTACAAGAATGTGAACATTTTCTTTCACTACTAGAATTTAATGACAGTAATGCAAGTGTTTAGAATTTGCTTCATTCCATATATGTCTCGGCAGTGTAGAAGTTCAACAAATGTGAAAATGCCAACCAAAAAATGTGTTGAGAACGACGGTACACTTTGCAATTTTGAGACAATTGATGTAATCTAACACTTGCTTCTTATAAAAAAGAATGTGACAGTAGTTTATAAATTTGCTTCTTTGAAGAATGTAGCGACAACAACGTGAAGGTGAATAAAAGTGTAACGCAATTCAACCGACTTGGCAACAGATTTTTTTTCGAATTTTAATTTAAAAATTCCTATTTAAATATTCACTTCGACAGTAATTCAAAAGTTACAGTCGTTATAAATTTTAAAAAATATTTATTTCGATGGTAATAAAATCACGGTCGTTACATAGCGATTTTTCTCATTCAGATTTTCACCATCCGGGTTCACTGCTTGAGGCTGGACCCTAAAAGGAATATTATTCCGAGGAGAAGATCTTTTTCATTAAAATATTTTATACACTGCAATTGGATCCGGAAAGGCGAAGAAAAAGAGCTAAGGACCACATATGGGTGTTTAAGTAATTATTTTAGATTTTCAAGTAATTTAAAATAATAGAGTTTCCAATAGTTGTAATTTTTCTACATTTTTGGGATAACCTTTACGCAAGTTTATTTACAGTTTATTTTTAAGTAAATTTTGGACTTGCTTTCTAGTCTATTTTCTTTTAGCTATTCTATTTTAGTTATTTGCAATTATTTACTGTTAATTATAGTTTTCCTAATTATTTACAGTTATTTACAATATTTATAGTTGTTTATATTTTATTTACATCTATTCTACGTTGGGATTTATTCTGTAGATGTTAGTTCTTTTTAATTCTCTGCTTACACGAATGGAATAATTAAAAGAGAATAATTCGCTAATATGGACTAAAAATAAGAACACGGAACTTAAAGAAATTGGATGTAAAATAAGAAGAACTGTAATATATTGGACATAGACCAAAATAGGCAAATTTAAGAAATTTGCAAGCATAGTTATAACATGTAATCATAACTAAGAAGAAAAAATAGAAGAAATGGCAGACGAAGCTTATTTTTATACTTAGACCTTGGGTTAAGTTAATAAGCAAAATTATAACACACAATTTATAATTAGAGACAACAGAAAAAACTTATTTTAGAACTTATATTTAAGTTAATAAGCAAAGACAGAAATAGGACCCGTACTGGCAACATTCCCATTGGGAGGCACTTATGCTGTTTAGGGTAGATAAGTGGTCAATAATTAAGATGTAGGACCCGTATCGGCAGCATTCCACTTGGGGCATGCTTATGCTGTTTAGGGTAGATAAGTGGTCAATAATTAGAAGCTCAAATCAGGGGATTTTAGTAAGGGGTACAACTAAATTTTTTTGCTAGGACCCGTATTGGCAGCATTCCCCTTCAGTCAGGAACTAGTGGTCCCATAAAACACTCAGGTGAGGCTGGACACACTTATGCTGTTTAGGGTAATAAAGAGGAACAAAGAGGGAGCAACAGATAGTGCGAGCCAAATGATGGAGCATGCGACCTCGGTGCAGGAAGATAATTATCTATTGAGTTCCAAGTGCTAAAGATGTGTAACAACCCATAATTTAATAAATATTTTTAATTCAATTTTAATTGAAACTTTGATTTTTAATTATTTAAAATTTGAAATTTTGGAATTTTCCAATATAATTTTGGATTTTGTTTGTAAATTATTTTCCAAATACAATAAAATAACCATTTCTGAAATTTTTATATTTTGGTCAACTAAAAGTCAAAGTTTGATCACAGTTAAAAATTTTAAATTTGAATTTTTAGTTTCTAGTCTTTTTATTTGAAACCCTATTTAATTCTGATGTTCTTGCTGCTTTTCGTTTCGTAAAATTTCGTTTTATACCTTTTAAATTTGATAACTTTTAGCATTTTACACGCGATTATTTCAGCATTTTTCTATTTATTTTCCATTATACATTTTTCCTACTTCATTATATTACATTTTCTATTTTCTACTTTCTATTTACTTTTCCCTTCTTTATTTTCTATTTTCTTTTAATTGATTTTTTGGGCTCAGAAATTCAAAGAGTCTTTGGTTTATTTGCTTGGAAATAAAGTAGGCTCTTTATTTTCTACCCTCTTCAATTTCTAGCCGTTCACAACCCTTCCCCATAACCCTAGCCGCCACCTGTTTTCTATATCACGTAAAAAAAGTTTCTCATCCACCTCAAAGTCATTTGCGTTCTGAAAAAAAATACAGTAAGTTTTCTCCATGGCCTCCTCTTTCTTCTCTTTCTCTTCTCTTTTTCCTTTTGTTTTCTATTTGTTTTGCACGGCCTCCACTATCTGCATGCCTAGCCGACCATCTCCTCCTCATCACCCCCACCTGACCACGGCCTCCACCACTTTATCCCTTCCTTATGCCTTGCCGTGAGCATTAGATCCAAATCCATTCCCAAAAGCATGGTGCAACCCCAAAGCCGAGCCTATTGATCATCACCCCCTCTTGTTTCCCTCGGCCACACCTATTTCCCCCACCTAATTCTCCTCCTTTCCTTGCTCTAGGCCGTGCCACTCTGACCTGACCTGATCCTGTAACAACCCTGTATTTTGTGATTTTTTTTTTGTATATTTTAATTATTTTAATTAAACTTTGATTTAAAAACTTATTTTTTTATTTTGAATGATTAATTTTGTTACATTAGATATAAACTTTAGTTTTGATATGAATTATCATTACAAAGCATGACTAAAAAGAATATTTTCCAAAAAGTGAATTTTGGTCAAATTAATCAAACTTTGACTTTTAATTTAAATTTTTAAAAGTTTGAAAATTTAAATTTTATCTTTTATTATGAAAGTACATAAAATTTTAAGAACACTGCTTTTCGTTTCGTTGAAAACGTATTTAAATTGCAAAAGTTATACTGTTTTCAATATTGTGTGCATATTGGGTTATTCAGCAATAGTCTTTATTTTAAATTTTATAAATGACATTTTATTTGATATATCTTATTCCAACTTGTATATTTATGTTATATTATGTATAATTTGACTTTTGGACATTTTTAAAATGATAATAGAATTTTTCAAAAATTTACTGTATTTATTTCCTATTTTTTAAGGCTGTTTTCTTATTTTCTGCTATTTTCTTCATTAAAATTATATTTAATTTTTTTTAAATGTTTTGTGAATGTACTTTTGATTTATATTATTATTTATGTTTAAAAATATATTACAAGCTCATATGAATTTTCTAAAATTTATTTCATGTAATTTCAAATTTTCTAGACTGGTTTACTATTTTAGCTATTTTCTTTAATTTAACTTTATATATTTAATAAATATTATATATTTATTTATATTTTGATAAATTTTCGAAATCTTATCTGTTATTATTATTAATTCCAGAATATCAAGTTATGTAAACAAATTTAAGAAGTTTGAAAGGTTTAAAGGCTAAGAAACGTAATGTCGTTTCACGTTTCTTTTACAGTTTCTTTTGTCATCAATTCATGAGTTATATTAGCCACTCCTTAATTTATTTATTTATTTTATACATTCACTTTTATTTTCTATGTTTATACTTTATTAATATTAATTTTATATGTATTTTGGTTAAAATTAGATTTTTCCAAAGATTATTTGGGTTGTTTCAATTTATTTAGCCTAGTTTCACATATATTGATATTTTCTTTAAATAAATTATATGATTAAAATGTATTTATTTATTTTTCTTATTTACATAATTTCTGAGATTATTTATCTATTTTATCTGGTTTTTTATGTATTCACAAAATAGAAAAGAGAAATTTGAAAGGCCTTAAACTTTCTATCTTCCTATGGGCCTTTATAGTCCACCCTTTTACTTTTAACCTAACCTTTCACCAATTAGCCCTAACTATTCCTCATTTTTTTTTTCTCCAGCTTACTTCCTTCTGTTATTCACGAATTTTCAAAGCTCCAAAACCCTAAAAATCATGGCCTCCATCTTGAAGAAATTTTTTTAGGTAAATTCCTTTTTTCTTTCTACTTTTTCTCCTATTTCTATGCAAATTTGTCTTGCTTTCTCCCCTGATTGGAGGGGCTTTCCCCCTTGCTCCATGCCCACCACCCCCTTCCATCTCTTCCCGACCATCACCACCATCTAAGCCTACAGCCATGACCATGGCCGAACACACCTTGATGGTCAAACTCTTCCAAATGCAACCAAAAGCCTAGATCTATGCTTGTTTGGCCTTTTCTTGCTCATCCACTTCAACCACCACCCTAACCACCACCATAGTAGCAACCACCACCTCTGACCTGATCATCACACACCCGTCTAACCTCTATCCAGATCTGAAACATCAAGAGCCGAGCCAAACAATGCATGTAGACGAGCCTTGTGGTGTAGCAAAACTACACTATGTTGCCTAGTCTCTTGATATTCTTATGTTGTAACTTCCTCCACATGTTCTAGCCTTTATGCCATTCGTTCCTATGATCAAACCTGAGCCAAATTCATGTCAAACCTGACCTAAATAAACCCCTAGGTCGTGCAAAAGAATAGAGAAAGCAAGGAAAAAGTCATTGCATTCATATCTCTTTTTATTCCTTTTTATTTCAAAGTTATTTCATATCTAGTTTTATTGAATTTGTGTTTGTTTGGATATTTTGTTTTGGGTTGTAACACAAGTTCTAAGCTTGGATCTCTTCCCACTTGAGCCTATTGTTGTGTCATCGTGCCTTCTGGAATCAGTTGTGTCATTGCTATTGAAATCTCCAGCCATAAAAGGTGAGTAAAACTCACACGACGTTTATACTTATGCAGTTGTGAAATAACAAGAATGTGTAGAATTTTATGTGATGTTATAACTGACTGTGATTATTTATATATGTTGTTGAACATGTTAAATTTCATGTCATATCATCTGTTATTATATAGATGTTGTTACTGTTCATTCATATCTGTTTATCACCATTGCAAGTTCCCTGTAGACTAGAATCACTATAGGTTGAAATGATACATACCCGAACAGACTTTAGAATAGGAAAAAATCGTTATGGGCTGAAATGATAGGCCTGAATGATTTTCAAATTTATTTCTTTTACTTGGGATTGCGGGTTTGAAATGATAAAACCCGGATTTTTCTTTGTAAATTACGGGTTGAAATGATATATTACCCGTATCACTTTACCCAGCGTAGAAAATTATATACATGCCCGTAGTTAAAATATGTTTTTCTAAAATGTTTAAAATATTTTACAAATGTAATTATTATAATATTTTGATTTAAAATTTATTAAAAATAAATTTTGTAAAGTATTATTGATTTTCTGAACAATTGTAAGTGAAATGAATTAATGAAAAGATAGAAAATTTTGAACGTAAGTTATTTTGGAAAATTTGATTTAATTATAATTGGAAATTAAATTGAATATGAAATTATGATAAATTTATGATAATTTGAATTTAAATGAATTAAAAGTGATTTTATATCATATTAATGATTTTAACAAATTTGAAATGTGAAATGAAAGAATATTTTAAGTTGAAATTTTGAAATATAACTAAAATTGGAAATTTATGAAATTGACTTAAAAGCGAACTTTTAGTTAAGTAATTAAAAATAAAATTAAGTTATATTTGAGAATTTGAACTTAAGTGTTAAGTTGAAATTTAATGTAATGGATTTAAAATTGAACATTGCAATTTAATAAGTGAATTATTATTAAATCTTGATTTTTGAATGGAAATTTAACTTTATAAGATCATGAACTTGAGGAAAAATTAAATGGTGTTACAAATGTGAAAATGTATGATTTTATAAGTAAAAAATGTTTTAAACAAAAATATAATTGGTTGAGAAATTATATTGAATATTTGAAGTTAATTGACTGTATTTTTGAAATGCTATTAATTACAATGTAAATGATATTACAGCATTTGAAAATGCTGTAGTTGATGATAATGAACTAAAAAGCTAAATTGAATTAAAAGCTATTATAGCAATTTTTGTAAGTGCTATAAATTCTTGAATTTAACTAAGTTTATTCGAAATTTAAGTAAACCCTATTACAACATTTTAAAATGTTATCTTTTGTTAAATTGAACTGTTTTGAATGTATTTTTCCGTAGCGTTTTCTAAATGCCACAAAAAGTGAATTTTCATTGCTTTGATAAACTTAAGTGAATAAATGAACTTTGGAAGTCGAAAATTTTGGATATTTAATAATTTAATTTTTAAACATAATAACTTCATTTTTATGATTAAAAATGATTTTTGGAATATATACTGTTTTGAAATATGGATTGAAATGATATTTTAAATTGAATAAAATGAATAATGATTTGAAATGAATGTGGTTTCAAAAAGATATGATATTTTGATATATTAAATGATTGAAATGTGGTTTTGAAAACATATGATATTTTGATATATTAAAATGGTTTTAAAATGGAGTTTTGAAAGATATGATATTTTGATATTAAAATAATTTGAAAAGAAGATCCGAAGGATATGATATTTTGGAATGTTTTAATCTTTATTTTGATAAAGATTTGGGTTGACGTAATATTTTATTTTGAAGTATAAATATTGTTTTAAAAGGTTATAACTACGGGTTATAATAACGATTGGTTGTTAGAGAGACCGGGATCGGATATTGTCTTATAGCCGGCCAATACCGAAAATCACTTTAACAACTGTGTACGTGGTGGAGATTCCAGAATGAAGTAGGATGGTGGCGACGTTCTCGAGGTATATTACGTGGACCCCACTCCCGTGAGTTGGCATATATGACTAAAACATGAGCTATACCGGGCCACACAAAGGGTCGCACCCTTTCATCGAGCATGCTCCATCGGAAACCATTCTATTACTGTTGTGATTCGATTCGGAGGCGCCACTTTGATTCGGGGGTATTGTTCGAGGTGGGCGGAAGCTGCTGGCTTGCCGTCACCACCGGTCCGGGAGTGCAAACGGTGTATCCACCCTGGCATTGCCTCGCGTGCCGTGTCATATCCTTATATCGAGCCCACTACGATTTTGGTTTTAAAGATCCGACCGCGTTAAGGTTCACCATTCCCTTAACGCTATTTTCTATATGATTATACTTTACTGATTAGACACTACTGTATATAGCGCAATATACTACATAGTAAATAGTTTAACGGATCCTTAGAGGACGGGCGGTCCCAAGCATCTTCTAAGTTACTTGTACCTTTACTATAGTTCACTTGAGTTGGTTTACATTGTATAAATATGTATGTCCTGACTCGAGTGTTTGTATTTTTATTTACGCTCGGGTCAGCTTCAGTTATTCACAGATTTGGATTTCCACTTTCTGGAGATTGGAATCGCTGGAGATTATCTACCTGTCAAGTTTATCTTTTGAAATCTATTGTTCCTTTCCGCTCTTGTATTAGTTGACATCTATGAAGTGAGACTTCTTTTGTACTTTATTTCCTCCATTGTATTTTATGTAACCCTGATATTTTTATATAGTAGCTTCATGAACTACTATCTCTTTTTACTTCCGCTGCATTATTATTACTCTGTGTCTGTGATCTGTGATTTTTATTTACTATATATTCTGAGATTTGCCAAATTTTAAATTACAACGCTGTATTTTGAGCAATTCAATTCCGGCATGAGTGTCTACCTATACACTTATAATGGATGCGAATGGTTGAAAATATCGGGTCGTTACAATTGGTATCACAGCTTTGGTAGCTCTAGGCAAAACTCAGCATATGGAGTGAATGTATTTAAAGAACCACTTACATTCGAGTTTGAATCTCTTCCTTTTTGACTCAATTCCTTTGAATTTTGGAACGTTCCCTACGATTCCAAAATTCATTCGTATCCTTCACTATTCATCTTCTTTTGACTCTGGAGTATTTCATAACTCCGCTTCGAATGATCTTTCTAGTAAGTCGGCAGTCACGCCAATTTCAAATTGAATTGAAAAAAAGAAGGGGGAAAACTCCTTTTCAAATTAGCATCGATTCACCAGAGATTTATATCTATCCTTGGTATAGATGCTAATATCTTTTGTTATTCCAAACTCTAACTCTCGAGATCGAATGTAGATTTACCCTAGAAAATCCACATTGATCTTATTCTTTAAATCAAGGTTGACCCGGTTAAGGTTGCCCGTTATTTATTTAAGTTAATCCACCTCCCTATTTTGTTATTTAATCATCTTGTCTTTTGTTTCCAATCTATTCTTCTAAACATTTTGAATTGTACTCGTATATCTATGTTTTGTTTTATATATTGTGTTGTTTGGGTTGTTTATGTTGATTTGGGTTTCCGATCGATTCGTCTGATCAACGCTATCGATAGGATTTCTAAAACACTTTGATAGAACAAATTGACACAATATTATTTTAAAATTTGGTCAATGAAATAAAATTTTGATATATAAGTAAATTTGTGGAACTTAATAAAGTGATTTAAATTGATTATTTGAAGTGATAATACTTAATTTATCATTTATTGTTCTATAAATGAATTTATAAATAGTTGTTTATAAATTGATTTGGGAACTGAAATGAATTTAGACAAGAAATTTGAGAATTTGATTTCCAATGGTTTCAAACCTTTTGTTTAAAAAGTTTTAAAAGGGATATATTATTTAAAGTATTTTCAAATAGAAATTTGTTTCCAAAGAATTTTAAAGTTCAAAATTAGTGCTCTTCTCATTGTCGCTGGGAAATAACTTCGGTGATGATCGCGACATCATCGACGTTCATTTTCGAGTTTCGAAGTGAAGAGACTGTTCTATAGTCTTGCTACAGTTTTGTTTCGGGGGAATTTAATTGATTTGAATTTCTAAAATATGACTTGATTTATAATATATATAAATATATGATTGAAATTTGATTTGACATATTATATATATATTATTACTTATCTCTAAATGGTTTGGAGAAATCGGAAATACAATTCTTAAATTTTATTTTAAATAGTAATTTCAATTAAAAGAAGAGAATCAAAAATTTGGATAAGTGATTAAAACTTGAGAGAATTGAATTGGAAAGTTTTATTTGTATAATATAATTGCATTCAAATATAACTTACCCTAATTTCAAAAGTTAACAATGTAATTGGAAAATATACAATATAAAAAGATTTTATAAATGAAATTTGAGTGGTTATAATAAATGTTATACACTTAAATCTTAATTATAAAATGATTAGCAGAGGTAAATATAATAAAGGGTAATTGAATAACTTACAATAAATGATGTTAAAAGAAATAAGAATGAAAGAAAGCAGTTATAATAAGTGTAAGTATGTTTAACATAAGTGATAAATATAGTGAGAGGAATAAATTTAGTTTTTATTAGGAATAAAGAAGAATTAAATTTATTAAGTACATTGTGACTGTAATAAATGATTATTTTTCAAACCCATGGTTTTAAAAATTGTTAATTTAAGATGATTGGATAATAAGATAATGAAATTTGGGATAATTAAGATTTATTTAACTTGTGTAAAGATTTATTCTTTATTTAAGTTGAAATTTCCATGCTTTCAAATTTATTTCCTTATTTTGTTTTTCAAACTATCTTTTGGTAGTCCTTATCATCCTTATCTTGCTATAGACTGGTATAGCCATCTTTCTATAATCTTTGATAATCTTTGGTACTCATTTGAATCTATTTTGCGTGCTTGAGTTCTTGATTTTGGAGAATCTTGAAAAGATCATCTCCACCTTGTTAAACATACCTGTAACAATAGTTATCAGGTATAATTTAAATCTCCTTGTCATCTTGTCCTAATCTTATTTCACTCTATTTTTTTTCTATATTTTCTCGTACCTCATTCCTTTTCGGGGACGAAAAGTTTTGAGTGGGGGAGAGTGTAACAACCCTATATTTTGTGATTTATTTTTTTGTATATTTTAATTATTTTAATTAAATTTTGATTTAAAAACTTATTTTTTTATTTTGAATGATTAATTTTTTTACTTTAAATATAAACTTTAGTTTTGATATGAATTATCATTCCAAAGCATGACTAAAAAGAATATTTTCCAAAAAGTGAATTTTGGTCAAATTAATCAAACTTTGACTTTTAATTTAAATTTTTAAAAGTTTGAAAATTTAAATTTTATCTTTTATTATGAAAGTACATAAAATTTTAGGAACACTGCTTTTTGTTTCGTTGAAAACGGATTTAAATTGCAAAAGTTATACTGTTTTCAATATTGTGTGTATATTGGGTTATTCAGCAATAGTCTTTATTTTAAATTTTATAAATGACATTTTATTTGATATATATTATTCCAACTTGTATTTTTATGTTATATTATGTATACTTTGACTTTTTGATATTTTTAAAATGATAATAGAATTTTTCAAAAATTTACTGTATTTATTTCCTATTTTTTAAGGCTGTTTTCTTATTTTCTGCTACTTTCTTCATTAAAATTATATTTAATATTTTTTTTATTTTTTTTGTGAATGTACTTTTATTTTATATTATTATTTATGTTTAAAAATATATTACAAGCTCATATGAATTTTCTAAAATTTATTTCATGTAATTTCAAATTTTCTAGACTAGTTTACTATTTTAGCTATTTTCTTTAATTTAACTTTATATATTTGATAAATATTATATATATATTTATATTTTGATAAATTTTCGAAATCTTATCTATTATTATTATTAATTCCACAATATCAAGTTATGTAAACAAATTTAAGATGTTTGAAAGGTTTAAAGGCTAAGAAACGTAATGTCGTTTCACGTTTCTTTTACAGTTTCTTTTGTCATCAATTCATCAGTTATTTTAGCCACTCCTTACTTTATTTATTTATTTTATACATTCACTTTTATTTGCTGTGTTTGATACTTTATTAATATTAATTTTATATGTATTTTGATTAAAAATAGATTTTTCCAAAGATTATTTGGGTTGTTTCAATTTATTTAGCCTAGTTTCACATATATTGATATTTTCTTTATATAAATTATATAATTCAAAATGTACTTATTTATTTTTTTATTTACATTATTTCTGAGATTATTTATCTATTTTATCAGGTTTTTTATGTATTTACAAAATAGAAAAGAGAAATTTGAAAGGCCTTAAACTTTCTATCTTCCTATGTGCCTTTATAGTTCACCCTTTTACTTATAACCTGACCTTTCACCAATTAACCCTAACTATTCCTCATTTTTTTTCTCCAGCCGACTTCCTTCTGTTATTCATGAATTTTCAAAGCTCCAAAACCCTAAAAATCATGGCCTCCATCTTGAAGAAAAATTTTTAGGTAATTTCTCTTTTCTTTCTACTTTTTCTCCTATTTCTATGCAAATTTGCCTTGCTTTCTCCCTGATTGGAGCGGCTTTCCCCCTTGCTCCACGTCCACCACCCCCTTCCATCTCTTCCCGACCAACACCACCATCTAAGCCTACAGCCATGACCATGGCCGAACAACCCTTGATGGTCAAACTCTTCCAAATGCAACCAAAAGCCTAGATCTATGCTTGTTTGGCCTTTTCTTGCTCATCCACTTCAACCACCACCCTAACCACCACCATAGCAGCAACCACCACCTCTGACCTGATCATCACACACCCGTCCAACCTCTATCTAGATCTAAAACATCAAGAGCCGAGCCAAACAATGCATGTAGACGAGCCTTGTGGTGCACCAAAACTACACTATGTTGCCTAGTCTCTTGATATTCTTATGTTGTAACTTCCTCCACATGTTCTAGCCTTTATGCCATGCATTCCTATGATCAAACCTGAGCCAAAGTCATGTCAAACCTGACCTAAATAAACCTCTAGGTCGTGCAAAAGAATAGAGAAAGCAAGGCAAAAGTCATTGCATTCATATCTCTTTTTATTCCTTTTTATTTCAAAGTTATTTCATATCTAGTTTTATTGAATTTGTGTTTGTTTGGATATTTTGTTTTGGGTTGTAACACAAGTTCTAAGCTTGGATCTCTTCCCACTTGAGCCTATTGATGTGTCATCGTGCCTTCTGGAATCAGTTGTGTCATTGCTATTGAAATCTCCAGCCATAAAAGGTGAGTAAAACTCACACGACGTTTATACTTATGCAGTTGTGAAACAACAACAATTGAATGTGTAGAATTTTATGTGATGTTATAACTGACTGTGATTATTTATATATGATGTTAAACCTGTTAAATTTCATGTCATATCATCTGTTATTATATATATGTTGTTACTATTCATTCATATCTGTTTATCACCATTGCAAGTTCCCTGTAGACTAGAATCACTATGGGTTGAAATGATACATACCCGAACGGACTTTAGAATAGGGAAAAATCGTTATGGGCTGAAATGATAGGCCTGAATGATTTTCAAATTTATTTCTTTTACTTGGGACTGCGGGTTTGAAATGATAAAATCCGGATTTTTCTTTGTAAATTACGGGTTGAAATGATATATTACCCATATCACTTTACCTAGCGTAGAAAATTATATACAGGCCCGTAGTTAAAATATGTTTTTCTAAAATGTTTAAAATATTTTAGAAATGTAATTATTATAATATTTTGATTTAAAATTTATTAAAAATAAATTTTGTAAAGTATTATTGATTTTCTGAACAATTGTAAGTGAAATGAATTAATGAAAAGATAGAAAATTTTGAACGTAAGTTATTTTGGAAAATTTGATTTAATTATAATTGAAAATTAAATTGAATATGAAATTATGATAAATTTATGATAATTTGAATTTAAATTAATTAAAAGTGATTTTATATCATATTAATGATTTTTAACAAATTTGAAATGTGAAATGAAAGAATATTTTAAGTTGAAATTTTGAAATATAACTAAAATTGGAAATTTATGAAATTGACTTAAAAGTGAACTTCTAGTTAAGTAGATAAAAATAAAATTAAGTTATATTTGAGAATTTGAACTTAAGTGTTAAGTTGAAATTTAATGTAATAATGGATTTAAAATTGAACGTTGCAATTTAATAAGTGAATTATTATTAAATCTTGATTTTTGAATGGAAATTTAACTTTATAAGACCATGAACTTGAGGAAAAATTAAATGATGTTATAAATGTGAAAATGTATGATTTTATAATTTAAAAATGTTTTAAATAAAAATATAATTGGTTGAGAAATTACATTGAATATTTGAAGTTAATTGACTGTATTTTTGAAATGCTATTAATTACAATGTAAATGATATTACAGCATTTGAAAATGCTGTAGTTGATGATAATGAACTAAAAAGCTAAATTGAATTAAAAGCTATTATAGCAATTTTTTAAGTGCTATAAATTTTTGAATTTAACTAAGTTTATTCGAAATTTAAGTAAACCTTATTACAACATTTTAAAATGTTGTCTTTTGTTAAATTGAACTGTTTGGAATGTATTTTTCCGTAGCGTTTTCTGAATGCCACGAAAAGTGAATTTTCACTGCTTTGATAAACTTAAGTGAATAAATGAACTTTGGAAGTCGAAAATTTTGAAAATTTAATAATTTAATTATTAAACATAATAACTTCATTTTAGTGATTAAAAATGATTTTTGGAATATATACTGTTTTGAAATATGGATTGAAATGATATTTTAAATTGAATAAAATGAATAATGATTTGAAATGAACGTGGTTTCAAAAAGATATGATATTTTGATATATTAAATGATTGAAATGTGGTTTTGAAAACATATGATATTTTGATATATTAAAATGGTTTGAAAATGGAGTTTTGAAAGATATGATATTTTGATATTAAAATGATTTGAAAAGAAGATCTGAAAGATATGATATTTTGGAATGATTTAATCTTTATTTTGATAAAGATTTGGGTTGAAATAATATTTTATTTTGAAGTATAAATATTGTTTTAAAAGGTTATAACTACGGGTTATAATAACGATTGTTTGTTAAAGAGACCGGGATCAGATATATTCCAGAAAACCACTTTAACAACTGTGTACGCGGTGGAGATTCCAGAATGAAGTAGAATGATGGCGACGTTCTCGAGGTATATTACGTGGACCCAACTCCCGTGAGTTGGCATATATGACTAAAATAGGAGCTATATCGGGCTACACAAAGGGTCGCACCCTTTCATCGAGCATGCTCCATCGGAAACCATTCTATTACTGCTGTGATTCGATTCGGTGGCGCCACTTTGATTCGGGGGATATTGTTCGAGGTGAGCGGAAGCTGCTGGCTTACCGTCACCACTGGTCCGGGAGTGCAAACGGTGTATCCACCCTGGCATTGCCTCGCGTGCCGTGTCACATCCTTATATCGAGCCCATTACGATTTTGGTTTTAAAGATCCGACCGCGTTAAGGTTCACCATCCCCTTTACGCTATTTTCTATATGATTATACTTTACTGATTAGACACTACTGTATATAGCGCAATATACTACATAGTAAATAGTTTAAGGATCCTTAGAGGATGGGCGGTCCCAAGCATCTTCTAAGTTACTTGTACCTTTACTATAATTCACTTGAGTTGGTTTACATTGTATAAGTATGTATGTCCTGACTCGAGTGTTTGTATTTTTATTTACGCTCGGGTCAGCCTGAGTTATTCACAGATTTGGATTTCCACTTTTTGGGGATTGGAATCACTGGAGATTATCTACTTGTCAAGTTTATCTTTTGAAATCTGTTGTTCCTTTCAGCTCTTGTATAAGTTGACATCTATGAAGTGAGACTTCTTTTGTACTTTATTTCCACTGTTGTATTTTATGTAACTCTGATATTTTTATATAGTAGCTTCATAAACTACTATCTCTTTTTACTTCCGCTGCATTATTATTACTCTGTGTCTGTGATCTGTGATTTTTATTTACTGTATATTCTGAGATTTGCCAAATTTTTAATTAGAACGCGGTATTTTGAGCAATTCCATTCCGGCATGAGTGTCTACCTATACACTTATAATGGATGCGAATGGTTGAAAATATCGGGTCGTTACAGATCCAGACCATAGACCATAGTGGCCGAGCCACTTTGCTTTAGGGCCCAGCCTAAAAATCCACATACCCATGCCTTTTGCCTTCCTATTTGAGATAGCTTGCCATCCCTGCATATTAACTTAGCTAGTCGTGCCTAGTGACCACCTAACTAAGCCTGGTGCCTCAAGAACAACATGGCCGAGCCATGTGGGTTGATGGTTGAGCCATTTACATAGTGGCCGAGCCAACTTGTTGATTTTAAACCAATTTCGCTTCACTTTGATTCAAATTTTATTCAATATTTTGATTTATAATATGATGTTGAATTATGTTCTTTTGTATGGTCATATTTTATTTGTTTGCAAGATTTGGATTTGCATGTTACTTCTTCTCGGATCTAGTCATGCCTTTCGTGCTTTGCGGGGTTCGGATTTGCGTTTTTAATTTGATCTCTAGCTTTAGAAGCTGAGTTATTCACTATAGACAAATCGTACGTATATAAATGTGAAACAATGTCACATGAATTGTAATGTTGATATGCTATGTTATATGCTCACATCTGCCTGTTATCTGACATTATATGATGATGTTAACTGATTATTTATCTGTTGCATCACCTGACATCATACGATATGTTTTACTGTTTATTTATTTATTGTTTCTCACACTACAAGTTCCTTTGTAGAATAGAATCACTATGGGTTGAAATGATACATACCCGAACGGACATTAGAATAAGGAAAAATAGTTACGAGCTGAAATGAAAGGCTCAAGCGATTTTTATTTATTTTACTTGACTTGGGATTGCGGGTTTGAAATGATAGAACCCGGATTTTTCTTTTTAAATTACGGATTGAAATGATACATATCCATATCACTTGACCTAGGTTAGATACTTATATACAGACCCATGGTTAATTTTAAATATTTTCTAATGATTATTAAGTATTTTTGAAATATAAAATATGAAATATTAACTTAAATTTGATTTAAATGATTTAAATAAATGTTATAGTGATTTCTATAAGTTAAATTGTATAAGCAAATTAATGATTAAAATGTAAATTTTGATTTGACTAAATAATTGAAAATTTGGGGTTTAAATGGAATTTTAAGCTTAACTTAGACATAAGAAAATTTTATTTATGAAATGGGTATTTTAAATAAAGTATTAAGTTATTTGTGGAAATAAAAGTTAAGCAATTTATAAAGTATTTGACTTAAAAGATGAACTTTAAATTAAATTGGATATTTACTAATAAAATGCTATTTTATTAAAATTATAAGTCAAGTAATATCCAAATAAATAATTTTGAAAAGTGAAATAAGTTTGATAAGTTAAAAACGAGAAAAGTTGAAGACATTTTGTTTTTAAAGATTATAACAGAAATTACAGCGTTTCACAAATGCTCTGGTTTAATGAACTATTGTTGAATATACCAACTATATCTACAGTAGCATTTCAGAAGTGCAGCAGTTTCTGAAATTTGAACGATGTGTTAAAAATACATAATATACCTACAGTCACATTTCTGAAGTGGAGCAGTTTTTAAAGTTTGAACGATGTGCTGAAAATACTAAATAAACCTACAATAGCATTTCTGAAGTGCTGAAGTTTCTGAAATTTGAACAACGTGTTGAAAATAATAAATAAACGTACAATAGCATTTCTGAAATGCTGCAGTTTCTGAATTTGAACTATGTTTTGAATATAACTAAATACCTAATATAGCACTTTGTAAGTGCTGCTGTTTATGAAACTGGACTGTTTTGAAATACTAAAATACCTATCGTAGCACTTTATAAGTGCTGCTATTTCTAAAAATGACAATGTTTTTGAAATATTACTATATCTATCGTAACATCTTATAAGTGCTTTTGTAGCTGAAATTTACATTGTTTTGGAAATTTTATAATTAAATGAATAAACTTAGGAAAGCTACAACTTTGAAGTGAATATTATTTGACATTGAATTTACTTGGTTTAAATGAATTTGCTTTGAAGTGAAATATAAACTATATTTGAAATGTATAACTATGGGTTATAATAACATTGGGTTGTTAAAGAGACCGGGATCGGGTATGGGCATACTCTTTGTCAGTACCGAAAAATACTTTAATAATCGTGTACGCGGTGGAAATTCCAGAATGAAGTGGGATGGTGGCGACATTATATTGAGGTATGTACGTCGACCCGACTCCTGTGAGTTGGCATTAGGTGGCTAAAATAGGAGCGATTGATGGGCTAATGAGGTAGCTCCCCTTATTGGACACACTTCTTCGCATGCCATTCTATTACTTTGTGATTGATTGGTGCGCACCTTTGATTTTATGAGTATGGCTCGAGGTGGGCGGTAGTGGCTGCTACGCGTTACCACCGGTCCGTAAGTGTAATTGGTATATCTACCCTGGCATTGCCTTGTTGTGCCATGTCACCTACCCTCGCGCGCATTGTACGAGTTTGGTATTGTGTCGTATCCTATGGAGTATTTAGGGTAGCCTCCCGATCTAGAGGTACACTGGTACTGGTTAGTCTACTGGGAAGTAAGTTTATTTTACTTTTAGGCATTTTTATAATACCGTATATTACTACATAGTTTAATAGATCCTTAGAGGAGGGCGGTCCCAAGCATCGTTTAAGTTACTTGTACCTTTATATTCCAGTTCACTTGAGTTGGTTTACATTGCGTAAGTATGTATGTCTTGACTCGAGTGTTTGTGTTTATTTCATACGCTTAGGTCAGCCTGAGTATTTCAGCTTTGAAATTCACCTTCTGGAGCTAGGATTCGATGGAGATCATCATTTATCTAATTGCTATCTTTTATTCAGTATCTTTATTCAATGTATGTACTAGAGGACATTTATGTATCTGGGATTTCTATTTATCTACTTTTCAGACTTTGGATTTTGTACTTGTTTTGAGACTGTGTTTAAGACTGTAGTTGCGGTTGCTTCATGAGCTACTACTGTTATTTTATTTCCGCTGCTAGTTATTCTGATTTGTCTGTGTCTGTGATTCTGTTATTGGTTTTATTTGCTCCAAATTATATTACAATCTACTGTTTTAAACTATTCAGGTCAGACTTGTGTGGATTTATTGTCGATTTGAATGGTGCAAAATAGTGTATCATTAAATTTGGTATCAGAGTGTTGGTTTTAGGAAAAACTTAGCCTACGGAGCAAAAACTCATTAGAGATAGGGTAGAAATACCCTAGAATGAGTAAAATCAATCTTAGAATAATTTCTTTGTGAGAGAATGTATTTTAAAGTATAAAATGATTTTTAAATGATTTTCAAGGGATTTTCAAAATGTATTTTTATATAAAAACTTTTCTTGCTTTGAAATCAAATTTTTCTTAACTTCCTTCTTTTCCTTATCCACCTTGTTATTAATGTCCTTGTTTAGGACATTCGTTCAAGTTGAATCTACTTTTATCTTATCTTATCTAATCTTGTCTTTGTTTCTCAATTACCACTGCCCTAAAATTCATTCTTTATTTTTTTAGGATGAGTCAAAGGAATGCAAGAGGTAGGGGACGTGGTGTTTCCCCAGCTCTTGAACCGACTGCACCAGTCAGGTTCACGAAACTCTGTAAGGAATACATTGAGCTTGGTAGCACCAAGTTCACCGGATCTGAGAGCATTATTGATGCTCAACAGTGGTTGAAGGATTTGGAGAGGATTTTCTCCGGTCTTGAGATCACTAATGCCCAGCAGCATCACTTGGCGGCTTAGCATTTGAAAGGAGCAGCTTTGGATTGGTGGGAGTGTGTCACAGCTCACACCGCTGAGGCTGACGTTTCTTGGGAACAGTTTAGGTATCATCTTCTGTTGTCTTGAATTTGGTTTAGTTTCTTTTTTTGAAATCTGTCTTATGCTCTTTTATCGTGCTTTAGGGATGCTTTTCTTATGAAGTGGACGCCCGAGGCAGGAAAGCCTCAACTGTATCGGGAATTCATGGAGCTGAAACAGGGTGATACGTCTTTTGTTGAATATGAGAGGAAGTTCAATGAGCTTTCTAAGTTTGGCCATACTCTAATTGACACTCCTCTCAATAAGAATGAGAAGTTCATTGCTGGTGGCCCGTCCGGAGTACTATGATCGTCTCATCGCCCATGTGCATAGTTCTTTCACCACTCTAATGGACATGGCCATTAGATACAAGAATCCTACTTCTAAGGATCCTCCAGCTGCTCGTTCTGCTCCATCTCAGTCATTTTCTAGTAATGCTAGGAAGAGGAAGCCCAACTTTCGCCATCAGAAGAGGAATCAGAACAAGACTCCAGGAATGGGATCATCTTCTTTATCTCAGAGGCATTCTGTAGACCTATCTGCCATTACTTGTTTCAGATGTAATTAGAGGGGACACTATGCTAATAGCTGTCCTACTTTAGATGGTTCTGCTATCCCTCCTCTAGCTCAGTTAAGTAGGCGTGATCTCTGCCACATTTGTCTGCAGCCTGGCCATTTCAAGGACTGCCCAACTCAGCAGAAGAGCAAGTCATCATGTATTTTTGCTGTTACTTCTGCATCTTCACCAGCTACACCTCCTGCACCTGCAATTGTTCCTGCACCTATACCTGTGCCTGCACCTGCACCTGTTCCTGCTCCTGCTCCTAGTGATAACCAAGGTACACTTCAGGGCACTTTTTCTCTATTTATTTTCCTGTTCGTGTTCTCTTTGATACTGGAGCTTCCCATTGCTTTATCTCTGTGTATCTTTGTAACGAATTTGAGCATCTTCTTTCTCCTGAGTTGGCTCCTATGCCTTTGTGTGTTTCAAATCCTATTGCCTTAGTAGGATTTGTAGAAATGTGAAACTCTTTCACTCTAGCTATCGGTTTTTTGGTGATTTCTTTGTTTTGGGTTTTGATGCTTTTGATCTATTGCTTGGAGGTGATTGGCTGAAGAAGCATGATGCCTTTATCTCTTATAGTACCCGAACTGTCTCCCTTATTGGTGATAAAGGTGATTATTTGGTGATTCAGTGTAGTTTGCCCCAGGATTTTGCTGGCAGCTTTATTTATTCTCTTGAAGCTTCTCCTGGTGATATTCATTCGACTCCTATAGTCAAAATCTATCCCGATGTATTTGGTGAAGTCACTTCTTTACCTCCTAAGCGGGAAATTGACTTCTGTAACGACCCGATATTTTCAACCATTCGCATCCACACATGTCGGACTTGAATTGCTCAAAATACCGCGTTGTAAATAAAATTTGGCAAATCTCAGAATATACAGTAAATACAAAGTCACAGATCACAGACACAGAGTAAATAATAATGCAGCGGAAATAAAAGAGATAGTAGTTCATGAAGCTACTATATAAAAATAAGATACATCAGAGTTAAACTAGATACAACAGAAGAGTAACAAGATACATCAGGTATAAATCAGAATACATCACTGAAATCACTAGATACAAAAAGCAAAATAGATGGCTAGATCTTCAAGGAAAGCTCCAGCTCCAAAGGTGAATCTTGAATGCTAACTCACTCAATCTGACTCGAGCGTAAAGCAAAACACAAAACACTCGATTCAGGGCATAAATTCTTATGAACTGTAAATCAACTCAAGTGAACAGTAACAAAAATGCATCAGTAACTTAAAGGATGCTTGGGATCGCCCATCCTTTAAGGATCCTTTAAACTATTTACTATGTAGTAATATTGCGCTATTATAATAATGTCTACAGTAAAATAAACATACTTTTAAATAGCGTTCCGGGCTATCCATATCACCCTCCATACATAATAGTCCCAGTAGTCCATCCAATATCATGCCATCTCCACTCCGGGTGACTGTCAGAGGATACCACACGGGCTACGGGAGAAAAACAAACTCGTAGTAAAGGCTCAGTATGGTAGGTGACATGACACACAAGGCAATGCCATGGTAGATATACCAATTACGCACACGGGCTGGTGGTAACGCAGCCGCCACATACACCCACCTCGGAACACACTCCCAATCAAAATCGGAGGATGGCCATCTAATCAATCACCAGTAAGAGTATAGTATCGAAGGAATGTGTCCGACCAGAGATGCTACCTCCTTTGGCCCGAGATCGCTCCTGTTTTAGCCACCTTATGCCAACTCACGGGAGTTGGGTCCACATAATATACCTCAAGAACGTCGCCACCATCCTACTTCATTCTGGAATCTCCACCGCGTACACGGTTGTTAAAGTGGTTTTCGGAGTTGGCAGAGAGTATGACAACTTCCGATCCCGGTCTCTTTAACAACCAAAGGTTATTATAACGTCGTGATCATTTCAAAATAGTTTATATTTCAAAAGGATCAAATCATTTCATTTCAAACTATATTTCTTTCAAAATAGTTTATACTTTGAAACCATAAACCATTTTTATTTCAAAACTATTTATTCAATCAAACTAGTTTATACTTCGAAACCAAAAGCATTTCAAACATATATTCATTTCAAAATCATAATATTTTCAAAGTATAACTCTTTCGAAACCAAAATACTTGAAACAATTACACTTTGAAAATCATAACATTTCAAAATCATACATTTGAAATCATGGGATATTCATTTAATTCTTTGCATTTTACAATTCATTCAATTGATACCAAATTTTCAATTTCCAACTTAATTCAATTCAAACCATCAGTTTCAATTAAATTTCCCAATAACCATTTCAAATCGTATCAGTTTCAAACATAGATTTGATCCACAAATTAAACTACTCAATTTTTTTAATATATTTCAAAGCTTTAATATCCCGCATTTAAAAAACTAAATTTTGTAATTTCATATATCTCAAATCTAGTTTCATTATTACTTAGTTTTGAAATATTCATTTCATAAATCCAATATTATTTAAATAAACTCAATTTACAATTAAACTAAATATCCTTTCAAACCAATATAAACTTCAAATATTCATTTATCAAAAGTACATATCATTCTAATTCATATTCTTTATTAAAATAAAGATCAAATCATTTCCAAACCTTATTATCAAATCATTATTTGAATTCAAATTTAAATACTCAAATTTAAATATCATTTTTAAATCAAATAAGTCATTCATTTGTTATTTCAAGTATCATTACAAAATACATTAAAAATTCCATTCAAAAATTGATTTATCTCATTACATTTCATTCCATTTAACACATAACCAAGTAAACCTTACTTAAATTCAAATTCAAATTTAAATTCCTTAAAAATTAAAAATTAAATATTAAAATATATTCAAAACATCTTAAATTTCACAATTAATCAATTTCCAAAATTTAAATCATTTAACACTTTAGAATATAACTCAAACAGTGTTAAAAACTATAACATTTCAAACATTGTCAAATTATAGCAACGACAGCATTTATAAAGTGCTATCGTAGCTTATAGCTTCCAAAAATGATTTAGTTCAAGAATAACGGCATTTATAAAATGCCGTAATAGATATTTAGTTATTTCAAACATTGTTAGATTCAAAACAATAAAATTTAAAAATGCTGTCAAAAGACTACAACATTTTGAAATGCTATGAATTCCAGATTTCATTTTAGCTTTTCAAAACAAAAAATAATAAAACTCCAAATTTTTATTATAACTTAAAAATCATATTTCTAGACTTCAAAATTTCACATTTAAAATCATTTTAACATATGATTTAACACAACAAAATGTTTAGATCAAATATTCAATTTAAAAAACTCCATTCATTTATTAAGTCAAAATTCACTGTTTATTAACATATAAATTAAATAAAACTTAAAATTTTACTTCATATAAAATTTTAAAATTTTAAATTTAATTTCCATTATTTATTTACATTTTAAAATAAAATTTAAAGTCTAAAATCTCAATTATTTCACATTTACGTACTCAAATTCACAATTTCAAGACTTAATATTTAATTTTCTTAAAACCATAAAATATATATTTTTAAATCAAAATTTCATACATTTAAAAATACATATTTTAATAAATATCATTTAAAAATATACCACGGGGTCTGTATATAATTTTCTAACATAGGCCAAGTGATACGGATATATATCATTTCAATCCGCAGTTTACAAAGAAAACCGTGGTTCTATCATTTCAAACCCGCAATCCCAATTCAAATAAAACACAATAAAAATCGCTCAGGCCTATCATTTCAGCCCATAACGATTTTTCTCTAATCTAAAGTCCGTTTGGGTATGTATCATTTCAACCCATATTGATTCTATTCTATCAGGGAACTTGTAGTGTGAATATATGCATAAACAATATAAACAATGTTAGTGTCACAATATAATGTCATATATCGCATGTCAGGTGATAATTAACAGTTTTAATATGGTAATAACATGGCATAGCATATCATATGATCATCATTAACTTGCATAACATTTTATATTACTAAACACTTGTCATCAATTCACTATTTCATAAGTTTAAATGTCCGAGTGAGAAAGACTCACCTTTTCAAGCTGAAGACCACTACGACACACAAAACAATTCCAAGGGACGACAAACACGATATAGCACGACTAGTGATTCAATTGAGTGAAGAGAGCCAAGATGACCATCTTGTAACAATCCAATAGACACAAAAAATATAACATATGAATTACTTAACACAAAACAACATTGAAATAAACGGAAATACAAAGCAACAAAGACAAGAATGATTAGACCTTGCTTTAATCATTCAAGAGCTTGACCAAGGGGCTCTTTTGCTCGGCCATAGCTGATGATATAGGCTCTGGTTTGGATCAGGTATGGCATCAAAAATGCATGTTAAAATGGAGATGAAATAGTTGATGATGGGTAGGAGTTGCAACATGGGAAAAATAAAGGGACAAGGCAAAGAGGAGTAGAGTTCTGGGCTCAACAAGGCTCGGCCTTGGATCAAGTGGGGCTCGGCCCTACATGCTTCAGGTCTAGTCATTGCTGGAGTGATGTTTATAGGTCAGGTCAGTAGGTGGTGGTGGAGATATGGTGTGGCCAAGGCAATTATGAAGGTGATAGTTGAGTTATGCTCGGCTAGGCAAGGTTTCAAGGGGTTAGGTGCAAGGTATTGTGGTGTTTGTTCCACTTGAAGGTCATTGCTTGAGGTGGTGGTCAGAATAGGATGTGGTGGTTGCTGTGGCTGGTGATGGTGGAGAGGATGGTGGTGATGATGGGTGGTAGGGCCGAGCAAACAAGGTGGAAGAGGAAGGCAAAAACATAGAAAAATAATGAAAAGAGAAAGGAGATGAAGCCATTATTATTATTATTTTTTTCTTCATGAAGTCGTGATTTTTTGGGGATGAGAAGTCTTCCCTTTCATGTGAAAAAGAAAGAAGAATACACGGCTGAAGAATGGAGTTAAGGCAGCCAATTGAAGAGATGTTGGTTGAGAAATGAAAAGACAGAATACAAAAAGGCTTAAGCAAATAAAGAGTCGTAAACCTTTCAAATTTCCACCATTTCTTTTTAAAATTTAAATACAAGTAAAATATGTATAAATACAGATAAAACACTAAAATATAGTAAATAAACAAAAATATATAAATAAATATTAATTAAATATAATTAAATTAAGAAAATAACAAAGAAAAATGAAAATTAGGCTTGAAAATTTGAAAATAAATGAAATGAACTTTGGGAGAATTGTATGTACATGAAAAATATTTATAAATAAAGATAAAAACATAAAAATAAAATGCATACATAAAAATTAATAAATAAATTTTAATTAAATATAATTTAAATGAAGAAAATAGCAGAAAAATGGAAACTAACCTTTAAAAATAGAAAATAAATTCAATGAGCTTTGGAAAAATTCAAACATCACTTTAAAGATATTTAAAAGGTAAAAATATATGTAACATAACATATAATATAATTTAGAATAAGATATGACAAATAAAAAAAATTATTTATATAATTTAAAGTAAACAATATTGTTAAATAAAACAATTTACAACCAATTTTGTAAAAAGCATAACTTTCACAATATTATTCGGATTTCAACGAAACGAAAAGCATTGTTCCTGAAATTTTATTTAATTTAATAATAAAAGATAAAATTCATATTTTCAAACTTTTAAAATTTAAATTTAAAGGTAAAAGTTTGACCAGATTGACCAAAATTCACATTTTCTGGAAATATTCAATTTATGCATGTTTGAAATTCTAATCCACATCAAAATCAACATTTATATTTCAATTAACAAAATATATTCATTTTAATAAATAAAATAAAGTATTTAAATTAGGAATTTAAATTAAAATAATTAAAATATACAATTACAATAATCAGAAAATACAGGGTTGTTACACTCTCCCCCACTCAAAACTTTTCTTCCCCGAAAAGGAATGAGGTACGGGAAAGCACGGAAAAAGATAGAATGAAATAGTATTAAGACAAGATGACAAGAAGATTAAAATTATACCTGATAACTGTTGCTATAGGTAAGTTTAACAATGTGGAGATGATCTTTCCAAGATCTTCCAGAATCAAGAACACAAGCATGAAAAAAATCTTTTAGAATCTGATTCACCCTTCCCGTTTGACCGACGGTCTGTGGATGGCAAGAAGTGCTTAGATTCAAAGATGAGTACCAAAGATTATTAAAGATTATAGAAAGATTTCTAAACAGACTGGTATAAGCAATAACCTCTCATTCTGTAGCAAGACAAGGGAAATTAGGACAACCAAAAGATAGTTTGAAAAACAAAATAAGATAATAAATTTGAAACCATAAAATTTCAACTTAAACTGAAAATTAATTTTACATAAGTCAAATAAATCTCAAGCGTCTCTAATTTCATTATCTTATCATCCAATTATCTTAAATTAACAAATCCCTAAAATCATGTATTTGAAAAATCTTTTATTATACTCAAAATGTGCCAAATAAAATTTAATTCTTCTTCACTACTAATTAAAATTAAATTGATTCCTCTCAATATATTTTATCACCTATGTTAAATATATTTACACTCATTGTAACTGCCTTAAATTTATTCTTAGTTCCTTTATGATCATTTTATATTGTAAATTATTCCATTACACTTTTTCTTTATTTACCTCTGTTAATCCTTTTATAACTAAAATTTAAGTATATAACATTTATAAAATTGTGTAACATTTATAAATTTAAGTAAATTATTCCATTACAATTACATATTCAACTTCTGAAAATTAAGGTAAGATATATTGGAATGAAATTGTGTAGTATACAAATAAAACTTTCTAATTCAATTATTTCAAGCTTGAATATTTATCCAAATCTTGAAATCATACTTAGAAATTATCTTTGAAGATAAAATTTAGGAATTAAATTTCCGATAAATTCCAAACTATTTAGAGATAAATAAATGCTCATATACTATATATATATATATATATATATATATATCCATTCAAATTTAGATCATATATCAGCATATGTTATAAATCCATTCTTATTTTAGAAATTAAAATCAATTAAATTTTCCCAAAACAAAACTGTAGCAAGACTACAGAATGGTCTCTTCACTTCGAAACACGAAAATGAATGTCGATGATGCTGCAGTCATCACCGAAATTATTTTCCAGCGACAAAGAGAAGAAAACTAAATTTAAATTTAAAATTCTTTGGAAACAAATTTCTATTCGAAAATTCTTTAAATAATATATCCTTTAAAACTTTACACACAAAGTTTGAAATCCATCGGAAATTAAATTCTCAAATTCTTGTTTTACATTCATTTTAAATTTCCAAATAAATTTATAACCATGTTTTACAGTTCAATTAGATATATGAAACAATAAAAAATGATATATAAAATCAAATATTATTTCTTAACAACTAATTCAAATAAAATCCAGATAAAAATTTATAATATAGTTACAAAATTTATTTCACAAAATTTATTTCATTACTAAATTTTAAAAACATATTGTGTCAGTTTGCTCTGTTCAAGTGTTTTGGAAACCTTATCGATAGCGTTGAGCAGACGAATCGATTAGAAACCCAAATCAACATCAACAAATCAAACAACACAATATATAAAACATTTTAAATATTAGTTTACAAATACACTTCAAGAATAATTTGAAGATAAGTTGGAAACAAAGATGAGATAATTAAATAACAGAATAGAAAGATGGATAAGCTTATATAAATCGCGGGCAACCTTAACCGGGTCAACCGTGACTTAAAGAATAAGACCGATGTGGATTTCTTGGGTAAATCGACATTCGATCTCAAGATGTAGAGTTCGAAATTATAAGAGATACTAGAATCTAAACCGAGGATATAAAATCTCTGGTGAATCGATACTGTTGTAAAGGAGTTCCCCCCACCCTTTACAAATAAATTTGAGGTTGGCGAGACCGCCGACTCATTATAAAGATCATTCAACGTGGAGTTATGGGATGCTCCAGAATCAAATGAAGATGAATAGCGAGGGACACGAAATGGATTTTGGAACCACAGGGAACGTTTCAAAATTCAAAGGAATCGAGTCAAAAAGGAAGAGGTTTGAACTCGAATGAAAGTGATTCTGTAAATACATTTACCCTATATACTGAGTTTTGCCTAGAGCTACCAAAGCTCTGATACCAACTGTAACGACCCGATATTTTCAACCATTCGCATCCGCACATGTCGGACTTGAATTGCTCAAAATACCGCGTTGTAAATAAAATTTGGCAAATCTCAAAATATACAGTAAATACATAGTCACAAATCACAGACACAGAGTAAATAATAATGCAGCGGAAATAAAAGAGATAGTGGTTCATGAAGCTACTATATAAAAATAAGATACATCAGAGTTAAACAAGATACAACAGAAGAGTAACAAGATACATCAGGTATAAATCAGAATACATCACTGAAATCACTGGATACAAAAAGCAAAATAGATGGCTAGATCTTCAAGGAAAGCTCCATCTCCAAAGGTGAATCTTGAATGCTAACTCACTCAATCTAACTCGAGCGTAAAGCAAAACACAAAACACTCGAGTCAGGACATAAATACTTATGAACTGCAAATCAACTCAAGTGAACAGTAACAAAAATGCATCAGTAACTTAAATGATGCTTGGGATCGCCCATCCTTTAAGGATCCGTTAAACTATTTACTATGTAATAATATTGCGCTATTATAATAATGTCTACAGTAAAATAAACATACTTTTAAATAGCGTTCCGGGCTACCCAAATCACCCTTCACACATAATAGTCCCAGTAGTCCAGCCAATATTATGCCATCTCCACTCCGGGTGACTGTCAGAGGATACCACACGGGCTACGGGAGAAAAACAAACTCGTAGTGAAGGCTCGGTATGGTAGGTGAAACGGCACACAAGGCAATGCCAGGGTAGATATACCAATTACGCACACGGGCTGGTGGTAACGCAGCAGCCACATACGCCCACCTTGGAACACACTCCCAATCAAAATCGGAGGATGGCCATATAATCAATCACCAGTAAGAGTATTGTATCGAAGGAATGTGTCCGACCAGAGGTGCTACCTCCTTTGGCCCGAGATTGCTCCTGTTTTAGCCACCTTATGCCAACTCACGGGAGTTGGGTCGACGTAATATACCTCAAGAACGTCGCCACCATCCTACTTCATTCTGGAATCTCCACCGCGTACACGGTTGTTAAAGTGTTTTTCGGAGTTGACAGAGAGTATGACAACTTCCGATCCCGGTCTCTTTAACAACCAAACGTTATTATAACGCTGTGGTCATTTCAAAATAGTTTATATTTCAAAAGGATCAAATCATTTCATTTCAAACTATATTTCTTTCAAAATAGTTTATACTTTGAAACCATAAACCATTTTTATTTCAAAACTATTTATTCAATCAAAATAGTTTATACTTCGAAACCAAAAGCATTTCAAACATATATTCATTTCAAAATCATAATATTTTCAAAGTATAACTCTTTCGAAACCAAAATACTTGAAACAATTACACTTTGAAAATCATAACATTTTAAAATCATACATTTGAAATCATGGGATATTCATTTAATTCTTTGCATTTTACAATTCATTCAATTGATACCAAATTTTCAATTTCCAACTTAATTCAATTCAAACCATCAGTTTCAATTAAATTTCCCAATAACCATTTCAAATCATATCAATTTCAAACATAGATTTGATCCACAAATTAAACTATTCAATTTTTTTAATATATTTCAAAGCTTTAATATCCCGCATTTCAAAAACTAAATTTTATAATTTCATATATCTCAAATCTAGTTTCATTATTACTTTGTTTTGAAATATTCATTTTATAAATCCAATATTATTTAAATAAACTCAATTTACAATTAAACTAAATATCCTTTCATACCAATACAAACTTCAAATATACATTTATCAAAAGTACATATCATTCTAATTCATATTCTTTATCAAAATAAAGATCAAATCATTTCCAAACCTTATTATCAAATCATTATTTGAATTCAAATTTAAATACTCAAATTTAAATATCATTTTTAAATCAAATAAGTCATTCATTTGTTATTTCATGTATCATTACAAAATACATTAAAAATTCCATTCAAAAATCCATTTATCTCATAACATTTCATTCCATTTAACACATAACCAAGTAAACCTTACTTAAATTCAAATTCAAATTTAAATTCCTTAAAAATTAAAAATTAAATATTAAAATATATACAAAACTTCTTAAATTTCACAATTAATCAATTTCCAAAATTTAAATCATTTAACACTTTAAAATATAACCCAAACAGTGTTAAAAACTATAACATTTCAAACATTGTCAAATTATAGCAACGACAGCATTTATAAAGTGCTAGCGTAGCTTATAGCTTCCAAAAATGATTTAGTTCAAGAATAACGGCATTTATAAAATTCCGTAATAGATATTTAGTTATTTCAAACATTGTTAGATTCAAAACAATAGCATTTAAAAATGCTGTCAAAAGACTACAACATTTTGAAAATGCTATGAATTCCAGATTTCATTTTAGCTTTTCAAAACAAAAAATAATAAAACTCCAAATTTTTATTATAACTTAAAAATCATATTTCTAGACTTCAAAATTTCACATTTAAAATCATTTTAACATATGATTTAACACAACAAAATTTTTAGATCAAATATTCAATTTAAAAAACTCCATTCATTTATTAAGTCAAAATTCACCGTTTATTAACATATAAATTAAATAAAACTTAAAATTTTACTTCATATATAATTTTAAAATTTTAAATTTAATTTCCATTATTTATTTACATTTTAAAATAAAATTTAAAGTCTAAAATCTCAATTATTTCACATTTACGTACTCAAATTCACAATTTCAAGACTTAATATTTAATTTTCTTAAAACCATAAAATATATATTTTTAAATCAAAATTTCATACTTTTAAAAATACATATTTTAATAAATATCATTTAAAAATATACCACGGGGTCTGCATATAATTTTCTAACCTAGGCCAAGTGATACGGATATATATCATTTCAATCCGCAGTTTACAAAGAAAACCCGGGTTCTATCATTTCAAACCCGCAATCCCAAGTCAAATAAAATACAATAAAAATCGCTCAGGCCTATCATTTCAGCCCATAACGATTTTTCCCTAATCTAAAGTCCGTTTGGGTATGTATCGTTTCAACCCATAGTGATTCTATTCTAACAGGGAACTTGCAGTGTGAATATATGCATAAACAATATAAACAATGTCAGTGTCACAATATAATGTCATATTTCACATGTCAGGTGATAATTAACAGTTTTAATATGATAATAAAATGGCATAGCATATCATATGATCATCATTAACTTGCATAACATTTTATATTACTAAACACTTGTCATCAATTCACTATTTCGTAAGTATAAATGTCAGAGTGAGAAAGACTCACCTTTTCAAGCTGAAGACCACTACGGCACACAAAACGATTCCAAGGGAACGACAAGCACGATATAGCACGACTAGTGATTCAATTGAGTGAAGAGAGCCAAGATGACCATCTTGTAACAATCCAATAGACACAAACAATATAACATATGAATTACTTAACACAAAACAACATTGAAATAAACGGAAATACAAAGCAACAAAGACAAGAATGATTAGACCTTGCTTTAATCATTCAAGAGCTCGACCAAGGGGCTCTTTTGCTCGGCCATAGCTGATGATATAGGCTCTGGTTTGGATCAGGTATGGCATCAAAAATGCATGTTAAAATGGAGATGAAATAGTTGATGATGGGTTGGAGTTGCAACATGGGAAAAATAAAGGGACAAGGCAAAGAGGAGTAGAGTTCTGGGCTAAACAAGGCTCGGCCTTGGATCAAGTGGGGCTCGGCCCTACATGTTTCAAACCCAAGCACAGAACATATTATACAAAAATATGACAGACTGAATATATGATCTACACTATAAATACTAACATTCAATATCCTATCACTATAAGTTTATACCTACCGATAAGATATAATACTATTACAACGTTATACAGACCTATACTAGTCTATAAAAATTACAGAGCTTTGTATTTTGTATTCATATATACTTTGTATAAAAATTACAGACTATAATATATAGCATACTCATATGTATTTTGCAAGGCAATAGCGGAATATATATAATACATACTCACTTATGAATAACCAGAGAGGAAGAGTTTTGCCAAGCTTATACATGCGTCCATGAGTTGATGTGGAGTTCGGCGAGGAGGAGAAGAGGCACGAGAGGCTTCGGCCATGGTGGTGCCCAAGGTGTGGCGGAAGGCTGTAGGAGGCGCGGCCCATAGCCGAGGCACGAGTTGATGGCCGAGGGAAGGAAAAGGCACGGCGGCTACTATCCAAGGGTGGGCTCGGCCTGGATTGCATGCGGACACAAGTGGAAGAGGCGGAGGAGATTTGGTCGGCATGGAGGATGGAGACTGAGCTTGCACGGGTTGTGAGCATGGGAGAAGAGCAGACCGAGGCTTGGTGATGACTCCGGTCGGTGAAGTTTCGGTGGTGAGGGCGGAACAAGTGGATGTGGCGGAGCGGGTCTGCATGGTGCGTGGGTCAGTGGGGTGGATGTACAAGTCAGGTGAGAAGGCAAAAAGAGAGAGAGTGGAAGAAGACGTGCTTATGTAGGGGAGTTCAAAGGGATGAGGGTCAGGAAAAATGTGTTCATCATATTCTCTTTTTTTTTCTTTCTCTGTGAATAGAAAAGAAGGGAATGAGAAGGTGATTGATAAAGAAGAGATGTTGCTTCCAGGCTGTAAGAACGTAGGCAATTATTAATATTTATTATATTATTTTTCTTTCTTTTGACAAGATGACGAGACAAAGGAAGTAGAGGAGATGTTGTACAGGCAAATGAGCAGGTAACTGCTGGAATAGAAATATGAATAGCTGGCTTAGGCAAGTTAGCTGTTACTTTTATTATCACATCTAACGAATAGGCAAAGCTTTTGAATTATCTCGGGGTTTGAGGTAATGATGGTCACGCACTGATACAGCTGTAACATTTAAAAGCAATTTATTATGTGGTCACGGTTCGAATTTTGAAAAGGCAATAGAAAGCTAACCGTCACAATTTAGGGTATCGATATGCCGTATCGTTTCATCGTTTCCGTCGCGTACCGAATCTCAAAACACAGAAGTGGATATACCGCTGAGATCAGCACGACGAGACGATCAAAACGGTATACAGATATTAGTGGTACGGTTGAATTATAAAATTCGAATTTTCTACTGAAGGAAAATGCATAAAAATCGCAGAAAATAAGAACGACGGAGCTAAAGATGTCCGAATTTGAAAAACGAAAAATGACGTCTTGCTCAGAAGACGATTTAGAATTTTTCTATGTAAAAATATTTAGGTTTCGAAAATGGTTTATTTTCATCGATTACTAACCGATTTAGATTAAAGTAAATTTATGCACGAAATGAACTTTCATATTTTCGAACGAAAATTTACCAGTTGCTATGTTTAATTAGACGCATTCCAAATATGAAATTTGAATAGCATCGGAATTTGTTTGCGAAAATTTGAAATTCTACACTAAATAAGCATTTTTAAAAAAAAATTAAACTGGGTCTGAATTTCAGGGTCGTTACATTCTCCCCCACTCAAAACTTTTCGTCCTCGAAAAGGAAGGAGGTAGGAGAATAGAAACAACCAGAAGAAATACACATGAGTTACAAAATAAACAATTAATTTAAACCATAGAAATTTCAATTTAAATTTATTTATATTTAACAATTTGACTTTAAATTCAAGACTTTCATAAAATTGATTTGGTTTCACATATATTAATGTTAGGTACAAAAGATTCCTTTCAAATGAAATTCAATTTAAATTTAATTTATTCAAGATATTTTCTTAAGTTGATTTAATTCACTTTATTAACTTTCAAAACAAAATTTTCTTCTATTAATCATACCTATTATTTATTCAACTTATTATTCTATTTATCTCCATAAACATTTTAAAATTTTAAAATTTAAGTGAATAACATTTATTATATGCACTCACATTTTATTTATAAAGACAATTTATATTATATAATATCCAATTTTCTTAAATTAACAACTTCAAAGATCATAAATTTGAATAGTCATTTATTATAATCATACTTTATTCGACAAATTTAATTTTCTTTATTTCAAATCATTTCTAAATTTATTCTACTTAATATACCATATCACATATATTTAAGAATATTTACATTTATTATAACTACTCAATTTAATTTAAAAATTCCTTAGATATCCTTTATATTAATATAATATTCAATTACATATTTAACTTTTGTAAATTTAGGTAAGTTATATATAATGCAATTGAGTATTATCCAAATAAAATTTTACAATCCAGTTATTTCATGCTAAGTATTTATATAAAATAATTTGGCTTCATTTAAAATTGTAAAATCATCCTTTAATAAAATTTAAGAATTAATTTTCGATTAGCTTCGAACAACTTTGAGATAAAATAAATATATATATATATATTCATAATATATCAAATCAAATTTAAATCTTCAATATATTTTGTAAATCAAGTAATGTTTTAGAAATTCAAATCAATTTATTTTTTTCCAAAACAAACCGTAGCAAAGCTACAAAATAGTCTCTCCACTTTGAAACTCGAAAATGAATGTCGATGATGTGGCCGTCATTACCAAAATTATTTTCCAGCGACAAAGAGAAGAGCACTGATTTAAACATCTAAAATTTTTTCGAAAAGATTTCTATTCGAAAATACTTTAAGCAATATACCTTTTAAAACTTTAAAGCCAAGTTTGAAATCGCCGAAAATTTAATTCTCAAATTCTAATTTAAATCCATTTGAATTCCAAATCAAAATATAACCAAGCTTTATACATTCATTTATTTATTAATTTTGACAACAAATTAACAATTTAATTTCAGAGAAATCTATACTTATATATAATATAATCATACAAAACTGTTTTATTCACCAAATTCGAAAATACTATTGTGTCAGTTTGCTCTGTTCAAGTGTTTTAGGAATTCTATCGATAACGTTGATCAGACGAATCGATCGGAAACCCAAATCAACATCAACAACTCAAACAACACAATATATGTAAAACATTTTTAATATTAATTTACAAAGACACTTCCTCGCTCGACAATACAAAAATAGATTTCAACACAAGAATAGAGATTCAACCTTAATGGAAATCAAATCAAAAAGAATTTTGATTCGACAATAAGTTCGAAACAGAGGATAAGGTAATTAAATAACAGAATAGGAAGCCTGATAAGTTTATATACATTGCGGGCAACCTTAACCGGATTGACCGTGGCTTAAAGAATAAGATCGATGCTGAATTCCGAGGTAAATCAACATTCGATCTCAAGAAATAGAATTCAGGTATTGCAGGAGATAGATAGCATCGTAAACCGAGGATACAGAAATCTCCGGTAAATCAATGCTTATTATAAAGGAGTTTCTCCCCTTTACAAATCATACGAAGATTGGCGAGACCGCCGATTCATTATAAAGATCATTCGAAGTGGAGTTACGGGATGCTCCAGAATTGAAAGGAGACGAATAGTGAGGGACACGAATGAATTTTGAAACTGCAGGGAACGTTCCAAATTTCAAAGGAATTGAGTCAAAAGAAGAGATTGAAACTCGAATGAGAGTGATTCTGTAAATATATTTACCCTATATGCTAAGTTCTGCCTAGAGCTACCAAAAGCTCTGATACCAACTGTAACGACCCGCTATTTTGGACTATTCGCATCCGCACATGTCGGACTTGAATAATTCAAAATATCGAATTGTTAATTTAAATTTGGCAAAACTGAGATATACAGTAAATAAATAGTCACAGATTCACAGGCACAGAGTAATAATATGCAGCGGAATAAAAGAGATAGTAGTTCATGAAGCTACTATATAAATATATAAGATACATCAGAGTTTACAACAGAAGAGTAATATGATACATCGGATATAAATCAGGATACATCACTGGAATCATCGAATACTGAAAGCAGAGTAGATGGCTGGATCTTCAAGCAAAGCTCCAACTCCAAAGGTGAGTCTGAAATACTGGTACACTCAGTCTGACCCGAGCGTAAAGCAAAACACAAAACACTCGAGTCAGGATTAATATTCTTATATCAATAAATCCAACTCAAGTGAAATAGCAATCGAAATACAAGTAACTCAAAGGATGTTGGAATAACCATCCTCTAAGGATCCGTTAAACTATCTACTAGGTAGTAATGTACGCTAAGTAGATAATGTCTATCAGTAATATAAAGTATTAAAATAGCGTTAAGGCGTTACCATAATCCCCCTTAGCACATTTTATAATGCCATAGTCTATACAGCACCGTAAACCCCACCGTAAACTGGTGGTTATCAGAGGGTACCCCATAGGTATAACACAAAACAAAACGTAGTGGTCGCGAATAGGATAATCAGTATGACAAGGTACATGAGGCGATACCAACTAGGATACTAGTAGTTGCGTGATCCGGACTGATGTTGAGCATAGCCAGCAGCTACCTCAACACCGCGACACAACACTCCCAAATTGAGGGGTGCACCCAAATCGAATCACAAAAGTAATAGATATGGTATCGAAGAAGTGTGTCCGCTAGAGGTGGCGAACCTCAATGGCCCGACGCGGCTCCTGTTTTAGTCATGTCAGGGGTCATCCAATATCGTTCTCTTTCTTCAGTCAACGCGTTCACCAAACCATCCACTTCATTCTGGATCAACACTCCGCGTATAATAGTTATTAAAGTGGTTTTCGGTATCGACAGAGAGTATGTCCATATCCGATCCCGGTCTCTTTAATAACTACGTATTATTACACCGATTGGTCGTTTAATATATTTCAAAACAATCAATTTCAATTTCAATTTCAATTCGAAAACCATCATTTCATTTGTCTTTCTAAATCAATTTCCACCATTTACATTTCAAAACTTCCAAATTATCGTTTCAAAAACTTACAATTCAATTTTAATTTTATTTAACAAAACAAATATTGATTCAAGTTCGTACATAAATTTTATTCCGAAATTATTTAAATTAGTTTAATTTAACATTCAAAATCAATTTAAATTTATTTATCGATTTTATTCAATATTCATTAAGTTAATTTAACATCCAAAACAATTCTTTTAAATTTCCAAGTCATTAAATCAATTACTTAAGTTCAACTTCATTATATCAAAACTTCAAATTTAATTAGATTAAATTCGTCCAATTAAATTTCTTAAATTACAAGTCTTACATTTATTTCAATAAAACGCATTTTATTTCTTGTCAAAGAAATTCAATTTCATTTATTCACTTACTTAAATAATTCCCAAAACTTAATTAACAAAGAAACTCAATTTCAATTATTTACGAAGTTCCAATTCACTTATTCAAAAGTTCAATTTCTCTAATCAAATAATTCAATTTTTATTCAATTATCAAATAATTCAATCTTATTCAATTATTGAATAATTTTAATCTTAATTATTAATAATTTCAAAACTTAATAATTTTAAATTTTATTATAAATTCAACCTTAATTATTAAATCACTTCAAAACAACGTCCTTTCATCAGTTATTACATTAATATCTTGTTTCAGATTTCAATATTAACATTTTCCTTTTATCAAAATTTACGTTCCAATTTTATTTCAAAACCTTATTATTCAAATAAAATCTTATTTATTTTAAATCAAATTATTGACCAATCGGGTTTTATTAAATTTTCTATCCTAAGTCAAGTTCATTTGGGTATATATCATTTCAACCCGATTCCATTTCAATTCAAAAATCAAAGCATAGCAAAGGGAACTTGCAGTGTGATAACAGGGATGGTGTCAAAGTAAATAAACAAGCAATAACAACAATCAATAACAATTCAATAATCAATTCAAATAATCCCGAAATAATCGTATTAATTCACATTGTTATTTGTGCAAATTAATATAATTATTTCTAGAATCTACACTATCATTTCATGTAGATTAAAGATTATTACACTATTATTTTGTACGGTTTTTCACTTGTCATTAAATTTCAATTCCATACTTCATCAATTTATACAATATACATTCCACGGTTCAAGGTGTACATAATCAAATTCTACGTGTCAATTAATTTAACAATTTAAAAGAGTCAAATTTAACTAATCAAATTCAACATATATGTCGGTTCAATTTTAATTATCCTACGTCCAATTCAATTGCATAATATTTATCACTTTATATATTACCATTTAAGATCCAACATAAACAACAATCAATCAACCAATTATCAACCAAACTGGATTATTTTTGCATACATAACAGATAACTGTGTCAGATGTCAAAGGTGAACTGATACATAAATAACAGTGCAATAACTAACATCGATATATTTTTATTGTCGTTCCAATTGAAATCAAATTTAATAAATAAAAGAATATTAATCGTGAGTGATTGCTCACCTTTCGAGGCTAGAGAAAATAGGAGTTGGCACGGATACGCACACTGATACGGACACTGAAATGGAGTTACAAATCCAAGCATGATTCTCAGAGCAAAGTAAGATTGGCACGAATCGACGAGCAAAACTGTTAAATAGGAATTGCCGAAATCAATCAAAACATTCAACATAGCAACAATTACAAAACATGCCTACGTCAAAGTTTAACAATATAACTCTATATGCTACCGAGATCGAAATGGTCTGAAATTTGGTATGAATAAAGATCAAAACTTGTATTTCAAAACTGCAAAGAATCACTTGATTCCGACGTAAGACGGAGGAGATAAGATGCATCAAACATGAACTCAGGTCGTGTTTGCAGCAGTGTAAAATAAATTCTAAGTACAAAAGAATATCTGCCTGGGTCTAACTTCCAGATCCTCGACCACAAATCAAACGATGTCGGATTTTGCTGGAATTTGACATGTATAAACTAAGTAACTTAAACTCCTTTTTAAAAATAGAATCAACCCATTCCGATAAAACATGAGTGAGATACGATGCCGTGAACATGCAGTCTAACTGCTGTTCAAAAAAAAAAATTACGCAAACAAGTGCAAAATCAGTTTGTTTGCAACTTTCAGGTATAAACAAATTTATATACATTCGATTTACACATATCAAAAATACAACATCTCATATTATATTTGTATATATATACCTTTAGCATAGATCGAAAACTTGGAAGTGTAAAACAATGTAAACCAAGTTTGATATATATATATATATATATATATATATATATACACACACACATTGGCTATATACAACAAAATTGAAATATTATATTACTGTATATACACGTACTTCATATATACAAAAGCTGCAAATACAATATTTTTGAAACAATAATATATATCGCTAACAGTAAACCCCCCCTCCCTTAACACATTTTATAAATCAAATATAACTTGTGGAAGCAGAGTATACATATACATATAAAATACCATTAAGCTTTTATATATAGACGGATAATATATATGAAATACGAATATAAGTTTTAACATATTCCCTTATATACACTACCCATCCTAGTATGTTTCAAACCCAAGCACAGAACATATTATACAAAAATATGACAGACTGAATATATGATCTACACTATAAATACCAACATTCAATATCCTATCACTATAGGTTTATACCTACCGATAAGATATAATACTATTACAACGTTATGCAGACCTATACTAGTCTATAAAAATTATAGAGCTTTGTGTTTTGTATTCATATATACTTTGTATAAAAATTACAGACTATAATATATAGCATACTCATATGTATTTTGCAAGGCAATAGCGGAATATATATAATACATACTTACTTATGAATAACCAGAGAGGATGAGTTTTGCCAAGCTTATACATGCGTCCATGAGTTGATGTGGAGTTCGGCGAGGAGGAGAAGAGGCACGAGAGGCTTCGGCCATGGTGGTGCCGAAGGTGTGGCAGAAGGCTGTAGGAGGCGCGGCCCATGGCCGAGGCACGAGTTGATGGCCGAGGGAAGGAAAAGGCACGGCGGCTACTATCCAAGGGTGGCCTCGACCTGGATTGCATGCGGACAAAGTGGAAGAGGCGGAGGAGATCTGGTCGGCATGGAGGAGGGAGACTGAGCTTGCACGGGTTGTGAGCATGGGAGAAGAGCAGACCGAAGCTTGGTGATGACTCCGGTCGGTGAAGTTTCGGTGGTGAGGGCGGAACAAGTGGATGTGGCGGAGCGGGTCTGCGTGGTGCGTGGGTCAGTGGGGTGGATGTACAAGTCAGGTGAGAAGGCAAAATGAGAGAGAGTGGAAGAAGACGTGCTTATGTAGGGGAGTTCAAAGGGATGAGGGTCAGGAAAAATGTGTTCATCATATTCTTTTTTTCTTTCTTTCTCTGTGAATAGAAAAGAAGGGAATGAGAAGGTGATTGATAAAGAAGAGATGTTGCTTCCAGGCTGTAAGAACGTAGGCAATTATTAATATTTATTATATTATTTTTCTTTCTTTTGACAAGATGACGAGACAAAGGAAGTAGAGGAGACGTTGTACAGGCAAATGAGCAGGTAACTGCTGGAATAGAAATATGAATAGCTGGCTTAGGCAAGTTAGCTGTTACTTTTATTATCACATCTAACGAATAGGCAAAGCTTTTGAATTATCTCGGGGTTTGAGGTAATGATGGCCACGCACTGATACAGCTGTAACATTTAAAAGCAATTTATTATGTGGTCACGGTTCGAATTTTGAAAAGGCAATAGAAAGCTAACCGTCACAATTTTGGGTATCGATATGCCGTATCGTTTCATCGTTTCCGTCGCGTACCGAATCTCAAAACACAGAAGTGGATATACCGCTAAGATCAGCACGACGAGACGATCAAAACGGTATACAGATATTAGTGGTACGGTTGAATTATAAAATTCGAATTTTCTACTGATGGAAAATGCATAAAAATCGCAGAAAATAAGAACGACGGAGCTAAAGATGTCCGAATTTGGAAAAACGAAAAATGACGACTTGCTCAGAAGACGATTTAGAATTTTTCTATGTAAAAATATTTAGGTTTCAAAAACGGTTTATTTTCATCGATTACTAACCGATTTAGATTAAAGTAAATTTACGCACGAAATAAACTTTCATATTTTCGAAGGAAAATTTACCAGTTGCTATGTTTAATTAGACGCATTCCAAATATGAAATTTGAATAGCATCGGAATTTGTTTGCGAAAAATTGAAATTCTACACTAAATAAGCAATTTAAAAAAAAATTAAACTGGGTCTGAATTTCAGGGTCGTTACATTCTCCCCCACTCAAAACTTTTCGTCCTCGAAAAGGAAGGAGGTTGGAGAATTGAAACAACCAGAAGAAATACACATGAATTACAAAATAAACAATTAATTTAAACCATAGAAATTTCAATTTAAAATTATTTATATTTAACAATTTGACTTTAAATTCAAGACTTTCATAAAATTGATTTGGTTTCACATATATTAATGTTAGGTACAAAAGATTCCTTTCAAATGAAATTCAATTTAAATTTAATTTATTCAAGATATTTTCTTAAGTTGATTTAATTCACTTTATTAACTTTCAAAACAAAATTTTCTTCTATTAATCATACCTATTATTTATTCAACTTATTATTCTATTTATCTCCATAAACATTTTAAAATTTTAAAATTTAAGTGAATAACATTTATTATATGCACTCACATTTTATTTATAAAGACAATTTATATTATATAATATCCAATTTTCTTAAATTAACAACTTCAAAGATCATAAATTTGAATAGTCATTTATTATAATCATACTTTATTCGACAAATTTAATTTTCTTTATTTCAAATCATTATTAAATTTATTCTACTTAATATACCATATCACATATATATTAAGAATATTTACATTTATTATAACTACTCAATTTAATTTAAAAATTCCTTAGATATCCTTTATATTAATATAATATTCAATTACATAGTTAACTTTTGTAAATTTAGGTAAGTTATATATAATGCAATTGAGTATTATCCAAATAAAATTTTACAATCCAGTTATTTCAAGCTAAGTATTTATATAAAATAATTTGGCTTCATTTAAAATTGTAAAATCATCCTTTAATAAAATTTAAGAATTAATTTTCGATTAGCTTCAAACAACTTTGAGATAAAATAAATAAATATATATATATATTCATAATATATCAAATCAAATTTAAATCTTCAATATATTTTGTAAATCAAGTAATGTTTTAGAAATTCAAATCAATTTATTTTTTTCCAAAACAAACCGTAGCAAAGCTACAAAATAGTCTCTCCACTTCGAAACTCGAAAATGAATGTCGATGATGCGGCCGTCATTACCGAAATTATTTTCCAGCGACAAAGAGAAGAGCACTGATTTAAACATCTAAAATTTTTTCGAAAAGATTTCTATTCGAAAATACTTTAAGCAATATACCTTTTAAAACTTTAAAGCCAAGTTTGAAATCACCGAAAATTTAATTCTCAAATTCTAATTTAAATCCATTTGAATTACAAATCAAAATATAACCAAGCTTTATACATTCATTCATTTATTAATTTTGACAACAAATTAACAATTTAATTTCAGAGAAATCTATACTTACATATAATATAATCATACAAAACTGTTTTATTCACCAAATTCGAAAATACTATTGTGTCAGTTTGCTCTGTTCAAGTGTTTTAGGAATTCTATCGATAACGTTGATCAGACGAATCGATCGGAAACCCAAATCAACATCAACAACTCAAACAACACAATATATGTAAAACATTTTTAATATTAATTTACAAAGACACTTCCTCGCTCGACAATACAAAAATAGATTTCAACACAAGAATAGAGATTCAACCTTAATGGAAATCAAATCAAAAAGAATTTTGATTCGACAATAAGTTCGAAACAGAGGATAAGGTAATTAAATAACAGAATAGGAAGCCTGATAAGTTTATATACATCGCGGGCAACCTTAACCGGATTGACCGTGGCTTAAAGAATAAGATCGATGCTGAATTCCGAGGTAAATCAACATTCGATCTCAAGAAATAGAATTCATGTATTGCAGGAGATAGATAGCATCGTAAACCGAGGATACAGAAATCTCCGGTAAATCAATGCTTATTATAAAGGAGTTTCTCCCCTTTACAAATCATTCGAAGATTGGCGAGACCGCCGATTCATTATAAAGATCATTCGAAGTGGAGTTACGGGATGCTCCAGAATTGAAAGGAGACGAATAGTGAGGGACACGAATGAATTTTGAAACTGCAGGGAATGTTCCAAAGTACAAAGGAATTGAGTCAAAAGAAGAGATTGAAACTCGAATGAGAGTGATTCTGTACATATATTTACCCTATATGCTAAGTTCTGCCTAGAGCTACCAAAAGCACTGATACCAACTGTAACGACCCGCTATTTTGGACTATTCGCATCCGCACATGTCGGACTTGAATAATTCAAAATATTGAATTGTTAATTTAAATTTGGCAAAACTAAGATATACAGTAAATAAATAGTCACAGAATCACAGGCATAGAGTAATAATATGCAGCGGAAATAAAAGAGATAGTAGTTCATGAAGCTACTATATAAATATATAAGATACATCAGAGTTTACAACAGAAGAGTAATATGATACATCGGATATAAATCAGGATACATCACTGGAATCATCGAATACTGAAAGCAGAATAGATGGCTGGATCTTCAAGCAAAGCTCCAACTCCAAAGGTGAGTCTGAAATTCTGGTACACTCAGTCTGACCCGAGCGTAAAGCAAAACACAAAACACTCGAGTCAGGATTAATATTCTTATATCAATAAATCCAACTCAAGTGAAATAGCAATCGAAATACAAGTAACTCAAAGGATGTTGGAATAACCATCCTCTAAGGATCCGTTAAACTATCTACTAGGTAGTAATGTACGCTAAGTAGATAATGTCTATCAGTAATATAAAGTATTAAAATAGCGTTAAGGCGTTACCATAATCCCCCTTAACACATTTTATAATGCCATAGTCTATACAGCACCGTAAACCCCACCGTAAACTGGTGGTTATCAGAGGGTACCCCATAGGTATAACACAAAACAAAACGTAGTGGTCGCGAATAGGATAATCAGTATGACAAGGTACATGAGGCGATACCAACTAGGATACTAGTAGATGCGTGATCCGGACTGATGTTGAGCATAGCCAGCAGCTACCTCAACACCGCGAAACAACACTCCCAAATCGAGGGGTGCACCCAAATCGAATCACAAAAGTAATAGATATGGTATCGAAGAAGTGTGTCCGCTAGAGGTGGCGAACCTCAATGGCCCGGCGCAGCTCCTGTTTTAGTCATGTCAGGGGTCATCCAATATCGTTCTCTTTCTTCAGTCAACGCGTTCACCAAACCATCCACTTCATTCTGGATCAACACTCCGCGTATAATAGTTATTAAAGTGGTTTTCGGTATCGATAGAGAGTATGTCCATATCCGATCCCGGTCTCTTTAATAACTACGTATTATTACACCGATTGGTCGTTTAATATATTTCAAAACAATCAATTTCAATTTCAATTTCAATTCGAAAACCATCATTTCATTTGTCTTTCTAAATCAATTTCCACCATTTACATTTCAAAACTTCCAAATTATCATTTCAAAATCTTACAATTCAATTTTAATTTTATTTAACAAAACAAATATTGATCCAAGTTCGTACATAAGTTTTATTCCGAAATTATTTAAATTAGTTTAATTTAACATTCAAAATCAATTTAAATTTATTTATCGATTTTATTCAATATTCATTAAGTTAATTTAACATCCAAAACAATTCTTTTAAATTTCCAAGTCATTAAATCAATTACTTAAGTTCAACTTCATTATATCAAAACTTCAAATTTAATTAGATTAAATTCGTCCAATTAAATTTCTTAAATTACAAGTCTTACATTTATTTCAATAAAACGCATTTTATTTCTTGTCAAAGAAATTCAATTTCATTTATTCACTTACTTAAATAATTCCCAAAACTTAATTAACAAAGAAACTCAATTTCAATTATTTACGAAGTTCCAATTCACTTATTCAAAAGTTCAATTTCTCTTATCAAATAATTCAATTTTTATTCAATTATCAAATAATTCAATCTTATTCAATTATTGAATAATTTCAATCTTAATTATTAATAATTTCAAAACTTAATAATTTTAAATTTTATTATAAATTCAACCTTAATTATTAAATCATTTCAAAACAACGTCCTTTCATCAGTTATTACATTAATATCTTGTTTCAGATTTCAATATTAACATTTTCCTTTTATCAAAATTTACGTTCCAATTTTATTTCAAAACCTTACTATTCAAATAAAATCTTATTTATTTTAAATCAAATTATTGACCAATCGGGTTTTATTAAATTTTCTATCCTAAGTCAAGTTCATTTGGGTATATATCATTTCAACCCGATTCCATTTCAATTCAAAAATCAAAGCATAGCAAAGGGAACTTGCAGTGTGATAACAGGGATGGTGTCAAAGTAAATAAACAAGCAATAACAACAATCAATAACAATTCAATAATCAATTCAAATAATCCCGAAATAATCGTATTAATTCACATTGTTATTTGTTTAAATTAATATAATTATTTCTAGAATCTACACTATCATTTCATGTAGATTAAAGATTATTACACTATTATTTTATACGGTTTTTCACTTGTCATTAAATTTCAATTCCATACTTCATCAATTTATACAATATACATTCAACGGTTCAAGGTGTACATAATCAAATTCTACGTGTCAATTAATTTAACAATTTAAAAGGGTCAAATTTAACTAATCAAATTCAACATATATGTCGGTTCAATTTTAATTATCCTACGTCAAATTCAATTGCATAATATTTATCACTTTATATATTACCATTTAACATCCAACATAAACAACAATCAATCAACCAATTATCAACCAAACTGGATTATTTTTGCATATATAACAGATAACGGTGTCAGATGTCAAAGGTGAACTGATACATAAATAACAGTGCAATAACTAACAGCGATATATTTCAATTGTCGTTCCAATTGAAATCAAATTTAATAAATAAAAGAATATTAATCGTGAGTGATTGCTCACCTTTCGAGGCTAGAGAAAATAGGAGTTGGCACGGATACGCACACTGGTACGGACACTGAAATGGAGTTACAAATCCAAGCATGATTCTCAGAGCAAAGTAAGATTGGCACGAATCGACGAGCAAAACTGTTAAATAGGAATTGCCGAAATCAATCAAAACATTCAACATAGCAACAATTACAAAACATGCCTACGTCAAAGTTTAACAATATAACTCTATATGCTACCGAGATCGAAATGGTCTGAAATTTGGTATGAATAAAGATCAAAACTTGTATTTCAAAACTGCAAAGAATCACTTGATTCCGACGTAAGACGGAGGAGATAAGATGCATCAAACATGAACTCAGGTCGTGTTTGCAGCAGTGTAAAATAAATTCTAAGTACAAAAGAATATCTGCCTGGGTCTAACTTCCAGATCCTCGACCACAAATCAAACGATGTCGGATTTTGCTGGAATTTGACATGTATAAACTAAGTAACTTAAACTCCTTTTTAAAAATAGAATCAACCCATTCCGATAAAACATGAGTGAGATACGATGCCGTGAATATGCAGTCTAACTGCTGTTCAAAAAAAAAAATTACGCAAACAAGTGCAAAATCAGTTTGTTTGCAACTTTCAGGTATAAACAAATTTATATACATTCGATTTACACATATCAAAAATACAACATCTCATATTATATTTGTATATATATACCTTTAGCGTAGATCGAAAACTTGGAAGTGTAAAACAATGTAAACCAAGTTTGATATATATATATATATACATTGGCTATATACAACAAAATTGAAATATTATATTACTGTATATACACGTACTTCATATATACAAAAGCTGCAAATACAATATTTTTGAAACAATAATATATATCGCTAACAGTAAACCCCCCCTCCCTTAACACATTTTATAAATCAAATATAACTTGTGGAAGCAGAGTATACATATACATATAAAATACCATTAAGCTTTTATATATAGACGGATAATATATATGAAATACGAATATAAGTTTTAACATATTCCCTTATATACACTACCCATCCTAGTATGTTTCAAACCCAAGCACAGAACATATTATACAAAAATATGACAGACTGAATATATGATCTACACTATAAATACCAACATTCAATATCCTATCACTATAAGTTTATACCTACCGATAAGATATAATACTATTACAACGTTATGCAGACCTATACTAGTCTATAAAAATTATAGAGCTTTGTGTTTTGTATTCATATATACTTTGTATAAAAATTACAGACTATAATATATAGCATACTCATATGTATTTTGCAAGGCAATAGCGGAATATATATAATACATACTTACTTATGAATAACCAGAGAGGAAGAGTTTTGCCAAGCTTATACATGCGTCCATGAGTTGATGTGGAGTTCGGCGAGGAGGAGAAGAGGCACGAGAGGCTTCGGCCATGGTGGTGCCGAAGGTGTGGCAGAAGGCTGTAGGAGGCGCGGCCCATGGCCGAGGCACGAGTTGATGGCCGAGGGAAGGAAAAGGCACGGCGGCTACTATCCAAGGGTGGGCTCGGCCTGGATTGCATGCGGACACAAGTGGAAGAGGCGGAGGAGATCTGGTCGGCAGGGAGGAGGGAGACTGAGCTTGCACGGGTTGTGAGCATGGGAGAAGAGCAGACCGAAGCTTGGTGATGACTCCGGTCGGTGAAGTTTTGGTGGTGAGGGCGGAACAAGTGGATGTGGCGGAGCGGGTCTGCGTGGTGCGTGGGTCAGTGGGGTGGATGTACAAGTCAGGTGAGATGGCAAAAAGAGAGATAGTGGAAGAAGACGTGCTTATGTAGGAGAGTTCAAAGGGATGAGGGTCAGGAAAAATGTGTTCATCATATTCTCTTTTTTTTTTCTTTCTCTGTGAATAGAAAAGAAGGGAATGAGATGGTGATTGATAAAGAAGAGATGTTGCTTCCAGGCTGTAAGAACGTAGGCAATTATTAATATTTATTATATTATTTTTCTTTCTTTTGACAAGATGACGAGACAAAGGAAGTAGAGGGGACGTTGTACAGGCAAATGAGCAAGTAACTGCTGGAATAGAAATATGAATAGCTGGCTTAGGCAAGTTAGCTGTTACTTTTATTATCACATCTAACGAATAGGCAAAGCTTTTGAATTATCTCGGGGTTTGAGGTAATGATGGTCACGCACTGATACAGCTGTAACATTTAAAAGCAATTTATTATGTGGTCACGGTTCGAATTTTGAAAAGGCAATAGAAAGCTAACCGTCACAATTTAGGGTATCGATATGCCGTATTATTTCATCGTTTCCGTCCTGTACCGAATCTCAAAACACAGAAGCGGATATACCGCTGAGATCAGCACGACGAGACGATCAAAACGGTATATAGATATTAGTGGTACGGTTGAATTATAAAATTCGAATTTTCTACTGAAGGAAAATGCATAAAAATCGCAGAAAATAAGAACGACGGAGCTAAAGATGCCCGAATTTGGAAAAACGAAAAATGACGTCTTGCTCATAAGACGATTTAGAATTTTTCTATGTAAAAATATTTAGGTTTCGAAAACGGTTTATTTTCATCGATTACTAACCGATTTAGATTAATGTAAATTTACGCACGAAATGAACTTTCATATTTTCGAACGAAAATTTACCAGTTGCTATGTTTAATTAGACGCATTCCAAATATGAAATTTGAATAGCATCGGAATTTGTTTGCGAAAATTTGAAATTCTACACTAAATAAGCAATTTTAAAAAAAAATTAAACTGGGTCTGAATTTCAGGGTCGTTACAGTGGGGCTCGGCTCTACATGCTTCAGGTCTAGTCATTGCTGGAGTGATGTTTATACGTCAGGTCAGTAGGTGGTGGTGGAGATAGGGGGCGGCCAAGGCAATTATGAAGGTGATAGTGGAGTTATGCTCGGCTAGGCAAGGTTTCAAGGGGTTAGGTGCAAGGTATTGTGGTGTTTGGTCCACTTGAAGGTCATTGCTTGAGGTGGTGGTCAGAATAGTAGGTGGTGGTTGCTGTGGCTGGTGATGGTGGAGAGGATGGTGGTGATGATGGGTGGTAGGGCCGAGCAAACAAGGTGGAAGAGGAAGGCAAAAACTTAGAAAAATAATGAAAAGAGAAAGGAGATGAAGCCATTATTTTTTTCTTTTTTTTCTTCTTCATGAAGTCATGATTTTTTGGGGATAAGAAGTGTTCCCTTTCACATGAAAAAGAAAGAAGAATACACGGCTGAAGAATGGAGTTAAGGCAGCCAATTGAAGAGATGTTGGTTGAGAAATGAAAAGACAGAATACAAAAAGGCTTAAGCAAATAAAGAGTCATAAACCTTTCAAATTTCCACCATTTCTTTTTAAAATTTAAATACAAGTAAAATATGTATAAATACAGATAAAACACGAAAATATAGTAAATAAACAAAAATAAATAAATAAATATTAATTAAATATAATTAAATTAAGAAAATAACAAAGAAAAATGTAAATTAGGCTTGAAAATTTGAAAATAAATGAAATGAACTTTGGGAAAATTGTATGTACATGAAAAATATTTATAAATAAAAATAAAAAAATAAAAATAAAATGCATACATAAAAATTAATAAATAAATTTTAATTAAATATAATTTAAATGAAGAAAATAGCAGAAAAATGGAAACTAACCTTTAAAAATAGAAAATAAATTCAATGAGCTTTGGAAAAATTCAAACATCACTTTAAAAATATTTAAAAGGTAAAAATATATGTAACATAACATATAATAGAATTTAGAATAAGATATGACAAATAAAAAAAATTATTTATATAATTTAAAATAAACAATATTGTGAAATAAAACAATTTACAACCAATTTTGTAAAAAGCATAACTTTCACAATATTATTCGGATTTCAACGAAACGAAAAGCATTGTTCTTGATATTTTATTTACTTTCATAATAAAAGATAAAATTCAAATTTTCCAACTTTTAAAATTTAAATTTAAAGGTAAAAGTTTGACCAGATTGACCAAAATTCTCATTTTCTGGAAATATTCAATTTATGCATGTTTGAAATTCTAATCCACATCAAAATCAACATTTATATTTCAATTAACAAAATATATTCATTTTAATAAATAAAATAAAGTATTTAAATTAGGAATTTAAATTAAAATAATTAAAATATACAATTACAATAATCAGAAAATACAGGGTTGTTACAACTTCTGTATTGATCTTATTCCTGGAGCTTGACCTGTAGTTCTTCCACCCAGAAGAATGGAACCCCGTAAGAAGGTTGAGTCGAGGAAGCAAACTAAGGACTTGTTCTCCAAGGGTCTGATCAGACCTAGCCATTCAGAATGGGGAGCAATAGTGGTCTTCGTAATTAAGTCCGATGGTTCTTCGAGGATGTGTCACTACAAGGGGAAGGGGGATTTCCGACGGCTGAAAACCGTCGGCGGCCGTCGGAAGCCGTCGGCGGCCGTCGGAAAAAGCCGTCGGAAATGACGGCGTCGGGGAGCAGTGTTTCCGACGGCTACCGACGGGTGCTGCCGTATAGATTACCGACGGCTTCCGGCGGTTTCCGACGGCTTCCGTCGCCCGTCGGACGCCGTCGGAAACCGCCGGAAATCAGGCCGCCGGGAGCCGTCGGTAACCGATGAAAATTTCGACCTATAAGCCGTCGGGAGCCGTCGGAAATCTGCTATTTTTTTTTTTAAAATCTGTTGCAAATAGAGCCTTCCAACCACATTTCTCTTCCAAACACTACAATATCAATACTGCACAACCCAATAAACAATAATCCAACCAAACATGCAAACCAATACTCCAAAATATTCAATAGACACAGAAATAAACAAAATTGGAATAAAAATAAAATACAAAATATACATAACATTCCAACATTAACAATAATACTAACAATAACTATTCTAATCATGCATATCTTGATACAGCTACAGAACCAAGTGTATTATACATAATTATACATATCAACAATTAATTGTTCCATCTACCAAATCATTGTAAACTAAAACTAAACATACCTGCACGAACGAATTAGAAAGCAATGAATCAATCTGCCCCAGATCCAGAGCCAGCCGATGAAGGGAAGCGGCCACCAAACTGCTGCATGTACTCAAATAACTGTGCCGTCTGCATGGCCTGTTGGCGGTTCTGCTCCTCCAACTGCTGAACTCTAGTCTACAATTCTTCTATACTTGCTAGCTCGCTCTGAGGTCTACTCCGCCGTCTCCTACTCTGACTACTGGACTGCAATAATTGAAAAATAAATAAAATCAAAGTTTATTGTTTTGAAAAGGTAAGAATATCATATTTTAAGTATTTTAAGAAAAATTAAATTATTTACCGCTAAATTGCCAAATCCGTATCGTCGACCATGCTCTGGTGGACTCATAACGGACTCAAAAATAACGTCAACTTCATCGGTCGTCAGCTGCTCTCGACCCGTATCAGAAAGGAGTTTCTGTCGCTGCTCCATAAACATCTCCTGCATTGACAAATTACTAATATCATATCTTATTTCATAATAATTTGACAACTAAAACAATTACTAATACTGAATAAAATGAAATATGCTTACATGGCTTTTACTGGATTTATCGTCCTGCCATGTGTACGAAACAGTCCCGTCTGGATTAACATGCTCGACAGCATGCGTACGGGTGAACACGTCCATATAGCTGACAGGACCATGTGCCTCGGCTTCCTGAAGTTGATTGTTACATACAATTATTATACATTTAAAATCATATAGCATAAACTATTTACATTTATTATTCAGTAATTAAATTTACCAACTCCTGCCGATACTGCTGAAACGACTTCGATCCTCCGCGATGAGTAACGGGATTCTTATTTCTATTTGCAGAGTTTCTATCTGACTCTGCATGTACATTCAAAATTTGATACATTATTTTCCAATCACGTTAAATTAATAATTCAAAAAAAATTAGTATACTTGCCTTCGCCTCGTCCATCTCCCAGTAGCTCAACCAAGCTTGCCACACGCTCTCCCCCATCCACCGTGGTCTCTTCCCGGATTTCTTAACCTCAGATATCGTGTCTCTGTAGTTCTTTCGCATCTTTCTCATCCAGTATGCTCGTGCCAGCTGCATATCATCTGTCTGGATGTCTATCTCAGCCTGTGTTAAAAAAAGATTACACTTTAAACGATAAACGGTAGAAAAACGACAAAAACGAATTAAAAATGGAAAACATAAAAATTACACATACTAGGACATCCTGCCATATGCACTCTATGATGTGCGGAGGGATGGTATCCCACTTCGGCCAGCACGCACTCATCCTACTACGATATGCTGCTGTGGAGACGTCCAACACTACCTTAGTGGGTAGTAGCTCGAACCCCCTGTTTTTAAGTACGATACAGATAAGTACGTACGTATAGTATAGAAAAAATAAGATGATGAATAAGATTTAATTTTTACCCATCTGCTTTGGGGACTAACGTAACAACTGGACGGTGTGGCGCTTGCGATGGGCCACTGCCATCGCCTCCTGAAGAACGGGAAGAGCTCCTCCCTCTATGTGACATAATGATAAACCTGTGACGTTTACACATCATTATATAAGAGAATAAAAACATGATAATGAAATATATTTCATATGAACATGACATCAACGGTATAAATTGCTTAATTATAATGACTGAAATGTAAATAGAAATGTAAGTTTGTTATACCTGATTCATAATGGGTGTACTCTTCCTACGATAAGCAGAGTTCATTGCATTTTTAATAAAAATTGCTAAATAAATGACAAATTGAAATAACATAAAACAATAGTAAACGGATTTAGTTTCATAGTTACATCAATTTCATAATACATCAAGAATTCAACATAGTTAAATCAATTGCAAAAAAACAGATTCAAATTTATATCAGTCATCATCGTCTTCTGATTCAGATTCGGTCTCGTTTTCGACGATATTTTCCTCTGCACTGTCAAACGCTTCTACCAAAACATTTGATTCATCGATCAAAGGACCAAAATCTGTATGATCGTCTGTAATTATTATTTCGTTATTTTGCTCAAGATCTGCCTGATAAGCTTGTTCGTCCGGAATATTCTTTCCATCGAATGTGAATCTGGCCTTTGTTTTAAAAACTGCAGACCAATCTGCTTTATCTCTTTTTAGAGACGGATAAGGAGCGTAATAAACTTGCAATGCTTGTTTGGCTAGTACAAAAGGATCATACTTGTGATAGTGCGATGTATGCTTTATTTCGATAAGATTATAATCCTTATGCACATTAATTCCAGAACCTGGAACATTGCTAAACCAATTGCATCTAAATAGAAACACCTCCTCCGCGGGTCTTGAGAAATATGTCAGTTGCAAAATTTGTGTTAGAACGCCATAAAAATCATTTAAATGGTTTTCTGGATCGTCACTACCTTTAACAAATACACCAGTATTATTTGTTAATTTTTCTGCACCGTATTCTTTGGTGTTAAATTTGTATCCATTGACGAAATATATTGGATATGTCTTGACCACTCTTTTTGGTCCCATTGCAAGATGTTTCAACCCTTCGTCAACAACACAATTTTTCGGCTCATAAACGTAATTTGAAAACCAACGGGAAAATTCTTTACTGAGATCTCCGTTCGGATGTTCCCGTTCATAAACACTGTTTATATAAACAAATTATTACATTAGGTTATACACGCGCATGCATTACAGAAAAGAATAAAAAAAAAATTATTATTTCAGAATACCTAACAAACGGTGCAACCTCGGCACAATTTAGAAGAATATAAGTGTGTGCTACACGAAGATCTCTATCGTCTAGCCATATTTCCACACATTTTCCAGAAGGCCGACCATGTTGTCTAAAAATAGATAACATTGCTTGAGAGGACTCTTGTTCGTCGCCTTCATCATTACGAGGAACACTTTGAAATGAAATATTCACATGGTCACTGAAATAGTGAGAGAAAAAGAACGAAGCTTCTTCTTTGATGTAAGATTTACATATCGAACCTTCAACTCGTGCTTTTTGTCTCACTTTTTTCTTCAGATGATTCAAATATCTATGCAACATTAATTTATATTAACTTCATCTTTCAAATGCAATTAAATTACGCTATAACATATTACATACCTCTCAAATGGATACATCCATCCGTATTGGACAGGACCTCGAAGTCGTGCTTCAGATGGAAGATGAACAGGTAAATGTTCCATCACATTAAAAAAACCTGGCGGAAATATTTTCTCTAATTTGCAAAGCAATATAGGAATGTCCGCTTCAAGTTTACGTAAACGTTGCACTTTTAAAGTAGTCGAACAAAGCTCTTTGTAAAACATACTAAGCTCCGTTACTACCTTCCAAACTTTTAACGGCAGTAGTTCTTTAAACATAACGGGAAATAAATTTTCCATCATTATGTGACAGTCGTGTCTTTTCATTCCGCTCAATCTACCATTTTTAAAGTCAACACATCTACGAAGATTTGATGATATCCCATCAGGAAATCTTAACCCTTCCACCCATTTTAACACAGCTTTAACTTGATTATTATCTAATTCGTAACAAGCTTTTGGTTTTTTACTGTCATTTGGTTTCATATGAAGCTCGGGACGTTTGCATAATTCTTCTATATCACGTCTTGATTTCAAATCATCCTTCGTCTTCCCTTTCACATTCAAAATTGTGTTAAACACATTATCAAATACATTTTTCTCATTGTGCATCACATCTATGTTATGGCGAAGCAGAAGATGTTTCCAATACGGCAACTCCCAAAAAATAGTTTGTTTGCACCAGTTATGAACAACTGATTTGCCTTCAATTTCTGTTTGCTCCCCCGTTTCATATATCTTTGGATAGTCCTTAACAAGTTCATATATGTCTTCGCTTGACCATATCGTCGGTGGTTGTCTGTTTTCTACTCTATTAGCTAAAAAGTTTTTCTTGTCTCCTCTGAAGGGATGATTTACATGGAGAAAATATCGATGACAGTCAAACCATGAAATTTTCTTACCATGAGGTAAAGAAAACGCTCGTGTTTCATCCATGCAATATGGACATGCTAGACGACCGACAGTACTCCATCCCGAAAGCATTGCATAGGCAGGAAAATCACTTATAGTCCACAACAAAGAAGCAAACATACGAAAATTTTTCTTCTTTGACACATCGTATGTTTCTACTCCTTCGTTCCACAGTATTTTTAACTCCTCAATCAACGGTTGTAAATATACATCGATTCCTTGTGTCGGATCGTCGGGGCCAGGAACGACAACAGTAAGAAACATATATTGCGTTTTCATGCACATCCATGGAGGTAAATTATACGGTGTGACGATAATGGGCCAGGATGAATATTTAGAACCAAACTGAGAAAATGGAGAAAAACCGTCCGTACATAATCCTAATCTAACATTTCGACTCTCCGCTGCAAAATTTGGATACGTTTTATCGAAATGCTTCCATGCTTCTCCATCGGCCGGATATGTCAACGTACCCTCTTCCTCCGTTCTCACGCTATGCCACCTCATATTAGACGCAGTTACAGAAGATGCATATAATCTTTGAAGTCTTGGAGTTATGGGTAAGTAGTGCATACGCTTGTACGGAACTTCCTTACCCTTCTTTTTTCTTGGTTTGTATCTCTCCTGGTTACAAACTTTACAATTTCTAAGGTTTGCGTCTTCTTTCCAAAACAACATGCATCCTTTTAAACGTGTATCTATTTTCTGATACGGTAAACCAAAAGCAGACATAAGTTTTTTAACTTCATAGTGATTTTGACACATTAGATTATCGGGCGGCATATGTCTTTTTGCAGCTTGTACAACAGCCGTAAACCCAGCTTCAGTGATGTTGTATTTTGACTTCATCGCAATGTATTATGCGATTACTGACAGCTGCGTGCCGCTTTTACAACCATCCCAAATAGGTTTCTTAGCTGCATCTAGTAAATCATAAATTTTCTTAGCTTCAATATTTGGTTCTTCAACATTTACATCATCGTCGTCAATTTCAACCATAGGAAACATTGATCGTGCTGCATCTTCGACCATATTTTCTATACGGGTCGTTGAAACTATTTCGTTAACGACACTTTCAGACTCTACAGAAGTATTTGCTACAACTTCTCCATGCCGATCCCAAAGATAATATTCGGGTGTGAAACCGTGTTGGCACAAATGAACTTTCACAATATCTGGTAACAAAAACTTCAAATGTCTACACCTACTACACGGACAGCGAATTTCTGGATCGTTTCCGTTATTACTTAAGGCGAATTCAACAAACACGTTTATACCATTATAAAAATCTTCTTTTATTGAGCCCCTCAGTCCTTTTCTTTGGTACATCCATCTCCTTCGATCAACAAAATAATCAATCATTTTTCCTATTTGACAAAATGAGAAGTTCAAAATTTAATATTTATTTTGAAGAATACATATTCGAAAAAGATTATTTTCATGTTCGTATAATATTTTGAATTTAAAGAACAACTTCACAAATTTAAAAATATTTTCAAATAGGGCACATTTCATTTTTTAACGTACGTAACGATTAAAAATATATATAACTTTTTTTCATTGGTCAGACATCCTACTTCCCATTACAAACACAGTAAGCATTTACATTTCGTATATTACTTCGTCTCAAACGATTCAATAAAATTTCGGCAGCATTTCCCTTTTGTTCCCTGCATTGTACACAAATGCGTGTACGCAGGAAACAAAAAAGAAAAGTTAGGGCGAAATTTTATGAACCGTTTGAGACGAAGTAGTATACAAAATGTAAATTCTTACTGTGTTCATAACTTGTCCAATACAGGGACAAATCCGATAAACATTGTACCAGATGAATATAAATGGTCGTTTTTCGAAAAAAACGACTATTTATACAACGATCATGTACAACACTCGTCAGACGGGGCCAAAAACTCTCTAAGGGACATTTGTCGGTTAACATGCGCGCATTTTACTCAAAAATACAGTTTTACTCACTATTCACATTTATATTTTAATTTCACACATTTATTCGACGTATTACGCATCAACTTAGGGCTGCTTTAACATTTTGTCATTTTTCAATACACACAATTATAATTTAGAGTAATGCATTTTTTTTGTGTCATAAGTAAATACGTGCACAATATAATACTCCTAGTTCATTCAATCATTTTATCTTATTCCAAATAACGTATACAATCGTCGAATCAAGGCATACACAACAAAATACATATACATGAACAAGCACAAATTATACGTGTTTATCACAATTTCATGATAAAAGATGAAATCGGTATACCATGTGATGCTATAAACCGTTATTACGCTAGTGGAAACAATTGCAATCATTAATTCGCCCTAATTTATCAATTTATGCAAATCTATAATTAGGGTAAAAACTGAATTTTTCATAAAAATAAGAGATTATACTTGAGATTAAGAGTAATGAAGCTTGATTAGAGAGCCTTGGAAGATCCGGAAGCTAGAAATTCGGGATTGGAAGCTTGGGGGTTGAATTTGGGGGGTTTTTTGAGTTATTTTCGTATGGAATGGAGGAGGAAGAAAGAGCTCGGCTGGCAGGTATAATCGCAAATTTCTGACGGCTTCCGACGGCCGCCGACGGCCCGTCGAAAGCCGTCGGAAAATGGCCGTCGGAAGCCGTCGGTCTTGGCTGTCGGTATTCTGCCTTTTCCTTGTAGTGTGTGTTGATTATAGGGAGTTGAACAAGCTCACGATGAGGAACAGATATCCTATGCCTCGCATCAATTATATGTTTGATTAGCTCCATGGAGCTATGTGTTCTCTCAGCTTGATCTTGCCATAGGTTTTCACCAGCTTAGAGTTGCTGGGAAAGTATTCCCAAGACTTCTTTCCATACCAAGAATGGTTTTTATGAATGGTTAGTTATGCCTTTTGGTTTGACTAACGCTCCTTCTTTCTTTATTGATTTGATGAATCGTGTTTTTCGTGATGTAGTTAATAAGTTTGTTTTAGTCCTTGTTGATGATATCCTTGTTGTCTCCAAGACAACGGATGAGCATGAGTCACATTTGAAATTTGTTCTAGGGACCCTTAGAAACCATCAGTTGAAGGCTAAGTTCTTTTAATGCCATCTCTGGAGGGATGAAGTTCGATTTCTTGGGCATATTGTTTCTAGTGATGGATTTTTGTTGACCCAGTCATGATCGCCGCGATCAATGTAAGTATTTCCCTTCTTCTCTTTCTTTAATTTAATCATTCTATCGTTTCTGTGGTCCTTATTTCTAGCTATTCTATTACAAGATTGGGAAACTCCTAGGACTCCAACTCATATTCGCAGTTTTCTGGGCCTTGCCGGTTATTATCGAGGATTTATTGAGAACTTTGCTTGGATTTCTACACCTCTCACTACTTCAACTCGAAAGAATGCTAATTTTATATGGAGTGATAAGTGTGAAGCTGCATTCAATGAGTTGAAGCGTAAGCTTACTTCCGCACCAGTGCTTACTCTCCCAAATGGAAATGAGGGATTAACGGTATACACTAATGCTTGTCATGAGGGTTTGGGAGCTGTTCTAATGCAAAATAGGAAGGTGATTGCTTATGTGGGTCGCCAGTTGAAGACCCATGAGTCCAATTATGCAGCTCATGACCTGGAGTTGCTTGCTGTAGCCTTTGCTTTGAAGCTTTAGATACATCATCTTTTGGGTGCTAAGTTTGAGCTCTTTACTGATCATCAGTCCATGAAGTATATCTTCACTCAAAAGGATTTGAATCAGCGTTAGATCCATTGGCTTGAGTTTCTTGTGTCTTATAATCTTGACATTAGCTATACCTTTGGGAAGGCTAATGTTGTAGCTTATGCTTTGAGTCGGAAGAAGGTCATGTTGTGTTAGCTTCTTGTTTCTTCTTCTCCTCTTTTGGATCGTATCATTGCTAAGCAGGATGAGCATGAGATGCTTATGCGTATGAAGGAGAGTGTTTGTAGCAGAGTTGGTGGTAGTAGTCCTGATGGCAGTGGAGCTCATATCGATGATAGAGGAATTTTGAGGATTAATAATCAGATTTGTGTCCCGAATGTTGATGGTTTGAGGCAAGAGTTACTTCGGGAACATCATCGACCCAACCTTCTATCCATCCTGGTGTGTCGAAGATGTATCAAGATATGAAGAAGCTTTATTGGTGGAACGGTTTGAGGCGGCATACCTCTATCTTTGTTAGTAGGTGTGCGACTTGTCAGCAAGTCAAGGTAGATCATCAGAAGACCCCTAGTTTATTGCAGCCCCTTGAGGTTCCCAATTGGAAATAGGAACAGGTTTTCAAGGATTTTATTGATGGTTTACCAAGGACTCGGAGGGATAATGAGAGCATCTGGGTTATTGTGAATAGATTGACCAAATCAGCTCAATTCATTCCGGTCAAATCTACCCGTTCTGTTTCCAATCTAGCTGAGATTTATATGAGGGAGATTGTCCCTTTCCATGGTGTTCCTATCAGCATTGTTTGTGATCGGGATCCAATCTTCATCAGTCAGTTTTCGAAAGCTTTCTAGGAATCTTTGGGCACTCGGCTGAATTTAAGCATTGCTTACCATCCGCAGACCGACGGTCAAACGGAAAGAGTGAATCAGATTCTCGAGGATCTTCTTCATGCTTGTGTTCTAGATTATGGAGGATCTTGGGAAGATCATATCTATCTTGTTGAATTCACCTATAACAACAGTTATCAGGTGTCCTATTTCAATCTTATCTTAATCTTTTGTCTATCTCATTTCGTATTTGAATTTAGGCTAGTATTGAGATGTCTCCGTTTGCTGCCCTTTACGGAAGACCTTGTAGATCTCCATCTTGCTAGATTGAATTCGATAATCGTTTGGTTCTAGGTCCTGATGTGATTTTAGAGGCTTCTGAGAAGGTTGTGGAGATTTAGAGGAAGATGAGGATTGCTCAGGATAGGCAGAAGAAGTATGCTGATTGGCATAGGAGGAGTTTGGAGTTTGCTGTTGGTGATCTTGTTTTCCTTAAGGCCCCACCCTTAAGGAATGTGATTCAGTTTGGTCGGAGAGGGAAGCATACTCCTATATTTGTTGGTACTTTCCGTATCTCTAAGAGGATTAGTTCTCTAGCTTATCTTCTGGATTTGCCTGAGAAATTTTCTGGAGTATATAATGTATTCCATGTTTTACATCTTCGTCAATATCTACATGATCCATCTTTGATTGTCCAGCCTTCTTCTCTTGAGAGTTTGGATATTGAGCCAAATATGACTGTTGAGAAAAAGCCATTTCGTATTATCGAAAGAGGTATGAAGCAGCTAAGAAGGAAATCTGTCAACCTAGTCAAAGTGCAGCGGAGTACGGATGATCGGGATTGTACGTGGGAGACGGAGGAGAGCATGCGAGCTTCGAATTTGGAATTGTTCGTTGTAGGTACTATTTGCTTTCTATCTTATCTTTTCTTGTTTTCGTGTCTTGTTCCTTTTCGAGGACGAAAAGTTTTGAGTGAAGGAGAGTGTAACAACCCATAATTTTAATAAATATTTTTAATTCAATTTTAATTGAAACTTCGATTTTTAATTATTTAAAATTTGAAATTTTGCAATTTTCCAATATAATTTTGGATTTTGTTTATAAATTATTTTCCAAATACAATAAAATAAACATTTCTGAAATTTATATATTTTGGTCAACTGAAAGTCAAAGTTTGACCACAGTTGAAAATTTTAAATTTGAATTTTAAACTTCTAATCTTTTTCTTTGAAACTCTATTTGATTCTGTTGTTCGTACTGCTTTTCGTTTCGTAAAATTCCATTTTTATACTTTTTAAATTTGATAACTTTCAGCGTTTTACACATGATTATTTCAGCATTTTCTATTTATTTTCTATTATATATTTTTCTTACTTCATTATATTTCATTTTCTATTTTCTATTTTATTTTTATTTTTCCATTCTCTATTTTCTATTCTCTTTTAATTGATTTTTTGGGCTGGGAAATTCAAAGATCTTTTGTTTATTTGCTTGGAAATCAAGTTGGCTCTTCATTTTCTACCCTCTTCAATTCCTAGCCGTTACAACCCATCCCCATAACCCTAGCCGCCACCTATTTTATAAATCACGTAAAAAAAGTTTATCATCCATCTCAAACTCATTTGCGTTCTGGAAAAAAAAATACAGTAAGTATTCTCAATGGCCACTTTTTTCTTCTCTTTCTCTTCTCTTTTTCCTTTTGTTTTGCTTCGCCTCCACCATCTACATGGCCTAGCCGACCATCTCCTCCTTATCAACACCCCCTGACCACGGCCGCCACCACTTTATCCTCTTCCTTATGCCTTGCCATGAGCATTAGATCCAAATCCATTTCCAAAAGCATGATGCAACCCCAAAGCCGAGCCTATTGATCATCACCCCCACTTGATCGCCTCGGTCATACCTATTTCCACCACCTACTCCTCCTTCTTGCCTTGCTCTAGGCCGTGTCACTCTGACCTGACCTAATCCAGACCATAGACCATAGTGGCCGAGCCACTTTGCTTTAGGGCCGAGCCCAAAAATCCACATACCCATGCCTTTTGCCTTCCTATTGGAGTTAGCTTGCCATCCCTTCATATTCACTTACCTAGCCATGCCTAGTGACCACCTAACCAAGCCCAGTTGCCTCAAGCACAACATGGCCAAGCCATGTGGGTTGATGGTTGAGCTATTTACATAGTGGCCGAGCCCACTTGTTGATTTAAACCAATTTTGCTTCACTTTGATTCATGTTTTATTCATTATTTGGTTTATAATATGATTTCGAATTATATTCTTATGTATGGTCATATTTTATTTGTTTATAAGATTTGGATTTGGGTGTTACTTCTTCTCGGATCTAGTCATGCCTTTTGTGCTTTATGGGGTTTGGATTTGTGTTTTTAATTTGATCTCTACCTTTAGAAGGTGAGTTATTCACTCTAGACAAATCATAGTTATATAAATGTGAATCAATGTCACTTGAATTGTAACAGTTGATATGCTATGTTATATGCTCACATCTGCCTGTTATCTGACATTATATGATTATATTACCTGATTTTATATTTGTTGCATCACCTGACATCATATAATATGTTTTAATGTTTATTTATTTATTATTTCTCACACCGCAAGTTCCCTGTAGTATAGAATCACTATGGGTTGAAATGATACATACCCGAACGGATATTAAAACAAGGAAAAATCATTATGAGCTGAAATGATAGGCTCAAGCGATTTTTATTTATTTTATTTGACTTGGGATTCGGGTTTGAAATGATAGAAACCGGATTTTTCTTTTTAAATTACGGATTGAAATGATAGATTTCCTTATCACTTGACCTAGGTTAGATAATTATATACAGACCCGTGGTCAATTTTAAATATTTTCTAAAGACTATTAAGTATTTTTGAAATATAATATTTGAAATTTTAACTTAAATTGGATTTAAATGATTTAAATAAATGTTATAGTGATTTCTATAAGTTAAATTGTATAAGCAAATTAATGATTAAAATGTAAATTTTGATTTGACTTAATAATTGAAAATTTGGGGTTTAAATGGAATTTTAAGCTTAATTTGGAGATAAGAATATTTTATTTATGAAATGGTTATTTTAAATAAAGTATTAAGTTATTTATGGAAATAAAAGTTAAGCAATTTGTAAAGTATTCTTAACAAATGAATTTTAAATTAAATTGGATATTTATTAATAAAGTGTTATTTTATTAAAATTATAAGTTAAGTAATATCCAAATAAATAATTTTGAAAAGTGAAATAAGTATGATAAGTTAAAAATGAGAAAAGTTGAAGATATATTGTTTTTAAAGAATATAACAGAAATTATTGCAATTCAGAAATGTTGTGGTTTAATGTAGTATGTGTTAAATATGCTAAATATACCTACAGCAGCATTTCTGAAGTGCAGCAGTTTCTGAAATTTGAACGATGTGTTAAAAATACTTAATATACGTACAGTCGCATTTTTGAAGTGGAGAAGTTTCTAAAGTTTGAACGATGTGTTGAAAATACTAAATAAACCTACAATAGCATTTCTGAAGTGCTGAAGTTTTTGAAATTTGAACAACGTGTTGAAAATAATAAATAAACCTACAATAGCATTTCTGAAGTGCTGCAGTTTCTGAATTTGAACTATGTTTTGAATATAACTGAATACCTACCGTAGCACTTTGTAAGTGCTGCTGTTTCTGAAACTGGACGGTTTTGAAATACTAAAATACCTACCGTAGCACTTTATAAGTGTTGCTGTTTCTAAAAATGACAATATTTTTGAAATATTGCTATATCCATCGTAACATTTTATAAGTGCTGTTGTAGCTGAAATTTAGAATGTTTTGGGAATTCTATAATTGAATGAATGAACTTAGGAAGGCTACAACTTTGAGGTGAATATTATTTGACATTGAATTTAAATGGTTTAAATGAATATGTTTTGAAGTGAAATATAAACTATTTTTGAAATGTATAACCACGGGTTATAATAACGTTGGGTTGTTAAAAAGACCGGGATCAGATATGGGCATACTCTCTGTCGATACCGAAAACGACTTTAACAACTACGTACACAGTGGAGATTCCAAAATGAAGTAGGATGGTGGCGACGTTCTATTGAGGTATGTACGTGGAGCCGACTCCCGTGAGTTGGCATAAGGTGGCATATTTATTGTCTGCAATCATAGCATAAATTTGCTGAATTATTTTGCCATTGTTTTTACATATGTATAATGTCACTTATTAGAAAGATGATAAAATTTATGATGCAAAAGTGCAACGGTTTATTAATTCGTCATTATTACAAAAAGCTATTGCATCTTAAAGATTGATAATTAAAACGCTGTAAATTTTAACGATGAATTTTTTATTTTAGGACGTGTCCTTTATTTTCCCGTAAAGAATCTATCATGCAAGAAGATATTTTGTAGCGCAGTTAAGGCAGTAGAACGATCAATTGGCATCTCTGATTCAAACACCGTTAAAATGATAATGCAAAGTGCATCACCGTTGAGGTACTGAGCATAGAAGGGCTTGCGGGTTCAAACTTCCCTACCTTGCTTTCTAGTAAGACATAGATGAGCTCTTCTTTATATCCAGCCTCATTTTTTTGGCAATGTAAACAAGACCTTACTGATGCCAATATGAATTTACATCTGGATATGACATGCCATGCACTTAATGCAAATACGCAACTGATGTTTTGATTCATAAGTGTAACTATTATATGGCTGAGTGTATTTATTTCATTTTGAATTTTCTTTAGTATGGTCATTAGATTAGATTGTATTAATTCCTCTTTATTATAGAAGGACCGCTTCTCTCAGTGTGGATTAGGAACCATGTCTGTTTTCATATATTTAAACATTGTGACTGGGCCAACCAGGTCTGTTTTCTGATATCATACGTCCATTTCATGCGTGGAAATCAAGGTTCAAAAACTCAGTTTCGGTTTCAATCATTTGAAATTTTGGTAGTTTTGGACGATTTCGAAGATTTTGAAAGTTTTGATTTTTGTTTGGATTTCGGTTCTAATGATCTTTTTAAATAAAGTTAGTTAAAACTAAGTACCCGTTAGACTAGTACAAGCAAACACATTCAATAATATACAATACAAAATATTTAATGCACATATAATGCTCAAAACATTAAACTAGCCCGAAACATTAAACTCTATACCGATTAAACTAACCCAACACGGTTTAATTTGATTAAGTACTTCAGCCAACACAGACTAAATGTTAAAGCCTCATATTTCAGCTAACACCATACCAGCCCCACACACCATACAAAATCAAATTATTCTAGGGCACACAAGCAAAAACAAATCGACGACGTTTCTCAAATCTAAGTCAACTTGCATTGACGACAAGGAAGAATGAAAAAAAAACTCACTACAAGGTCCATCTGAAGAGAAGGCGAAAGGAAAGTAAGGGTTTCTCCGAAGAAGACGAAGGCAAGTGAGGTCGAATAACTCAGATAAGTTGTTCTATTTGTTTCGATCGTGTTTATGGCTGTAAAAATCGAATAATTTCAGTGCTAATTCACTGTATAATCGTGTTTTTTAAATGATGATGGTGATTTGAAACAATATTCCATTCGTTTTGAATTTTTCCCTTTGCTTATGTCTGATTTTCTGTTGATTGAAGCTTTAATTTTGTTGAATTCTGTTGCGATTTTTTCTTCTGTAAACCCTAAGAGAAACTGATATTATAGGCCATTTTTGGTTCGCTTCCTTACTGTACCGGTACAGTATTATGGAAATTTTGAGGTACCGTCTGATACCTCGACCCTTTGATGTAAATATAAACACTATGTAGGACATGATAGAGAAGGTTAGCTAAATATTTGGCATTGGCATTGCTTTTGGGACATATAAACTCTTTTTGTGGGTAGTGGCAACTTTGGACACATTAATGGCATCTGACGCTCCACTTATACAACTTTGAAGAGTGGTGTGCAAAGGTTGCTCTCCATAATTGTACTATTGTTATCATATGAACATGCATTAATTTGGATAACAAGTTTGATGTACCAACTTTTAAGAGCGGTGTGCAAAACTTAACTATAATAAATTTATGTTTGTAGTGTATTTTTTACATTTTTACCTGCAATGTTTTTTCTATAATGAAGAGCTTACCTATCGAAAATCTGAAGCTAGCTCCGCAGCTGACTGCAGGCCCTTTTCTTTGTTTAAATATATGTGATCTACTATGATTTTCTTTGTTTAAATATATACGATCTATTATGATTTAAATCTCTTACTGCTGAAATATTTATCGCCGTGCATTTGACTTTTGACTTTTACGATCCTTTTATTATTTCAAAGGTTTCACTTATTTTCAAATCGGTGAATAATTATCACTATGCCAAAAAAAGCATCAGGCAATAGATATGCTCCGTTATCTTAAACATATCGATCCGTCGTTAAATCTGATGCCATCTCATTGCACATCAAACCATAGATATGACATGTCATCTGACATAAAAAAATTCGTATGTTATCAGATGTTATTGTGTCATTATTAGAAGTTCCTATCAGACAACATATAAATATTGACTAATATGAACATCAATTACATTAATATGTTTTTCACAGAACGAAATAAATATTTGTAAAATAAAATAATGAATCGCAATTTTATTAAAAAAAAATTATTTCAATTCAAATTCAAATAGTACACATTTGTCTTCAACCATATTCATATTTTCAAATACAATACAACTCTCATCATACACTATTTTACACTCTCATTGTGATGCTCCACCACTACACTCACACTAGCCAAGAACATTACGGGGTAATGCCATTGATTAGTATGAAGAATAAGGCTGTTGACGAACGACTATCTGTGTAATTCGTTTGTGCGAGTATCGATATGTCAGAAAGTATGTCATGCATTTCATTTCAAGAGGATATCTGACATATAAAATATAAACTCAAAGCTACTACACTATGACTATGTGGCCTTCGGAAACAAATATAAAATAAGTATAACATATATCAGTCATAGATATTCATATCACTAAGACAGAAATAGATTTGAATATAACCATAGAAGTGAACATCAAAGTAATGGTCATACATGATCCACTACATCACAAAAGAATAGGTACAAGTGCTAGACAAAAGAATATGTATACATCAAGAAGTCTCTATCTCGAATGTATATAAACAAAAACTGCTAAGCTAAAGTAGTTAGTCAAATGTCAGATGATGGTCCATGATAAGAAGTCTAGTGGAATCACCTGAAGCACCTTGGTCTGACCCGAGTATTATTTAGGAAGAAAAATAATAAACGGATCAATCTAGCTATAAATATCATATAAGATGAGTTAGGATAAGAGATATGACAAAAATATAAATGATTATAACAAAAATCATACAATATCTCAAATCTTCTCAAATATCCAAGAAGAATGTCATATTCTTTAGCTTTTTTTTATTCACCAAACCATAAATATTAATATAGCATATCAACTGTAACAACCCGCATATTTATCGATTTTATATTTAAATATTTTATTTAAATATTTTATTGTTAGTCGGATTTTAGTACGAAAAGCTACTTTTTGCATACGGTCGAATTAGGACTCGGGACCACTCCCATTGAGTTTAAAATGCCGTTTGCGACCTTTTTGAGTATAAGCTTCGATATGTTTGGAGAAAGTTGATTTTTGCTACTTTTCACTTTGGGTTTGGTTTTGGGCTCAGCCCTATGTTAACTTATGCTCAAATCTGAGCCACTCTTCCCCACTCACCCTCATTCTCTTCTCTTTTCAGTTTTTATAACATTAATGGTGGGAGAGATTGGAAATTAAAAACTCCAAAACCCTAGTTTCACTTGCAAATCAAATTCCTAGCTCCAAACTCAAGAAGAACCCATTGGTAAGCTTCTCTTCTTCTTCTCCAACTTATTCTCTTACCAATTTTAGAAATTCCTGAACCTAATTTTGGGAATGTTCTTGTTTTTGAGCTTAGATTCAAGCTCAATCGGGTTGTGTTGAAGAGAGGTTGATTTTCCATTTTCTTTCAAGCTTCTTCTTGTTTGATTTTGTGAAAAGGTGAGATTTTTATCTCACATCTATGACTATAATTATGTTTGGTTGGTGGGTATGAATTCCTAACACTTCTTCATGTGCATTTGCTCTTGATTTGGATTGGTTTTGTGAATATTCCAATTTTTGGGTTTTTAAGTCAAATTTGTGTGAAAATCCTTTTATGGATGTTTGATCATGCTTTTAGTGATGCACCGAGGAGCATATAGGGCCGGGTTGCCGATCGGCATAAACCCTTAGAGCCAATGTTCGTCCGGTTGCATTTTGGAAGAATTTGCTCTTCATTTGAATAGGCTGAAAAACAGCCCAGGCATGATTTAGTCGACTGAAAAGTCTGTTCAGTCGACTGAACCTGGAACCCGAAAGTTTCCAGGCATGATTCAGTCGACTGAATCCTCTGTTCAGTCGACTGAACCTCGAAACAGAAAGTTTCCTGAACCTGGAAAATTTCCAGGTACAGGGTCAGTCGACTGAAAACTCTGTTCAGTCGACTGAACCTGCTGTTTGAGTCCATTTTGCCTTTTTGGATTGAATTTCCAATTTAAATCGATTCGTGATGATCCTATTTGCTGTTATCATTTATTATGACTTTGATGACTCCTTTTTAGGGATTTTTGAATATCCATTTCGATGGATTCTTTATCGGTTTCGTTGGATTTTTATTCACATCTTCTTGTGTGAATTTTAGTGATTGATTGTTCTACAATCATTTTTGTGATCTTTCACTTTAAAAATATAAAGGTTTCAATACTAATATTAAATATCAAAACCTCTTCATCAAAACGATTTCAACTATATTTTCAATATCAAACTCGTTTATAAAACCGTTTTCCAATCTACTAGTATACACAAACCTTTACCTCACTCGTATGAGAAATCTAATTAAACGGCTTAGTAAAACAAGTGGTATGAAACGCTTGCGTTTACTTGTTCGGTTAATTCTTGGACTTGTTCGATTGAATCTCTTGTGACAATTTTCTAGTGGAAACTTACAATTTGTTCGTAAATATTTAAGTTAAGCTAGTGGTTATGGGACATGATGCTAAACTCATATATTTACTAGCTTAGTGTAATTGACACTTCTCGATGATCGTGACGATTATTTTTGTGATTTAGACTAGCAATGTGCGATGTCTCTTTCTTTGCGAGGTAGACTAAACCCCGTTTTGTGGAGTTTCGACTCAAATTGGTGGGGTAGCAACCCACGGTCTTCGGACCATTCGTGTGTCAAATTAATGGCTAGCTACCATGAGATAGCTTCTCGTTCGTGTGTTACAGCTGTTGGTGAGTTTTCATGCTCCCGTTCGTGTGATAGGCCTCCCCCCCTGCTTTTTTGTGATTTCTGGTTTTCGTGTGTCGATTCTGGAATTTCCTTCTTCACCTATTTTTGTGATTTCTATTGATATGATTTATCAATTTTTGTGCATAGGTGAATTTGTGTATCATTTACTGGATTTCTTGAGATGATTTCTAGAATTTATGCTTCACCAATTTTCGTGATTTCCATTGATAAGTTTTATCAATATTTGTGCCTTGGTGAGTTTGTGTGTCATTGACTTTTGTGATTGACTTTGATATAATCGTCAATATTTATGGTTTGGTGAACGAAATAAGGAGTATGACATTTTTTTGATTCTTGTGTAGATTTGGTGATATTGATTAATCTCTCGTTGATTTTCAATTACTTAAATATATATCACAGCTTGGAATTGTGATTATTACGTGTTTAGTCATATCTCTTATTCAATATCGTTTCACCTGATATTTATAGCTAGATTGATCCGTTTATTATTTTCTTCTTAAATAATACTCGGGTCAGACCGAGATGTTACAGGTGCTTCTGCTTGACCTCTCTCTTGGGATTGATTCCCCTGACTTTTGGTTAACTACTTAGATTAGTAGTTTTTTGTTGTATACATTTGAGATATAGACTCCAAAATGTATACTTAATCTTTTGTGTAGTTCATGTAACTATTCTTTTGTGATATTGTGGATCTTTTTAGACCACTACTCTGATATACACTATCATGTGTAATATTCATATCTATTTCCGCCTTTGTGATATGAATTGTCTGTGACTGATTTGTGTTATGTTTATTTCTATATTTGTTTCCGAAGACCTTTATAGCCACTGTGTAGTAGGTTTGAGTTTGTGTCGGTATGTCAGATTATATTTTTATCCGGTATATCGGTACTCGCACAAAGCAATTATACAGATGGTCGCTCCTCAACAGCCTTATTCTCCGTGCTAGTTGACAGCATTCACAGTAATGTTCTTGGCTAGCGTGGGTATAGAGGTGGGGCGTCACAGCTTGGTATCAGAGCCAAACTTCGGAACAATATGGAATATTATAACAAGGATCATTGTCCTAAGTCCATCTTAGGAGTCGTGCTTTAGGATTTAATTCGAGTCTTCGTACCAATTCATCCTATTTTCCTTATGATTCCTTGTTTATCTATCAAGATTGCTTGATATTCAATTTGGTGAATAACCTTTTTCTTCTTCTTCTTTCTTTCTAAAGGAAGAGAAATGTCTAGACCAGGCCGCCCCAGAGCCGTGCAATCTAGCACTCCACCCCAAGATGGAGTTTTTATGACTGCTCAACAGCTTCTTGATTTAGTGACAAATGCTCAAGCAGCTGGAGCTAACCCGGAACCTACTCACCCAAAGTCGGGATTTGCACGCTTGTGTAGCGATTACACTAATTTGGGTGGGGAGCCGTTCAAAGGTTCCGAAACTGTTATTGAAGTACAGGCTTGGCTAAGGTCATGCGATCGAATCTTTTCTCGCATGAATCTTATTGACCTTCACCGAGTTCAGGTGGCCTCAAGTATGCTCCGAGAAAGAGCATTGGACTGGTACGAGCTTCTTATTTCTGAAACTAATGAAGCGGATCTCACTTGGGAGAAATTCCGAGAATGCTTCGAGTTGAAATTCGTACCGGAAGCTGAGAAAGTGACATTGGCTCGACGATTTATAGACCTTGTTCAAGGTGAGTCCTCCATGACTGATTACGTCGCCTCTTTCGAGTCGCTTTCCAAATATGGGGTTGAATATATCAACACCCCTTTAAAGAAGAACCAGAGGTTCGTCTATGGCTTAAACAAAAATCTCAAGAAGCCATTACTTCTAAAGTTAGAAGTTTCTTTCGACCAACTCGTTGATATTGCTCTTCGTCTTGAAGAGGCGGATAAGGAGAATGATGTTGAAGTGGTGGGTTCCAAACCAAACTTCAACAACAAGAAGAGGCCAAACAAATTCAAAGGCCCTTATCCCAATAAGAAAGGGAGGCAAACAACTCCTGCTGAAAAGACCTTTTCCTCTACTCAAGGGAAATGCTATAATTGTGGTTCGAAAGACTATTTTGCGAACAAGTGTTCAAAGCCTCGTACTTGTCGCTATTGCAAGAGCCCGGACCATTTTATGCATGCATGTCCCAAACTTCAAAATAGGAAGGAGGGAAAGCTTAATGTTGCTCAAGCCCCTGGCAACACATCTCGTGTCAAGGTATTTCTCATTCTATTCTGGATGGAATTATTTTATTTCGTGATCATCCTATTCGAGTTCGTTTTGATACGGGTGCGTCCCATTCTTTTATATCAAAGAACTTGTAGATACTTTTTCTTTGGATGTTTTATGTTTAATGACTTCTTTGAGAATTGCGAATCCGGTTGGTGGATCCGCAACAATCAGTTTATTGTGTAAAGATGTCGAGATTATTTTGTGTGATTTTCCTTTCCTAGCCGATTTGCATGTCATGCGTTATTTAGGCTTTGGAATGATTTTGGGAATGGATTGGCTTAACCGGTATGAAGCCCATATCCTATGTCCTGAGCGGACTATTCATCTTCGACACCCTCAATCTTTTAAGCAGATTTCTATTAATCTTAAAGATTCGGATTCCGCTTTGGTTGCATCTTCGTATTCTTTAAATCCTCGTGATGACGATGATGATGACGAGGGTGATATTATTTCTCTTATTCACGTCGTTTGCGAATTTTTCGACATATTCGAGCCCATTTTAGGATTACCACCTAAGCGAGCAATTGAGTTCAGGATTAATCTTATTCCTGGAGCTCAACCTATCACGCGTCCTCCGTATCGTATGTCTAATAAAGAAAACGAGGAGATGCGTAGACAATTATCTGAATTGGAGACGAAGCAATTTATTCGCTCTAGTTCCTCGCCTTGGGGAGCTTCGGCTATTTTCGTGAAGAAATCCGATGGAACACTTAGGCTTTGCGTTGACTACCGCAAGCTTAATGATCTTACTATCAAAAATAAATATCCTTTACCTCGGATTGATGATCTATTCGATCAGCTTAGTGGTGCTAAGGTCTTTTCACAATTAGACTTAGCTACTGGATTTCATCAGCTTCGTATTGCAGAGGATAGTATTCCTTTGACATCGTTCCGTACTCAGTATGGATCTTATGAATGGCTTGTTATGCCATTTGGTCTAACGAATGCTCCGGCGTATTTCGTTGACCTTATGAATAGAGTTTTCAAAGACTTCCTCGACCGGTTTGTTCTCATCTTTATCGATGATATTCTTGTGTATTCTAAAACCGAGAAGGAGCATGAAAAACATCTTCGGATTGTGTTGGAAACTCTTAGGAGTAATAAATTAAGGGCAGAATTTTCTAAATGCCACTTTTGGCAATCTAGTGTGAAGTTTCTCGGTCATATTATTTCCGAATCCAGAATTTCCGTGGATCCTTCAAAGATTGAAGCGATTCAAGATTGGAAGAGACCGGAGAGTGTGACAGAGATTCGTAGTTTTCTCGGATTGGCGGGCTATTACCGTCGTTTTATCAAAGACTTTTCTTAGATTGCCGTGCCTCTCACTAGCTTGACGAAGAAAGGTGTTAAATACATTTGGTCGGACAAATGTGAAGCTTCTTTTCAAAAATTAAAAGAACTTCTTTCTGATTCTCCTATTCTCGTTATTCCGGAGGGGAATCAAGATTTCGTTGTCTATACTGATGCTAGTCGCGTTGGTTTGGGTGCCGTTCTCATGCAAAGAGAACGTGTTATTACTTATGCTTCTAGGCAATTGAAGCCTGCTGAGACTAGATATGCCACTCATGATTTAGAGCTCGCGGCTATTGTTTTCGCCCTTCGTATTTGGCGTCATTATCTTTTAGGAGAGAAATTTGTTCTTTATACCGATCATAAGTCCTTGAAGTATTTATTCTCCCAAAAGGAACTTAATTTGCTTCAACAGCGTTGGCTCGAGTTCCTTGCTCCTTATGATCTTGATATTCTTTATACCCCCGGTAAGTGTAATCGTTTCGCCGATGCTTTTAGCCGTAAACAACAAGCTGTTGTTTCTATGATGATATCCGAATGGAACGATCTCGAGATCTTATCCACTTGTGAGATTCGAGACCGCGTATCCGATTTATGCTCATCATTTGTTTTATGTAGCCTTGAGGCTCATCCTTCTCTTTTAGACCACATTCTTGAAGCTCAAAGGCTAGATCCCGAATTGGCTCTTCTTAGCCAAAATATTAAGGATAAAATTGATATTGAAGGATTGAAAGACTTTGATATCGATTCTCGTGGCGGCGTTCGGAGATTTGGTAGACTCATCGTGCCAAATATTTGTGATCTTCGTAAAGATATTTTAGAAGATTCAGATCGTTCTAAATTCACCATTCATCCCGGTAGTAGTAAAATGTACGCGGATATGAAGCGACTTTATTATTGGGAGGGAATGAAACTTGACATCGCTAACTTCGTTAAGCGTTGCACGACTTGCCAACTCGTTAAAGCCGAACATCAAAGGCCCGGTGGGTTATTGCAACCTTTAGAAATTCCTATTTGGAAGTGGGATCAAATTTCCATGGATTTTATTGACGGCCTTCCCCGTTCTCGTTCGGGTCATGATAGCTTATGGGTGATCGTTGATAGACTTACTAAATCCGCCCATTTTATTCCCGTTCGATCTAATCGAACCGTTCCTCTTTTGGCCAAAATCTTTATCAAAGAAATTGTTAAATTGCATAGAGTTCCTACTTCTATTGTTAGTGACCGTGATCCATTGTTTACTAGTGGATTTTGGAAGAGTCTTCAAAAATCTTTGGGAACGAAGCTTAATTTTAGCACCGCTTATCACCCCCAGTCCAATGGACAAACCGAGCGTGTGAATCAAACTCTTGAAGATCTTCTTCGTGCGTGTGTTCTTGATTTTGGTGGAAGTTGGGAAGATCATATTTCACTTGTTGAATTTTCCTGTAATAATAGCTTCCAATCTAGTATTGGTATGGCACCTTTTGAGGCACTCTATGGAAGGCCATGCCGATCTCCTTCTTGTTGGCTTGAGGCCGGTGAGAAGCCGGTTTTAGGTCCAGAGTTTATTCGTGATTCCACATAAAGGATTGATCTTATTCGTCCTAGGATGAAAGAATCCCAGAGTAGACAAAAATCCTATGCCGATAACCGGAGAAGGAAGTAAGAATTTTTTGAGGGAGATCTTGTGTTCATTCGTGTTTCACCTATGAAAGGTGTTGTGCGTTTCAGTCGATCGGGAAAGTTAGCACCTCGATATATTGGGCAATTTCCTATCACTGAACGTATTGGTTCCATGGCATATCGCCTTTTATTACCGGCTCAATTTTCTGCTATCCATGACGTGTTTCACGTTTCCCAACTTCGGAAATGTCTTCGAGATTCCGATTCTGTTCTTGAGCCTGGTGTTGTGGAAGTGATTGAAGTTTCGCCTAATTTAACTTATGAGCAACATCCTATTCGTATCATTGCTTCGGAAGTCAAACGACTTCGAAATAAAGATGTTCCGCTTGTTAAAGTTCAATGGTCTTCAAATCCTAAGGATTGTTCTTGGGAATCTAGAGAGTACATCGAGCGAACACATCCGGACTTACCTTCTCGTGCTCTTTGAGGTGAACTTCTTATTTCAAGTTTCTTTTGTGATTGAATATGCTTGTATGGTTGTTACTTTATGTTCTCTTCTTAAATATTGCGAGGACGCAATTTCTTTAAGGAGGGGAGTCTGTAACAACCCGCATATTTATCGATTTTATATTTAAATATTTTATTTAAATATTTTATCGTTAGTCGGATTTTAGTCCGAAAAGCTACTTTTTGCATACGGTCGAATTAGGACTCGGGACAACTCCCATTGAGTTTAAAATGCCGTTTGCGACCTTTTTGAGTATAAGCTTCGATATGTTTGGAGAAAGTTGATTTTTGCTACTTTTCACTTTGGGTTTGGTTTTGGGCTCAGCCCTATGTTAACTTATGCTCAAATCTGAGCCACTCTTCCCCACTCACCCTCATTCTCTTCTCTTTTCAGTTTTTATAACATTAATGGTGGGAGAGATTGGAAATTAAAAACTCCAAAACCCTAGTTTCTCTTGCAAATCAAATTCCTAGCTCCAAACTCAAGAAGAACCCATTGGTAAGCTTCTCTTCTTCTTCTCCAACTTATTCTCTTACCAATTTCAGAAATTCCTAAACCTAATTTTGGGAATGTTCTTGTTTTTGAGCTTAGAGTCAAGCTCAATTGGGTTGTGTTGAAGAGAGGTTGATTCTCCATTTGCTTTCAAGCTTCTTCTTGTTTGATTTCGTGAAAAGGTGAGATTTTTATCTCACATCTATGACTATAATTATGTTTGGTTGGTGGGTATGAATTCCTAACACTTCTTCATGTGCATTTGCTCTTGATTTGGATTGGTTTTGTGAATATTCCAATTTTTGGGTTTTTAAGTCAAATTTGTGTGAAAATCCTTTTATGGATGTTTGATCATGCTTTTAGTGATGCACCGAGGAGCATATAGGGCCGGGTTGCCGATTGGCATAAACCCTTAGAGCCAATGTTCGTCCGGTTGCACTTTGGAAGAATTTGCTCTTCATTTGAATAGGCTGAAAAACAGCCCAGGCATGATTCAGTCGACTGAAAACTCTGTTCAGTTGACTGAACCTGGAACCCGAAAGTTTCCTGGCATGATTCAGTCGACTGAATCCTCTGTTTAGTCGACTGAACCTGGAAACAGAAAGTTTCCTGAACCTGAAAAATTTCCAAGTACAGGGTCAGTCGACTGAAAACTCTGTTCAGTCGACTAAAAACTCTGTTCAGTCGACTGAACCTGCTGTTTGAGTCCATTTTGCCTTTTTGGATTGACTTTCTAATTTAAATCGATTCGTGATGATCCTATTTGTTGTTATCATTTATTATGACTTTGATGACTCCTTTTTAGGGATTTTTGAATATCCATTTCGATGGATTCTTTATCGGTTTCGTTGGATTTTTATTCACATCTTCGTGTGTGAATTTTAGTGATTGATTGTTCTACAATCATTTTTGTGATTTTTCACTTTAAAAATATAAAGGTTTCAATACTAGTTTAAATATACAAACCTCTTCATCAAAACGATTTCAACTATATTTTCAATATCAAACTCGTTTATAAAACCATTTTCCAATCTACTAGTATACACAAACCTTTACCTCACTCGTATGAGAAATCTAATTAAACGGCTTAGTAAAACAAGTGGTATGAAACGCTTGCGTTTACTTGTTCGGTTAATTCTTGGACTTGTTCGATTGAATCTCTTGTGACAATTTTCTAGTGGAAACTTACAATTAGTTCGTAAATATTTAAGTTAAGCTAGTGGTTATGGGACATGATGCTAAACTCATATATTTACTAGCTTAGTGTAATTGACACTTCTCGATGATCATGATGATCATTTTTGTGATTTATACTAGCAATGTGCGTTGTCTCTTTGTTTGCAAGGTAGACTAAACCCTGTTTTGTGGAGTTTCGACTCAAATTGGTGGGGTAGCAACCCACGGTCTTCGGACCATTCGTGTGTCAAATTAATGGCTAGCTACCATGAGATAGCTTCTCGTTCGTGTGTTACAGCTGTTGGTGAGTTTTCATGCTCCCGTTCGTGTGATAGGCCTTCCCCCTATTTTTGTGTGATTTCTGGTTTTCGTGTGTCGAATTCTGGAATTTCCTTCTTCACCTATTTTTTTGATTTCTATTGATATGATTTATCAATTTTTGTGCATAGGTGAATTTGTGTGTCATTTACTGGATTTCTTGAGATGATTTCTAGAATTTATGCTTCACCAATTTTCGTGATTTCCATTGATAAGTTTTATCAATATTTGTGCCTTGGTGAGTTTGTGTGTCATTGACTTTTGTGATTGACTTTGATATAATCGTCAATATTTGTGGTTTGGTGAACGAAATAAGGAGTATGACATTTCTTTGATTCTTGTGTAGATTTGGTGATATTGATTAATCTCTTGTTGATTTTCAATTACTTATATATATCACTGCTTGGAATTGTGATTATTATGTGTTTAGTCATATCTCTTATTCAATATCGTTTCACCTGATATTTATAGCTAGACTGATCCGTTTATTATTTTCTTCTTAAATAATACTCGGGTCAGACCGAGATTTTAAAGGTGCTTCTGCTTGACCTCTGTCTTGGGATTGATTCCTCTGACTTTTGGTTAACTACTTAGATTAGTAGTTTTTTGTTGTATACATTTGAGATATAGACTCCAAAATGTATACTTATTCTTTTGTGTAGTTCATGTAACTATTCTTTTTTGATATTGTGGATCTTTTTAGACCACTACTCTGATATACACTTTCATGTGTAATATTCATATCTATTTCCGCCTTTGTGATATGAATTGTCTGTGACTGATTTGTGTTATTTTTATTTCTATATTTGTTTCCGAAGACCTTTATAGCCACTGTGTAGTAGCTTTGAGTTTGTGTCGGTACGTCGGATTATATTTTTATCCGGTATATCGGTACTCGCACAAAGCAATTATACAGATGGTCGCTCCTCAACAGCCTTATTCTCCGTGCTAGTTGACAGCATTCACAGTAATGTTCTTGGCTAGCGTGGGTATAGAGGTGGGGCGTCACATCAACGCAAATCACAAAAATTGGTGAAACACAAATTTCAGGAATCAATAATTAGAAATTTGGAAAACACAAAGGAGGAGGCCTATCACAAACAAGATTATAAAAACTCACCAACACGTGTATCACAAACAGGACAATATCCCATGGGTCGTTATTCCATAGAGCCGGTGCAACGATGTAATACAATGGTATGCCCGAGGAACCTGAAACTCAAATAAGCTGAAACAACGACGTAGTACAACGGTACGCCCGATGAACTAATTTCATAAAATGGTTAAAAGACCATGGGTCGCTAGCCCATAAAAATGAAACGAAGCTCCATAAAACGGAGTATAATCCCCCACGCGGATAAAGAGACATCGCATATTGCTAGTCTAAACCACAAAATGATAATCATAGATCAATAAGTGTAAATTACACCAAGTTAGTAAATGAATGAGTTTAGCTTAATGTCCCATAACGTCTTTCTCCAATTAACTATCTCTTCCTTCCAGTTGCACCCCAATGGCTATGCTATCTTGATGGGACTATGTGTACTGTTCAGGAGGAAACTCGACCGTCTTCCAAGCTTTGAAGAGATTTGCTACTTGTGTACATTTGCAAAGAACAAAGATCATCCTTCAATTACACTTGTGAGGAGCGCTAGAAACCGTAAATTGATTACCGATCTTCCTAAAAGCGCCTATGGGTTATTGAACCAATTTTTCTTTGTTCGTTGCCCTCCAAGATTCTACGGCATCCGCAGAGTAGGAAGTAAGATTGCTTATCTCCGTTCTTTCCTTTTCTTAGCTTTTAAAAATCCGAGTTGTCAAGTGTTAACTTCATTCTTTACTTTTACAGCACTTCCTCCTCTTTCTAAAGATTCCAGCCACAAGTCAACTTTTGAAAGACTAAGTGTCGTATCCGTCGAGGAGAGAAGGATTAAATTCTTACTGAAGGATGAATTTTTGCATCAATTCGTACTTCTGCACTCTACTCGATTCACTCAGCTTCGTGATGCCCCCGGTTCTCAAGTAGAGAAGTCAGATGCCCTGGTTTCCGCAAAGGAACTTACACCAAAGGAACATGTTGCAGAGGCCTCATTGGTGAAATGTTCTACTCCTGTTGACGGTGCGGGGTCATCTGGCAAGCTTACACTTCCCCCGGTTATCGAAGAAGAGGAACTTCTCAACATTCCGGGAAGGCTGCTGATGAGGGAGCTGAGAAAGAGTGTTCCTCTAGGCATGATGGCGATGACATCTTCGGAGGGCTGAGCGACCTAGTGGTGACTTCACATGAGCTCTTCAAAGATGATACCACTGTTTCTAAACATGCTTCACCATCAGTCGAAGTGACATCAGTTTTGCAATCAATTCCATCAACTCAAGAGATAACTCTTAAGCCGAAGAGTTGTTTGTAGATTGACGCGCGTAGTTCACACGCCACACACACTTAGGATTTTGGCAATTTTGTGCACTTAGCTTCTTTATTTCGAAGATTTCTAAACTTTGTCTCTTCTTCATTTTCAGGTTCTCCAATGGGACGCAGCGGTTCATACTACGACGACTTTCAATGCTATGGAAGACGCGACTCATATGATCCTAGACGGTATCTTCCTACCCCTAGGGAGACCAACAAAGAAAGAGCTGTAAGAAAAGCTCGCGAGAGACGGGCTTATGAGGAGCGCTATGGGAGAAAAGATGACCGACATGATTCCTTCCAGAGAGATGACGGTTCTCACAAAAGAAAATCTCACGATGATAAAGAGAAGATTCATGTAACTAAAGATCTAAGCAAGCGGGCCAAGCTTAGCGAAAGGCCGACATCTGAAACTTCCAAAGTACCCGCTGCTTCTATCTCTCTAGACATTGCTTCTCGATCGCCTTCCCTTGAAAGAGCTGATGTTCAGACGATCATCAACAGGCCTCCGTATCAAATTGAGAATGCCCCGCCTGCACTCCAAATCCGGTTTCCAAACTGGTGTTTAAAAGGAGTACGCTTTGACTTGGACTTGGTTCCCATTGACAAGTAGGCCATGCTAAGGATTCTTGACGTTGTTAAGCTTGACGTTGAGAGAATGTCCGGACGGCAAAAGCTAGTCGATGAGCTTCAACGAGTGAACCTTTTAAATCTCGAAGCTATGCTAACCATGGAGAGTGACAAGTCTGAATGGAAAAAAGTTCTCGACCAGCACGACACGGGGATGAAAAACATTACTGCATATAGTGAGAAACTTGAAGCTGAAGTCGAGCAACTTAAAATTGAACTTGCTACCTCTTCCACTTCTTTTACTCAAAAAGAGAGGTGCTTCAAAAGCAAGTTAGAGATGCCCATGCTAGTCAACGAGATGCTGAGGCTAGACTTGAGGCACAACAGAAACTTGTGGAAAGCTACCGCATTGATGTCGCTCAGTTGCGAGAAAAGACTAGCTCCCAGGACATGGAGATTGAAATGCTAAAAGCTCAACTTTCTAAAGTTGAAAAAGAGCGCGATGAAGCCATTGTCGGCAAAGCAGCAGCCGAAGAATCTCATGAGGCAACTAAAGCCAACATCAGCTCTACCTTATTCAAGTTTTATCTGCACAGCGTCCTGGGGCGTGGTAGCCTTTCGTTCTTGGGGCCAAAGTATTAAATTACCCTGGCGGAAATGTAGGCAGCGACGGTCGAAATTCTTGGAGGCTCGGGCTATGCTGGGGCGGGTCTTGAGGCTTATTTTCTTGATGATGAGGGTCGAGCCGCCCTTGCCAAAGGGAAAGAACAACTCGTCCAAGCACGAGCCGAAGCGGCGGAAGGAGAGCATTCAGGGAAGGAAATTTTGATCGACCCGACTCTTCCTTCAGCTTCGGTTGACGTCGATATTACTGGCTATAGCTCTCATCCTCTGCCTCCAGCCAAAACCGAGGCCGGATTCACAACTGCCCACACCGAGGCCCAGGAAAGCATTGATGCCCAAGATTTCAAAATCGACGTGATAGAGCCCACTTCTCCAGGTAACTTCAACAATGATCTAGATCAAGTGGACTACTTGTTCGCTTCACATGAGCTTGATGAACTTTTTGATTATTACTTAAGCCTTGACGCGCCACTATATCCTATCTTTACGAGGAATACTGATTTTAACTTCTCTTCTTCTGTAGTGAAAACACCAAGTGTTGCACAGACTTCTCCTCTTCCAGATGTTCCACCTCCATCTCTTCAAAATACTCCTCCTTCTACTTCTCAACCAGGGTCACAAGAAGAATTAATAGAAGCTCTTCAAGGCTTGGATGACCTGGCCGCTTCACAAGAGTAGAAGGCTGAGGAACTTGAAGAAAGTGAAAGGACTCCGGAGAAATTTCATGATGACACAAAGATGTCTGAACTTATCACTCCGGGTAACGAGTCTTCTTCAAGGAAGAAGGGGAAGCGCACTACTTCAAAGAAGAAAAAGAAAAGCACTTCTACTAGTGAAGAGAAAACGGAAGTAGACCCAGTTTTACCTCTTTCTCCTTCTTCCCCGACTTGTTCAAGCCGGCTCCCAAAGTTAACCAATAGGCCAGGTGAGGACTCTAAAGGTGGCGGGAAGAAGAAATAACAAGTCTCGCTTTACCCTTCTTGCTTTGCTTTTTGCTTGTATATAAAGGCTTGTATTGACCAGTGATGTGCGGGTACCGGTCCCTACTCTATTGAGACCTTCACATGTATAAAATTTTTATAGTATGGAATAAAATGATTCTTTTTACTTGTACAATCGTTTGATTGTATTTGTGAATGCATTTATTCCTTATTTTCGCACAAGTTTCTTCATTTTCTTTGTGTGATATTGCAGTAAGCTTGTGGTATGTTGCTTGAGCGTTGCTTTTATTAATGTAGCTATAATGTATTGCCCCCATGCCCGGGCTTATTGCAATTTCTTTCATTTTGGTAAGGCTTTGGAGAACAATTCTTCTGTTTCGAGATGACTTGTACTCTCACTTTAGAGAACAACTCTTCCATTTTGAGTAGGCTTGCACTCTTACTTTAGGGAATAATTCTTCCATTTTGAGGAAATATTATTCTTCTCAGTGCCTTGTATTGGAGAAGTTTCTCTCTTTTTTAGAGAAAATTTGCACACTTAAACCTTCAGAGATGATCACTTTTTAAGTAGTGGATTCTCCTACGCGGTGAAGTGGGTTTCCAAAGAAGGCTTTGAATTGGCACTCCAACTACTGGGGAAGAATATTATCAAGATGCGGAAATTGATCTTCCCTTGAGAGTTGCAGTGTGCCTCCGAATAGGGTTTTTTTTGTATTTTTGTTGTGCCTCGTTGGAGGGCTTTTTTGTTTTGTTCGCTTGAGAGTGCTTTCTCACAGTTAAATGGATCCACGGGGCAGACGCAAGTTACTTAGTTGGATGTCCATTTGCACAAACGATCGCAGCCAGTTAACAAGGGCCCTATGCCTTCTATCTCGGGAAGGTGCTCCTCCGGTGGTTCCATCAACCTTGTTGGTTGAGAAAAGCATCTCTTCTTGGGACGTGCCTCCGAAGAGGGCTTGTGCCTCCGAAGAGGTCTTGTGCCTCCGAAGAGGTCTTGTGGTGCCTCGGGAGAGGTTTTCTGCCTCCGAAGAGGGTAGGTGTGCCTTTGGAGAATGCTCGTGCCTCTGAAGAGGGCTTGTGGTGCCTCGGGAGAGGGCTTTTGCCTCCGTAGAGGTCATGTGCCTCCCAAGAGGGCTTGTGCCTCCGAAGAGTTCTTTATTTGATTGCCTAGAAGTTGCTTTCTCATAGTTAAATGGATCCGCGGGGCGGATGCAAGTTACTTAATTGGATGTCTGTTTGCACAAACGATCGCAGCCAGTTAACAAAGGCCCTGTGCCTTCCACTTGGGAAGGTGCCCCTACGGTGATTCCACCCACCTTATTGGTTGAGAAGAGCACTTTCATTTTTTGGTGTGCCTCGTTAGAGGGCTTTTTCATCCGAAGAGTTGTGCATCCGAAGAGGGCTTGTGCCCCCGAAGATGGCTTTGGGTGGTTGGCTCGTTGGGAAGGTTGCGTCTCACTGTTAAGAGTATCCACGGGGCAAACGCAAGCTATCCAACCGGATGTTTGTTTGCACAAACGATCGCAATCAGTTAGCAAGGGCCTGGTGCCTTCGCTTTGGGAAGGTGCCCCTCCGGTGGTTCCACCAACCTTTTTGTTGAGAGGCAAGACTCCTTTTTGGCTGTTTTTTGTCTGCTCGCCCTTGTCTGTTTGTCGTTTGTTCATCAGCGATTCCCTGTTATCATTTCCAAGCACATGTTGCTTTTTTTGCAAGTAGTTTGTTTTGTCCAAAGAAGTGTACTTCATTGTTAAGTGAGTCCACGGGGCAGACGCAAGCTATCTAACTGGATGTCCGTTTGCACAAACGATCGCAATCAGTTAGCAAGGGCCTGGAACCTCCACGTTAGGGAGGTGCCTCTCCAGCGGAATCACTAACTGTTTGCACGAAGCACTTCTTACTTGTGATATGAATCTGGAATTTTTGTGGCTTGACATTTATTTATTGAGTGATTTTAGGGATCGCTTGGCCTTGTGATAGGTAAGCTTTGTTTTAATGGCCTGCGATATTAAATCGACATTTTAGCAATACATTTAAGGTATTTAGACATCGAAATAAAACAGGAATTTTATAGTAATAAAGAACACAAGATTTATAGTGGTTCGACCAAGAATTGGGCCTACATCCACTTTATAGTTCTTATTATTGATTCACACTGCTTTTACAATGGTTTACAATGCAAGAATGATACATCCATAATCAATTTACAAATTTAAGCAAAGCTTTTAAGTAAAATATGGACGCAAGTGATTGCTGTTCCAAGCTCTTGGAATTGGATCTCCTTCGACAGTTGTCAGTTTGAAAGTGCCATCATGAAGTTTTTTGCCTATGACATACGGCCCTTCCCAGTTTGGTGCAAAAAACTCCTATTGCTATCATGATCCTTTTCAAGACTAGATCCCCAATTTCAAAGTTGCGTTGGCGAACTTTGGATTTGAAGTACCTGGCAATCCTTTGCTGATGGGTTGCAATTCTGAGCTGAGCCTCTTCCCTTCTTTCATCAAGGAAGTCAAGTGCTTCAAGTTGCAGCTTTTCATTTTCAGCTTGGCTGAAATGAACTCTTCTGTGTGAGGGGACCTCTATTTCCACTGGAATAATTGCTTTTGATCCATATGCTAGTGAGGATGGAGTGCGCCCAGTCGCAGTTTTATGGGTAGTTATGTATGCCCATAGTGCTAGTGGCAGTTTATCGTCCCAACCACCTTTCGCTTTTTCCAACTATTTTTTTATGGTTGATTTGATAATTTTGTTTACTTCTTCCACTTGCCCGTTTGCCTGCGGATGGGCCACTGCTGAAAAGCTTTTTTGGATCTTGAATCGCTTGCAAAAGTCCTGGAACTCTTTGCTATCGAATTGAGTACCCTTTTCTGCGATTATCTTTTGAGGCACACCATACATGCAAATGATATTCTTAGTCACAAAGTTTATCATCTTTTTAGAGGTAATAGTAGCTAACGGTTCAGATTCAGCCCATTTAGTGAAATAATCAATAGCAACAATAACAATCTGATTCCGGCCTTGGCAGTTGGCAAAGGTCCGATGAGATCTATTCCCCAAATGGCAAATGGCCATGGACTGACCATCTGTGTTAGTTCGGTGGAAGGTGCCCTTGGATTTTTGCAAATCTCTAGCATCTGTCACACTTTCAGGAGTAGCTAACAGCATCTCGATTAATGTCTGGCCAAAAATACCCATAGTGGAGAATTTTCTTTGCCAGAGTTTGACCACCTAAATGATCCCCACACTCTCCTCCGTGCACTTCAGCTAAAATTTTCTTAGCCTCTTCCTTGGTTACACATCGGAGTAATGGCATCGAGAATCCCCGTCTCTACAACCAACTGTCTTGATTTATATGTCTCGAGGCTTTTCCCAACAATTTCTAACGCTCTTTTGAATTTTCTGGAAGGAAGCCGTTAAGTAGATATTCCCTGATCGGGGTCATGCACGATTCCTGCTCTTGAGATATAGCCATAATCCCGTCAATATCCATCTCATCGGTACTTGGAACTGACAAGACATCCACAGGAACCAATCCCAATAATTGAGCTTCGCCGGTGCTCGCATACTTTGCGAGAGAATCTACTTTCATGTTCTCTTCCGGGGTATGTGACTTATCGTATAATGATAGAAATCATCGAGAAGCTCCCAGGCCCTCGACAAGTAAGCAGGCAGATTTCCTCCTTTAGCTTGAAACTCTTTCATAATTTGACATACAATAAGCTGGGAATCACTGAAGATCTACAACACTTTGATACTCAGTTCTTTAGCAATCTTCAAGCCGGCAATAAGATCTTCATATTCCGCTTCATTATTTGTTGAAGGAAATTCCAATCTCAATGCGTAGCACAATGATCGCCCTTCGGGGGTATCATGCACGACCCCAGCTCCAGAACAATAGTCGTTTCTTGCGCCATCAACATATAATTTCCATCGGGTTGGGATGTCATCGGTAACTTCTTCCTCGGCGTCACCTTTATCTGTGTATTCTGCAATGAAATCTGTTAAAGCTTGTCCGTTGACTGCTCTTCGGGGATGGTAAGTGATATCTTATTGGCTGAGTTCAATATTCCACTTCAGAAGACGACCTGAAGTCTCAGGGTGAAATAGGACTTGCTTGAGAGGCTGATCAGCGAGGACTTTGATAGGATGAGCTTGAAAATATGGCCTCAACTTTCTGGAAGCTATCAGTAGGCAATAGGCGAGCTTTTCCAGCTTTGAATAATTCGTCTCTTCCCCAGTGAATCTTTTGCTGATGTAATAGACCGGGCGGTGAACTTTTGCATCTTCCCACACTAATGCTGCACTGAGAGCATAAGACGAAACTGCTAAATATATGAAAAGATCTTCACCGTTGCCGGGCTTAAAAAGTATTGGAGGCGCTTCCACGTGACGAATTAGTTCATCGAAAGCTTTCTGATATTCCGGAGTCCATTCAAAGTTTTTCTTTCCTTTCTTTAGAGCGTCAAAGAATGGAATGCATTTATCTGTGCCTTGGAAATAAACCGACTCAAAGCAGCGACTTTCCCATTGAGGCTCTGCAATTCCTTCTTTGTCCTAGGGGCTTTGACTTCTCTCAGAGCAGTAATTTGAGCAGGATTAGCTTCGATGGCCCTAGCACTCACAACGAAACCGAAGAATTTCCCAGACTCTACCCGAACGAACATTTCAAAGGATTAAGCTTCATTCCATACTTTCGGAGGACTGTGAACATTTCCGCCAAGTGATCCATATGGTCCACTGCCTTCTTTGATTTCACCAACATATCATCAACATAAACTTCCATAGTCTTGCCAATCTACGGTTTGAACATAGCATTAACAAGTCTTTGGTAAGTTTCCCCCGCATTCTTCAGTCCGAATGGCATGACTCTATAGCAGTAAAGACCAACATCGATGATGAAGCTCGTATCCTCCTGATCTGGCTCATGCATCATGATTTGGTTATATCCGGAGTAAGCATCCATAAAAGGCAACAATTCATGCCTGGCTGTTCCATCCATCAACTGATTAATCCTGGGTAGCGGGAAACAGTCTTTGGGGCAGGCTTTGTTTAAATCTGAAAAGTCGATGCATACTCTCCACTTTCCATTTGCTTTTTTAACCAGCACCGGATTAGAAACCCAATTTGGATAAATGGTCTCTCTGATGAAGCCATTCTCCATGAGCTGGTCTACTTCTTCTTTTAATGCTGCTGACCTTTCTGGACCCTGGGTTCATCTTTTCTGCTTCATGGGTGTAAATTTCGGATCAATATTCAGAGTATGTACTGCGATTTCTGGAGATATTCCACACATATCGGCATGACTCCAAGCGAATACATCCAGATTTGCTTTCAAGAATGATATCAAAATATTTTGAACCATCACACTAAGTTGCGATCCCACATTCAGCACCTTGTTTGGATCTTTCAGGTCAACAGGTACTGGCACCATTGCTTCCACCGGCACCACTCTATTCTCCCCTGTACTCGCTTTTCTGGGATCCGTTTCTTTTTGTGCACCACTATGCTCGTCAGTGCAGGGTCCACCCTGTAACTGCCACAAGGTTGGTTCTTTGATGCGGAGTGGAGCTGCCGTATCCTTTCCCATCTCTCTCTTCCTTGCTTCCCGCAACTCTATAAGATAACATTCTTGCCCAGCATTCTGATCCCCTTTAATAACACCGATGCCATTATCAGTGGGGAACTTCATAGTAAGGCACCACGGGGTGAGAATTGCCTTGAATGCTGCAAGAGTTGGCCGACCTAGGAAGGCATTGTAAGCAGAAAATCCGTCAACAATTACAAAAGTCTGCTTTCGAACCACCTTTCTATGCCCCTCTCCAAGTTCCACAAATAAGTCAATAGTTCCAATTGGCTTCTTTGGTTCCCTAGTAAACCCAACAATCTTCTACGATGAAACTTGAACATCATCCATAGGAATCTTCATTTGATCGAATGTCTTTTTGAACAGGATATTGGAAGAGGCGCCGCAGTCAACAAGCACCCTTCTTACAATAGCCGGCTCGATACCTGCAGAGATGACCAAGGGATCCATGGTGGGAGCTTCAACACCCATAGAGTCCCTGGCCCTGAAAACAATGTCATCATTAAAAGTTCTTTGCTGCTTCAAAGGTGCAGCGTCTTCCAACACAAAAACATTTTCTTCCGTTGGGGCATATTTGAAAGCACAAGCATGTCTTTCCGTCTCACCCCAGCTTCTGCCTGCTGGGTGAGGACCTTATGTGATTACATTAATAACAGGCCTTTCTGATTCATGCACGGTAGTACTCTCACCTGAGCCAGATGGATGAGCAGGAAGTTGCAGACCCTCAGCAGATGATGTTGCGTCATTCCTATTTCTCTTAACATATTATTGCAGCTTGTTCTGCCTCAACAGTTCTTCAATCAAACTCTTCAAATCGCGACATTCGTTAGTATCATGACCAGGTTGATTATGAGACCGACAAAAACTCCCATTTTGAATAGCATTTTTCCCAAGCTTCAACACAGGTAGTTTAGGATATTCAACGGCATCTTTGGTAGCAAAAAAGATATTCTCTGGAGTATCAGTTAAAGGAGTGAAATCTGAAGGTTTGAAGAAGCAAGGTTTCTTCACATCCTTCAATTTCTTCCCACCGTTATTCTCCCTCTTCTGACCTCCGGATTCCTTTTTGGTAGGAGCAGTAGTGTTATTCTCAACCTCCGTCAATACCACTTTTGCTGGCATAGGAAGGCTTTCCAAGCGCATGAACTCGTCAGCTTTCTTATAGAATTTCTCAAGCGAATTTGGCTCCTTCATCTTCAGCCATTTCCCAAACTCACTCGATTTGTAGATAGCCCTCATCAAGTAGGTAAAAATCATTCGTGGCTCTGCATTGTCGACTTCAGCTAAGGCTATGTTGAAGCGGTTTAAGAAAGATCTAATAGATTCTCCGGGATTATGTTCCAGCCTGGACAGTGACATTATGTCCTTCGCCTTTGAAGCATACAACCTGAATTGTTCTTTAAACTTCCGAGTTAAATCGGAGAACTGGTCTACAGATCGGGCTGGTAGCTTTGCAAACCAGAGTATAGCCACTCCTTCCAAGTATACCGGAAAGTACCGACATTTGATCTCATATGATGCTCTGCCGTCGATCAAATTCCAGTCATACTTATATAAGAATTTGTTAGGGTCGCTTGTTCCCCAATAAGCCGGAATGGTGGGGGGAACAAACTTCCTTGGAAATTCCGCCTTCCGAATTTTTTCGGTGAATGGAGTCTTGCTTGGAGCGAACCCCCATTCTTTTTCATCTTCTTCCCTTTGCGTACTTTCTTTCATAATTTGTCGAACCATTCCCGAGAGGTATTCCTCATCGTTTAAAGGCTCCGCGGGACAGACTGTAGCCATTTTCTCGGAAGTTTACCTGGACAAACGTTCACGGAGAGTCGGCTGCGGCCTTAATCCTCCAGCTCGGGGAGGTGCCCCTTCAGCGGGGCCAGATGCCCTTTGAGGAATATTCCTCCCTTCAGGATTATGAACATCATCAACAAAGTTTTCTTCATTATTCACTGGTTGATGGTTAGCTCCGAGAAAAGCATTCAACCTATCAAGCATTAAAGTGTTCTGGGCTTCCATTTGCTGATATAACCCAGACACTGCAGCATCTAACTCTGCTCATGTAATTCCAACACTTGGAGCTGATTGACTTAACGAAGTTGAAGTGGCGGTATTTTCATGGGCATCACCGGGTCTAGTAGCTCTGCGCTTTCTACCAGGAGCCATAATCTCTGATAGACTTCTGGTTTTGAGAGAGATTTTTTCAACGAACTTTTGCGAAGCAATGATGAAAGCACCCTGAGTTCAATGTTCTCAGTGAAAGCACCAAAAATGTTAACGCTAAAATTGGACGCTAACACCCCGGTGTAAGTAGTGAAAATGTGAAAGCACCACCCGTTGGTACAGGAACAAGAGATAAGCAGAAAATATCAGAAAATCAAGTAAAGAGACAATATTTTTTATAGTGGTTCGTCTTAATGTCAAGCCTACGTCCACTTTAATCCTCTTTATTGCTGATTCGATTACAACTTTTACAATGATCTTTGATTACAATACAACTAGGACGAGTAGCTAGAACTTAAATGTTGAAGATCTCTTCGAATTCATGTTGAATGTGCTAGATCTCTTCCCAAAGTTCGTTGAAGCGTCTTCGGTGTTTGAAGTATTGGATGAGTTGAGAAAACAGCAAAGTATCGGCCTTCCAGAAATGATACCCCTTTCAATTGGAGAAGGTGAGATATTTATAGGGAAAACCTGAAGGTAGGTCGTAGGTCGTGAGCGACCTAGGGGTAGGTCGTAGGTCGTGAACGACCTAGGGAGCACAGGTTACGGCTTATCATGGAACTTGATCACTTGAACAAACAGGTAGGTCGTACGTTGTGAGCGACCTAGGGGAGAATTACTGGCGACTTAATCATGTCGAAGTACCTAGTGGAGCGACTTAGGCTGGTCGTAGGAGTAGCAGCGATCTAGTGTTGGTTCGACCTATAACTAAGTGACATAACGATATGAAGATTGTGGCTCGCTGGGTCGTTAACTTGCTAGGTCGTTAACTCGCTAGGTCGTTAACTCGCTAGGTCGTTAACCTAGGTCGCATAAGTCATTTAGTTACTAGGTCACTAGGTCGTTGAGTGCTAGGTCGCTTAGGTCCTCACATGTTAGCTCGCTGTAGAACCTCATCCTCGTTAGGTCGCTTGTGCGTTGACCCGTTAGGTCGTTTGGCTCCTTTATTCGTTAGGTCGTTAGGTTGTGCCGCATTGAACTGCTCTACGCTTTAGGTCGCTAAGTCACATCTATGTTAGCTCGCTTATTCTTTAGGTCATTAGATCGCTGCCATTATTAACTCGTTAGGTCCTTGAGTCGTGGAAAAGAAGAGTTAATATATATACATCGACCCACCCAGTCGGAAAAACAAAAACAGTTCATATTTCCTATTTTTATTGCGTATGCGTACCTTTTTTTAGCATTTTTAAGCAAGCGGCTTATTATTTTGGCAATTACTGTGTCCAAATCCAGCCAAACAGCTTCCGGGTACCTGTACTTACTCAATACAAACATGTAAGTACTAAATTTATGAAATTCATTAACATTTCACTTACTTTCAATAGCTAAACACATAAATTTCACATATAGTGCATGTTATATAATTTTCGTAAGCACATATAAGGTTTCGACACTTGTTACAATTGCTTACAACCAATTCTCAAACCACTCCATTCAGTTGAAGTAATTTACAACTTACACGCTTATATCTAATTCATTCTAAGCAAAATAAACACATATTCATTCCAATTGATTTCAAAATCATCCTATTTCACTTTTAGTAACTCATAGAATTTTACTTAATCTCATTTCCATCAAACAATAATTTATTTCTACGCAATTCGACTATATTCATGTGAATAAATAATTACTTACGCTTATAACCATTTTAAATTGATTTAAACTTAATTTACACTTGATTCCATTACATTTTAATTTATTCGTCCTCTTTTATAGCATTTTCTTTCATATCCAAAAAGTTTGATTCCAAACCATTTTATTAAACTCGACAACCAACATATTAAATAACCATCTCATAATTTACTTAAGTTATTTATTTTCTTCGAACTATTCCACCCAATAACTTAAGTTTATTTTATTCAACCAACTTCCATTTAAATCTTTGATTTGATTTTCCTTTGATCAAATCCCAACCATTTTACTAATTTATTCGATTAGTTTATTCTTTTATCCATTTTTAAATTTTAATTCAAAGTGACAATTCATTATTGAATTCATTAGTAATAAGGTCATTCAATTTATGTTAGAGTTGGATTTTTTTCCATTTCATTTCATTTCCAGAATACCAATACTTTTATTCCGGCTTATTTATTTCCTTTTTAAATTTTCATAAGCTACTCACTTATTTTTATTCATTCACAAATTCATTTTCAACCAATGAATTTAATTTCCAAACATTAATTATTTTTAGTCCATTTGAACTATTCTGCACTTTATTTTACACAATTTTAAATCAAACATCAACCAATATTCAATTTCATTTCATTTGCATACCATACAAATCAATCAGTTACTTACCAATTTTAATCTCAAAACTTTGTTTTATTTAGTTCAACTTGACTAACTAATTTTTTTTTCATTCAAACTTATGTTCAACATTCAGTTTCAATTCCCTTTTTGCTTACAAGTTTAAACTCATTTATTCATTCCTAACTGATAAATTTATTTCATTAACTTATTTCATTAACCCTACTTAGATTTATTTCCTCAACATTCACTTTATATTTAACTTGGTTTAGTTACATTCTAATTTAATTCAAATTTTAAGTCTCTATAAGTTCTTCAATTTATTAACCTTCTGTTGCAAACATCCTTTAATTCACTTAAATTAATTGGCTTACATTCTAATTTACTTTCGTTTTCTTACTTACTAAACTTTTTTAACTTTTTTTCAAGTTAATTTTTTCTATTCTAAACAAATCTTCAAATTTTATAAGTTTCCAAACTCATTCATTATTCCAGAACACTTTTAATAAGATTCTAGAGTTTTTGCTTAAACATACCAAAACATTTCAAACCAACTCCAGAGTTTAAACCATTACTAAAATGTCCAAAATTAAATTTTGAAAACATGTATATCTAAACCAAAATTATTCCATTGCATTTTCAAAATCAAACCAAATTTCACAAAAAAACATTAATCCAAAACTTCCAGGTAGCAATCCCACTCTTGGAAACTCGAAAATGAACACCGATGATGTCGCGATCATCATCGGAATTATTTCCCAACGACCGAAAAGAGTTCAATTCTTGTATCTTTCTAAAATCCCTTCAAATATTTTTAAATTCCGAATCTCTCTAGATTTCGAAACCGATTAAAAAATATTTCTGAAATATGTATTATTTTTCCCAACTTTTTGAGAATCATTTTCAAATTCAAAGAAATTTAAATTTCCAAATCTTTAAATTCCAAATCCTTTAAATTTTTATTCAAACATTACTTTGGAATTTTATCTTATTTTAATCATTAATCACATTATAATTCAAATTTATAGTTTACATTTACAAATCTCATTTGTATATGAATTTATTTCTCAGTTTTTGTTATGATTCAATATCTTATTCAATTTTACACAACAATGATTATAATTTAATATCATCATCCCTATCAACCAAGCATACATATATAAATATAACAATTTACGAAAAATGATTTCCTTTATATACAAAAATAATTTGGGTAAAATTATTTCATTTACCTTATTTAAAACAGTAGTTTGTCGGTTTATCTTGTTTAAGAGTTTAGAAACCCTGATTGATAAAATGGCGTCCCACCTATCCACCAGAATCCATAAACACTCAACCGTTAAATCACCACAATATAAAAATTATTTTTTTATCCACTAACCAAATATGCGCTCCTATTATTGATACTCTCAAACTCATTCTAAAGTACTACGGACTCTATTTAATGAGTAATCCCCACCAGAGCCAAGGTTCTCGCTTAACCTTCTGCTCTGGTATTAAGTGTAACGACCCGCAGTTCCGTACCCCTTGATTCAACACTATTCTACATCAGTCAACTCAATTTGAATGGATATACGAACCATTAGGATTAAAAAAGAAGAGGTAGAAGAAGATAAATCAGAAAACAACAACAGAATCTTACCATCGCAGCGGAATAAAATATAATAAATAATAACAGATCTTTACACAAAGAAAACTATATCTGTTTTATACATACATCGCCAGTGTACACCATTAGAGTTCAACAACATCAATAACATACAATATGCACAGTCACATAACTTGTCCTCAAACTGAATACACAGCGGAAAAATAATCAAGTACGGAAGTACGTATCGCCATCATGCTCGTCTCTTGAACTCCACAACATCGTTTCCTGTATCCTATAATACTCGGTCTGACCCGAGCATTATAGTGAAACAACACCCGAGTTAGTCTGGAATACCAGCGTGAGAAATCACACTCAAATTGTGTGACGACTCGCCCTTCTATTACCAGAAAGACGTATCATCATTAAGAAAGAAAGGGATAGAAATAGAAAAGAAAGAACAAAGAAAGAACAACAACATCAGAATCTCACAGCGGAACGGAACAAAATATAATATATCACATAACAATTATATAGTTTTACATATATCAGAGTTATACAATATCAATACACATGACAGTCATACATATATTTGTCACTACATACATCAGAGATACAGTATACGTCAACTACTGACACAGCAAAACTAGATAAATATCTACATACGTCTGGAACTCCTGCTCCAAGCTTCTCCAGAAACCAAAGTCCAAAACCTATCACTTGGCTACTCATAAAAATTTGAGTACCCAAGAGTTTATGAAAAATAAAATATAAACTCCGGGTCAGACATGGGTCTGGTATGAGTAAACGGTTTAAAGTTATTTAACTTTGAAAAACATTTGAAAATAAAGGTATCACGTAAGACTCCCCACAAATAAATACAGGTAAGTTTTTACCTTACACTAAACAAAACATTTCATAGGAAATCCAATAATATTATAACAGTGTCTAGGGTTTTCAAGTAAATAGAAAATAGCCGAAATTGTTACATCTATTAAATTCCACCTACTAGCCACAAAAGTGGGTAATACAAATCAAAACCGTAGGGTCTCGTAGGAAAAATGGATTTCCAACAATGGCAGGGCTACTGGGGTACCGCCCGTCACAGTACTGGGCCTAGATCACCGTACCGAGGATCACTCCCGACCCCCTACAACACAAGGCCGGAAACATTCCTTACTGAACAGTCCCGAACAAGATAAACCCCGCGGTTGTAGCTAGCAACCGCCACACGGCGGAAATAAAAAGGGACATCTAGACAGGGGAATATCTTGTCCTGCTTGGGCATGACCCACCTAACCTTGCTGCATCTCCCTTGTTTTAGCCATTCCCGGTTGATGAGGCTTGAGGCTGGGATTACCTTTCAGGACATGTCACTTAGAATGCTCATCATCCGCATGACGATGTGCTGAAAGCATTCAATCCATACAAGTTCATTCCGGGTTTGAACGAAACCGAAGGCATTATCTCGTCACACTCATTTTGGAATCACCCTTAGAGTCAACGACGTTAACACCTGCATTCTGAACACACCATCTCGATCTTCATTTCAGAATTCACGACCTAACGTTTAATTAGGATCGATGTGGTTTTTGGAATATCAATTGGATACCCGATCCCGGCCTCATCGAAATCCAAACGCCATTTTAAAGGCCAAGTTGTCTAATTAACTTAAACAGTTTAAATAATTTAAATTCAACGATTGATTTAACATAGCATTATCATAGATGAATCATACACAACTAACTCAGCATATCACAGAACATCACAGAATATCATCAAATAAATATCACAATCAGATATTCAACATAACAATCCGTAAGCAGTCATCTTTAAGTCTTATTTGTAATTAATTCAATTTAGAATTAATTACCTGAGAGTTAACCACTTAATCTGTTTAATTAATCATTAATTAACAATTAATTACCTATTTCCTTTCAAATTGTTTAATTAATTAATATTTCTTAATCACACATTTAATCTTAATTATTTAATTAATTACTTATTTTATTTCACACAATTTAATTAATTCCTTCTTACTCAATTAATTAACTATTCTTTAATCATTAATTAATACTTTAATTATTAATTAATAAAACTTAATTATCCATTATTAACGGCTAATCACTTGATTAATTATTTATTAATTAAATTACCTGTTTACTCTTAATTGTTAATCATTCATAATTTAACTTAAGTAGTTCATTACAATTTCATTAATTGCTTAATCATTAATTAATCTTCACTTACACTTGTAAAGTAATTATTCTGGATTACCTTCTTGACATAGTTAATCAAATTTTAATAATCCAACTTAGTTAACATTTTAAAGTCCTCTTTTAAATTTGAAACTCAATTATATTACTAGCCACAATTCAAATGTTAATTAACTTTGTGTTTAACTAAATTAATTACTAAATCAAAATAATCATTATGAGTTAAAACATTTTAAAGTATTGACTAAAATAATTAACCTATAAACGAGTTTTTAAATCTTACAACTGTTAAACAATTTAAAGATTGACAGTGTTTACAGTTTGTAAACTGTTTACTTAACTTACTTTAAAAAAATAAAACTGCAGTTTACAAAGACCTGAGACTTCCCTACTTAGACTCGAGTGTAACTCCGGGTTTCACGCAAGCTCCCCCGAGTCCTCCCCTGAAACTCCTTCTTCTTCTTCTTTTAAATTTTTTTATACAGTAAGTTTGTTAAAGGCTTAAATATAAATTAAACATCAGGTTTCAACATTTGGCTCGCGATCGAAACTTGAAGCACACACGCCATCTTCCCGAGCGCGACACGAAGCAACACTCACGACGACACAAATACGACAGCCCACCTCCAACGCCACCATGCACGTGCACGGTGGTTCTCCGCACCTCCGACGACCCACGTCACCACCCACAAACCCCAAACCATCCCCTTAATCGAAAACAAAATCCAAAAATTCGAATAAAGGTCGAAATTAAAATTTTGCCTGAAGCATGAACTGGCCATACAAACCCACCGGGACAAAAATGCTTCGGCCCATCAACATCGACCACCGAAAGCCCCATAACTCTGGCCATGCATCAGCAATACTCCACGCCACCATTACCCTGAAACTCGAACGACTCGGTGTTCCAGAGGCGACGGCATCACCTCATTTCCAGAGCGCAACAAAACTCGAACTTAAACCCTAATTATACCTCGTTCCAAAACTTCTTGTAATAGAAATTTTTTCTAACATTTGTCCATGATTCGAACATGATCAAACTACCCCCTCAACAAATTTCAACGTTTAAAATATGTTGAACAAACAAAAATTGATAAAAATGTATTTTTAGATCATTTATGAACTGAACCATGTGTGCTTATCTAAAATTTATAATCTTTGTTTCAAAAATCCTACTTTGGAATGTTTATTCAATATTTGAATCCAAACTAACAAATTAAACATTCGAATTTACACATTGATCTTCATTTTACTGTAAAATTTAATATACAGTGTTTTAACTACATTGTCCACCGTCAAACAATCCTTCCGGGCAGTGATTCCAGTTTAAACAAGTTTAATTAACTTAAATTCTTAAGTTTAAATATTAATATGAAGATGTATTTAAAATATTCTTTGCTTTACTTTATACAGTAACTTGAAATGTTAAGGAATACACATAACAGAGCTTCCAGTAAACAACCAACATCACAGAACATCTTGTTTCAATATATAGCAACATACAATTTCATAACTAATTATCAAACTTAAACTTCAAAGTTGTATGTTTACTCAGCTTTCATTTCCTTTAAACAGAAAGAAGCATTTGAAGTTTTTGAAACTGTCTGTATATTTTTCTCTGATTTTGTATTGAATTTAAATTTTGAGTTTTGCTTGCTTTATTTTTTTTCAGGTTTCCTAAGTTCCTTTCTACTCAACGAACTGAAAAGAAAATGTAATCATATGTATATATAGAAGATAAGAAGAGATATAAAGGGAGGCTCAACTGGTCAGGTATTTACTTAGCTTTTTGTATTTTAAACAGATTTTCATTGACTGCAAAGAAAAGATTTGTAATATTTGCTTTTGAACAAAAGGGTAGCTGAGTTGATAGCAATTAATGCTTTGCTTCACAATGTGTTTGCATAATTATTATCATGATTTGCTGCATATATAGATATTTATATGTAGTTGTTCACCCTGTAGTTAAACATAACGCCTGCATATGAAGATATCTTGATAAAAATCATTATTTGCTTTTTTGTTAACCTGTAGTTTGAATGGTCTATATACATATGGTCAGTTTTTAATTTTCCTACTTATTTATCTGGTACAAAAATATTTGTTTATTGGCTGTGTATATATAGATAGTTGTATGAAGATGTACAATCTTGCAGGTAAGCATTAATGGCTTGTGTATGAAGCTATATTTTGTAAATAAACATATACTTGCAGGTAGGCTTGTGAATGAAGGCATTTAATTTGTTTAGTTTACACACTTATGTTTGTTTTTCTCTGGTATTACTTCTAGCTTAATAATTTTACCTGGCTTATTTTATTTTATGGTTTTGCCTTGATTTCATCCTATTCTATATACTTTGTTCTTAAATTTTATTCTATATTTTGATATAACTTTATTTCTTGTTTGTATTTATATCTGTATTTTGACTATAACTAACAATTTTTATGTTAAACTCAATATGGTATCTCATATTAGCTTTATACATTTGTTTGTATTTTTATTTTAGCTAACAATTATTAAATTATATACATGTGTTTGACTTATATATAATATTTATATTTATATTGAACATTATCATCTATAAATATTTCTATCAAATGTTAACGAAAGAAAGCATTTTAATTTAATGGTATAAGATAAATATTATAAAGAGATTTATTTTAAATTTTCAAATATTATTATTCATATGTATATCTGTCAGATATAAACAAAGTAAAGTATTTTAATTTAATTATATAAGACAAATTTTATTATAAATATTATTAAAAGATTTAATTTTAAATGCTTCAAATCAATCTCCTTTTTAAAATACAAATTTATATAAACAAATGGTAAATATCTCCAAAATCATGTCCATTTTAATATGATCAGTTCACATTTTATTTAAATTAGATTAAACATTTATTAAAATAAACGGGGCCAAAATCCAGGGTCGTTACATTCCTCCCCCCTTAAAAGAATTTCGTCTCCGAAATTTAAAACAAAGATAATTTAAAAGCTGTTATATCAACCATTCAAACATACATATCATTAATAAATTAACAAATAATCAACAGTCTATTCTAACAAACATCTTTAATTATCTGAACACAAGTTCGGATTAGCATTCCTAAAATTATCGAGAGTTGTATCTCGATGATCAATAATCCGAATTGAATTCCTGACCACAGTCAAATTCGACTAAACTTCCAAGTTCCTGAACTACTTGTTCAACAACTAATGATGGATCAAGAACAAATTTCCTTAGATGGGATATATGGAATACGCCATGAATTCAAACATCCATTCTGGAAATTCAATTCTGAAAGCTACAGTACCAACTCTTTCCAAATTTTATTGAATTCTTTGCATAATTTCAATATCTATTAAATCAAGCACGTACGATATACATATACTATTCGTACGTAATATCAAATTCGATCGCTTGCTCGATCACATAATTTCTCTTCCGAACTAGTATCGTTCACTCGACTTCCTAGTACGGACTCAGATCTGGTTTCTTGATCAGAAACTGTCATTTTCCTTGCATAGCCACAACCATGATAGAGAATTTTCAGAATCAATCAAAATCCATATCCATGGTTCGTCGTCAAAAATCGAGTGAAAAATACCTACTCGGATCGATATAACAATCTCAAAATTCTATGCTCGAATCTGGATCAAATTGCTATGCGAATAAAAGAATATACGTACATCCTACGTATTTATATCCATTGATTAACAACTATGTCAATTTTCTTTTCTTCACATTATTTTGATTTCTATTCACTTGGAATAATTTTCTCAATATCAAATTTACTTAAGAATTTCACCACTCATTTCTTAAGTTTAATATAAGCATTATATATATATTCTTATATTATTCCTCTACCACTTTAGCCTTTATATCCTCTTGTTTTAAATCTGACTTTCCAATTTCATGTGAATTCAATTTATTTTCAACTATGAATATTGAAGTTTATTGACTCTCTTCCATTTATAAATGATTCCTATAATTATTTTAAATTAGTTTCATCCACTAGTTTATTTCAATCTCCAATTTGAAATCGTTTTGTTGCTAATTTAATATACTTTTTTTTTCTTTATAATTTCTAACTCAAATTTTTTTTTTAAAATTTTGGCAGAGTCTCCTTTGTACGAAGGAGCTTTTGAAAATTTTCCAAGAGATATAAATATATAAGCACTATATATAAGAAGTTTATAGCATTACGCTTATATGGCATTACATATTTTCACAAGCACATATGTAAGGTTTCGACACTTATTACAATTACTTCCAACCAATTCTCAAAACATTCCCTTCAGTTTAAGTGATTTACAACTTACTTGCTTATATATAATCTATTTAAGCAAAACAAACTCATATTCAAAATCATTTTATTTCGCTTTTAATAATTCATAAAATTTTATCTAATCTCATTTACTTCAAACGACCCATTTTCATATGCAATTCGACAATATCATTGTGAATAAATAATTACTTAAGCTTTGTAACAATTTTAAATTGATTCCAACTCAATTTACACTTGATTTCATCCCATTAATTTATTCACAATCTTTTCATTGCATTTTCTCTCATTCAAAAAGTTTGATTCCAAACCATTTTATTGAACTCGACAACCAATATTCTAAATAATCATCTCATAATTTACTTAAGTTATTTATTTTCTTCAAACTGTTCCACCCAATAACTTAAGTTTATTCTATTCCACCAATTTCCATGTAAATCTTTGATTTGATTTTCCTTTATTAAAATCCCAACTATTTACTAATTTATTCGATTAGTTTATTCTTTTATCCATTTTTAAATTTTTTTTACATTAACAATTCATTATTGAATTTATTTATAATAAGGTCATTCAATTTATGGTTGAATTAGATTTTTTTACAACTCACACAAATTCTATTTTAATTCAATTCAATACTTACTTGGTTCACATTTACTTATTTACTTAAGAATTTCATTCCATTCAATATTATTTATAACTCGGTTGAATTCATTCAAATTCAGTTTTATTCCAACTCAATTTCAGTTAAATCGGCTACTTACCATTCTTTTAAATTTTATTTCTCAATATATGAGTTCAAAGATTATTTATTTACGTAAAAGTTTATATTGTTCTTTTGAGTCATTTCATCTTATAACCACAATTTCAGATTATATATATAACACTAACTATCATGAGGTATAAATTTTCATTTCACCATTACAATTTAATTCAATTTAATCCAATTTAATTCAAGTTCAATTTTAATTTTATTTCACTTATCTCAGTTTAAATTCGTATATTCTCTTCACTTTCATTTACTTAAGTTAAATTTAATTCCCGGATTAAAATTCCCAATTTCTTCTTATTAATATCGACTTTGCTTTGTAAGTTCCATAGTTGATTTATTTAAACTTTTCACATTATTAAATAGAATTTCTTAGAATTCAATTGCCCGGTTTCATTTCCAAAACCATTTTGAAATGATAACTACATGCACCCACTCGGTATATCAAATCAAATTTCCAAATTCCAAACACTTGTTTTCACCAAAATGAATTTTCCCTTTTGTAATTTCTAAAACAACTTGTATACCCAACAAGCCCGAACAATATCAAGACCAACTATCCTGGCAGCAACCCATCACTTTAGAAACTCGAAAATGAATACCGATGATGTGGCCATCATCATCAGGATTATTTTCCAACGACTGAAGTGAGTTCAGTGCTTCCTTACCTTCATAAATTCTTTCCAAAACAATTTCCATTCAACAATATTTTCCAAAACAATACTCCATTATTACCTTCAAATCTTTGGAAAAAACATTTCAAACATTCCCAAGATTTTAAATTCCCAAATCCTTTCGTTTAAATTTATTTAAACACCTTTCAAATTTTCGGGACTTAAATTATGGTTTAATCAAATTTTAGTTATATTCTTTTTTATTGAAACCATACTTAGACAATTTTATTTGGTTATGAACCACTCAAATTTAAACTTTTATTTGATTGTAGTATTAACAACCAAACATCCAAAATATATAATGATTTCAGAAAAATATTTCTTTTATGACAAAATATAATTTTGGGTAAAATTATTTCATTTACCCTACTTTAAAAACAATACTGTGTCGGTTTACCTTGTTTAAGAGTTTAGAAATCCCTATCGATGAAATGGCGTCCCACACATCGACTAGAATTCTTAAACACTCAATAGATAAGTCAACACAATATAAAAATAATTTTATATTCACTAACAAATACGCGCTCATATCTATTAATACACTCAAACTCATTTTAGAGTTTTACAAACTCTATTCCATAAGTAATTCCTACCAGAGCCAAGGTTATCACTAACCTACTACGATACCAACTATGACGACCCACCCTTCTATTACCAGAAAGACGTATAATCATTAAGAAAGAAAGGGGTAGAAATATAACAGAAAGAGAAAAGGAAGAACAACAACATCAGAATCTCACAGCGGAACGGAACAAAATATAATATATCACATAACTATTTCATAGTTTTACATATATCAGAGTTATACAATATCAATACACATTAAAGTCATACATATATCTTTCACTACATACATCAGAGATACAGTATACGTCAACAACTGACACAGCGGAACTAGATAAATATCTACATACGTCTGGAACTCCTGCTCCAAGCTTCTCCAGAAATCAAAGTCCAAAACCTATCGCTTGGCTACTCATAAAAATTTGAGTACCCAAGAGTTTATGAAAAACAAAATATAAACTCCGGGTCAGACATGGGTCTTTATGAGCAAACAGTTTAAAGTTGTTTAACTTTGAAAAACATTTGAAAATAAAGGTATCACGTAAAACTCCCCATAAATAAATACGGGCAAGTTTTTACCTTACGCTAACCAAAACATTTCATAGGAAATCCAATGACATTATAATAGTGTCTAGGGTTTTCGAGTAAATAGAAAATAGCCGAAATTGTTACATCTATTAAATTCCAGCTACTAGCCACAAAAGTGGGTAATACAAATCAAAACCGTAGGGTCTTGTAGGGAAAATGGATTTCCAACAATGGCAGCGCTACTGGGGTACCGCCCGTCACGGTACGGGGCCTTGATCACTGTACCAAGGATCACTCCCGACTCCCTACAACACAAGGTCGGAACTATTCCTTATTGAACAGTCCCGAACAAGATAAATCCCGCGGTTGTAGCTAGAAACCGCCACACAACCGAAATAAAAAGGGACATTTAGACAGGGGAATATCTTGTCCTGCTTGGTCATGACCCACCTAACCTTGCTGCATCTCCCCTGTCTTAGCCATTCCCGGTTGATGAGGCTTGAGGCTGCGAATACCATTCAGGACATATCACTTAGAATGCTCATCGTCTGCCTGACGATGTGCTGAAAGCATTCAATCCATACAAGTTCGTTCCGGGTTCGAACGAAACCGAAGGCATTATCTCGTCACACTGATTTTGGAATCACCCTCAGAGTCAACAACGATAACCTTTGCATTCTGAAAACACCATCTCGATCTTCTTTTCAGAATTCACAACCTAACGTTTAATTTGGATGGATGTGGTTTTCGGAATTTCAATTGGATACCCGATCCCGGTCTCATCGAAATCCAAACACCATTTTAAAGGCCAAGTTGTCTAATTAAATTAAACAGTTTAAATAATTTAAATTCAACGATTGATTTAACATGGCATTATCACAGATGAATCATACACAATCATCATAAATATAACTCAGCATATCACAAAACATCACAGAATATCATCAAATAAATATCACAATCAGATATTCAACATAACAATGCGTAAGCAGTCATCTTTAAGTCTTATTTGTAATTAATTCAATTGAGAATTAATTACGTGAGAGTTAACCACTTAACTCTGTTTAATTAATCATTAATTAACAATTAATTACCTATTTCCTTTCAAATTGTTTAATTAATTAATTATTTCTTTATCACATATTTAATCTTAATTATTTAACTAATTACTTATTTTATTTCACACCATTCAATTAATTCCTTCTTACTCAATTTAATTAACTATTCTTTAATCATTGATTAATACTTTAATTATTAATTAATAAAACTTAATTATCCATTATTAACGGCTAATCACTTAATTAATTATTTATTAATTAAATTACTTGTTTACTCTTAATTGCTAATCATTCATAATTTAACTTAAGTAGTTCATTACAATTTCATTAATTGCTTAATCATTAGTTAATCTTCACTTACACTTGTAAAGTAATTATTCTGGATTACCTTCTGGACATAGTTAATCAAATTTTAATAATCCAACTTAGTTAACATTATAAAGTCCTCTTTTAAATTTGAAACTCAATTATATTACAAGCCTCAATTCAAATGTTAATTAACTTTGTGTTTAACTAAATTAATTACTAAATACAAATAATCATTAAGAGTTAAAACATTTTAAAGTATTGACTAAAATAATTAACTTGTAAATGAGTTTTTAAATCTTAAAACTGTTAAACAATTTAAAGATTAACAGTGTTTACAGTTTGTAAACTGTTTACTTAACTTACTTTAAAAAAATAAAACTGCAGTTTACAAAGACCAGAGACTTCCTTACTTAGACTCGAGTGTAACTCCGGGTTTCACGCAAGCTCCCCCGAGTCCTCCCCTAAAACTCCTTCTTCTTCCTCTTTTAATTTTTTTTTATATAGTAAGTTTGTTAAAAGCTTAAATGTAAATTAAACATCAGGTTTCAACATTTGGCTCGCGATCGAAACTCGAAGCACACACGCCATCTTCCCGAGCGCGACACGAAGCGACACTCACGACGACATAGATACGACAGCCCACCTCCAACGCCACTGTGCACGTGCACGGTGGTTCTCCGCACCTCCGGCAACCCACGTCACCACCCACAAACCCCAAACCATCCCCTTAATGGAAAACAAAATCCAAAAATTCGAATAAAGGTCAAAACTTAAATTTTGCCTGAAGCATGAACTGGCCATACGAACCCATCGGGACAAAAATGCTTCAGCCCATCAACGGCGACCACCGGAAGCACCATAAATCCGGCCTTGCATCAGCAATACTCCACGCCACCTTTACCCTGAAACTCGAACGACTCGGTGCTCCTGAGGCGACGACATCACCTAATTTCCAGAGCGCAACAAAACTCGAACTTAAACCCAAATTATACCTCGTTCCAAAACTTCTTGCAATAGAAATTTTTTCTAACATTTTACCATGATTCGAACATGATCAAACTACCCCCTCAACAAATTTCAACGTTTAAAATTTGCAGAACAAACAGAAATTGATAAAAATGTATTTTTAGTTCATTTATGAAGTGAACCATGTGTGCTTATCTATTATTTATAATCTTTGTTTCAAAAATCCTAATTTGGAATGTTTATTCAAGATTTGAATCCAAACTAACAATTTAAACATTCGAATTTACACATTGATCTTCCTTTTACAGTAAAATTTAATATACAGTGTTTTAAATACACCGTCCACCTTCAAACAATCCTTCCGGGCCATGATTCCAGTTTAAACAAGTTTAACTAACTTAAATTCTTAAGTTTAAATATTAATATGAAGAAGTATTTAAAATATTCTCAGCTTTACTTTATATCGTAACTTGAAATGTTGAGGAACACACATAACAGAGCTTCCAGTAAAAAACCAACATCATGGAACATCTTGTTTCAATATATAGCAACATACAATTTCATAGCTATTTATCAAACTTAAACTTCAAAGTTGTATGTTTACTCACCTTTCATTTCCTTTGAACAGAGAGAAGCGCTTGAAGTTTTTGAAACTGCCTGTATATTTTTCTCTATTTTTGTATTGAATTTAAATTTTGAGTTTTGCTTGCTTTTTTTTTAAGGTTTCCTAAGTTCCTTTTTACTCAACGAACTGAAAAGAAAATGTATTCATATGTATATATAGAAGATAAGAAGAGATATAAAGGGAGGCTCAACTGGTCATGTATTTACTTAGCTTGTTCTGTTTTAAAAATATTTTCGTTTAATGCAAAGAAAAGATTTGTAGTATTTTCTTTTGAACAAAAGAGTGGCTGAGTTGATAGCAACTAATGCTTGGCTTCATAATATGTTTGCATAATTATTTTCATGATTTGCTGAATATATAGATATTTATATGTACTTGTTCCCCCTGCAGTCAAACATAAGGCCTGCATATGAAGATATCTTGATAAAATCATTATTATTTTTTTGTTAACCTCTTGTTTGAATGGTCTATATACATATGGTCAGGTTTTACTTTTCCTACTTATTTATCTGGTACAAAAATATTTGTTTATTGGCTGTGTATATATAGATAGTTGTATGAAGATGTACAATCTTGCAGGTAAGCATTAATGGCATGTGTATGAAGCTATATTTTGTAAATAAACATATACTTGCAGGTAGGCTTGTGAATGAAGGCATTTAATTTGTTTAGTTTGCACACTTATGTTCGTTTTTGTCTGGTATTACTTCTAGCTTAATAAAGTTTACCTGGCTTATTTTATTTTATGGTTTTGCCTTGATTTCATCCTATTCTATATACTTTGTTCTTAAATTTTATTCAATATTTTGATTTAAATTTATTTCTTATTTGTATTTATATATGTATTTTGACTATAACTAAGAATATTTATGTTATACTCAATATGGTATCTCATATTAGCTTTATACATTGTTTGTACTTTTTTTAGCTAACAATTATTAAATTATATACATGTGTTTGACTTATATATAATATTTATATTTATATTGAACATTATCATGTATAAATATTTCTATCAAATGTTAACGAAAGAAAGCATTTTAATTTAATGGTATAAGATAAATATTATAAAGAGATTTATTTTAAATTTTCAAATATTATTATTCATATGTATACCTATCAGATATAAACAAAGTAAAGTATTTTAATTTAATTATATAAGACAAATTTTATTATAAATTTTATTAAAAGACTTAATTTTAAATACTTCAAATCAATCTCCTTTTTAAAATACAAATTTATATAAACAAATGGTAAATATCTCCAAAATCATGTTCATTTTAATATGATCAGTTCACATTTTATTTAAATTAGATTAAACATTTATTAAAATAAACAAGGCCAAAATCCAGGGTCGTTACAAATTGATTATTAATGTTTCAAAAATCCTTTAAAATAAAAGCATCTTGTAAGACCACGCCATATATAAACATGTCGGGTTTTTACATTACGATAGCTAAAACAATTTCTATTAAAATCCTCTGATATTATAACAGGGACTATTTACAGATACTTATTAAAATAGCCAAAATTGTTACATGATTAAATTCCAGCAACTAGCCATAAAGTGGGTAATACAAACAAAACTCGTGAAAGGCACGTAGGGAGAATGGATTTCCAACTAATGACTAAGCATTGGGGTACCGCCTGTCACGGTACCTGGTCTAGATCAGCATAGCGAGGATCACTCCCGACCCCTTGCAACACAAGACCAGGACACCCCTTACTAGATAATCCTGAGTAAGAATACCCCACGGTTGTGATCAGCAACCACACCACTAAGCCGAAATAAAAGGGACATCTAGACAGGGATGACCTCACCCTGAAATGGGTGCCACCTACCTAGCCTTGCTGCATAACCCTTGATTTTCTGTCATTCCCGATTGACGAGGCCTGAGACTAAGCTTTACCTTTTAGCACGTTTCACATAGAATGCCCATCGTCCACGTGACGATGTTCCAAAAGCATTCGTCTACATAAGTCCATCCTAGGTTCGAACGGAACCGAAGGAACTATTCCTACTACATCCATTTTGGAAATATCCTCAAAATTAGTAGCGACTAGCCCTTGCACTTCACTGCTCCACCTTTGAATCCAAACTCATCTTCCTCACGAAAACGTACAAACCGGATCGAAGTGGTTTTCGAGAAATAAATCGATCCCGGTCTCTTCGAAACAATCAGCGCATTGGCCAGTATTAATAGCCGGTTATTTAACTGTCAATTAACATTCACAAACATCCATCAACATAGATAATTTCTCCAAATTATTTATTATTCTCATAATATCTTCATAAGATATGTTTCTATTTTCAATCCTTTGAAAACAATTTCAAACCATACTTTTACAGAATAAAGTTCCCAAATATTTTCTATTTCCGCTGAAATCACCAAGTTCAACACTTTAGATTTTAAAATATTTTAAAACATTTTACTATAAAATATACTTTAAAATATTTAAATTAAAAACTGCTTTAATACTTTATTAAAAATGTAATGCTTTAAGAATATTTAAAATAAAGCTACTTTATAGAATATAAAACTAATTTTCTCTTTTTAAAACAAAATACCGAGTCACCTTAAATAATTACTACGATAATAAATTTGAAAAATACCTATTTAGAATTTAAACGTTTAGAAATAATAATTTTTTTAAACATGCTTTTTAAAACGACATTAAAACTTCTAACTTATATTCAGAAAAATTTACGTTGAAATGTCCTTGGCTATCCAGGGAAATATACTTCTCTTCAAATCCTTTAAAAATAAATCACTATTTATTTTTTAAAACAAATTTTCCATATCTTTAATAACTTTCGATCATGGATTTACTTCTCCAAATATCCACTGATATATTACTTTACTTTTATAAACCCAGTTTATAATTCCATAGTCACATTCTCCTTTCAATTTCCAATTTCAAACACTTGAATCAATTTACAAATTGATTTCCAATTTCCCCCACTTGAAGTAAATTCTGTCTTTATCTCTTTCAATAAATTAAAAACTTCGACTTCAAAATAAATTCTTTATTCCTTTAAATAATGTCACTTAAGGTTAAAAATTCATTATTTCTCTGTTTATTTAAAATCCCCATTCCATACTCGAAATTTATTTATTAGAATTTTAAATCACTTTTATTCTTTTCTAATTTATCCTTCAATTTATTCAGATTCTCTATAATTATTTTACTTACAAATTCACTCTTTTATTTTCTTTTCAAAATCCAATTCTATATATTTTGATAACTCAGTGTACCGAAATGTTCAAGCAAACTATAGCATTCAATATTCCAATATAATTCATCACAGAATATCAAATAATCATAACAGAAAATACTAAATAATCTAAATAAATGTTGAGAAATCCAGTTAGATCCCTCCAACCTATTTCCCTGCATCCACCGATGCTAGCACAATACCAATTCCACTTCGAGGTGGAATATCGCGGTATATGGGATTAATATAATATCATCCGCTATTATGCGGCGCATAGGGTCTCATCCGCTATACAATGCGGGAAATCAATCATCCCAAGATATATTATGTACTATAGTATAGCACATCAAATCAATTCAATCATTCAACCAATTATTTAAATTTAACCATTTAAATTTAAATAACCCAGATGAGTGAGATTAACTCACCTTTACTTTTATTGTTCTTTTTCTCTTCTTTGATTTTTCAAACATCCAGATTTAAAATTTCTTAAAATCCAAGCTGACTTCGAAAATCCCGTGCAATCTACAAATATAATTGACATTGAGATAACTAGATTAATCTCATTAAGACTAACTTAAGATTAAACCTTTGTTGCTTTTTTTATTATTGCCTGTTTACAAATAACCAACCTAAACTATTTATGTGTATATATTATTATTTTTTCTTCTGAAATCGTATGTATTTATAAAATGATTGATATATACTCCAAAATCAAAATCTTGATGTAATTTTCCCAAATCAACATTTAAAGTTTCTCCTTCTAAAATCCTTTTCACATGTAATTTCCTTTTCTAGTCAAAACACAGTTATCATCTTCGTTTTCTTCTTTTATAATACTATAATCTAACCAAAATAGAAAATACCTCTAATACATCCCCATCAACAAAAGAAACATCCAGTCCCTTCAACAGCATGAAGGCGGCACCGTGACCATCAGCACTAGCACCAAAAATAACAAGATCAAAATCTAATACCTCCCAGGCTAACTGCTACAGTGAGCACTTCGCCTCATCCTCACATCATCGCTGGTTCGCTTCCTGGTGTGGAGGAGCTCGAGATCCCTTCGTCGCCGAGATATCACCAAAATTGATGAGTTCGAGCTCATCACGATCATGGCGTCGCTCTTTGCTCGCGGGTCTTTAACATCACCGTCGAGTGTCCACCTTCCAATCGCGAGCTCCTATCGGCCCTTCCACGTGAAATCTCGAGTGTCTTTTTTTTTTACAAATTGATTTTAAGTATGAGAAGAGGAACCAATTATTTACTGGTCATCCATTTTATTTAAGGAGAAATTGTCTTTGATTTAAGGAGGACGAGAATTGTTTGATGGGAGAGAATAGGGACCCGGCCATTATTTTGTTTTGAACGAATGGTTTAGAAAAAAGGCTCGACAGATAAATAGAAGGAGGAATATACCTTGCGTGAAAAGCCTTGCCTAGCTACAGTGATTCTGGAAAGAACGAAAAAAGCTCTAATGTGAACGAAAAGGAAAACAGCTTGACTACACAACATATATATTATATTTTTAAGTTCAAATAGTCTCGAATTTAGCAACTCAAAATCCCGACCTCCTATCAAGGCGTTCCACTAGGTGTTCGTAATGTTATGCCCCTATTCCGAACGAAGGTCTCGAGTCCTAATACGATCGTATGGGGAAGATAGTTTTGTGAACCCGGTTATTATATTAAATTTTCGATATAAATTTCAGCGCGTTTACATATCGTACGCTCCCACAACAACTCCAAACAATTCGAAAATTGAAACCCGATAATAATACAATATGACAGATCCAATGGAACTAGTTTCGTCAAATTCCGATACTGTGACTCGAAAGGCTATTTTTAAATTTCAATTTAAACGATAAAATTTCAAAACTTAACAAAACACTTCCAAATTCAATTTTAACACCTTTATTATCTTTGGTACTATCAATATAACTTTTACAAACCTTCAAATAATTTTTAACAAGCTTAGAACTCCAGATTCAACATTTTATCCAACTTCAACTTATTTGATTTAATAATTAAATTACCAAATAAATGTGATATTTGAATTCAAGTAAAGAAATTAATTTTTTAAATATTTAAAATCAATTAAATATCCCAATTCCAAACATCCAAAAATTCTTGGTCGTCGCACCATTCTAGACATATTTCCTCCCACTATGACGTTTGGGAAGCAAATTAATGTGGTGCATGGAAATCGAGTGCTCGGATGAAGGTTGGTAACAACCAAGGGATGACATATTCGGAACTATCTAGTTATAGAGGTACGCCGGTCTGTTTGGAAGAGGAGCTTTGTGATGGTTCCTTGGGACATCCATCTAGAGGTGCATCGATTAGAAGGTAGTCCCTTCACCTGGTCATTTGTATAGAAATCCATTCTCCTATAAGAACTTGAGGTTTGTTTGTATAGCCTTGAATGATTAGGCCCAAAATTTAATAAGTCACAATTTCGGCTACGATTAATAAACTTATTTGCAAATTTTTTCAAAAAAATGTCATTAGAGATAATATCAATTATTTTGATATGAAAGTGCTTTAGTGGTCATAAGGTAAGAACCCGTCCGTTTTTATGTGTCGGCATGGTCTTATGAGATACTCTTTCTTTTCAAAGGATTTTATTCAGAGGCTGATATACGACGCTATCATTTATTATTGGGTTTTCTCACGCTAGTTTATCAAGCCTAATACAGGTATTTTCAATACTCTAGTCAGATTCGAGAAGTTTTAGGTTTGGTTTGAAGTCGATAGAAGTTCCCAAAGGAGAGGGAGATATTCATCTACATATGGACATATTCTATTATCCACTGCTTATTCTGCGTTTGTTTGATGTTTGTTTGCATTTGTAAGGATAGATGTTTATAACTGTCCAGGCGGAATTTAGGTAGACTTTGATATATGTATTTTTAAAAGTTTTCCACTGTAAAAATATTGTTCAATATTATATAATAATCCATTCGTGTGAGATTCTCTTCTGTCTTATTTTTACTCTTTATGTTCTGACTTTTCGTTCCATTTGAGTTGGACATGTATGGTTTATTGTCAACTTAAAGGGTACGGAAAAACGGGCGTGACATCCTTCCTAAGATTTTCCTTATCCAGAACACAAATTCGCCCATTCAACCGCAATACTCCACGATTGTCTAGTTCGAAGCTTAAATTCTGCGCTTTATATATATTCTCAATAATCACCTTTAGGAATCGATCTTCTTTTTGCTTGCTGGTAATTCTTTCCAGAGGAGTTGAGGTTACTACCAAATAAGAAATAAAAGCATTCTTCTTACTCAACAAATCTGCTACTAGTTGGTTTTCCTGGGTGTATATAAAATATCTAGATCATAGGATGCGAGAAATTCTAAACAACATTGCTGCCTCATGTTTAATCTTTCTAAGTAAAAAGATACTTTAAATATTTATGATCCGCAAAGAGCTCAAACTTTTCACCTAATTAAAGGAGGGAATTTTATTCACTAAGGTCAATTCAAAGTTCTATTGAAATAAACTATGAAATATTCTTACCTAGCAAATAGTGCCACCATATTTTTAATGCGAACACCATGGCTAATAATTCTAAGTCATGTTTTGCATAATTCTTCTCATGAGTTATATAATGGAAATTTTGTATAACTTTAGTCTGCGAGAAATGTTTAAAAAGAATTTTTTAATCTAAATCGTGGAATTTCTGAAACAATTCCAAAGGAATCTTTGAGAAATGAAATAGCTATACTTTTGAAATGTTTAAAAAATAGAAAATAGATTGGGAAGTAAAATTTGAAGTGAAATGCATTTTCTTTGGGATAATTAGAAGGAAATTGTTTCGATTAGTTTTGTGATAATTTGAATAATCTTCTAAGTGACGATCAGATGTTTGCTTAAACAAACTTATGAAAACTTAGTAAGTATTCTTGTTTATCATTGTGCGATCGGAATAAGTTTAAAATTCGAATAAGTCCAATGAATAAGTATGCTTTCAAAGGTAGGTTTTAAATTAAAAATCGGGCACCTAATTTTCAAGTTCCCTTAAACGGTAATTGTTTTTTTAAAGCAAAAGGTATTAGTAATAAGAGATTGTTTGGATAAATAAGATTTTTCCTTTAGATAAGATAAGGGATAAATTAGAAAAAAGTAAATTGCGTTAAACTAATAACGAAAGTTTTGATAAACATTGTTTTTATTAGAACCATATAACTGTTTGAAACATCTAAGTAGTATGAACTACTTGTTGGTCGAGTCAACCCATAAACATTATTTTTTTGTAACATTTTAAATTAAAAAGGTTAATAGGATGACTCGATTTTAAGAAAACCGAAATTTGATTTGATTTCCATCTAGATCTTTGAAAAAGTTAAAAAAAATTATATGTACTTTCATGATATAAAAAATATTGTATAAGTAAATAAAGGGAATAAATTATGATTTGATGTATTATAAATAAATAACTTTATAAAATATTTTGAAAATTTAGATGAGAATTTACGAAATAATTCATAAATAATTTTAGTATTGAATAGAATACTAAGTGAAAATATACGTTAATTAGAAATAAATAAAATTATGAAACTAATAAAATATGGAATATAACTTTCAATCTTGTCCGAGTGAATTTGGTAATATTCTAAGCAACAACCAAAGGCTAGTGAGCAAAATGGAACGCATAGATAATTATCTATATTTTGGACAATCAAGAAAGTTCTGAACCTATGTTAAAATTTGTTTATTATTCATTTGATATTTTAAAACTGTAACAACCTGAAATTTTGGCTATAGCAATTAATTAACGAGTGAATTAAATAATAAAATAACTTTGTGAAATTATCAGAATCGAGCCACGAGAGTTGCATTATTATGTCCTCAAACTGAATACACAGCGGAAAAATAATCAAGTACGGAAGTACGTATCGCCATCATGCTCGTCTCTTGAACTCCACAGCATCCTTTCCTGTATCCTATAATACTCGGTCTGACCCGAGCATTATAGTGAAACAACACCCGAGTTAGTCTGGAATACCAGCGTGAGAAATCACACTCAAATTGTGTGACGACTCGCCCTTCTATTACCAGAAAGACGTATCATCATTAAGAAAGAAAGGGATAGAAATAGAAAAGAAAGAATAAAGAAAGAACAACAACATCAGAATCTCACAGCGGAACGGAACAAAATATAATATATCACATAACAATTATAAAGTTTTACATATATCAGAGATATACAATATCAATACACATGACAGTCATACATATATTTGTCACTACATACATCAGAGATACAGTATACGTCAACTACTGACACAGCAAAACTAGATAAATATCTACATACGTCTGGAACTCCTGCTCCAAGCTTCTCCAGAAACCAAAGTCCAAAACCTATCACTTGGCTACTCATAAAAATTTGAGTACCCAAGAGTTTATGAAAAATAAAATATAAACTCCGGGTCAGACATGGGTCTGGTATGAGTAAACGGTTTAAAGTTATTTAACTTTGAAAAACATTTGAAAATAAAGGTATCATGTAAGACTCCCCACAAATAAATACAGGTAAGTTTTTACCTTACACTAAACAAAACATTTCATAGGAAATCCAATAATATTATAGCAGTGTCTAGGGTTTTCAAGTAAATAGAAAATAGCCGAAATTGTTACATCTATTAAATTCCACCTACTAGCCACTAAAGTGGGTAATACAAATCAAAACCGCAGGGTCTCGTAGGAAAAATGGATTTCCAACAATGGCAGGGCTACAGGGGTACCGCCCGTCACAGTACTGGGCCTAGATCACCGTACCGAGGATCACTCCCGACCCCCTACAACACAAGGCCGGAAACATTCCTTACTGAACAGTCCCGAACAAGATAAACCCCGCGGTTGTAGCTAGCAACCGCCACACGGCGGAAATAAAAAGGGACATCTAGACAGGGGAATATCTTGTCCTGCTTGGGCATGACCCACCTAACCTTGCTGCATCTCCCCTGTTTTAGCCATTCCCGGTTGATGAGGCTTGAGGCTGGGATTACCTTTCAGGACATATCACTTAGAATGCTCATCATCCGCATGACGATGTGCTGAAAGCATTCAATCCATACAAGTTCATTCCGGGTTTGAACGAAACCGAAGGCATTATCTCGTCACACTCATTTTGGAATCACCCTTAGAGTCAACGACGTTAACACCTGCATTCTGAACACACCATCTCGATCTTCATTTCAGAATTCACAACCTAACGTTTAATTAGGATCGATGTGGTTTTATGAATATCAATTGGATACCCGATCCCGGCCTCATCGAAATCCAAACGCCATTTTAAAGGCCAAGTTGTCTAATTAACTTAAACAGTTTAAATAATTTAAATTCAACGATTGATTTAACATAGCATTATCATAGATGAATCATACACAACTAACTCAGCATATCACAGAACATCACAGAATATCATCAAATAAATATCACAATCAGATATTCAACATAACAATCCGTAAGTAGTCATCTTTAAGTCTTATTTGTAATTAATTCAATTTAGAATTAATTACCTGAGAGTTAACCACTTAATCTGTTTAATTAATCATTAATTAACAATTAATTACCTATTTCATTTCAAATTGTTTAATTAATTAATTATTTCTTAATCACACATTTAATCTTAATTATTTAATTAATTACTTATTTTATTTCACACAATTTAATTAATTCCTTCTTACTCAATTAATTAACTATTCTTTAATCATTAATTAATACTTTAATTATTAATTAATAAAACTTAATTATCCATTATTAACGGCTAATCACTTAATTAATTATTTATTAATTAAATTACTTGTTTACTCTTAATTGTTAATCATTCATAATTTAACTTAAGTAGTTCATTACAATTTCATTAATTGCTTAATCATTAATTAATCTTCACTTACACTTGTAAAGTAATTATTCTGGATTACCTTCTTGACATAGTTAATCAAATTTTAATAATCCAACTTAGTTAACATTTTAATGTCCTCTTTTAAATTTGAAACTCAATTATATTACTAGCCACAATTCAAATGTTAATTAACTTTGTGTTTAACTAAATTAATTACTAAATCAAAATAATCATTATGAGTTAAAACATTTTAAAGTATTGACTAAAATAATTAACCTGTAAACGAGTTTTTAAATCTTAAAACTGTTAAACAATTTAAAGATTGACAGTGTTTACAGTTTGTAAACTGTTTACTTAACTTACTTTAAAAAAATAAAACTGCAGTTTACAAAGACCAGAGACTTCCCTACTTAGACTCGAGTGTAACTCCGGGTTTCACGCAAGCTCCCCCGAGTCCTCCCCTGAAACTCCTTCTTCTTCTTCTTTTAAATTTTTTTATACAGTAAGTTTGTTAAAGGCTTAAATATAAATTAAACATCAGGTTTCAACATTTGGCTCGCGATCGAAACTTGAAGCACACACGCCATCTTCCCGAGCGCGACACGAAGCAACACTCACGACGACACAAATACGACAGCCCACCTCCAACGCCACCATGCACGTGCACGGTGGTTCTCCGCACCTCCGACGACCCACGTCACCACCCACAAACCCCAAACCATCCCCTTAATCGAAAACAAAATCCAAAAATTCGAATAAAGGTCGAAATTAAAATTTTGCCTGAAGCATGAACTGGCCATACAAACCCACCGGGACAAAAATGCTTCGGCCGATCAACATCGACCACCGAAAGCCCCATAACTCTGGCCATGCATCAGCAATACTCCACGCCACCATTACCCTGAAACTCGAACGACTCGGTGTTCCAGAGGCGACGGCATCACCTCATTTCCAGAGCGCAACAAAACTCGAACTTAAACCCTAATTATACCTCGTTCCAAAACTTCTTGTAAAAGAAATTTTTTCTAACATTTGTCCATGATTCGAACATGATCAAACTACCCCCTCAACAAATTTCAACGTTTAAAATATGTTGAACAAACAAAAATTGATAAAAATGTATTTTTAGATCATTTATGAACTAAACCATGTGTGCTTATCTAAAATTTATAATCTTTGTTTCAAAAATCCTACTTTGGAATGTTTATTCAATATTTTAATCCAAACTAACAAATTAAACATTCGAATTTACACATTGATCTTCATTTTACTGTAAAATTTAATATACAGTGTTTTAACTACATTGTCCACCTTCAAACAATCCTTCCGGGCAGTGATTCCAGTTTAAACAAGTTTAATTAACTTAAATTCTTAAGTTTAAATATTAATATGAAGAAGTATTTAAAATATTCTTTGCTTTACTTTATACAGTAACTTGAAATGTTAAGGAACACACATAACAGAGCTTCCAGTAAACAACCAACATCACAGAACATCTTGTTTCAATATATAGCAACATACAATTTCATAACTAATTATCAAACTTAAACTTCAAAGTTGTATGTTTACTCAGCTTTCATTTCCTTTAAACAGAAAGAAGCATTTGAAGTTTTTGAAACTGTCTGTATATTTTTCTCTGTTTTTGTATTGAATTTAAATTTTGAGTTTTGCTTGCTTTATTTTTTTTCAGGTTTCCTAAGTTCCTTTCTACTCAACGAACTGAAAAGAAAATGTAATCATATGTATATATAGAAGATAAGAAGAGATATAAAGGGAGGCTCAACTGGTCAGGTATTTACTTAGCTTTTTGTATTTTAAACAGATTTTCATTGACTGCAAAGAAAAGATTTGTAATATTTGCTTTTGAACAAAAGGGTAGCTGAGTTGATAGCAATTAATGCTTTGCTACACAATGTGTTTGCATAATTATTATCATGATTTGCTGCATATATAGATATTTATTTGTATTTGTTCACCCTGTAGTTAAACATAACGCCTGCATATGAAGATATCTTGATAAAAATCATTATTTGTTTTTTTGTTAACCTCTAGTTTGAATGGTCTATATACATATGGTAAGTTTTTAATTTTCCTACTTATTTATCTGGTACAAAAATATTTGTTTATTGGCTGTGTATATATAGATAGTTGTATGAAGATGTACAATCTTGTAGGTAAGCATTAATGGCTTGTGTATGAAGCTATATTTTGTAAATAAACATATACTTGCAGGTAGGCTTGTGAATGAAGGCATTTAATTTGTTTAGTTTACACACTTATGTTTGTTTTTGTCTGGTATTACTTCTAGCTTAATAATGTTTACCTGGCTTATTTTATTTTATGGTTTTGCCTTGATTTCATCCTATTCTATATACTTTGTTCTTAAATTTTATTCTATATTTTGATATAACTTTATTTCTTGTTTGTATTTATATCTGTATTTTGACTATAACTAACAATTTTTATGTTAAACTCAATATGGTATCTCATATTAGCTTTATACATTTGTTTGTATTTTTATTTTAGCTAACAATTATTAAATTATATACATGTGTTTGACTTATATATAATATTTATATTTATATTGAACATTATCATCTATAAATATTTCTATCAAATGTTAACGAAAGAAAGCATTTTAATTTAATGGTATAAGATAAATATTATAAAGAGATTTATTTTAAATTTCAAATATTATTATTCATATGTATATCTGTCAGATATAAACAAAGTAAAGTATTTTAATTTAATTATATAAGACAAATTTTATTATAAATATTATTAAAAGATTTAATTTTAAATGCTTCAAATCAATCTCCTTTTTAAAATACAAATTTATATAAACAAATGGTAAATATCTCCAAAATCGTGTCCATTTTAATATGATCAGTTCACATTTTATTTAAATTAGATTAAACATTTATTAAAATAAACGGGGCCAAAATCCAGAGTCTTACATTCCTCCCCCCTTAAAAGAATTTCGTCTCCTAAATTTAAAACAAAGATAATTTAAAAGCTGTTATATCAACCATTCAAACATACATATCATTAATAAATTAACAAATAATCAACAGTCTATTCTAACAAACATCTTTAATTATCTAAACACAAGTTCGGATTAGCATTCCTAAAATTATCGAGAGTTGTATCTCGATGATCAATAATCCGAATTGAATTCCTGACCACAGTCAAATTCGACTAAACTTCCAAGTTCGTGAACTACTTGTTCAACAACTAATGATGGATCAAGAACAAATTTCCTTAGATGGGATATATGGAATACACCATGAATTCCAAACATCCATTCTGGCAATTCAATTCTGAAAGCTACAGTACCAACTCTTTCCAAATTTTATTGAATTCTTTGCATAATTTCAATATCTATTAAATCAAGCACGTACGATATACATATACTATTCGTACGTAATATCAAATTCGATCGCTTGCTCGATCACATAATTTCTCTTCCGAACTAGTATCGTTCACTCGACTTCCTAGTACGGACTCAGATCTGGTTTCTTGATCAGAAACTGTCATTTTCCTTGCATAGCCACAACCATGATAGAGAATTTTCAGAATCAATCAAAATCCATATCCATGGTTCGTCGTCAAAAATCGAGTGAAAAATACCTACTCGGATCGATATAACAATCTCAAAATTCTATGCTCGAATCTGGATCAAATTGCTATGCGAATAAAAGAATATACGTACATCCTACGTATTTATATCCATTGATTAACAACTATGTCAATTTTCTTTTCTTCACATTATTTTGATTTCTATTCACTTGGAATAATTTTCTCAATATCAAATTTACTTAAGAATTTCACCACTCATTTCTTAAGTTTAATATAAGCATTATATATATATTCTTATATTATTCCTCTACCACTTTAGCCTTTATATCCTCTTGTTTTAAATCTGACTTTCCAATTTCATGTGAATTCAATTTATTTTCAACTATGAATATTGAAGTTTATTGACTCTCTTCCATTTATAAATGATTCCTATAATTATTTTAAATTAGTTTCATCCACTAGTTTATTTCAATCTCCAATTTGAAATCGTTTTGTTGCTAATTTAATATACTTTTTTTTTCTTTATAATTTCTAACTCAAATTTTTTTTTTTAAATTTTGGCAGAGTCTCCTTTGTACGAAGGAGCTTTTGAAAATTTTCCAAGAGATATAAATATATAAGCACTATATATAAGAAGTTTATAGCATTACGCTTATATGGCATTACATATTTTCACAAGCACATATGTAAGGTTTCGACACTTATTACAATTACTTCCAACCAATTCTCAAACCATTCCCTTCAGTTTAAGTGATTTACAACTTACTTGCTTATATATAATCTATTTAAGCAAAACAAACTCATATTCAAAATCATTTTATTTCGCTTTTAATAATTCATAAAATTTTATCTAATCTCATTTACTTTGAACGACCCATTTTCATATGCAATTCGACAATATCATTGTGAATAAATAATTACTTAAGCTTTGTAACAATTTTAAATTGATTCCAACTCAATTTACACTTGATTTCATCCCATTAATTTATTCACAATCTTTTCATTGCATTTTCTCTCATTCAAAAAGTTTGATTCCAAACCATTTTATTGAACTCGACAACCAATATTCTAAATAATCATCTCATAATTTACTTAAGTTATTTATTTTCTTCAAACTATTCCATCCAACAACTTAAGTTTATTCTATTCCACCAATTTCCATGTAAATCTTTGATTTGATTTTCCTTTATTCAAATCCCAACTATTTACTAATTTATTCGATTAGTTTATTCTTTTATCCACTTTTAAATTTTTTTTACATTAACAATTCATTATTGAATTTATTTATAATAAGGTCATTCAATTTATGGTTGAATTAGATTTTTTTACAACTCACACAAATTCTATTTTAATTCAATTCAATACTTACTTGGTTCACATTTACTTATTTACTTAAGAATTTCATTCCATTCAATATTATTTATAACTCGATTGAATTCATTCAAATTCAATTTTATTCCAACTCAATTTCAGTTAAATCGGCTACTTACCATTCTTTTAAATTTTATTTCTCAATATATGAGTTCAAAGATTATTTATTTATGTAAAAGTTTATATTGTTCTTTTGAGTCATTTCATCTTATAACCACAATTTCAGATTATATATATAACACTAACTATCATGAGGTATAAATTTTCATTTCACCATTACAATTTAATTCAATTTAATCCAATTTAATTCAAGTTCAATTTTAATTTTATTTCACTTATCTCAGTTTAAATTCATATATTCTCTTCACTTTCATTTACTTAAGTTAAATTTAATTCCCGGATTAAAATTCCCAATTTCTTCTTATTAATATCGACTTTACTTTGTAAGTTCCATAGTTGATTTATTTAAACTTTTCACATTATTAAATAGAATTTCTTAGAATTCAATTGCCCGGTTTCATTTCCAAAACCATTTTGAAATGATAACTACATGCACCCACTCGGTATATCAAATCAAATTTCCAAATTCCAAACACTTGTTTTCACCAAAATGAATTTTCCCTTTTATAATTTCTAAAACAACTTGTATACCCAACAAGCCCGAACAATATCAAGACCAACTATCCTGGCAGCAAACCATCACTTTAGAAACTCGAAAATGAATACCGATGATGTGGCCATCATCATCAGGATTATTTTCCAGCGACTGAAGTGAGTTCAGTGCTTCCTTACCTTCATAAATTCTTTCCAAAACAATTTCCATTCAATAATATTTTCCAAAACAATACTCCATTATTACCTTCAAATCTTTGGAAAAAACATTTCAAACATTCCCAAGATTTTAAATTCCCAAATCCTTTCGTTTAAATTTATTTAAACACCTTTCAAATTTTCGGGACTTAAATTATGGTTTAATCAAATTTTAGTTATATTCTTTTTTATTGAAACCATACTTAGACAATTTTATTTGGTTATGAACCACTCAAATTTAAACTTTTATTTGATTGTAGTATTAACAACCAAACATCCAAAATATATAATGATTTCAGAAAAATATTTCTTTTATGACAAAATATAATTTTGGGTAAAATTATTTCATTTACCCTACTTTAAAAACAATACTGTGTCGGTTTACCTTGTTTAAGAGTTTAGAAATCCCTATCGATGAAATGGCGTCCCACACATCGACTAGAATTCTTAAACACTCAATAGATAAGTCAACACAATATAAAAATAATTTTGTACTCACTAACAAATACGCGCTCATATCTATTAATACACTCAAACTCATTTTTGAGTTTTACAAACTCTATTCCATAAGTAATTCCTACCAGAGCCAAGGTTATCACTAACCTACTATGATACCAACTATGACGACCCACCCTTATATTACCAGAAAGACGTATAATCATTAAGAAAGAAAGGGGTAGAAATATAACAGAAAGAGAAAAGGAAGAACAACAACATCAGAATCTCACAGCGGAATGGAACAAAATATAATATATCACATAACTATTTCATAGTTTTACATATATCAGAGTTATACAATATCAATACACATTAAAGTCATACATATATCTTTCACTACATACATCAGAGATACAGTATACGTCAACAACTGACACAGCGGAACTAGATAAATATCTACATACGTCTGGAACTCCTGCTCCAAGCTTCTCCAGAAATCAAAGTCCAAAACCTATCGCTTGGCTACTCATAAAAATTTGAGTACCCAAGAATTTATGAAAAACAAAATATAAACTCCGGGTCAGACATGGGTCTTTATGAGTAAACAGTTTAAAGTTGTTTAACTTTGAAAAACATTTGAAAATAAAGGTATCACGTAAAACTCCCCATAAATAAATACGGGTAAGTTTTTACCTTACGCTAACCAAAACATTTCATAGGAAATCCAATGACATTATAATAGTGTCTAGGGTTTTCGAGTAAATAGAAAATAGCCGAAATTGTTACATCTATTAAATTCCAGCTACTAGCCACAAAAGTGGGTAATACAAATCAAAACCGTAGGGTCTTGTAGGGAAAATGGATTTCCAACAATGGAAGGGCTACTGGGGTACCGCCCGTCACAGTACGGGGCCTTGATCACCGTACCGAGGATCACTCCCGACTCCCTACAACACAAGGCCGGAACTATTCCTTATTGAACAGTCCCGAACAAGATAAATCCCGCGGTTGTAGCTAGCAACCGCCACACAGCCGAAATAAAAAGGGACATTTAGACAGGGGAATATCTTGTCCTGCTTGGTCATGACCCACCTAACCTTGCTGCATCTCCCCTGTCTTAGCCATTCCCGGTTGATGAGGCTTGAGGCTGCGAATACCATTCAGGACATATCACTTAGAATGCTCATCGTCTGCCTGACGATGTGCTGAAAGCATTCAATCCATACAAGTTCGTTCCGGGTTCGAACGAAACCGAAGGCATTATCTCGTCACACTGATTTTGGAATCACCCTCAGAGTCAACAACGATAACCTTTGCATTCTGAAAACACCATCTCGATCTTCTTTTCAGAATTCACGACCTAACGTTTAATTTGGATGGATGTGGTTTTCGGAATTTCAATTGGATACCCGATCCCGGTCTCATCGAAATCCAAACACCATTTTAAAGGCCAAGTTGTCTAATTAACTTAAACAGTTTAAATAATTTAAATTCAACGATTGATTTAACATGGCATTATCACAGATGAATCATACACAATCATCGTAAATATAACTCAGCATATCACAAAACATCACAGAATATCATCAAATAAATATCACAATCAGATATTCAACATAACAATGCGTAAGCAGTCATCTTTAAGTCTTATTTGTAATTAATTCAATTGAGAATTAATTACATGAGAGTTAACCACTTAACTCTGTTTAATTAATCATTAATTAACAATTAATTACCTATTTCCTTTCAAATTGTTTAATTAATTAATTATTTCTTTATCACATATTTAATCTTAATTATTTAACTAATTACTTATTTTATTTCACACCATTCAATTAATTCCTTCTTACTCAATTTAATTAACTATTCTTTAATCATTGATTAATACTTTAATTATTAATTAATAAAACTTAATTATCCATTATTAACGGCTAATCACTTAATTAATTATTTATTAATTAAATTACTTGTTTACTCTTAATTGCTAATCATTCATAATTTAACTTAAGTAGTTCATTACAATTTCATTAATTGCTTAATCATTAGTTAATCTTCACTTACACTTGTAAAGTAATTATTCTGGATTACCTTCTGGACATAGTTAATCAAATTTTAATAATCCAACTTAGTTAACATTTTAAAGTCCTCTTTTAAATTTGAAACTCAATTATATTACAAGCCTCAATTCAAATGTTAATTGACTTTGTGTTTAACTAAATTAATTACTAAATCAAAATAATCATTAAGAGTTAAAACATTTTAAAGTATTGACTAAAATAATTAACTTGTAAATGAGTTTTTAAATCTTAAATCTGTTAAACAATTTAAAGATTAACAGTGTTTACAGTTTGTAAACTGTTTACTTAACTTACTTTAAAAAAAATAAAACTGCAGTTTACAAAGACCAGAGACTTCCCTACTTAGACTCGAGTGTAACTCCGGGTTTCACGCAAGCTCCCCCGGGTCCTCCACTGAAACTCCTTCTTCTTCCTCTTTTAATTTTTTTTTATATAGTAAGTTTGTTAAAAGCTTAATTGTAAATTAAACATCAGGTTTCAACATTTGGCTCGCGATCGAAACTCGAAGCATACACGCCATCTTCCCGAGCGCGACACGAAGCGACACTCACGACGACATAGATACGACAGCCCACCTCCAACGCCACTGTGCACGTGCACGGTGGTTCTCCGCACCTCCGGCAACCCACGTCACTACCCACAAACCCCAAACCATCCCCTTAATGGAAAACAAAATCCAAAAATTCGAATAAAGGTCAAAACTTAAATTTTGCCTGAAGCATGAACTGGCCATACGAACCCATCGGGACAAAAATGCTTCGGCCCATCAACGGCGACCACCGGAAGCACCATAACTCTGGCCTTGCATCAGCAATACTCCACGCCACCTTTACCCTGAAACTCGAACGACTCGGTGCTCCTGAGGCGACGACATCACCTAATTTCTAGAGCGCAACAAAACTCGAACTTAAACCCGAATTATACCTCGTTCCAAAACTTCTTGCAATAGAAAATTTTTCTAACATTTTACCATGATTCGAACATGATCAAACTACCCCCTCAACAAATTTCAACGTTTAAAATTTGCGGAACAAACAGAAATTGATAAAAATGTATTTTTAGTTCATTTATGAACTGAACCATGTGTGCTTATCTATTATTTATAATCTTTGTTTCAAAAATCCTACTTTGGATTGTTTATTCAAGATTTGAATCCAAACTAACAATTTAAACATTCGAATTTACATATTGATCTTCCTTTTACAGTAAAATTTAATATACAGTGTTTTAAATACACCGTCCACCTTCAAACAATCCTTCCGGGCCATGATTCCAGTTTAAACAAGTTTAATTAACTTAAATTCTTAAGTTTAAATATTAATATGAAGAAGTATTTAAAATATTCTCTGCTTTACTTTATATCGTAACTTGAAATGTTGAGGAACACACATAACAGAGCTTCCAGTAAAAAACAAACATCACGGAACATCTTGTTTCAATATATAGCAACATACAATTTCATAGCTATTTATCAAACTTAAACTTCAAAGTTGTATGTTTACTCACCTTTCATTTCCTTTGAACAGAGAGAAGCGCTTGAAGTTTTTGAAACTGCCTGTATATTTTTCTCTATTTTTTTATTGAATTTAAATTTTGAGTTTTGCTTGCTTTTTTTCTCAGGTTTCCTAAGTTCCTTTTTACTCAACGAACTGAAAAGAAAATGTATTCATATGTATATATAGAAGATAAGAAGAGATATAAAGGGAGGCTCAACTGGTCATGTATTTACTTAGCTTGTTCTGTTTTAAACATATTTTCGTTTAATGCAAAGAAAAGATTTGTAGTATTTTCTTTTGAACAAAAGAGTGGCTGAGTTGATAGCAACTAATGCTTGGCTTCATAATATGTTTGCATAATTATTATCATGATTTGCTGAATATATAGATATTTATATGTACTTGTTCCCCCTGCAGTCAAACATAAGGCCTGCATATGAAGATATCTTGATAAAATCATTATTATTTTTTTGTTAACCTCTTGTTTGAATGGTCTATATACATATGGTCAGGTTTTACTTTTCCTACTTATTTATCTGGTACAAAAATATTTGTTTATTGGCTGTGTATATATAGATAGTTGTATGAAGATGTACAATCTTGCAGGTAAGCATTAATGGCATGTGTATGAAGCTATATTTTGTAAATAAACATATTCTTGCAGGTAGGCTTGTGAATGAAGGCATTTAATTTGTTTAGTTTGCACACTTATGTTTGTTTTTGTCTGGTATTACTTCTAGCTTAATAAAGTTTACCTGGCTTATTTTATTTTATGGTTTTGCCTTGATTTCATCCTATTCTATATACTTTGTTCTTAAATTTTATTCAATATTTTGATTTAACTTTATTTCTTGTTTGTATTTATATCTGTATTTTGACTATAACTAAGAATATTTATGTTATACTCAATATGGTATCTCATATTAGCTTTATACATTTGTTTGTACTTTTTTAGCTAACAATTATTAAATTATATACATGTGTTTGACTTATATATAATATTTATATTTATATTGAACATTATCATGTATAAATATTTCTATCAAATGTTAACAAAAGAAAGCATTTTAATTTAATGGTATAAGATAAATATTATAAAGAGATTTATTTTAAATTTTCAAATATTATTATTCATATGTATATCTATCAGATATAAACAAAGTAAAGTATTTTAATTTAATTATATAAGACAAATTTTATTATAAATTTTATTAAAAGACTTAATTTTAAATACTTCAAATCAATCTCCTTTTTAAAATACAAATTTATATAAACAAATGGTAAATATCTCCAAAATCATGTTCATTTTAATATGATCAGTTCACATTTTATTTAAATTAGATTAAACATTTATTAAAATAAACATGGCCAAAATCCAGGGTCGTTACAAATTGATTATTAATGTTTCAAAAATCCTTTAAAATAAAAGCATCTTGTAAGACCACGCCATAAATAAACATGTCGGGTTTTTACATTACGATAGCTAAAACAGTTTCTATTAAAATCCTATGATATTATAACAGGGACTATTTACAAATACTTATTAAAATAGCCAAAATTGTTACATGATTAAATTCCAGCAACTAGCCATAAAGTGGGTAATACAAACAAAACTCGTGAAAGGCACGTAGGGAGAATGGATTTCCAACTAATGACTAAGCATTGGGGTACCGCCTGTCACGGTACCTGGTCTAGATCAGCATAGCGAGGATCACTCCCGACCCCTTGCAACACAAGACCAGGACACCCCTTACTAGATAATCCTGAGTAAGAATACCCCACGGTTGTGATCAGCAACCGCACCACTAAGCCGAAATAAAAGGGACATCTAGACAGGGATGACCTCACCCTGAAATGGGTGCTACCTACCTAGCCTTGCTGCATAACCCTTGATTTTCTGTCATTCCCGATTGACGAGGCCTGAGACTAAGCTTTACCTTTTAGCACGTTTCACATAGAATGCCCATCGTCCACGTGACGATGTTCCAAAAGCATTCGTCTACACAAGTCCATCCTGGGTTCGAACGGAACCGAAGGAACTATTCCTACTGCATCCATTTTGGAAATATCCTCAAAATTAGTAGCGACTAGCCCTTGCACTTCACTGCTCCACCTTTGAATCCAAACTCGTCTTCCTCACGAAAACGTAAAAAACGGATCGAAGTGGTTTTCGAGAAATAAATCCCGATCCCGGTCTCTTCGAAACAATCAGCGCATTGGCCAGTATTAATAACCGGTTATTTAACTGTCAATTAACATTCACAAACATCCAACAACATAGATAATTTCTCCAAATTATTTATTATTCTCATAATATCTTCATAAGATATGTTTCTATTTTCAATCCTTTGAAAACAATTTCAAACCATACTTTTACAGAATAAAGTTCCCAAATATTTTCTATTTCCGCTGAAATCACCAAGTTCAACACTTTAGATTTTAAAATATTTTAAAACATTTTACTATAAAATATACTTTAAAATATTTAAATTAAAAACTGCTTTAATACTTTATTAAAAATGTAATGCTTTAAGAATATTTAAAATAAAGCTACTTTATAGAATATAAAACTAATTTTCTCTTTTTAAAACAAAATACCGAGTCACCTTAAATAATTACTACGATAATAAATTTGAAAAATACCTATTTAGAATTTAAACATTTAGAAATAATAATTTTTTTAAACATGCTTTTTAAAACGACATTAAAACTTCTAACTTATATTCAGAAAAATTTACGTTGAAATGTCCTTGGCTATCCAGGGAAATATACTTCTCTTCAAATCCTTTAAAAATAAATCACTATTTATTTTTTAAACCAAATTTTCCATATCTTTAATAACTTTCGATCATGGATTTATTTCTCCAAATATCCACTGATATATTACTTTACTTTTATAAACCCAGTTTATAATTCCATAGTCACATTCTCCTTTCAATTTCCAATTTCAAACACTTGAATCAATTTACAAATTGATTTCCAATTTCCCCAACTTGAAGTAAATTCTGTCTTTATCTCTTTCAATAAATTAAAAACTTCGACTTCAAAATAAATTCTTTATTCCTTTAAATAATGTCACTTAAGGTTAAAAATTCATTATTTCTCTGTTTATTTAAAATCCCCTTTCCATACTCGAAATTTATTTATTAGAATTTTAAATCACTTTTATTCTTTTCTAATTTATCCTTCAATTTATTCAGATTCTCTATAATTATTTTACTTACAAATTCACTCTTTTCTTTTCTTTTCAAAATCCAATTCTATATATTTTGATAACTCAGTGTACCGAAATGTTCAAGCAAACTATAGCATTCAATATTCCAATATAATTCATCACAGAATATCAAATAATCATAACAGAAAATACTAAATAATCTAAATAAATGTTGAGAAATCCAGTTAGATCCCTCCAACCTATTTCCCTGCATCCACCGATGCTAGCACAATACCAATTCCACTTCGAGGTGGAATATCGCGGTATATGGGATTAATATAATATCATCCGCTATTATGCGGCGCATAGGGTCTCATCCGCTATACAATGCGGGAAATCAATCATCCCAAGATATATTATGTACTATAGTATAGCACATCAAATCAATTCAATCATTCAACCAATTATTTAAATTTAACCATTTAAATTTAAATAACCCAGATGTGTGAGATTAACTCACCTTTGCTTTTATTGTTCTTTTTCTCTTCTTTGATTTTTCAAACATCCAGATTTAAAATTTCTTAAAATCCAAGCTGACTTCGAAAATCCCGTGCAATCTACAAATATAATTGACAATGAGATAACTAGATTAATCTCATTAAGACTAACTTAAGATTAAACCTTTGTTGCTTTTTTTATTATTGCCTGTTTACAAATAACCAACCTAACCTATTTATGTGTATATATTATTATTTTTTCTTCTGAAATCGTATGTATTTATAAAATGATTGATATATACTCCAAAATCAAATTCTTGATGTAATTTTCCCAAATCAACATTTAAAGTTTCTCCTTCTAAAATCCTTTTCACATGTAATTTCCTTTTCTAGTCAAAACACAGTTATCATCTTCGTTTTCTTCTTTTATAATACTATAATCTAACCAAAATAGAAATACCTCTAATACATCCCCATCAACAAAAGAAACATCCAGTCCCTTCAACAGCATGAAGGCGGCACCGTGACCATCAGCACTAGCACCAAAAATAACAAGATCAAAATCTAATACCTCCCAGGCTAACTGCTACAGTGAGCACTTCGCCTCGTCCTCACATCATCGCTGGTTCGCTTCCTGGTGTGGAGGAGCTTGAGATCCCTTCGTCGCCGAGATATCACCAAAATTGATGAGTTCGAGCTCACCACGATCATAGCGTCGCTCTTTTCTCGCGGGTCTTTAACATCACCGTCGAGTGTCCACCTTCCAATTGCGAGCTCCTATCGGCCCTTCCACGTGAAATCTCGAGTGTCTTTTTTTTTACAAATTGATTTTAAGTATGAGAAGAGGAACCAATTATTTACTGGTCATCCATTTTATTTAAGGAGAAATTGTCTTTGATTTAAGGAGGACGAGAATTGTTTGATGGGAGAGAATAGGGACCCGGCCATTATTTTGTTTTGAACGAATGGTTTAGAAAAAAGGCTCGACAGATAAATAGAAGGAGGAAGATACCTTGCGTGAAAAGCCTTGCCTAGCTACAGTGATTCTGGAAAGAACGAAAAAAGCTCTAATGTGAACGAAAAGGAAAACAGCTTGACTACACAACATATATATTATATTTTTAAGTTCAAATAGTCTCGAATTTAGCAACTCAAAATCCCGACCTCCTATCAAGGCGTTCCACTAGGTGTTCGTAATGTTATGCCCCTATTCCGAACGAAGGTCTCGAGTCCTAATACGATCGTATGGGGAAGATAGTTTTTTGAACCCGGTTATTATATTAAATTTTCGATATAAATTTCAGCGCGTTTACATATCGTACGCTCCCACAACAACTCCAAACAATTCGAAAATTGAAACCCGATAATAATACAATATGACAGATCCAATGGAACTAGTTTCGTCAAATTCCGATACTGTGACTCGAAAGGCTATTTTTAAATTTCAATTTAAACGATAAAATTTCAAAACTTAACAAAACACTTCCAAATTCAATTTTAACACCTTTATTATCTTTGGTACTATCAATATAACTTTTACAAACCTTCAAATTATTTTTAACAAGCTTAGAACTCCAGATTCAACATTTTACCCAACTTCAACTTATTTGATTTAATAATTAAATTACCAAATAAATGTGATATTTGAATTCAAGTAAAGAAATTAATTTTTTAAATATTTAAAATCAATTAAATATCCCAATTCCAAACATCCAAAAATTCTTGGTCGTCGCACCATTCTAGATATATTTCCTCCCACTATGACGTTTGGGAAGCAAATTAATGTGGTGCATGGAAATCGAGTGCTCGGATGAAGGTTGGTAACAACCAAGGGATGACATATTCGGAACTATCTAGTTATAGAGGTACGCCGGTCTGTTTGGAAGAGGAGCTTTGTGATGGTTCCTTGGGACATCCATCTAGAGGTGCATCGATCAGAAGGTAGTCCCTTCACCTGGTCATTTGTATAGAAATCCATTCTCCTATAAGAACTTGAGGTTTGTTTGTATAGCCTTGAATGATTAGGCCCAAAATTTAATAAGTCACAATTTCAGCTACGATTAATAAATTTATTTGCAAATTTTTTCAAAAAAATGTCATTAGAGATAATATCAATTATTTTGATATGAAAGTGCTTTAGTGGTCATAAGGTAAGAACCCGTCCGTTTTTATGTGTCGGCATGGTCTTATGAGATACTCTTTCTTTTCAAAGGATTTTATTCAGAGGCTGATATACGACGCTATCATTTATTATTGGGTTTTCTCACGCTAGTTTATCAAGCCTAATACAGGTATTTTCAATACTCTAGTCAGATTCGAGAAGTTTTAGGTTTGGTTTGAAGTCGATAGAAGTTCCCAAAGGAGAGGGAGATATTCATCTACATATGGACATATTCTATTATCCACTGCTTATTCTGCGTTTGTTTGATGTTTGTTTGCATTTGTAAGGATAGATGTTTATAACTGTCCAGGCGGAATTTAGGTAGACTCTGATATATGTATTTTTAAAAGTTTTCCACTGTAAAAATTTTGTTCAATATTATATAATAATCCATTCGTGTGAGATTCTCCTCTGTCTTATTTTTACTCTTTATGTTCTGACTTTTCGTTCCATTTGAGTTGGACATGTATGGTTTATTGTCAACTTAAAGGGTACGGAAAAACGGGCGTGACATCCTTCCTAAGATTTTCCTTATCCAGAACACAAATTCGCCCATTCAACCGCAATACTCCACGATTGTCTAGTTCGAAGCTTAAATTCTGCGCTTTATATATATTCTCAATAATCTCCTTTAGGAATCGATCTTCTTTTTGCTTGCTGGTAATTCTTTCCAGAGGAGTTGAGGTTACTACCAAATAAGAAATAAAAGCATTCTTCTTACTCAACAAATCTGCTACTAGTTGGTTTTCCTGGGTGTATATAAAATATCTAGATCATAGGATGCGAGAAATTCTAAACAACATTGCTGCCTCATGTTTAATCTTTCTAAGTAAAAAGATACTTTAAATATTTATGATCCGCAAAGAGCTCAAACCTTTCACCTAATTAAAGGAGGGAATTTTATTCACTAAGGTCAATTCAAAGTTCTATTGAAATAAACTATGAAATATTCTTACCTAGCAAATAGTGCCACCATATTTTTAATGCGAACACCATGGCTAATAATTCTAAGTCATGTTTTGCATAATTCTTCTCATGAGTTATATAATGGAAATTTTGTATAACTTTAGTCTGAGAGAAATGTTTAAAAAGAATTTTTTAATCTAAATCGTGGAATTTCTGAAACAATTCCAAAGGAATCTTTGAGAAATGAAATAGCTATACTTTTGAAATGTTTAAAAAATAGAAAATAGATTGGGAAGTAAAATTTGAAGTGAAATGCATTTTCTTTGGGATAATTAGAAGGAAATTGTTTCGATTAGTTTTGTGATAATTTGAATAATCTTCTAAGTGACGATCAGATGTTTGCTTAAACAAACTTATGAAAACTTAGTAAAGTATTCTTGTTTATCATTGTGCGATCGGAATAAGTTTAAAATTCGAATAAGTCCAATGAATATTTTGATAAATAAATTGTTTGAAGTTATTATATATAAAAATATATGAAGTATGCTTTCAAAGGTAGGTTTTAAATTAAAATCGGGCACCTAATTTTCAAGTTCCCTTAAACGGTAATTGTTTTTTTAAAGCAAAAGGTATTAGTAATAAGAGATTGTTTGGATAAATAAGATTTTTCCTTTAGATAAGATAAGGGATAAATTAGAAAAAAGTAAATTGCGTTAAACTAATAACGAAAGTTTTGATAAACATTGTTTTTATTAAAACCATATAATTGTTTGAAACATCTAAGTAGTATGAACTACTTGTTGGTCGAGTCAACCCATAAATATTATTTTTTTGTAACATTTTAAATTAAAAAGGTTAATAGGATGACTCGATTTTAAGAAAACCGAAATTTGATTTGATTTCCATCTAGATCTTTGAAAAAGTTAAAAAAAATTATATGTACTCTCATGATATAAAAAATATTATATAAGTAAATAAAGGGAATAAATTATGATTTGATGTATTATAAATAAATAACTTTATAAAATATTTTGAAAATTTAGATGAGAATTTACGAAATAATTCATAAATAATTTTAGTATTGAATAGAATACTAAGTGAAAATATACGTTAATAAGAAATAAATAAAATTATGAAACTAATAAAATATAGAATATAACTTTCAATCTTGTCCGAGTGAATTTGGTAATATTCTAAGCAACAACCAAAGGCTAGTGAGCAAAATGGAACGCATAGATAATTATCTATATTTTTGGACAATCAAGAAAGTTCTGAACCTATGTTAAAATTTGTTTATTATTCATTTGATATTTTAAAACTGTAACAACCCGAAATTTTGGCTATAGCAATAAATTAACGAGTGAATTAAATAATAAAATAACTTTGTGAAATTATCAGAATCGAGCCACGAGAGTTGCACTATTATGTCCGTGGTAATTTTTTGGTCAATTTCGATATATATATATATATATATATATATATATATATATATATATATATGTTGTCAAAATCCGAGATAGAACGGAGAAGGTACGAAATAATCAAAAATTCAAAAAATAAGAAGAAAAAATATAAGAGGGTCAGGTCGACCATAGAGTCGACCCTCCCCTTGTCTAGATCGACCTACGCATATGTTGGTCGACAGGTAGGTCGGCATGCATTGATTCTTTTACGTAACTTCGCCCAGTTGGATTCAAACACAACATTTTGCCATTTCTATTCCATCCCATGCATTCGGGCGTCCATCGATGGTTCCCATCAAGCCTATGACGTGGTTGCACTAGATTTATTTTCCAAATCCAACTTTCCGAGATCCACAAGTGACACTATAATTAAGACCCTAGACCTATCTTGTGACGTCCCACCTCTATGCTCACAATAACAAAGGTTGTTATAAGGAATAACGTCTCCTATTACGAAGAATAAGACTTGTTAGAAGCGACCATCCGTAAGTTATGCCTAAGACAAGTATTGATTACATTGATAGGAGTTGTATAAATTACACCCAAAGATATATATTCAATCCAAATCTAAAACGAAACTACAGTGGCTTAAGGAAAATTCAGAATAACTCATAATACCAACAACACTGATAGTATAATCACATCAGAACAGAAATATCAGATATATAGCGGAAGACAAGTCTGGAATACATGCTACAACAATCTATAGTTCCCATGAACTAAATACACATATACACGGACAACAACATACATAAGTCGAGAATCAATAAATCAAAAGAACTCCTTGAAGGCTAGACAAAATATGATGAGAATCCCAAAAGCTAAAGCTGCTACAGAATCAAAGATAGAGATCACCGTGAAATAACTCGGTCTGACCCAAGTATTATTTAAAAGAAAATAAAAAATAGATCAGTCTAATTTATTCCTAGAAATAAGTGTATGGTAAATAACACTTAAACAAATAAATATAGTCTCGAAGGAGACTATATAACATAAATAATCAGCATGGTTTAAATGAAGAAATCTCCGTTTAAACTCCATCAAAATCAGTTTTCCAAATTCACAATCGAATATAAAACAGCAATACGCAAATTTATAATCTCAGATGAGACTATACAAAAACTCAACTTCCAAATTCATAACTGAATTCAAAGCAGCAGTTCACAAAATCTAGAAATCAAAATAGATAACTAGAAAATCATAGGTCGCAAAATCTAGGAATCAAAATAAGATAACTAGAAAAATCAACATAAAAATGGATCGATCCCAGCAGATGGCGAGTTTTAGCTACGTCGCACATGCATCTCAGATGGCCGAAGGCTACCAAGTACTATAAATTTTGGTGCCCATCAGATGACCCAAAGGTCTGAAGAGTGACCCAAAGGTCTAGTATCGGTAATTGACCCGAAGGTCCATCAGATGACCCGAAGGTCCAGCAGAGTGGCTCGAAAGCCCAACAAAATCATCAGAATCATCAAATAGCAGATGTTTCAATTAACGAGTCCGGTATTAACCGAAATAGTAAGAGTGTGGTTCCATACTCCGCACTTTTTCTAAATCGTTTAAATCTCTTCATCGTTTCTTTGAAAGTGCAAAATTGTGTATTTTAAATAAATAACATTTTACGTTCATAGTCCTCAACTTTGCTGAAGCGTTTAAATCGCTTCCTTATTCTTTTGAAAGCGCAGACTGTAAAATTTTTGAAAACGATTTTATTTTAAAACGATTTTTAAAACACGTGATTAAAATAGTAACATCTGTAGAAATTTCGACCAAGGAAATTGCACTTCTTAAAACACCGTTAAAAACGGATACCAAATCAGTGCTGTGGGCTAACCGCTTGAAAAGTCACATTAAATTAACGGTTACTGACGTTAAAATAACAGTGAATTTTCTTTCATCAAAAATGTCAACAAAACACTGCGCTTCAAAATATAGCACCGGTGTAAAATTTTCGTTATAAAAATAACAGTAATAAAATACGTTTTTAAAACACAACGCCGGTTCACTGCAAATTATAAACTTTTGAACAAAAATTTAAGTAAAACTGGCCATATACTTTTGTGCATGAACCGATTGAAATAAGCAAATAAAATAAGTGACCCGGAAATAGTATATGCGTATGAAAGATACACCTACTGAATTGGCAAAGCAGCTGTTTCAAGGTAATTGCACTACCTCAAGGCAAGTAGCAATACTACATACAGGCACGCAAGAGATTGAAATATCAAATAACCTGGCTCTGGTGATGTGTCATTATGCATGCACGCCAATTAAATATAAAAGTAGTGAATTTGACTCAACAAATTTTGCACACATGTAACCATTACACGCACACTACTCCAACTGACATACATAACAAAGTTTTAAAACATTTTCTTGTCCAAATGAAAGGCATGTGCTTGAATTTTGGTGATCTACTAATATGCTTCACTTACTCTCCTACCTGAGCTAAAATAAATTGGAGATAGCAACACACAAGGACTACTACACACGAAAATGAAGTGAAAATAAATGAAGGACAGGCACGGTTATTTGATGGCATGTTACAAAGGAGAAATAGATGCTAAAACTTATCCTAGTTAAATGCAACATACTATAAGACCCACTGCAGTTCCCAAGCACGCAAAGAAGGAACGCACTAACAATAAGTCTGGTTAAATTTCTTAAGGACTGAGCATATGGAATTCATACCGTAATGATGTACAACAGAGAAAAATGAAGATGCCTGCACTTGCACTGACATTTACTCTTACACTTGCGTTTAGTAGTGAAAGCGAACATAAGTTATGCAAATACAACTAGGTAATATCTGATGAGTATTAAAGACGTGAGCTTTAAAAACTCACCTGAATTGCTCTAAAAATAACTAGTGCTCAGATTCAATCTTGGAGTTGCCATTAAAAATCTCTCAGAGCTCTGTGTTTGAGCGAAAAATGATGCAGGGTAGTATTATTTCCTTTTTTTTCAATAGGTATAAGTCAAAGAAAATGTGTATCGAAAATTGTTTTATACCATTTCATTAAATGGAAGCGTACTTTGAACTATTTAACACGGCTAATAGCCAGTGTCACTTGTAATTTGAAAATAAGAGAATAAAATTAAAAAATTTCACACTTTGTTTTGTATTTTCTACTGAAGCACTTGCTTTGTACAAGAATGTGTACATTTTCTTTCACTACTAGAATTTAATGATACTAATGCAAGTGTATAGAATTTTCTTCATTCCATATATGTCTCGACAGTGTAAATGTTCTGCAAATGTGAAAATGCCAACCCAAAAATGTGTTGAGAACGATGGTTCACTTTGCAATTTTTAGACCATTGATGTAATCCAACACTTGCTTCTTATAAAAAAGAATGTGACAGTAGTTTATAAATTTGCTTCTTTGAAAAATGTAGCGACAACAACATGAAGGTGAATAAAAGTGTAATGCAATTCAACCGACTTGGCAACAAATTTTTTTTCAAATTTTAATTTAAAAATTCCTATTTAAAATATTCACTACGACAGTAATTCAAAAATTATGGTCGTTACAGATTTTTAAAAAATACTTATTACGACGGTAATAAAATCACGGTCGTTACAGACTCCCACTTATAAAAATTGCGTCCCCCCAATTTTCATACTATAAGCAGTCAATAACTTAAATAATTCATCCCAACAAAGATTCAAAATAGAAAAGATGAATAAGAATACTCACCCCCACCCGAAGAGGAGAGAAAATCGGGATAAGAACGCTCGATGAATTCTCTGGTTTCCATTGAACTTTTTGAGTCTTATTGTTTAGTCACTACCCTAAATAACTAACGTATATTAATCTACATTATTCCCAAGTTACAAATTTTGAATTAATTACTATTTTTTATTATCGTTTCACTGATTAATTCTACATTTGCATTGGTTTTTCTTATAATAAATTTATTACCCAATACTCCTATGTTCATCTTTGATTTGTTCAAATGGCTATATTTCAAATTATAACCGAAAATTTCTATTGATTTCCCATATTAATTTATTAACCTCCATTAACGTTAATTTACCTTTAAGTTATCACAAAGGGACAAGTGTTGAAATTGAGTACATACACCGTTCTCACCCTGTTGTCAATTGGATGAATTTTCATTGACTCGTAGCTATTGCATTAATATCCACAAATTTCATCCATATCTCTATTAATGTAAAATTTAATATTAAATCCCCCTTATTTGCAATTAATTCACTTATTGAATTTTTTTCTTTCAAATAAATTAATAAATCTAAAATTTCACTCCTAGGGTCCACCACTTGTTATATTATAAATGAAATTAACATTGGTTACATCATATGGAATTAACAATCTTTTATGACAAAACAATTTATCTTAACTTCACAATTAGGTCAATTAACTGCAATTAATTTCACATTAAATTTTATAAATTATCAATTGAAACTTTAACAGATCCGTTACTTGATTTAAAACCCTGCTATTTAATAAATTGACATTTATAGGTGAAATTAACATTGACTTATATTTCATATCATAAATGCATGCTTTATTTCATACTATTTAGTTATATTTACTATTTATATTCTTTAATTTATTTACTTTCTTGGTTTCATACTTAATAAGTTTTCGCTTCCAACAATATTATAATTACCTACACGACCTTGATTTTTATTTCATGAATTCATTAAATAAATCCACTAATTGCCTTTGTTTTATTATATTCAGTTTATTACCATTTTAAATACGTTTATTATCAACAACATTCCTTAAAATTACTTATCTACAATTATTGCTTTGGTTTATTCAACAGTTACTTTTTATTTACTCATTTTCTATTTATAACCAAATGTAACAATTTTCACACTTCCTTTATGTTATTAATTACCATTAAAGTAACGTTTGTCATCTACAATAAATATTGTAATTACTTACCTACATTGACTCCAAAAATTTTCCATTATTTCATATTACTTCCGGTTACTATAACATTGAATTCATTAAATTTATTACCAATTATATCATTGCATTAGTTAATACAATATTCCCATTTGTTTTTCTTATATTCAATTCCTTAGCCTATAACAATTTCCACTACTTGAAAGAAATCATAATTTCATTTCCATTGTTAATACTTATCTTTAATTTTAACGTTGCGTTTCATTTATTTAAAATTTTAGTATATACTTATTTCTTCCTAAAATTAATTACAAATTCTTAATTAAATTAAGCAATTAATTTCTCAAAACCTACGAGTCGATTCAAAACTCTTCGAAACCCCAAAAAATTATATACCATTCGGAGCTCTTGACGAGCGCAATCCAAATCGATAATCCGTTTTTCGATTCGAATCATGGTTTGGGCGGAACTGGATAAAACATTCACGGCCGTCCATAGGCTATAGCTTCTTTGGATGGTGGATCGTCATCCTGGCGACGATCGAAGGGTGCCGTACTGGAGAGGGTGTCGAGGCGAGTAGATCTGTATGGTTCGCTTAGGCTAATGGTGCGTGGATGGCCGTGGTTGGCTTGAGATGTGCGGCGACGGATGGTCAAGGCATGACCGAAGGTGGAGGGACTTGGGGCAGAGGTGCGGCTGGGCATGGGCTTCGTGATGGTGATGATGGATCTGCCTGGAGGTGCTTGTGGTGGTGGTGTTTAACCGTTGATCGTGGCGGCTGAAGGGCAGCAGAGCGTGCTTGAACGATGGGCGTCCTCGTGTGGAAATCAAGGTAGCTGACGTGTTTTACCTTTTATTTTTATATATTTTTTGTTTCATATTTTAAAATCGTTTAACTTCTAACCTATATAACTTTGGATACAAGCTCGGAATTGGACGCGGTTTGTTCCACTAGGATCGTACTGAAATTCTAGAAATTTTGATGTTGGTTTGAATGAATTCTAAGACTGTTGAATTTTAAGCCCTATTTTTGTATTTCAATTAATTTGAAATCAAAGGTGAGTGTTTTAACTCACTAAAAATTACTAAATTATCATATGTTAGTTAAATTAAATTGGTGATGTGATTAGAAATTAATTGATTGATTTTTGGTATGTTTAAATTGTTATTCTAATTAAATTTGACTTTTGCTGCATTTAATCATCATTTAATTTAATATTGAATTTAAATTGTCAATTTAATACCCGTTATTGATTATCCGTTAACTATTGATGTTTATTGATTGATTTGGATGATGATTGTGATGGATATTTGATTGTTGACATTGGATGACTGTATGTTGTATTTTATATTATTATAACACTGCAAGTTCTCTATAGGTTGAAATGATACATATCCAAATGATCTATATAGATTAGGGAAAAATCGTTATGGGTTGAAATTATTGACGCGAGCGATTTTATGGATTTTTATCTAATTCGGGATTACAGTTTGAAATGTTATATAACCGTAAGATTGTAAATTGTGGATTAAAATGATAAATATCTGTATCACTTGATCATAGGGTAGAAAATTATATACGGACACCGGATTAGTTAAATTAATAGATTTATGAATCATTAAATTTTGAATCCTGTTAACCTAAATTTTGAAATAAAAATTAATTTATATAAACCGAATTATTTTCAATAATCCAAGCGTTAATGCTAAAATTTGAATTGATTATATGAATTGTTCAAAGGATCTAAATTGGAATTTAAAAGTTGAAGTGTCGAATATAAATGAATTTACTGGAATTGAGTTTTTGAAATGTTTGGATATAACTTTGGAATCTATTTTAAATTAATTTAAAATATTTTAATCGATTTAAAACTATTTTAATTTATTTAATTTATTATAACTTAATTAATCCAATTTAATCTATTTTACTTATTTTAAACTAATTAAATTTATTTAATCTATTTTAAAACTATTTAATATATTTTAAATCTGTTTAACCTATTTTAAATTTATTTTATCTATTTAAAAATGTATTTAATATAATTCAAATCTATTTAATTTATTTTAAACTTATTTAATCTATTTAAAATCTACATAATATACGTTAAATCTATTAAATCAATAATAATATATTTAAAACATTTTAATCCTAATTAATTCTATTGTGACGCACCACCTCTATACTCACACTAGCCAAGAACACTATAGGGTAATTCCGTTAACTAGCGCAAAGAATATGGCTGTTGAGGAGCGACCATCTATATAATTGCTTTGTGTGAGTACCGATATGTCAGATGGTATGGCATGCATTTAATTTCAAGAGGAAATCCAACATATCAAATACAAACTCAAAGCTACTACACAATGGCTATGTGGTCTTCGAAAACAGATATAAAATAAGCATAACACAAATCAGCCACAGATATTCATATCACTAAGGCGGAAACATATATGAATATATCAAATAGAAGTGTACATCCAAGTAGTGGTCATATAAGAGCCACTACATCACAAAAGAATAGGTACAAGTGTTAGACAAAAGAATATGTATACATCAAGGAGTCTCTATCTCGGATGTTAAAAAACAAAAACTACTAAGCTAAAGTAGTTAGCCAAAAGCCAGAAGCTAATCCCTACTAAGAAGTCAAGTGGAAGCACCTATGAAACCTCGGTCTAACCCGAGTATTATTTAAGAAGAAAATAATAAACGGATCTGTCTAGCTATAAATATCATATAAGATGAGATAGGATAAGAGATATGACAAATATATATGATAACAAAAACAATAATATAATATCATAAATTTTCTCATATGCCTAAAAGAATGCCATATTCTTTAGATTTTTCAATAATCCTTGAATATGGATAAAACATGTCAACGCAAATCACAACAATTGGTGACACAAATTCTGGAAATCAATAATTTGAAATCCAGAAAACACAAAGGGGAGGCCTATCATAAACAAGAGCATGAAAACTCACTAATATGTGTATCACAAACGGGACGCTATCCCATGAGTCGCTAACCCATCGAGTCGGTGCATAGACGTAGTACAACGATACGTCCGAGGAACCCGAAACTCAAATAAGCTGGAACAACGACGTAGTATAAAGTTATGCCCGATGAACCGAACTCCATAAAAAACCATGGGTCGCTAGCCCATAAAACTGAGTCGAAACTCCAAAGAACGGGGTACAGTCCTCACGCGGACAAAGAGACATCGCATATAACTAGTCTAAACCACAAAATGATCATCATAAATCAATAAGAAGTGTGAATTAGACCAGGCTAGTAAATAAATGAGTTTAGCTTCATGCCCCATGAACTCTGGCTTAACTTAGGTATTTACAAATAAATTGTAGGTTCCCACTCGAAAATTGTCACAAGATTTCAATCAAACATTTCTAAGAATTAACCAACGAAGTAAACGCAAGCTTTTTCATACCATTTGCTTTTCTAAGTCGCTTAATTGGATTTCTCAACCGAATGACGTAAAGGTGTAACGACTCGGTATTTTCAACCATTCGCATCCATTATAAGTGTATAGGTAGACACTCATGCCGGAATTGAATTGCTCAAAATACCGCGTTGTATTTAAAAATTTGGCAAATCTCAGAATATACAGTAAATAAAAATCACAGATCACAGACACAGAGTAATAATAATGCAGCGGAAGTAAAAGAGATAGTACTTCATGAAGCTACTATGTAAATATAAGATACATCAGAGTTAAATAAGATACAACAGAAGAGTAACAGGATACATCAGGTACAAATCAGATACATCACTGAACCACTGGATACTGAAACAAAATAGATGGTTGGATCTTCAAGGAAAGCTCCAACGCCGAAGGTGAATCTTGAATGCTAACTCAATCAATCTGACTTGAGCGTAAAGCAAAACACAAAACACTCGAGTCAGGACATAAATACTTATAAACTGTAAATCAACTCAAGTGAACAGTAACAAAATGCATCAGTAACTTAAAGGATGCTTGGGACCGCCCATCCTTTAAGGATCCGTTAAACTATTTAATATGTAGTAATATACGCTATATATGGTAGTGTCTAATCAGTAAAGTAAAATCATATAGAAAATAGCGTTAAGGGGATGGTGAACCTTAACGCGGTCGGATCTTTGAAACCAAAATCGTAGTGGGCTCGATATAAGGATATGACACGGCACGCAAGGAAATGCCAGGGGGGATACACCGTTTGCACTCCCGAACCGGTGGTGACGGCGAGCCAGCAGCTTCCGCCCACCTCGAACAATACCCTCGAATCAAAGTGGCGCCACCGAATCGAATCACAACAGTAATAGAATGGTTTCTGATGGAGCATGCTCGATGAAAGGGTGCGACCCTTTGTGTAGCCCGGTATAACTCCTGTTTTAGTCATATATGCCAACTCACGGGAGTTCGGTCCACGTAACATACCTCGGGAACGTCGCCACCATCCTACTTCATTCTGGAATCTCCACCGCGTACACAGTCGTTAAAGTGGTTTTCGGTATTGTCCGGCTATAAGACAATATTTGATCCCGGTCTCTTTAACAACCAATCGTTATTATAACCCATGGATATTTATTTCAAATAATTTATACTTTCAAGACCAAAATATCATACTCATTTCAAAACAATATCACAATTGTATCATTTCCATTTCAAAAATAATTCAATATTATATCATTCAAATGAAACCCAAATTTTCAAATCATTGAATATTTCTTTAAATTTATTAAACTTGAAATATTCCTTTAAATTATCATAGCATTTTGGAAATGTTACCTTAAGGAATCATAACATTTTTGGAATGTACTACTTTCCACTTTAAATTGTAAATAATCAAAGTATTGATAAGCTTAAAATTTTAACATGTCAATTTATCATAGCCTTATAGTTAAATAAACTTTCTTACTGTAATATACAATTTAAACCGAAATTCTTATGTTAAGTTAAAAGCACCTTATTAACTTACATTATTATTACAATAAAGAAACTTTATTATTTTAAACATTTAAAGTATGCCATTCACATAAATTAAAACTTGCTTATCAAATGTACGTTATCAACTTACATTTTATTGTTACAGTAAGTAACATTTATCATTTTAATCAATTTAAAATACACCATTACATTGATTAAAATCTACGTGTCAAATGTACGTTTTAAATTTTATATTCCTATTACAATAATGAACATTTATTAATTAAATCAATACCACACTACTTAAAACTTTACATGTTTCTTTCTTAATTAAAACTTTACATGTTCTCTCATTAATTAGGACTTTACACGTTTCTTTCATTAATTAAAAACTTATACGTTTCTTTCATTAATTAGAACTTATACCTTTCTTTCATTAATTAGGAATTTACATGTTCCTATCATTAATTAGAACACAATACGTTCTTTCATTAATTAAAACCTATACGTTTCTTTCATAAATTAAAACCTATACGTTTCTTTCATAAATTAAAACCTGTACGTTTCTTTCATAAATTAAAACCTATACGTTTCTTTCATAAATTAAAACCTATACGTTTCAGATTTATATTACCATTTCACAAATTTAACTAAACTTCCAGTTTATTTAATTAATTTAACATCCTTAGTTAAAAATCAAATTTCACATTTTCAAGTCAAGTTATATTTTAAAATTTCATTTTCAACATTCATTTATTCAACCACTTAAATTTATAGAAAATCAATAATTCTTTAATAAATCACTTAAATTCAAATATAAATCAATTTATCGTATTTACCATTTTCCAAATAAAATTAAAGTCCATTTTATTCATGTAACTTAAATATCATTTTTAGTCAAAATTCCAAATTTCAAACATAAGTTATATTTCAAAAATCCAGTTAATCCATTCATAAATTACATTTTTAACACATAGAAAAATCATAATTTATTTATTTTAAAACCTTTCAAAATCTATTTAAATCAAATTTCATAATTTTATATTTTTAAAATACTTAAAATATTCAAAGCACTTTATAGAATAACCACGGGTCTGTATATAGTTTTCTAACCTAGGTCAAGTGATACAGATATGTATCATTTCAATCCGCGGTTTAAAAGGTAAAAATCAGGGTTTTATCATTTCAAACCCGCAATCCCAAGTTTAAATAAATAAATAAAATAACTCAGGCCTATCATTTCAGCCCATAATGATTTTTATCCTAACAGGGAACTTGCAGTGTGATCATATACAGAAATAATGTAAACATTGTCAATATCACAATATACAGTCATGTATCAGATGTCAGGTGAAAATTATCAGTTTTAACATGGTAATAACATGGTAATAACACGGCGTAGCATATCATATGATCATCATTAACTTGCATAAACATTTTACATTACTAAACACTTGTCATCAATCCACTTTTCATAAGTATATATGTCAGAGTGAGAAAGACTCACCTTTTTCAAAGCTAGAGACCAAAACAACATACAAGCACGACTTCAAAGGCATGACAAGCACAATTTCACGACTTTTGATTTGAGTTGAAAGATAGCCAAGATATGATTTTGTATCAACAACCCAAAGCCAAACAATGAAAGGAGAACAAATGAAATAAGACAAGAGTGAAAAGAAGAATGAAAGAAAGAAAAAAAGAGAAAAAAAATTGAAAGGAAAAGCATGCGCCGGTTCATACTGTTAACGCTAAAATTTGAACGCTAACACCCCGGTTTATGAAGTGAGATCGTGAAAGCACCACCCGATAGCTCGGGAACAGATTAAAAGCAGATAATAGTGAAAAAACAGTAAACAACAGCAATTTTATAGTGGTTCGGCTTAAGAGAGAGCCTACGTCCACTTTGAATATCTTTATTGACGGTTTGATTACAAGTCAATGCAGTTACACTTTGATTACAACACACTTTGAGTTTCAAGTGACTTAGAACAAGTAGCCTAAACTTCAATGTCGATCCAAATCTTTGAACACATGTTAGACATGTTTGATTTCTTCGTGAAGTTCCTTGAAGGTGTTGAAGTAGTTCAGAATGCGGCAGAGTAACGGCGCTTGAAATGATGAGCCAAAAAAGTCCTCCGAATGTTGGGGGTGGCCATGTATTTATAGGCAAATCTGGATAGAAGTTTTTCGCCCAAGTCCTGAGTCGTGACCGACTCAGGCTAAGCCGTGGCCGAGTCAAGTTGAGTCGTGGCCGGCTTATCTGATTAAGCATTTGGTCTTCTCACTAGCTCATTCTCTTGCTGGATTCTAAGCCAAGTCCTGAGTCGTTGGCGAGTCAATTCTCACTGGGACATGCATTGTAGCAACGGAATACGACTCAGTGGCTTTAAGTCGCGGACGAGTCATCCTGAGTTATGAGTCGTCAAGTCATTTCTTAGGTCGTCAATCCTCTTGAGTCGTTTCTTATGATGAGTCGTGGACCTGTTGAGTCGCTGAGGCAATACCTTTGATGAGTCGGTAATGCATTGAGTCGGTCTGTCTTGTGAGTCGTTAACTAGTTAAGCCACTCTGCTCCTTCAAGTCGTTGAGACGATAGTCTTGATGAGTCGGTAACTTATTGAGCCGTCCTGCCTTGTGAACCGTTAACCCCTTGAGTCGTAACCCTTTAAGTCGCTTTGAGCTTTAGGTCATTAACTTATTGAGTCGGTGACTCGATGAGTCGTGAGGCTTCCTGAGTCGTAGATCCTTCCTGAGCCGTTAAACAACTTAAGTCGTGGCTCATCCCAGGCCTTAACTCGTTGACTCCTTTAACTCGTGGGCCCCTTAACTTGTAGGCTGGAACGGGGTTAACATTTGCCCCTCGAAGCACACGCTTAAGTCGTAAGTCGTGTGCTTCGACTTATCATAACTCGGGCATGCCGATTCGAGTTTCAGCTCTTCCAGATATAAAACGCTTGACTCGTTCCTCCTATCTCCCACTTCTTATCAGCCATCCTCTAAACCGCATCTGCCATTAACGCATCTCCAAGTTCTCACAGGCGATTCCAACTCGACTCTCCTCTGATCATCTTTGACACCACATTACGTAAGCAATCTTGCTTCCCTTCCGATTGTCGATCATCATTAACCTATGCGCTCCGTCCCTACCTCCAATTTACTCCCTTGAGTCTTGCAAGTTTGGTCATTCTAACCATCAATGGATGTAGGGTTGTCTGATCTGATGATTTGCGTCTTGAGGTGATTTAGTGGCGTGATAAGGCCAGGGTTGTTGATTGAGAGTTTTATTGGGTTAATGGGTTAAAAGTTGGAAGATTAACGGGTTAGGAGTTAGGTGATTAGTTGGTCAGATAGAGTCGAATACTGCTTTAGGTATGACTCGGCCATTTTTGTATGATCCAGCAACGTTTACGACTTAACCATGATCCGATCCAACATGCTCCACGACCTAAGCCTTGAGTCATGGCCGAGATAAGACATGGAGATTTTCTTATTACTTTGAACCAGAGCTTCTCCCTTTTTCTACGACTTACGACTTAGGGCACTGCCGACTCAAAATTTTTGAGCCGTTGACGAGTTAGGACTTGCGTGAATTCTGCTTGAACTTTGAACCATTGCATAAACTTTGAACTGTCGAATTTTATTGCATTCATTCACAGGTTATTTTGACTTGCAGGCTAACAATCTGTTCAATACAACATTCACAGAAAATTGGGACGTATATACTGTCATCGACCGCCCATATCAAATGACAGATTAGTTAATAACAGATAATTAACTTAAACAAATCGTGTGAACGAAGTGCTATCGATTTCAAGTAGAATATCAAAGCAACACTGAAATAGTCAATTGAAACTGACCAACCTGCACTAATATTATGCTTGAACTTTAAATTAACAAGTTCTGAAATTACCATAGTCGATCAATCGTCAACCAGTTTAATTCCAGTTATATTTACTTGTTATTTTCATTAGTTCTGCACAACACTTCACACTTTTAGGAAACGTGCACCTTCGCGTTTGAACATCCAGTTGCTTGTGTAGAATGACATCTCAACAAGAAGAACCGATGGGCCAGGCTGAAGATGTCTTCCCAGTAGCCAACCTGTTGGATAACCCTCCGGAGAGAACTCCCACAACTCTGAATCAGCTGGTGTTTAACCAATTGCTCATCCAGTTTGGCATTGCCGAAGCTGATGCCTTACTGCCGGGGCCAAATGATACTGCAGATAGGCCCCCTTCTGGCTTTATTGCTGTCAATCGCCAAATGTGCTTGAGCGGTGCCATACCACCTTTTAATGACTTCCTTCAGCAGTTCCTGCTTCGATTATCTATCTCTCCATTCCAATTGCACCGTAATGGCCATGCCATTCTGATGGGGTTATGTGTGCTATTTAGTAGAGTTCTGGGCCGATTACCGAGCTTTGAGGAAATCTGCTACTTCTGCTCATTCACAAAAATTAAAGATCATCCCTCTATCGTAGTTATAAGGAGTGCTCGAAACCGCAAACTCATCACCGATCTTCCTGAAAGCGTTCATGGATTTCTAAATCAATATTTCTTTGTTCGCTGCCCTCCAGGGTTTTATGCCATCTGGAGAGTAGGAAGTAAGATTTTCTTGTTTTTATTTCTCCATTTTTGGGCTTTTCGAAATCTGAGTTGCTAAATGCTAACTTGGCTTCTTTTTTTTCTGTTTTAGCACTTCCTCCTCCCTCTAAAGATCCATGCTATAAGCAAATTTTTGAGAGATTGAACGCCGTGGCGGCAGAAAAGAGGAGAATAAAGTTTTTGTTAAATGATGGATTTTTACATCAATATGGGCTTCTTCATTCCTCTCGCTTCACTCAGCTTCGTGAAGTTCCAACTGAAATTCCCGATTCTCCGACGGAAACTCCTGATGCCCCGGTCTCTACTAAAGAGCACATGCAGGGAGGAACCTCTATAGAAACTCCACTAGTGAAGTGTTCAATTCCGAAAGACGTTGCGGGGCCGTCTGACAAGTCTGCACTTGCCTCAGTTATCGAAGAGGAAGAAACTCCACGATCTTCCGGAAGATCTGCTGACGAAGGAGTTGAGAAAGCCAGTCCCAAAAGCATGATGGTGATGATGTTTTCGAGGGGTTGAGCGATTTAATTGTGACTTCTCAAGAACTTTTCAAAGATGATGTTTCCAAAACTATCTCTTCTGTAATTGAGGCGACATCTTCTCTGCAACAAATGTCAACTCCTTCCACTCAAGTTATCACTACCTCTACTCCACAGATTGGTCTGTAACTTGATGCGTGTAGTTTACACGTTACACAACACTTAGGATTTTTCAGCACTTCTACGCATTCATCTTCTTATACTTTAAAGATTTCTAAAGCTTATTATTTTTATTCCAGATTCTCCAATGGGGCGCAGCAGTTCATACTATGATGATTTCCAGCGCTACGGGAGGCGTAGCCAATATGATTATAGGCGTCACCTCCCCTCTTACAGAGAATCCGATGAAGAGAGGGCCATCAGGAAGGCAGACGAGAGACGAGCATATGAAGAACGTCACCGAAGAGAACAAGAAAGACATGACCCTCCCCACAGAGATGATGATACCCAAAAAAGAAAGACTCACGATGAGAGAGGTAAAGGTCACATGGACGATTCTTCTAGCAAGCGGGCTAAACTTACTGAAGAAACAATGCCGACAGTTTCTCAAAATGTTCCTGCTCAATCTCCTGCCCCCGTTCGTTCCGACATTCAAACAATCATCAACCGGCCCACATACCAAGTTGGGCAAGGTCCTCCCACTCTTCAAAGTCGATTCCCTCAGTGGTGCCTGAGAGGGGTTCGATTTGATCTCGACTTGGTTCCTCTCGACAAATCGGCTATGCTACAAAATCTTGATACTGTCAGGACCGATATTGAAAGAATGTCGAACTGGCAAAAACTTGTCGACGAGCTTCAGAGGGTTAACCGAGCCAATCTCGAGGCCATGCTCACAATGGAGAACGATAAGGCTGAGTGGCAGAAGACTCTCGAACAACATGACGCCGAAATGAGAAGTATTGCTTCCTATAATGAAAAGATGGAAGCGGAAGTAGAAAAGCTTAAGGAAGAATTAGCTACTTCATCTACTTTCTATTCTCAAAAGGAGAGCATGCTTCAGCAACAAGTACGAGATGCGCATGCCAGTCAAAGGGCAGTCGAAGATAAGCTTACACACCAGGAGAAGGTCATAGAAGAATATCGCGCTGAAACTTTACAGCTGCGAGAACAGACCGGCTCTCAAAGCTTGGAGATAGAGATGTTAAAAGCTCGACTTGCTATGGCCGAAAAGGAGCGTGACGAGGCTGTTGCTGGTAAACTTGCGGCCGAAGAGGCCCATCAAGCAACCAAAGCTGACATTGGCTCCACATTATTTGATTTTTATCTGCACAGCATTTTGGGGCGTGGCAGCCTTGCCTTTCTAGGCCCTAAGTATGAAATTACACTAGCTGAAGTTTGGGAGGCAGCGCTCGATATGCTCGGTGGTAAAGGTGCTGGCTACGCTGAGTCAGCTCTTGAAGAGCATTATCTTGATGATGATGCCCGCGCCGCTCTTGCCAAGGGAAAAGAGCAACTCGCCAGAGTGCGGGCCGGAATGGCGGAAGGGGAACGTTCTGAAAAAGAAATACCACCTACCGCTTCTGAACGTCCTTTAGTTTCTTCTGAAGTTGACATCACAGGTTCCAGTGCTCATTCGCTGCCTCCTACAAGAACCGGGGTAATTACCCCTACTGATGATGAGGCTTTGGAGGATATCGGGGCTCAAAATTATGAGATTGAACTAACGAAGCAAACATCTTCAGGTAATTTTGACATTGGTCCGATTCAGGTGGATCGCCTGCTTGCTCCTCAAAAGTTTGATGAGCTTCTCGATTACTTCTTGAATCTCGACGAACCCATATCTCCCTTCTTTTGGGGAGATACTAATATTTTTAATTTCTCTTCTTCTGCAGTTGAAACACCAAGTGCTGTGCAGACTTCACCTCCTCCGGTTATCCCTCCTCCGTCTCTTCAGGTGACTCCTCCTTCTGCTTCACAGCCCGGGTCACAAGAGGAGCAAATTGAGGCTCTTCATGGCTTGGATGACCCTATCGCTTCGCAAGAGCAGAAAGACGAGGGGCTTGAAGGAGGCGAGATATCTCCGGAGCGGACTCCTTCTGATGACGTAGTTTTGTCCGCTCTTGTCACTCCAGGGAGCGAGTCTTCTTCGAAGAGAAGAAAGAAGCACGGAACATCGAAGAGGAGGGGGAAGAAAATCATTGCTACTGAAGAAGAACCGGAAGATGCACCGATTGCACCTCCCTCTCCTTCTTCCCTTATGCCTATAGATAGACCTGAAAAGCTAATCATTCGGCCGGGCAAAGGGTCCAAAGGTGGTAAGAAGAAGTGAAGAGTCGGGCTTCGGGCTTTTTGATTCCTTTTTTGTGTAATGGTCGGATGTTGTGCAGGCACCGGCCCCTGCTTTTGTATTTTGAAACCTGTATCTGCAATTGAATAAAATGATCCTTTATTTGTACAGACTCTTGTTTGAATTTGAGAATGCATTTGTTATTCATTTTTGCACAAGTTTATTTATATGATATTGCGGTGAACTTGTGGTATGTTGTTTGAGCGTATTTTACCGATGTAGCTATACCATTTTGTATGTAACTATACCATGTTGCCCCCATACCATAAGTTTGCTGCAATATTTTATACTTTGAGGGGACTTGCACTCTTATTTTCTGAAGAATAATTACTTCATTCTTGAAGAAATTTTTCGTAGAGTGCAACTTCCTTCATATAAGTTTTTACGCTTTGTCCTTCGAAGAAATCACTTTTTTTTTCTTTTGCTTATGTACGCATTTTGCCAAGTGAATTCTTCTATGTGGTAAAGTGGGCCTCTGAAGGGCACTTTAACTTTCTTCTCTTTTTTTTTTTTGAGGAAGGTTATTTTCTAGAATAGGTAAATCACTCTTCCTTTGAAAGTTAAAGTATGCCCTTGATGAGGATTTTTTTTTTTTAAAATAGAAATTTGTACTTCTGAGGAGGGATTTTTCACGTTTCAACACTTGGAAGTTTTATTTCAATCTCGGTGAAACGTGTATCTCCAAAGAGTTGTGCCTTTGAAGAAATCCTTTTCACGTTTCAACACTTGGAAGTTTTATTTCAATCTCGGTGAAACGTGGACTTCCAGAAAGGTCTTTATTTTGTTTTGCATTTCAACTTTGGTGAAGTGAAATTCCGAAGAGCGGCTGTCACACTTCAACTCCTGGTGAAATGTGCCTCCGAAGAGGGCTTTTATTTTGTTTGCATTTCAACTCTAGTGAAGTGAAATTCCGAAGAGCGGCTATCACACTTCAACTCCTGGTGAAATGTGCCTCCGAAGAGGGCTTTTATTTTGTTTGCATTTCAACTCTGGTGAAGTGAAATTCCGAAGAGCGGTTGTTACACTTCAACTCCTGGTGAAATGTGCCTCAGAGAGGGTTTTCATCGCTTGGAAGTTACTCTCTCATGGTTGGAGGGTCATGACTCCTCCAATCTTTTTTGTTAAGTAGAGAACTTTCTTTTTTGTGGCGTATGACCCATTAGAGGTCTTTATCCTCCGAAGAGTTGTGCCTCCGAAGAGGACTTGTGCTGCCGATGATGGCTTTGGTTGTTCCCTTGTCCACTTGCTTATGCCTTTTCAGCGATCCTCTTTTTTTTTTTTAAGTAACTTGTTTAATCCAAGGAAGTGTACTTCATTGCCAGGCAAGTTCATGAGAACGAGCATCAGCCTCTTAATTGGATGTTTGTTTGTTCAAACGATCTCAATTTATTAGTAAAGGCCCGTTTCTGTCGAAATCATAGGCCGTTCAATTGAAGTACTTCCTATCTAGGATTTGAGTTCGGAGCTTTTGTGACTTGAAATTTGGCGAGAATCACTTGGTCTTATTATGTGCAAGTTTCACTTCCATTGTCTGCAAAAATTTAAATCGACATTTCAGCAATACACTCTATGTACTTTTTATATCGAAAATAAAGCAAACATGTAATAATAATAAGGAACACAAGATTTATAGTGGTTCGGCCAGGAAATTGGGCCTACATCCACTTTATATTTTTTCATTATTCACTTGCATCAGTTTTACAATTGCCTTCAATTACAAGAATCATACATTCATAATTCTTTTTACAATATTTCAACAAAATTTTCAAGTAAAGTATGGACGCAAATGATTGCTGTTCCATGCCCTTGGAATTTGATCTCCTTCAACAGTAGTGAGTTTGAATGTGCCGTCAAGAAGCTTCTGACCTATGACATATGGTCCTTCCCAATTTGGCCCAAACACACCTGTCGCTGTCATAATTCTCTTCAGGACTAGGTCGCCAATCTCAAAGCTGCGTTGGCGAACTTTGGAATTGAAATATCTGGCCATCCTTTGCTGATGAGCTGCAATTCTGAGATTAGCCACATCTCTTTTTTCATCAAGGAGATCTAGCACTTCAAGCTGTAGCTTTTTGTTTTCTGCTTGATTGAAATGGATTCTTCTATGTGAAGGGACCTCTATTTCTACCGGAATCATTGCCTCTGACCCGTATGCTAATGAAAACGGGGTGTGCCCAGTCGCAGTTTTGTGAGTGGTTCTGTATGCCCATAGTGCCAGTGGTAGCTTATCGACCCAACCACCTTTTGCTCTTTCAAGTTGCTTTTTGATGGTTGACTTAATAATTTTATTCACGGCTTCCACTTGCCCGTTTGCCTGCGGATGAGCCACTGCTGAGAGCTTTTTCGGATTTTGAATCGCTTGCAAAAATCTTGGAATTCTTCACTTTCAAACTGAGTACCATTGTCTGTAATTATTTTTTGAGGCACACCGTATCTGCAAATGATGTTTTTAGTCACAAAACTTATCATCTTCTTTGAGGTGATAGTAGCCAGTGGTTCAGCTTCTGCCCACTTAGTAAAATAATCTACAGCAACAATGGCATATTTAATTCCAGATTTGGCAGTTGGTAACGGTCCTAAAAGGTTTATCCCCTATATTGCAAACGGCCATGGACTGACCATCTGTGTGAGTTCAGTGGAAGGAGCTCTAGGAATTTTGGCGAATCTTTGGCATCTGTCACATTTTCGGGAATACTCTGCTGCATCTCGATTAATTTCTGGCCAAAAATATCCGTATCGGAGAATTTTCTTTGCTAATGTTTGGCCTCCTGAATGATCACCACATTCTCCTCCGTGTACCTCCGCTAGGATTGCTTTGGACTCTTCCCTGGATACACATCGAAGTAATGGCATTGAGAATCCGCGTCTGTATAATCGGCCATCTTGGATTATATATCGAGAGGCTTTTCTCAGTAGCTTTTGTCGTTCTTTTGAGTTCCCTGGTAAGGATCCATTGAGCAGATATTCTGTTATCGGAGTCATCCATGATTCTTGCTCTTGAGACATGCCCATGATCCAATCAATGTCCATCTCATCAATGCTAGGAGTCGACAGGACCTCCACTGGAGTTAACCCCAGAAATTGAGCTTCGCCTGTGCTAGAATACTTTGCGATAGAATCTGCTTTCATGTTTTCTTCTCGAGGAATGTGACTTATCATGTAATGATCGAAATCACCCAGGAGTTTCCAAGCCTTTGACAAGTAGGCGGGCAGATTCCCCCCTTTTGCTTGGAATTCCTTTTTGACTTGGCATACAATAAGCTAAGAATCACTGAATATCTGTAACGCTCGGATGTTTAATTCTTTAGCAATCCTTAAGCCAGCGATAAGGGCTTCATATTATGCTTCATTGTTTGTTGAAGGAAATTCCAATCTTAGTGCATAGCATAATGATCGGCCTTCACGGGTCTCAAGTACAACTCCGGCTCCAGAACAGTAGTCGTTTCTCGCACCATCGACATATAACTTCCATTGGATTGGGGAATCGTCGACCATTTTCTCCTCACTGTTACCCTTATCTGTGAATTCTAAGATGAAATCCGCTAAAGCTTGTCCATTGATTGCTTTTCGGGGATGATAAGTGATGTCATACTGACTGAGTTCAATATTCCACTTTAGAAGACGACCCGAAGTCTCAGGGCGAAATAGGACTTGCTTTAAAGGTTGATCAGTGAGGACTCTGATAGGATGAGCTTGAAAATATTGCATCAACTTCCTAGATGCAATTAGTAGGCAATAAGCGAGTTTTTCCAACTTAGAGTAATTCATCTCTGCCCTAGTGAGTCTTTTGCTGATATAGTAAACTGGATGTTGAATCCTTTTGTCTTCTCGTATCAGCGCTGCACTTAAAGCATGAGATGATACTGCCAAGTATATAAGAAGATCCTCGCCATCGCCAGGCCTAGAAAGTATTGGAGGCGTTTCCATATGGCGAATCAATTCATCAAAGGCTTTTTGGCATTCGGGAGTCCAATCGAAGTTTTTCTTTCCTTTCTTTAGGGCGTCAAAGAATGGGATGCATTTATCTGTGGCTTTGGAAATGAACCGACTCAAGGCGGCGACTTTTCCATTGAGACTTTGCAATTCCTTCTTTGTTCTAGGGGCTTTGACTTCTTTCAATGCAGTAATTTGAGCTGGACTGGCCTCAATGCCCCTAGCGCTCACGATGAAACCTAAAAATTTGCCGGATTCCACTCCAAATGAACATTTCAAAGGATTGAGCTTCATTCCGTATTTTCGGAGGACTGCGAACATGTCCGCTAAGTGTTCTATGTGATCCACTGCTTTCTTAGACTTTACTAACATGTCATCGACGTAGTCTTCCATAGTCTTGCCTAATTCCTGTTTGAACATAGCATTAACAAGTCTTTGATATGTTGCCCCTGCATTCTTCAGCCCGAAGGGCATAACTCTGTAGCAGTAAAGACCAATGTCGGTGATAAAGCTCGTGTCCTCCTGATCTGGCTCATGCATCATGATCTGGTTATATCTGGAGTAAGCATCCATAAAAGATAACAATTCGTGTCCCGCTGTTCCTTCTACCAGTTGATCGATTCTGGGTAATGGGAAGCAGTCTTTGGGGCAGGCCTTGTTTAGATCTGAAAAATCGATGCATACTCTCCATTTTCCGTTGGCTTTCTTAACCAGCACTGGATTTGAAACCTAATTCGGATAGGTAGATTCTTTGATAAAATTATTCTCCATGAGCCGATCAACTTCTTCTTTTAATGCTGCCGACCTTTCTGGGCCTTGAGTTCTCCTTTTCTGCTTCACAGGTGTAAATTTTGGATCAATATTTAGAGCGTGTACTGCAACTTCCGGGGATATTCCGCACATATCAGCATGAGTCCAAGCAAAAACATCCAAATTTGCCTTTAAAAAAGATATTAAGGTATTCTGAATTGACGCATTAAGTTGCGAACCCACATTCAACACCTTGTTTGGGTCCTTTGGGTCAACAGGTATTGGTATTGTCGTTTCCACTGGTACCATTCTATTTTCCCCTGCACTGACTTTTCTAGGGTCCATCTCTTTCCTTGCTCCGCTGTGCTCGCCAGTGCAGGGTCCGCCCTGTAATTGCTACAAGGCTGGTTCTTTGATGCAGACTGGGGCTGCCGCATTCTTTCCCATTTCTCTTTTTCTGGTTTCTCATAGCTCTGTCAGATAACACTCTCGCCCAGCATTTTGATCCCCTTTTATAACTCCTACTCCATTGTCTGTAGGGAATTTAATAGTGAGGCACCACGGGGCAAGAACAGCTTTGAACGCTGCCAGAGTTGGACGACCAAGGAAAGCATTGTAAGCAGAAAATTTGTCGACAATCACAAAAGTTTGCTTGCGGACCATTTTTCTCTCTCCTTCTCCAAGTTCCACAAACAAATCAATGGTTCCTACCGGCTGCTTTGGCTCCCCAGTGAAGCCGGCAATTTTCTGCAATGAGGCTTGCACATCAGCCATAGGGATCTTCATTTGGTCGAATGTTTTCTTGAAGAGGATATTGCAGGATGCGCCACAATCAATGAGAACTCTTCTGACAATAGCTGGCCCGATACCAGCCGAGGTGACTAAGGGATCCAAGGTAGGAGCTTCAATACCTGCAAAATCCCTAGCTTTGAACACAATATCATCATCGAGAGTCCTTTGTTGCTTCAAGGGCGTAGCACCTTCCAAAACGAATACATCTTCCTCGGTCGGTACATACTTCAAAGCTTGGGTATACCTTTCCATCTCACCCCAGCTTCTGCCCGCTGGGTGAGGTTCTCCTGTAATGACATTGATAATGGGCCTTCCAGATTCATGCCCTGCAGCCTTCTCACTCGTCCTAGGCTGATGTGAAGGAGCCTGTTGCCCCTGACTAGATGAAGCATGATTGTTGCTATTCTTTTTCACAAATTACTGCAGTTTGTTTTCCCTTAGCAATTCTTCAATAAGATTTTTCAACTGGCGGCATTCGTCGGTCTCGTGACCGGGTTGATTATGGAAGCGGCAGAACTTCCCACTCTGTATAGCCTTTTTCCCGGTCCTTAGAGGAGGAGGTTTAGGAAAGTTAATAGAATCTTTAGTGGCAAGGTAGATACGCTCCGGCGTATCTGATAAAGGAGTATATTCTGATGGCTTGAAGGATCGGGGCTTCTTCAGATTACTCTGTTTCTTCCCATTGTTATTTTCCCTTTTTTGCCCTACAGATTCATTCTTGCGTGGAGCAACAGTGTTATCTTCAGCTTTTTCCAGCACTGCCTTTACCGGTACGGGACGGCTTTCCAAGCGCATGAATTCATCTGCTTTTTTATAGAATTTTTCAAGGGAATTTGGTTCCTTCATGTTTAGCCATTTTCCAAATTCGCTCGACTTGTCGATGGCCCTCATTAGATAGGTCAAGATCATCCGTGGTTCTGCATTGTCTACCTCGGCCAGCGCTATATTAAAGCGATTCAAGAAAGATCTGATAGTTTCACCCGGATTCTGTTCTAAACTTGACAATGACATAATATCTTTGGCTTTTGAAGCGTATAGTCTGAACTGCTCCTTGAACTTCCGGGTTAAGTCAGAAAACTGATCGATAGATCGGACTGGCAGCTTGGTGAACCAAAGCAGAGCTACGCCTTCCAGGTATACGGGAAAATATCGGCACTTTATTTCATCAGAAGCCCTGGCACCTGTCATGTGCCAATCATACTTATACAAGAATTCGTTCGGATCACTTGTTCCTTTGTATGCTGGAATGGTTGGAGGGACAAACTTCCTTGGGAATTCAGCCTTCAAGATTTTCTCAGTAAATGGAGTTTTACTTGGGGCAAAACCCCATTCTTTTTTGTCTTCAACCCTCTGCATACTCTCTTTCATGATTTGTCGGACCATTCCAGAAAGATACTCCTCATCATGTCGAGTTCTAGATCCACCAACCTCAGGAAGTGCTTGTTCAAAGGGGCTAGCAGCCCTTTCAGGAGCATTCCTTTCTTCAGTCTCATGAATGTTGCAAGCAAAATTCCTTTCATTACCTGCCGGTTGACGGTTTGCCCCAAGAAAATCGTTCAACCTATTCAGAATTAGGGCATTCTGGGCATTCTGAGCCTCGAATTGTGCATTTTGGGCATTGATCTGTTGGTTCAGCCCTAAGATTGCAGCATCCAGCTCTGCCTTTGTAACCCCGACAGCTGGAGTGGCTTGATTTGATATAGGGGAAGCGGAGGTTCCCTCTTGAATATTCCCAGATCTGACAGATCTACTTTCCCTTCCAGGAGCCATAATCTCGGATAGACTTCTTGTTTTCAAGGAAATTCTCTCTACAAACCTCTGTGAAGCAAGGATGATAGTTCACCTGAGTTCAGTTCTCAGTGAAAGCACCAAAAATGTTAACGCTAAAATTTGAACGCTAACACCCCAGTGTATGAAGTGAGATCGTGAAAGCACCACCCGATAGCTCGGGAACAGATTATAAGCAGATAATAGTGAAAAAACAGTAAACAACAGCAATTTTATAGTGGTTCGGCTTAAGAGAGAGCCTACGTCCACTTTGAATATCTTTATTGACGGTTTGATTACAAGTCAATGCAGTTACACTTTGATTACAACACACTTTGAGTTTTAAGTGACTTAGAACAAGTAGCCTAAACTTCAATGTCGATCCAAATCTTTGAACACATGTTAGACATGTTTGATTTCTTCGTGAAGTTCCTTGAAGGTGTTGAAGTAGTTCAGAATGCGGCAGAGTAACGGCGCTTGAAATGAATGAGCCAAAAAAGTCCTCCGAATGTTGGGGGTGGCCATGTATTTATAGGCAAATCTAGATAGAAGTTTTTCGCCCAAGTCCTGAGTCGTGACCGACTCAGGCTAAGCCGTGGCCGAGTCAAGTTGAGTCGTGGCCGGCTTATCTGATTAAGCATTTGGTCTTCTCACTAGCTCATTCTCTTGCTGGATTCTAAGCCAAGTCCTGAGTCGTTGGCGAGTCAATTCTCACTGGGACATGCATTGTAGCAACGGAATACGACTCAGTGGCTTTAAGTCGCGGACGAGTCATCCTGAGTTATGAGTCGTCAAGTCATTTCTTAGGTCGTCAATCCTCTTGAGTCGTTTCTTATGATGAGTCGTGGACCTGTTGAGTCGCTGAGGCAATACCTTTGATGAGTCGGCAATGCATTGAGTCGGTCTGTCTTGTGAGCCGTTAACTAGTTAAGCCACTCTGCTCCTTCAAGTCGTTGAGACGATAGTCTTGATGAGTCGGTAACTTATTGAGCCGTCCTGCCTTGTGAACCGTTAACCCCTTGAGTCGTAACCCTTTAAGTCGCTTTGAGCTTTAGGTCATTAACTTATTGAGTCGGTGACTCGATGAGTCATGAGGCTTCCTGAGTCGTAGATCCTTCCTGAGCCGTTAAACACCTTAAGTCGTGGCTCATCCCAGGCCTTAACTCGTTGACTCCTTTAACTCGTGGGCCCCTTAACTTGTAGGCTGAAACGGGGTTAACACATACCTTCAGGAGATGCTTACGCAAATTTTGATGGAAGCAAAATGAATAATTTATGGTATGGAACTTTTGAACGTGAAATATATATTAACATTTGCTCACTAATTCATGTAGAGGGCAGGCAAGAGAAAAATGCTTGAACGGTAGAGGCAATTAAGGGATTCAATTCTATCCAATAGGTGGAAACGTATGGGAGCCAAGAGGGAAAGAAATAATTCACACACGGAAATGATTTAAGGCAAGATTTGAGCAAGATTTTGGATTCTCGAAAGAGAATATACGGCTGAAAACTTTGCATTGTTACGCAAGAAAAAAATATCAAATAGATAACGAAAAGGCAAGAGCAACAATTAAATATATGCCCAAAGTAACGTACAAATTATTTTGTTTTTCTTATTAAATAACGTACAAATTATTTTGTTTCTCTTATTAAATAAATTTAAAATACTAACGTTTCTATTAGGAAAATAAACCATCACTTTAAACCAAAATTTAATAGCTATTGTACCATAATTAATAACATTTGATTTAGCTTCATCCAATTGATTGTTAAATATAAAGTTAAGAAACAGATGTAAACATATGTAAAAGAAATGTAAAGTTTATTTCCCGTTTCACACTAATTATTACTAACTTTTTTTTTTAAAAAAAAAGTATACAACAAATCTGACCAAAACAAAAGTGGAACAAATGTTACATAATTGTATACAGTTCAAGATGAAAAATTTGCCTTTAGAATTATAAAATTTAGAATTTCTATTAAAGTTACACTTTTTATCCAAATCAAATTTTGTAACGACCCAGAATTTTATTTAATTAAAATTTGAATATTTAATTAATTTTAAATATTAATAAGTGAATTTATAAGTCGAATAAATTTTATTTCGATTTATTAGATTTAATTGAATAATTAAATCGATAAATTAATATGTTAAATTATGGAAATAATTGAAAATCGAGTTAAATATGATTGAAAATGATTTGTAAATTTTATTTTATCATCTTGAAGTTAGAATGATATTTTAGAACTTTTAAAATCGAATTAAGAGTTAATTTGTGAAAATTGAATATTTTAATATTTAATTGACTAGTGAAATTAGCCAATTTTTGAACAGTCTCAGAATTGGACGAAACCAGTTCCATTGGATCCGTAATAGTTAGTTATTACCGGATTTCAATTTTCGTAGCAATTGCAGTTATCGTTTGATCGTGGCAACTCGAAACGCATCGAATTGTTTTTAATATTAATTTGGCGAGTTAAAATAGCCATTTTTCAAACTGTCTCGGATTTCGACGAGACCAGTTTCATCGGATCCGTAATGTGATATTATTGTAAGGTTTCAAATTTCGTGTCAATTGGATTTACCGTTTGTCCGGTACAAATTAAAACGCCTAGAAAATCGTTTAAATCGGTTTAATTTAAATTGAACGTTTATTGCCATAACTTGCACAGATGTCCGAATTAGCTTCCGAAACCTGTTCCATTGTGTCCGGAACGCAGGGTAAACCCCAGAAATGCTGGTTACGGCGCGTAAATCGGAGTTCGGAATTTCCGGATGAATAGTGTTCGTTTTTTTCTCTATAAATAGCTCATAATTCTCAAAAAAATAAAACAAACCCTAATCTAAACATGTAGCCGCCACCATAGAATGGATGGCCGAAAACTTCCACACTTCCTCCCTCGATTACTCCAAATCCATCAATAATTAGACGAAACTTCCAACTACAAAGAGGTAGAGCATGAAGAGAACTACAAGATCAACGGTTATGATCGTGTTTGGAGCCATGGATCGACGTGGGGAGGGGTTTGAAGGCAGGCCCTTTGGCCTCGATTTGCGCGCAACATGGGGGGCCGAGCTCCACAAGATGATGGCCGAACATAGAGCAAGCAGAGGGCTTCAATATGAAGGGGGTTTGATGAGGTTTCGTCGAGTGTTGGAGTTGCAAAGTGGAAACCTAATTTGAAGGAGATGGGTTCATATGCGTGCTCAATACCTGTACATGAGCGTGAGAAAGATGAAGAAGCAAAGCACGGTGGAGATGCAAGCAGGTGGGATCCAACGGTCTGTAGGGTTTAGGTTTGAAATAAAAGAAAAAGTTGTGAAGTTTATATTATAAAATCGTGTAAAATTTGTAAAATCAATATCTTTTTCATACGAGGTCGAAAACGCGCGAAACCAGTTGCGTCGGAATCGTATAGACGAGCACTACGCGGTGGAGTTGGATTGGAGTCGTTTGGAGTTAGTGAAAATTTCGTGTAAAATTAAATGTCCGTTTAATTTTAATCGAAATAAATAGCTAAAACGAATTGAAATCAAGGTGAGAACTTCTCACTCAATCGAATCGGTTTCGATTTTATTTTAAATAGTTAGATTTAAAATATTTGAATGCATGTTTGAATGATGATTGTTATCTATTGATTGTTAAAATAGACATTATGCGCTGTTAGTAAGCGGATGTTATTTATTAAAAACATATACCGTGAATATTTCATAAACAGTGAAATTGGTATTATATATAATAGAAATATATAAATATATTGGCATATGTATATATTGGAGTTATTGATTTCCCGCATTTTTTTAGCGGATGAGACCCTATTGCGCCGTCTATTAAGCGGATAATATTTTAAATCCCATATACCGCGATAGTTTCGTACTGGAGCGAAATTGGTATTGTGCTAATGTTTGTGGATGCAGGAAAACAGGTTGGAGGGATCCAACTGGATTCCTCAACGGTATTTATTTGATTTCAGATATTTTGATATTTGATGGATTATCATATCGATATATGATATCGTTGTTGTCGTGATTGACTATTTGGTATGTAGCATCATTGGACCAAATTTTGGAATTTTAAAATGATTTTAAAGTGATTTTTGAAAGTATAGGTTTATAAAATATTTTTGGAATTGATCCATTTTAAATAAATAAACGTATAATTTTAATGTTATATAAAAATTATGATTTTTGAGAAATATAGTTAAAAGTTGATTTTTGAGAAACATGGATTGATGATTTTATAAAATAGTTTAAATTGAAATTTTTGAATTTATAGTGAAAAGTTTAAATATAGGATTTATAAAATTTGGTTATTTTATAAATCAAAATGATGAAATTATAAAGGAGTTTAAAGGCATTTTTGAAATAATAGTATAAATTGATTTATAAAAGAGATTTGTAAATTGATATTCATAAATTAAAATATTTGGAATTACAAAACAAGTTTTTATAAGCGTTTGAATGAAGTGAAAATGAATTTTGTAAATGAATGGAATTTATAAAATTATAAATAGTGAAGTTATAAATGAAATTTATAAATAGTAAGATTTATAAATTTTGTGAAGTTATTAAAGAATATATTTGGATAAATAATTGGATCTTATAAGTTATAAGATTTATAATTATGAAGTTCAAAGGAATGATTTTTGTAAACAAATAAATTATAAGTATTTAACTTATAACGTGAACTTTTGGTTTATAATTGGGTTATGAATTGAATATAGGTTAATAAAGGAATTTATAAACGTTGTTTTATAAATTCGCAAACGACTTATTTTGATAAGTTAATTTTTATAACTTATTTATGAAGTTATATTCACGTTTTAGACAGTGAATAATCCTTTTAAATGAAATATATAGAAATGATGAAATTGGTTAACGTAGTATATTCACGTTTTTGAATAGTGAATAATATGTTAAAGAAAATGTTTGATTGTGGTGTTTTAAATAGAATTAAAAACAAGTTAACGATGTTTCAATTGGATTGAGATTCGAAACCATAGATTTCAACATTAATTGTTGAAATAGACGTTTTCGAGAAATAAAAGGAAAATGGTGGACTATAACACTGTTGTTATAGTAAATGATTTCCGAAAGGAAATGTTTTGTATAGTATTGGGATTTATATATCTATTTTAATTTCGAATCCCTATACTAGTGATTTTGGGACGTCGTAACGATGTTTTACGCAACCTTCGTTTTGGCCCAAATAAATATGTTTAAGAGAATGATTTCCTTAAAGAATGAAATATATACTTAATCTCGATTTAAGTATATTGAATATTTTCTAAGTGTTGAAAATAAATAAAATTTGTGAATTACTTATTAAATAAGTATGGAAATGTTTTCCAATATAAAGTGAATACTTTGAGAATTTATCTTTTTGAAGATAAATTGAAATGAATAATTGAAATCGTATATTCATAGATATTTTGAAATATAAATTCACTATGGAATTTATAAAAGAAAGTGGAATTTGTTAAAAATAAATAATGATTTATTTTTAAGATATTGACTTTTATATCTTGTAAAGATATTTTTGGAAAGTGAATAATTTGGAAAATTATTTGGAACCTGGTGATGTCGTGCATATCCATTGATAGTTCAATAACCGACTATCGATATTTCCCTTTGAATGGGTAATTGATGTGATTTGTTTGAATTTGAATGCCACACTTATTTTTGAATAAGCGCTCACTATTCGGGTTAACCGGGAAAGGACCATGGGGTCGTATAACCCATTCCGAATATGTGATACGTCGTTTTTAATAGCATTGAAGATCGGTGTTGAAGACCCGGTATTTGCGAGAGCGATAGGATGACCTGTCGATTGTCTCTGCACCGAGTTGCAACGGTATAGAGACTCCCTAAGTGATGGGAAATCCGATCAGGATTGTGAATATCCGGATTGCAAGGACTTCTTTGTAAGTGCCTTCGGTTTTGTTCGAGCCCGGAACAGACTTGTATGGATTGTATGTCTGACGTTACAAATTGAGATATAAAGCAGATTTCTTTCAAATATATTTCTGTTGGTGGCGGAGAATTTATTCTTTTAGCTTAACACCCTTCTCTGAGACGTAGGAGCTCAGAGGTTATGTAGTTGAATGTTATCAGCGATATATTCCCAATTTGGTAATGTGACATGCTGAGTGTTGCTGAAATGATCATTGTGTTGATTATTTGTGATAGGATCGTTTATTTGATCGTCTATCCTGGTGATCATTTCTATGATCATTTGTTGACCCAAAGCATGGCTTTTGTATAAAGTATGTTTTTGTGGGCGTGAATTCGTCGAGCCTCACACCCCGTGAATGGACAAAACAGGAAAGAAGCAGCAAGGTTATGAGGGGTAGCGCCCATTAGGATGTGTGCATTTCCTTCTGGAAAAGGGTGGAATCATGGTATGGAGCCCAGATACTTACTCATGTTGAAAACACTTTGTTATGATTGTGTGAATTGATTGCGAGCGCTCGGTGAAAGGTCCCAAAGGACCGGGGGATGGCATATTCGGTCAGTTGTTACTCAGTTAGGGGTAACCCGGCCTTGTGTTGGTAGAGATCCGGTTTGGTTCTCGGGGATGTCCATCCAGAGGCATTCTCATGTGGCAATGGGAAGTTCCTTGGCCTGATCATTCGTTGGAAATCCAATTCCCAATACGAAACTCTGTACGGTATTAGTTGTAGAACCTGCCATTCACTTATGGTGGTCACCACTGTTTGGATGGTAGCTATAGTAGGCATAGTTCGAAATGTCTATGTTGGCTAAGATTTATATTCTACTTTCGAAATGAATTTTTCTCTACACTATGAACTAGTAACAATATAAAATGTTCTTTTAAATGCGTATCAAGCATCTTTGACTATCATAAGGAGAAATCTCCTCCGATTCTGCGCTTGCATTGTGTGTGTGTGCGGGAGGCCTTATGGTAGTCTCATTTTTAAAAGCATTGCGAATTGACTTTAAAAATATTCTTCTATTTTGATTTTAAAGATAAATAAACTGTTTTGAGTTCTCACACCAGTCACATGACTGACTCGGAGTTTATTATTTTCCTTCCTAAACTTTGGGTGCCCATCAATTTCCACATGGGCAGTCAAGAGTTAGGTTTATCAGGATATTCCGGATATTCTGGAATTGTTGGAGGCAAGATGGATGGCATGGCGTATTTCTAGTTTATATAGTATTTGTTTTTCCGCTGCACTGTTTGTTGTTGTACACTCTGATGATGATGTAATGTAATGTAATGTATAAAATGTAATAACTGATATAGTCCTTTGTTTAAAGATTATTCATTTATTATTATGTTGTTCCGCTGCGAATTGTGAGATTCTGATGTTGTTCTGTTTTTTTCTATTCCGTTCTATTTTCTATGTTCTTTCCTCTCTTCTCTCTATTTTCTATCTTCTTATATCTTCTTCTACCCTTTTCTTTTTCTTAAACCATAACATTTCGAGTTTCCGGTCTTCGATTTCTCGGCAGTCGATAAAGTGAGTATCGATGTTGAATTTTCAAAAGTCGAAAATTTCCGGGACGTTACATTTGGTATCAGAGCATATGGTTAAGCGACAACCATGGTTCTGTTGGGTATTACTCATTAGAGATAGACTCAGCAGTGCTCTAGAATGAGTTTGAGTGTAATAATAGATATAAGTGTGTATTTGTTAGTGAATATAAACTGTTTTATATTGTGATGATTGGTTTATTGAGTGGCATATGAACCTTCGTCAGCACGGTCTGTACAACTATGCCGAAGGGGTTTATAAACACTTGAATAGAACAATTCGACATAATATTGTTTTAAAATAGGTAAATGAAATAATTTTACCTTAATTTTATTTTTATATATATAAAGAAATAATTTTTCAGAATTATTAAAGTGTATATAAGTTGATTGCTTAGTTGTTTGAATAATCTAAATAAAAGAATAATTGTATAAGAAAAGAATTATAAGAATTTAATTATAATTAAAGTGATTTATAATTGTGAAATAAACTTATATATGTAAGAAGTGAAACTATATGAATATATTTATGAATATGAGTAGTAAATAAAAAAATGAATCTAAAGTTAAATGGAAATTTACTTTAGAAATGGAAATATAACTTAATAGATATTGAATGAAGTTGATTTTGATATCAAAGTAAATTAACAAAGGTTAATGATAAATTTGAACTTGAGTTATATGAATGAAATTCAACTTTAGAAATTGAATTGAATGAATGGATTAAATGTTAATCAAATGAATGTGAATTTTGTTGATATGGAGTAATGAATGTAAGTGTTAATTCATTAAAAATCTAATGTTATTGAAAGTTGAATAGTTGAATGAAAATCAATTAATTAAACCAATTGAATGCAAAGGAATTTGGTTGAAATAAATATAAATTGGTTGTTATATGGTTGTTAGTTGGTTGATTGTATATAATTCATTAAGTGTTAATGAAAATGAGTTAATGAAATTGGAAGCAAAAGTAATTAAAATTCAATTGAAAGTTAAGTGAATCTTAAATAGAATTGAATTTGATTTGGAAGTGAACCAACTTGAATATGAATTAGTGAATATAAACTAATTGAAAATGAATGTTAGTAAACATCCACTGTTAATGAATCAAATATGATTTAAATTGAAAACCTATTTCATTGAATATTAATGAGAATATGAATGAATATATATTGGTTATGAATTTGTTGGATGATAGTTGGTTGATGTTTGCATTTGTTGTTTTGTTTCATTTGCTATGTTAGCATATATAGTTATTATGTTGCTATATGTTGTATATTGATACTATTGTCTATATGCATGATTCTCATGTTGTTTGTTGAGTGATTAGTAGGTGCGGATCGCGTTTGCTTCGCATTTGGAGCTCGCTTTCGCGCTATATTAGCCGTATATGCTCGCTAATAAAATATAAGGTACATATCTCGGATTACATACCGTACTTTTATACTTTTTTCCCTTCGGGATGCCTCATTACTTGATGAGATGTATATTTGTGATATATATATTGTCATTTTTTTTTCGGATCGAGCCGCGCAAAGGAGACTATGGCGAATTTTCCCGAAAATTTAAGGCGTTAGAAAAAATTTGAGAAAATTGGAAAATTTTGAAAACTATAACTTTGATTTGGAATTGAAAGTTAAACAATAGTAGTTGTTTTTGAAAAGATAACTAAGTATGATTTGGAAACTTAGCAAAGTATGGTAAGAAGTTTAATTATGAATTTTGGAAAGTTAATAAATTATGTAATTTTTCTTACTTAATAATTTCGAGGACGAAATTCTTTTAAGGGGGGAAGATTGTAACGACCCAGAATTTTATTTAATTAAAATTTGAATATTTAATAAATTTTAAATATTAATAAGTGAATTTATAAGTCGAATAAATTTTAATTTGATTTATTAGATTTAATTGAATAATTAAATCGATAAATTAATATGTTAAATTATGGAAATAATTGAAAATCGAGTTAAATATGATTGAAAATGATTTGTAAAATTTTATTTTATCATCTTGAAGTTAGAATGATATTTTAGAACTTTTAAAATCGAATTAAGAGTTAATTTGTGAAAATTGAATATTTTAATATTTAATCGACTAGTGAAATTAGCCAATTTTTGAACAGTCTCAGAATTGGACGAAACTAGTTCCATTGGATCCGTAATAGTTAGTTATTACCGGATTTCAATTTTCGTAGCAATTGGAGTTATCGTTTGATCGTGGCAGCTCGAAACGCATCGAATTGTTTTTAATATTAATTTGGCGAGTTAAAATAGCCATTTTTCAAACTGTCTCGGATTTCGACGAAACCAGTTTCATCGGATCCGTAATGTGATATTATTGTAATGTTTCAAATTTTGTGTCAATTGGATTTACCGTTTGTCCGGTACAAATTAAAGCGCCTAGAAAATCGTTTAAATCGGTTTAATTTAAATTGAACGTTTATTGCCATAACTTGCACAGATGTCCGAATTAGCTTCCGAAACCTATTCCATTGTGGCCGGAACGCGGGGTAAACCCTAGAAACGCTGGTTACGGCGCGTAAATCGGAGTTCGGAATTTCCGGATGAATAGTGTTCGTTTTTTTCTCTATAAATAGCTCATAATTCTCAAAAAAATAAAACAAACCCTAACTAAACGTGTAGCCACCACCATAGAATAAATGGCCGAAAACTTCCACACTTCCTCCCTCGATTACTCCAAATCCATCAACAATTAGACGAAACTTCCAACTACAAAGAGGTAGAGCATGAAGAGAACTACAAGATCAACGGTTATGATCGTGTTTGGAGCCATGGATCGACGTGGGGAGGGGTTTGAAGGCAGGCCGTTCGGCCTCGATTTGCACGCAACATGCGCGGCCGAGCTCCACAAGATGATGGCTGAACATAGAGCAAGCAGAGGGCTTCAATATGAAGGGGGTTTGATGAGGTTTCGTCGAGTGTTGGAGTTGCAAAGTGGAAACCTAATTTGAAGGAGATGGGTTCATATGCATGCTCAATACCTGTACATGAGCGTGAGAAAGATGAAAAAGCAAAGCACGGTGGAGATGCAAGCAGGTGGGATCCAACGGTCTGTAGGGTTTAGGTTTGAAATAAAAGAAAAAGTTGTAAAGTTTATATTATAAAATCGTGTAAAACTTGTAAAATCAATATCTTTTTCATACGAGGTCGAAAACGCGTGAAACCAGTTGCGTTGGAATCTTATAGACGAGCACTACGCGATGGAGTTGGATTGGAGTCGTTTGGAGTTAGTGAAAATTTCGTGGAAAATTAAACGTCCGTTTAATTTTATTCGAAATAAATCGCTAAAACGAATTGAAATCAAGGTGAGAACTTCTCACTCAATCGAATCGGTTTCGATTTTATTTTAAATAGTTAGATTTAAAATATTTGAATGCATGTTTGAATGATGATTGTTATCTATTGATTGTTAAAATAGACATTATGCGCCGTTAGTAAGCGGATGTTATTTATTAAAAACATATAACGCGAATATTTCATAAACAGTGAAATTGGTATTTATATAATAGCAATATATATATATTGGCATATGTATATATTGGAGTTATTGATTTCCCGCATTTTTTTAGCGGATGAGACCCTATTGCGCCGTCTATTAAGCGGATAATATTTTAAATCCCATATACCGCAATAATTTCGTACTGGAGCGAAATTGGTATTGTGCTAATGTTTGTGGATACAGGAAAACAGGTTGGAGGGATCCAACTGGATTCCTCAACAGTATTTATTTGATTTCAGATATTTTGATATTTGATGGATTATCATATCGATATATGATATCGTTGTTGTCGTGATTGACTATTTGGTATGTAGCATCATTGGACCAAATTTTGGAATTTTAAAATGATTTTAAAGTGATTTTTGAAAGTATAGGTTTATAAAATATTTTTGGAATTGATCCATTTTAAATAAATAAACGTATAATTTTAATGTTATATAAAAATTATGATTTTTGAGAAATATAGTTAAAAGTTGATTTTTGAGAAACATGGATTGATGATTTTATAAAATAGTTTAAATTGAAATTTTTGAATTTATAGTGAAAAGTTTAAATATAGGATTTATAAAATTTGGTTATTTTATAAATCAAAATGATGAAATTATAAAGGAGTTTAAAGGCATTTTTAAAATAATAGTATACATTGATTTATATAAGAGATTTGTAAATTGATATTCATAAATTAAAATATTTGGAATTATAAAACGAGTTTTTATAAGCGTTTGAATGAAGTGAAAATAAATTTTGTAAATGAATGGAATTTATAAAATTATAAATGGTGAAGTTATAAATGAAATTTATAAATAGTAAGATTTATAAATTTTGTGAAGTTATTAAAGAATATATTTGGATAAATAATTGGATCTTATAAGTTATAAGATTTATAATTATGAAGTTCAAAGGAATGATTTTTGTAAACAAATAAATTATAAGTATTTAACTTATAACGTGAACTTTTGGTTTACAATTGGGTTATGAATTGAATATAGGTTAATAAAGGAATTTATAAACGTTGTTTTATAAATTCGCAAACGACTTATTTTGATAAGTTAATTTTTATAACTTATTTATGAAGTTATATTCACGTTTTAGACAGTGAATAATCCTTTAAAATGAAATATATAGAAATGATGAAATTGGTTAACGTAGTATATTCACGTTTTTGAATAGTGAATAATATGTTAAAGAAAATGTTTGAATGTGGTGTTTTAAATAGAATTAAAAACAAGTTAACGATGTTTCAATTGGATTGAGATTCGAAACCATAGATTTCAACATTAATTGTTGAAATAGACGTTTTCGAGAAATAAAAGGAAAATGGTGGACTATAACACTGTTGTTGTAGTAAATGATTTCCGAAAGGAAATGTTTTGTATAGTATTGGGATTTATATATCTATTTTAATTTCGAATCCCTATACTAGTGATTTTGGGACGTCGTAACGATGTTTTACGCAACCTTCGTTTTGGCCCAAAAAAATATGTTTAAGAGAATGATTTCCTTAAAGAATGAAATATATACTTAATCTCGATTTAAGTATATTGAATATTTTCTAAGTGTTGAAAATAAATAAAATTTGTGAATTACTTATTAAATAAGTATGGAAATGTTTTCCAATATAAAGTGAATACTTTGAGAATTTATCTTTTTGAAGATAAATTGAAATGAATAATTGAAATCGTATATTCATAGATATTTTGAAATATAAATTCACTATGGAATTTATAAAAGAAAGTGGAATTTGTTAAAAATAAATATTGATTTATTTTTGCGATATTGAATTTTATATCTTGTAAAGATATTTTTGGAAAGTGAAAAATTTGGAAAATTATTTGGAACCTGGTGATGTCGTGCATATCCATTGATAGTTCAATAACCGACTATCAATATTTCCCTTTGAATGGGTAATTGATGTGATTTGTTTGAATTTGAATGCCACACTTATTTTTGAATAAACGCTCACTATTCGAGTTAACCGGGAAAGGACCATGGGGTCGTATAACCCATTCCGAATATGTGATACGTCGTTGTGAATAGCATTGAAGATCGGTGTTGAAGACCCGGTATTTGCGAGAGCGATAGGATGACCTGTCGATTGTCTCTGCACTGAGTTGCAACGGTATAGAGACTCCCTAAGTGATGGGAAATCCAATCAGGATTGTGAATATCCGGATTGCAAGGACTTCTTTGTAAGTGCCTTCGGTTTTGTTCGAGCCCGGAACAGACTTGTATGGATTGTATGTCTGACGTTACAAATTGAGATATAAAGCAGATTTCTTTCAAATATATTTCTGTTGGTGGCGGAGAATTTATTCTTTTAGCTTAACACCCTTCTCTGAGACGTACTAGCTCAGAGGTTATGTAGTTGAATGTTATCAGTGATATATTCCCAATTTGGTAATGTGACATACTGAGTGTTGTTGAAATGATCATTGTGTTGATTATTTGTGATAGGATCGTTTGTTTGATCGTCTATCCTGGTGATCATTTCTATGATCATTTGTTGACCCAAAGCATGGCTTTTGTATAAAGTATGTTTTTGTGGGCGTGACTTCGTCGAGCCTCACACCCCGTGAATGGTCAAAACAGGAAAGAAGCAGCAAGGTTATGAGGGGTAGCGCCCTTTAGGATGTGTGCATTTCCTTCTGGAAAAGGGTGGTATCATGGTATGGAGCCCAGATACTTACTCGTGTTGAAAACACTTTGTTATGATTGTGTGAATTGATTGCGAGCGCTCGGTGAAAGGTCCCAAAGGACCGGGGGATGGCATATTCGGTCAGTTGTTACTCCGTTAGGGGTAACCCGGCCTTGTGTTGGTAGAGATCCGGTTTGGTTCTCGGGGATGTCCATCCAGAGGCATTCTCATGTGGCAATGGGAAGTTCCTCGGCCTGATCATTCGTTGGAAATTCAATTCCCAATACGAAACTCTATACGGTATTAGTTGTAGAACCTGCCATTCACTTATGGTGGTCACCACTGTTTGGATGGTAGCTATAGTAGGCATAGTTCGAAATGTCTATGTTGGCTAAGATTTATATTCTACTTTCGAAATGAATTTTTCTCTACACTATGCACTAGTAATAATATAAAATGTTCTTTTAAATGCGTATCAAGCATCTTTGACTATCATAAGGAGAAATCTCCTCCGATTCTGCATTTGCATTGTGTGTGCGTGCGGGAGGCCTTATGGTAGTTTCATTTTTAAAAGCATTGCGAATTGACTTTAAAAATATTCTTCTATTTTGATTTTAAAGATAAATAAACTGTTTTGAGTTCTCACACTAGTCACATGACTGACTCGGAGTTTATTGTTTTCCTTCCTAAACTCTGGGTGCCCATCAATTTCCACACGGGCAGTAAAGAGTTAGGTTTATCAGGATATTCTGGATATTCTGGAATTGCTGGAGGCAAGATGGATGGCATGGCGTATTTCTAGTTTATATAGTATTTCTTTTTCCGCTGCACTGTTTGTTGTTGTACACTCTGATGATGATGTAATGTAATGTAATGTATAAAATGTAATAACTGATATAGTCTTTTGTTTAAAGATTATTCATTTATTATTATATGTTGTTCCGCTGCGAATTGTGAGATTCTGATGTTGTTCTGTTTTTTTCTATTCCGTTCTATTTTTTATGTTCTTTCCTCTCTTCTCTCTATTTTCTATCTTCTTATCTCTTCTTCTATCCTTTTCTTTTTCTTAAACCATAACATTTCGGGTTTCCGGCCTTCGATTTCTCGGCAGTCGATAAAGTGAGTATCGATGTTGAATTTTCGAAAGTCGAAAATTTCCGGGACGTTACAAATTTTCAGACATTGTTTATTTTTATTTGGACAAATGATCATAAATCATTTCAAGAAAATTTCCAAAATTAGATTTTTAAGAAAACAAAAGCCAAAGTCTTTAAATAAATGAAAAAATTTAAAATTTAGGGAAAACAAGTAGAAAAGTAAGAAAAAGAAAGGGAAGCCATTACCGGATCTTTGAAGCCGTGAGAAACAAATGAAAATGATCTTTTTTTTTTCACGTGAAAACCTAATGAGATGACGGCTACATTAGGGTTTTACACGGCTAAGGCAATTAAATGAGGAGTTTAAGGAAATGAAGGGTTTGGGCAAATAAAAGGGCTTACGCTTCAAAGTGATTTACAATCTTCCATATTCTTTTCCTTTTAAAACTTTACATAAACAAAATTTCAGGAGAAAATACTTTACAAACCGAAATCAATTAGAAATATGAGGTAACAAATAGTATAATTTGAAAAAAATATAAAATAATGAAGAAAATGCCTTAAAAATACCAAACAGTGTTCTAAAATTGTGCATAAATCACTGTTTGTCTTGGAAAATTATACATTTCATTATAAAATTATTATGAAGTGGAAAGGAATGTTTTCATGTGAAAATGAGGTAAGAAATGCACATCTACAATAAAGAAAGGAACGGTCAAAAGAAATTAAATCTATTAATTGGAAAAGAAACGGAAGAAGAAACGTTAAAACGGTTTTACGTTTCTTTGCTTTCAAACCTTTTAAACTTCCTATATATATATTCATATACATCTAAATAACTGAAAATAATTAAAATCTCAGTTAAAATTTGAAAATATAACAGAGAAAAAAAATATTAATAATTAAATATTAAGTAGATATGATTAAAATAAGAAAAATAGCACAGAAAATGAAAACTTGACTTAAGAATTAGAAATAACTTCAATACACTTTGGAAAAATTTACTTTAATTTAAATATATGTAAAATGAATAAAATAAAATAAAACAAAGCAAATAAAAGTGAGTGCATAAAATAAATAAATAAATTTTAGTTATATAATTAAATTAAGAAAATGGCTTAAAATTGTAGACTAGGCTTTTAAAATTAGAAATAAATTCAAATGAACTATAGAAAAATTATATTATCATTTTAAAAATACTTAAAAGTCAAAATATACATTATATAACATATTATCACATATTAAAATAAAATAAAACAAAGAAAAAGCAATTTATACAATTTAAAATAGTCATTGTTAAATAACCCTATATACACACAATATTGTAAAGGGTATAACTTTCACAATTTACATCCAATTTCAACGAAACGAAAAGTGGTGTTCTTATAATTTTATGTACTTTCATAATAAAAGAAAAAATGTAAAATTTTAAACTTTTAAAATTTTAAGCTGAAAGTCACAGTTTGACTATTTTGACCAAAATCAGCATTTCAGGCAAATATTCAACTTACAAAATTTTGGAATTATAACTCATATAAAAATCAAGATTATATTTAAACAATAAATTTAATCATTTCAAATAAGTAAAATAAGTTTTTAAATCAAAATCTTACATTAAAAATAATTAAAATATACAATAAAATAATTACAAAATACAGGGTTGTTACAAAAGGTTTGTACATACTAATAGATTGGAAAACGGTTTTAGAAACAAACTTTGTATTAAAAGTAATGTTGAAATCATTTTTGTGAAAGAGTTTGAGTAATTACTACTAGTATAGAAATCTTCATATTTTAAAGTGACAAATCATAGAAATGATTGTAAAAACAATCAATCGCCAAAAATTCACATATGAAAACGTGAATCCAAACCATGAAAATCGATATCGAATCCATCAAATGGATATTCCCAAAAGTCCAGAAAGAAGTCATCAAAGTCGATAATAAATGGCAACAAATAACTGAATCAACAAAAATCGATTCAAATGGAAACCTACTCAAAATAGGCAAATTGGCTGAATTAAACAGCGCCAGAAGTCTGGCGGTTCTCCCAGCTGTCTAAGCTGAAGGTCTGGAATTTTTCCAAATCAGTCGGATGTTTAAGCCGTAAGTCTGGAACGTTTATTCCTTTGCCTCAGACGTCTGAGCATTTTGCCAAATGACTGCGCTGAAGCTCAGGGCAAAATTTTCCTAAGCCATAATGGCCAAATCAGTTCGAAAGCGGTCGGACAAGCAACGAAGGCTAGGGATTTATGCCAAACGACAACCTAGGCCAATAGGCTATTCAATACACTCCAAACAACATGTGAAAACATTCTTAGTACGATTTTCATAGATTTTGATTTCAAAATACCAAAAATATGAAAATTTACCAAACCAATTTAATTAAAAAACAAGTGAACATGAAATAGATGTTAGAAATTCATACCTATCAACCATCAAAGGTATGGACATAGATGTGAGTTCAAGAACTCACCTTTAAACTCAAAAACAATAATTGATAAGCTTTAAAACAAGGAAAGATCAATTCCTCTTCAACAACACCTCAAGAACCTTCAATCTATTATTAAATGCAAAGATTTCCTAAGTTAGGTTATAGGAATTTCTGAAAATTGAAGAGAGATTGAAATGGAGAAGATGAAGAGGATGTTTACTCAAGCTTATCCTTAATTTTAGGACTAGAACTTGAATTTCCTAAGAACTAAGGCTTACAAATTTTGATTTCCCCTCTCTTCCTCTAATTTTCTCTCAGGGCTTAAGTGTTAAGAATTTAGAAAATGGAAAGAATGAATGAAGAGAAGTGGGGTGGAGTGGAAGGTATTTGGTAAGGGGTTTGGGTTCTCTTATTGGGTTAGTGGGCTAGAACACAACACAAAGCCCAAACAATATACCAAATTCTAATCTACTCCAAACATATCGATGTTTACACTCAAACAAGTTGTAAACGTCGTTTTGAACTCGATGAAGTGGTCTTAAGTCCGGGTTCGACTGTTTACAAAATGTCACATTTCAGACTTTAAATTCAACTAACTACACTACATTTAAATAAAATATCTAAATATATAATCGTAAAATATACGGGTTGTTACAGACTCTCCTCCTTAAAGAAATTGCGTCCTCGCAATACTTAAGAAGAAAAAAAGGAGTAACTAGCACATTAAAGCATAACAACACAAAAAAAAATTAAGTGAGAAGTTCACCTTAAGGAGAAGGAGAGATTAAGTCCGGACGAGTTCGCTCGATGAATTCTCTAGATTTCCAAGGGCAATCCTCAGGATTTGAGGACCATTGAACTTTCACAAGTTGAATATCTTTATTACGAAGGCGTTTAACCTCCATAGCAATGATTTGAAAAAGATGTTGCTCATAAGTCAAATAAGGTGAAACTTAAATTTCTTCAATAACACCGAGCCCAAGAATAGAATCGGAATATTTGAGGCATTTCTGTAGTTGAGAGACGTGTAGTACGTCATGAATAGGAGAAAATTGAGCCGGTAATAAATGGCGATAGGCCACGGAACCAATGCATTCGGTGATAGGAAAAGGGACAATATATTGAGGTGCTAACTTTCCCAATCGACTGAAAGACACAACACCCTTCATAGGTGAAATACGAACAAATACCAAATCTCCCACAGAAAATTCCAAATTCCTTCTTCGGTTATCGACATAGGATTTTTGTCCATTTTGGGCCTCTCTCATCCTATGACGAATAAGGTCAATCTTTTCTGTGGAATCAAGAATAAAATCTAGGCTTAAAACCAACTTCTCACCGGCTTCAAGCCAACACAATAGAGATCGACATAGCCTTCCGTAGAGTGCCTCAAAAGATGCCATACCAATACTAGATTGGAAGCTATTATTATAAGAAAACTCAACAAGAGAAATATGATCTTCCCAACTTCCATCAAAATCAAGAATAATGCACGAAGAAGATCTTTAAGAGTTTGATTCACGTGCTCTGTTGGTCCATCAGACTGAGGATGAGAAGCGGTGCTAAAATTAAGCTTCGTTCCCAAAGCTTTTTGAAGACCTTTCCAAAATCCACTACTAAATAATATATCACGATCACTAACAATAGAAGTAGGAATTCCATGCAATTTAACAATTTCTTTAACATAAAGTTTGGCCAAAAGAGATACGGTCCGATTGGACCGGACGAGAATAAAATGGGCGGATTTTGTTAGTCTATCTACCATCACCCATAAACTATCTGACCCGAACGAGAGCGGGAAGACCATCAATAAATTCCATGGAGACTTGATCTCACTTCCAAATTGGAATGCCCAATGGTTGTAATAATCTATTGGGCCTTTGATGCTCGGTCTTAACGAGTTGGCAAGTCAAGCAGCGCTTGATAAAGTTAGCACTATCGATTTCATTCCATCCCAATAATAAAGTCACTTCATGTCTGCATACATTTTACTACTACCGGCATGAATGGTAAATTTAGAATGATGAGAATCTTCTAAAATACTTTTATGAAGATCACTATTATTTGGCACGATAAGTCTACCAAATTTTCGAATGCCGCCACGAGCATCGTTTTCAAAGTCTTTCAGAATACCAATATCTATTTTATCCCTACAACTTTGGCTAGGAAGAGCTAATTCAGGATCTAGCTTTTAAGCTTCAAGGATGCGGTCTAAAAGAAAAGGATGAGCCTCAAGGCTACGCAAAAACAAGAGATGAACATAAACCAGATTAACGATCTCATATCTCACAAGTGGACAGAGTCTCAAGATTATTCCATTCGGATATCATCGCAGAAACAACCACTTGCTGCTTTCGGCTAAGGGCATCGGCCATACGATTTTCCCTTTCGTGAGTATAAAGAATATCAAGATCATAAGATGTAAGGAATTCGAGCCAAAGTTGTTGATGCAAATTAAGTCCCTTCTGAAAAAATAAATACTTTAAAGATTTATGATCGGTGTAGAGAACAAATTTCTCTCCCAAAAGATAATGACGCCAAATTTTAAGGACGAAAATAATGGCCGCAAGCTCTAAATCATAAGTCGCATATCTAGGCTCAGTAGGCTTTAATTGCCTAGAAGAATAAGCGATAACATGTTCCCTTTGCATGAGAACGGCTCCCAAACCAATACGACTATCATCCGTATAAACAGTGAAGTCTTGGTTCCCCTCGGGGATCACAAGATAGGAGCATCGAAAAGGAGTTCTTTTAATTTCTGAAAAGAAGCTTCACATTTGTCCGACCATATGTACTTAACTCCCTTCTTTGTCAAACTAGTAAGAGGTATGGAAGTTTTAGAAAAGTCTTCTATAAATCGATGGCAATAGCCTTCCAATCCAAGAAAGCAACGAATTTCCATCACACTATCCGGTCTTTCCCAATTTTGAATTGCTTCAATCTTTGAAGGATCTATAGAAATTCCAGATTCGGAAATAATATGTCCTAAAAATTTCACATGGGATTACCAAAAGTGGCACTTGGAAAATTTCGCTTTCAATTGATTGCTCCTAAGAGTTTTCAATACAATCCAAAGATGTTTTCATGCTCTTCCTCGGTTTTAGAATAAACAAGAATATCATCTACAAAGATGAGAACAAATCGATCGAGGAAGACTTTGAAAACTCGGTTCATGAGGTCAACAAAATAAGCTGGGGTATTCGTTAAACCAAATAGCATAACAAGCCATTTATATGATCCATACGAGTATGGAACGACGCAAAGGAATGCAATGCTCTGCAATACGAAGCTGATGAAAATCGTTTGCTAAGTCTAATTGTGAAACGACTCTAGCACCGCTAAGTTGATCGAATAAATCATCAATCCGAGGCAAGAGATATTTATTCTTAATTGTGAGATCATTAAGCTTGCGGTAGTCAATGCATAGCCTAAGTGTACCATCAGATTTCTTCACAAAGATGGCTGAAGCTCCCCAAGGGGAGAAAATAGAACAAATAAACTGTCTCATTTCCAATTCAGATAATTGATTATGCATCTCATCGTTTTCCTTATTAGACATGCGATAAGGAGGACGAGTAATAGGTAGAGCTCTAGGTATTAGATTAATTTTGAACTCAATTGCTCGCTTAGGAGGTAATCCTAAAAACGGGCTCAAATATACCGAGAAATTCACGAACAACGTGAATGAGGGAAATGGAATCTTCCTCATCACCAGTATCGTCATCATGTGGATTTAGAGAACATAAGGATGCTATCGAATTGGAATCTGAATAGAACAATAGAAATCAGCTTAACAGATTGACACTGTCAAAGATGGATAGTTCACTCGGGATATAGGACGTGGGCTTTATAACAGTTAAGCCAATCCATTCCCAAAATCATTCCGAAAACTAGGTGACGCATAACATGCAAATCGGCTCACAAAGCATATTCACATAAGATAATCTCGACATCTTTACAAAATAAACTGAGTGTTGCGGATCCACCAACCGGTTTCGCAATTTTCAGTGAATCGTCAAACATATAATATTTAAAACAAAGTATCAATAAGTTCTTTTGATATAAAAGAGTGAGATGCTTTCATATCAAAAAGAACTCATATAAGATGATCACAAAACATAATAATGCCATCAAGGATAGAATGAGAAACACCTTGACAAAGGGAAGGGTTGCTAGAGGCTTGCACAACATTTAACTTTCCCTCTTTCTTGCTTTAATGTTTGGGGCATGAAGATATAAGATGACCCGAACTTTTGAAATAACGACAAAAAGGGCTTTTGGACACCTATTTGCATAATGGTCCTTAGAACCACAATTGTAGCATACTCCACAATCAGGGGTAGGAGTCTTTGCTACCGAAGTTGCTTGCTTCCCTTTCTTGTTTGGATTAGGTTTGAACTTAATATTCCTCTTCTTGTCGATGTTGAAGTTTTGTTTGGCATCCACAACTTCAACATCACTTTCTTTATCGCCCTCTTCAAGTCGAACAGCGATATCTACAAGCTGATCAAAAGAAACTTCTAGTTTCAAAAGTAAAGGCTTTTTAAGGTTCTTATTCAACTCATAGATAAACCTTTGATTTTTCTTCAATGGGGTATTAATATACTCGACCCCATATTTAACGAGGGATTCAAAAGATGTGACGCAATATGTCATAGAAGATTCACGTTGAAAAAGGTCAATAAAAGGCCGAGCTAAAGTTACTTTTTCGGCTTCGGGCACAAACTTCAACTCGAACCTCTTCCAGAATTGCTCCCAAGTAAGTTCTGGTTCAACAATTTCCGAAATCAAAAGATCACATCAATCTAATGCTCTTTCCTGGACATGCTAGAAGCCACATGCACTCGATGTTATATCCACAAGTTTCATGCGAGAAAAGATGCAGTTGCATGTTCTAAGCCAAGCTTGGACTTCTACAACGCTTTCGAAACCTTGAATGGATTTTCACCTAAATTTGTATAGTCACTGCAAAAGCGTGCGAACCTGGATTTAAGATGAGTAGCTCAGGAATAGGTCTGGCGGCTTAGGCATTCTTTACAAGATACAAAAGCTGTTAGGCAGACATGAATACGCCATCCCGACGAGTAGAAATGGATTGATCGGCGCTGGGACGACCAGGTCTAACCATTTCTCTTCTTTAAGAAAGAAAGAAAGAAAAGGAAAAAGGTTATTCTCAGAATGAATATCAAATAAATTTGATTGATAAAACAAGGCATCATAAAAGAAAATAGGATAGAACGGGTCCTAAGACTTGAATTAAATCCTAAGGCACGATTCCTAAGATAGACTTAGGACAATGATCCTTGCTAGATTATTCTACATTTTTTGAAGTTTGGCTCTGATACCAATCAGTGACGCCCATCTCTATACTCACACTAGCCAAGGACATTACTGGGTAATGCCGGCAATTACCGCAAAGAATAAGGTTGTTGAGGAGCGACCATTTGTGTAATTGCTTTGTGTGATTACCGATATATCAGATGGTATGTCATGCATTTCATTTCAAGAGGAAATCCGACATATCAAATACAAACTCAATGCTACTACACAGTGGCCATGTGGTCTTCGGAAAAAAATATAAAATAAGCATAATACAAATCAGTCACAGATGTTCATATCACTAAGGCAGAAACATATATGAATATATCAAATAGAAGTGTACATCCAAGTAGTGGTCATATAAGAACCACTACACAACAAAAGAATAGCTACAAGTGCTAGAAAAAAGAATATGTATACATCAAGGAGTCTTTATCTCAAATGTAAAAAAAAAACTACTAAGCTAAAGTAGTTAGCCAAAAGTCAGAAGCTAGTCCCTGCTAAGAAGTCAAGTGAAAGCACCTAAAACACCTCGGTCTGACCCAAGTATTATTTAAGAAGAAAAATAATAAACTGATCGGTCTAGCCATAAATACCATATAAGATGAGATAGGATAAGAGATATGAAAAATATATATGATAATAACAAAAATTATATAATATCCCAAATTTTCTTATACACCGAAAAGAAAGTCGTATTCTTTAGATTATTCACCAAACCTCGAATATTGACAAAACAGGTCAATGCAAATCATGACAGTTAGTGAAACAGAAATTCTATAAATCAATAATTAGAAATCCAGAAAACGCAAATGGGGGAGTCCTATCATAAACGAGAGCATGAAAACTCACCAACACGTGTATCATAAACGGGACACTATCCTATGAGTCGCTAACCCATAGAGTCGGTGCAACGACGTAGTACAACGGTAAGCTCGCGGAACATGAAACTCAAATAGCCTGGAATAGTGAAGAAGTACAGCGGTACGCCCGATGAATTGAACTCCATAAAAGACCATGGGTCGTTAGCCTATAAAAGTGAGTCGAAACTCCAAAGAACAGGGTACAGTCCCGCACGTGGACTAAGAGACAACGGATCTAGCTAGTCTAAACCACAAAATGATCATCATAGATCAACAAGAAGTGTAAATTACACTAAGCTAGTTAGTAAATGGGTCTAGCTTCATGTCCTATAACCACTGGCTTAGCTTAATTATTTACAAACAAATTGTAGATTTTCCCTCAAATTATTTACAAATTGTAAATAAATTAATTTTTTGAAAGAGTTTGATTAATTATTACTACCAAAGAAACCTTTATATTTTAAAGTGACAAATCACAGAAATGATTGTAAAAACAATCAATTGCCAAAAATTCACATATGAAAACGTGAATCAAAACTATGAAAATCGACATCGAATCCATCAAATGGATATTCCTAAAAATCCAGAAAGAAGTCATCAAAGTCGGTAATAATGACAAAAAATAACCGGATCAACAATAATCGATTCAAACGGAAACCAACTCAAAATAAGCAAATTGGCTGAATTAAATAGCGCTAGACATATGGAGGTTCTCCCAAACGTCTGATATGAAGGTTCGGAATTTTTCCAGATCACTCAGATGTCTGAGCCGTAAGTCTGGAACATTTATTCATTTTCCTCACATGTTTGAGCACTTTTCCAGATGTCTGAGCTGAAGCTTAGGGCAAAATTTGCCTAGGCCATTAATGGCCAAATCGGTTTGGAAGCGATTGAACGAGCAACGAAGGCTAGGGATTTATGCCAAACGACAAACCAGCCCTATAGCCTCTTTAATACACTCCAAACAACATGTCCAAACGTCCTTTGTAGGATTTTCACAGATTTTGACTTCAAAATGCCAAAAATTGAAAAATTCACCAAACAATTCAATTAAAAGAATGAACATGAAATAGATGTTAGGAATTCATACCTAACAACCATCAAAGGTATAGACATAGATGTGAGTTCAAGAACTCACCTTTAAACACAAAAGCAGCAATTGAGAAGCTCTAAAACAAGAAAAGATCAATTCCTCTTCAAAAACACCTCATGAATCTTCAATCAATTATCAAATGAAAAGATTTCCTAAGTTACATTACAGGAATTTCTGAAAATTGAAGGGAGATTTAGATGGAGAAGATGAAGAAGATGCTTACCCAAGCTTTTCCTTGATTTTAGGACTAGAACTTAATTTCCTAAGAACTAGGGCTTAGGAATTTTGATTCCCCTCTCTTCTCCCATTTTCCCCTTAGGGCTTGAGTGTTAGGAATTTAGAAAATGGAATGAATGAATGAAGAGAAGTGGAGTGGAGTGGGATGTATTTAGTAGGGGGTATGGGTTCTCTTATTGGGTTAGTGGGCTAGAACATAACCCAAAGCCCAAAACAAAAACAAAAGTTCTAATAAACTCCAAACATATTGTTGTTTGTGCTCAAACAAGTTGCAAACACCGTTTTGAAATCAATGGAAGTGGTCTCGATTCCTTGTTCGATTGTTTACAAAAAGTCACATTTCAGACTTTAAATTCAACTAACGACGCTATATTTAAATAAAATATTTAAAATATATAATCGTAAAATATATGGGCTGTTACATCTATTTAAATCAATTTAAATCTAGTTAAATAAAATTTAAATCTATTTAGACTATTTTACTATTTAAACTATCTTACATTATTTAAGCTATTTTAAACTATTGATAATTTTTGTGAAATGACACATTTGTGTGAATAGGAAATTTGAAATAAAAAGGAAATTAAGATTACTTACCGATAATTTAAAAGTGAATATGAATTTTGAAAGTGAATATGGTTTGAAAGTGAATATGATTTTGAAAGTGAATATAGTTTGAAAGTGAATATGATTTCAAAAGAGTTATGATTTGAAATTGAATATGATATTTTTATACAAATTGTGAATTGACTTATTGAGATTTAAAAGAAACATCCAGTGTGAAATAAGCGTTTGGTTGTTAAAGAGACCAGGAACGGATATTGTCATACTCTCTACCAATATCAGAAACCACTTTAACAATTGTGTATGTGCTGGAGATTCCACAAATGAAGCTGGATGGTTTGGCGAACGATTCTGTACGAGGTATTTACGTGACCTCGACTCCCGTGAGTTAGCTTGATGTGGCGAAAACTGGAGCGACGCCGAGCCAAGTAAGGTCATTCCTCCTATCGGGCGCATTTCTTCGATACAATTCTATTACTTTATGATTAATTTGGTGGCTACACCTTGATTTGATATGAGAGTCTCTTCCGAGGTGGCGGTAGTTGCTGCTATGCATTACCACCGGTCCGAATCTGCAATTGGTATATTTACCCCGTTCATTGCTTCTAGTGCCTTGTCACATGCCTTATCGCGCATTCTACGAGCTTGTTTTGTACCATACTTATGGTGTAACGACCCGTAAAAATTCGATGTTTAAAATGAATTAAATTAATAAAATTTTAAAATAAATTTAGAAAGAAATAAAAATCTTATTAATTTATATGGGAGCTAATATAGAAATTAGATGTATCAATGATTATTAAAATTTACAATTTAAATTTTATATTGCAGTTAATTGAAATGGTGTAAATTGGCATACTTGGTTTTATGTTTCATACAAGAAATAAATGGGAATGTTGAATTAGTGATTTTCCAAATAAAAATATTTACTAGAAGGGAATACAAAGTTATTTAATAATGGAATAATAGCTAAATTAAAATGCAACAAAGTTAAAACAAGTTAATTGTCAATAATTTTAATGAAACTCCAATCCATTGTATTTAAATCTGCTAAGCTTGGTTATCTTGTGCACTGATTATAGTGGGATGAAAAAGGTAATAAAGTAATGTGTAATAATTTGTTGTAAAGAATAAGCGTACAAATGTATAAAATTGATTAATAAAATTTTAGTTAACACAAATAAAAGATGAAATTAGAATTATAATGTTGTTTTTGATGATAAACGTTACTTTAATGATTGTAATATGAAATAACGGAAGTGTGAATGCAAATTTATAGAAACGTTAACTTATTTTAAGGTTAACTAAGGTAAGTATTTATAAATCAAATGAAATGCAAATCCATGGAAACAATTGTTGTTAATGATAACTTGTAAGTGAAATTGAATGTTAAGTGATAACAATTTTTTGGTTAACTATTTAATTAGTCTATTAAATAAAATTTGGAAATCAATTTGTAGTCAAAGGAAATTAAGTAGCACATTAGTTGAAATAAATTTAATAAATACATTAATGAAATGTATTATAATTCAATGTTATTCATACCTATAAAATGTCTATTTATTGAGTAGCTAGATTTTTAAATTAATAAACGAATTTATTGAGGTTTCAATTTATAATTAATAACATTTAATGTGGAATCAATTACAATTAATTGACTTAAATTATGCAGTTAGGGTAGATTTGATTTGTCATTGAAAATGATTAATTTATAAGATGTAATTTGTGTTAAGCCTGTTTATTTTATGAAAATTGGTTGATTTAAAGATTTGGAAGCAAGATTTATTATTTCGATTGAAGTGTAAAATTCAATAATTGAATTTATTGCAAATAATTGAAATTCAACATTTATTATTGTGTTAATTGAAACTAAATGGAATGTAAGGATATTGTTATAATAGATTTGAATCAAATGTTGATTTCATCAGGTGTAATAATGAATTGAATGAAATACAATAAAGAAAGTATGTTGAATACAAGAATGGAAATAAAGATTTATAAATTTATTGAGATTCAAACTATAATTGGATTTAATTGCAATAAAACGAAATTAAATATTTAGATATTATGTAAATGTAAATTTAGATGACATTTGGAGATATTTATGTAATAGAGTATGAATCCAATGGTAGTCTCATCTATTGGACACTAATAGATTGAATAATTGAATGAAAAGTCAATTAAATGGGAGTATTGCAAATTTAATTTATAATTTGTGAATATAATGAAATTGAAAATTTAACGCTAAAATGTATAAACTAATTAACTCGAAATTTACTTCTAAATTTGGTTTAATTAATGTGAATGATTAAGAAATTAAAAATGACAAGAATTGTCGATTATAGAATTGAAATTTAAAAATTGGATTTAATTAATTTAATATTAAACTATTTAATTAATGTAAAAATAGTCATTTTGGCAACTGACTCGGATTTCAACGAAACTAGTTTTATCGGATCCGTAACGTGAATTATTGTAGGGTTTCAAGTTTCGTAGCGATCGGACTTGTCATTTGATCGTACGGACTCGAAACGCCTTGAAATAAATGCAATTGAAATCAATTTGGAAAATATATTTTTAGCATAACTTCTTCATACGATGCAATTTGGACCTGATACCTTTTCCATTGCATTTAAAATATTTTAAAACACCTATTTTGATATATATGTTTATCCAATTTCGTTCGGGAGTCAAAACGTGCTTTTTGGGCCACTTTGGCATTAGCGCATATTCAACCCGGTCCATTTATTCTATTTCAACTTTCTCTATAAATATCCCTCTATAAACCCTAGCCTCCTTAAATTCTCATTTGTCTGTACGTAAATTCATTATATTCCCTTCTTCCTCAATGGCAGACAAAATTCTATATTTCTAGATCCAATTACAATTCAAAATCATCAAAAATTTAAACTACTCAAAAAAAATTTAAAAAATTATTTGTTGAAGCTCTCGACGAGAATAATTCGATGGTGTAATTCGTTTTTCAATTCGATGCATTGTTTGACCAGAAATCGCGTTCAAATTTGAATTGGGCGTTTTTGACTGAAGCGTCAATCGAGAAATCGGTTTCTGGGTATTGTAGATCTCGTCATGGGCTTCGAGATGGTGGTGGCCGTTTGACTTGAATCGAAGCATGGTGGCCGAAATTGGCGTTTTAGGGTTCGAAATCATCATTTTTCACGTGGCGGCGCGGCGAGCTATGGGACACCAGAGGCCGGTGGCATCAGACCGAAGGTAGAGGGGTAGGAGGCGAGTTCATGGGCGGTGGTGCCGTGGCCAACGGTGGCCGGTGGTAGCTAGGAGGCGCGGTCAAAGATGGTGATTTTAGGGCGTGTAAATGGGTTCACGGTCGTGACCTACTGAAGAAGAATGCGCAGGTTGATGACGTGGCATATGTGTTAGGGCGAAAGTGTTCTTTTCCTTTTTATTTTTTTATTAAAATTCAATCGCATTTATCATCATAACTTTGGCATACGATATCAGATTTACGTGCAGTTTCTTTTGTTAGGATCGTATTGAAATTCCGGACTTGACGATGCTTGTTTGGACGAATTATGAGATGGTCAAATTTTTGGGTTTAAATTGGATTTAAATTCAATTTAAAATTCAAAAGGTAAGTGTTTTAACCCACTCACAACTTCTAAGATTTCTTATGTTTGTTAAATTGATTTTTGATGTGTTTAAAAATTTATTTATAGCTGTTTGGCATATATTTCGTCTATCTCAGTTAATTTGCATTTATTTAATTTACTAGTTATTAAATTCATTATTGCATATAAAGTGCCAGTTAAATTTTAGTTAAATTTATTATTGCATATAAACTGATAGTTAAATTATTAGTAAATTTTATTGTGCATATAAACTGCCAGTTGAATTATCAGTTAATTTAATTTGCATAATAAACTGCCAGTAAATGCCTGTTATTTATTACCTGTTATATATTGGTGTAATGTTTGAATTTAATGTTGATTGTGATAAATGGTTGATGGATGATATTGGATGAATGGATGTTGTATTTTATATTGGTATAAACTGCCAGTTATTATGCATTTTCACCTCATTCGGGATTGCGGTTTGAAATGATATACAACCGTATTTTTATTTTTAAATGTCAGATTGAAATGATAAATATCCGTATCACTTGATCATAGGATAGAAAATTTTATACAGGCACCGCGGTATATGTGTGTGTGTGTGTGTGTGTGTGTGTGTATATGAAATTATTTTGAAATTATTTTTCTATGGTTTTGTAAAGAAATATATAATGTTTTATGAAATATTGATGTCGGATATTTCATAAAGGTTATTTTATGTATGGTCAAATTCTTGGTTTTAAACTATGAATAAAATTGTTTAAAGTATGAAGTAAGTTTAATAATAAAGTGGATTTTATTAGAATATATTATAGATAAGTATTTACTAAAATTATATTCTAATATAGAGTTTATATTGACTTTTATAAATCAAAGTTGAGGAGATAGTTGGAATTGATTTGAGATTTCATTTAGTTAAAATCTTATTGAAATTTAGATTTCAAAAGAATATGGTGTTATAACTAATTCGGGCTTACGATGATTTAAGTGAATATATATAATCTAAATAAATTGAGGAATATTTAATTATTGAATTTGGAAGTTTATTTAAAAGACATTGGATTTATTAAGCAAGTACTTCAAAACTAAATAATAGAAAAAGGAATTTGACATATATATATATGAATTAAAAATTTAGTTTTGAAATTGTGGAATATTTGAAACTTTGAAATATATGAAAATTTAAATGATTTATTTAGGAATTCTAATCTGTATTTGGAATTGATTTCAGAAATTTAGAAAGCTAATTTACTTTATAAAGCAACTTATTATTAAACCATTTAAGTATTGAAAATTTTGTTTCGAAGCTATGGGTTTAAAGTATATATATTTGAAAGTACTATGATTTTTGAAAAATATATATTTGAAATAAAAATGACATCATATTGATTTGGGTTTTAAAATAGAAATGATATCGTATTTATAGGGTTTTGAAATGAATATTTTATACTGGTTTTAAAGTATAAACTAACTTGACAAGACCGCGGTGTTACAATAACGTTGGGCTGTTGAAGAGACCGGGATCGAAAGCTGTCATACTCTCTGCCAACTCCAAAAACCACTTTAACTACCGTGTACGCGTTGGGGATTCCAGAATGAAGTAGGATGGTGGCGGCGTTTCTCTGAGGTAAATACGTGGACCCAGCTCCCATGATTTGGCATAAGGTGGCTAAAACAGGAGGGATTGACGGGTTAATTAAGGTAGCACCTTTGATCAGACACATCCCTTAGATATTCTACTCTGACTTTGGATTTATTCAGTGGCCACTTTTGATTTCTTTGATTTGAGGGTGTGGCTCGTGGTGGGCGGTAGCTGCGGCTATGCGTTACCACCGACCCGGAAGCGTAATTGGTATATCTACCCTGGCATTGCCTAGTTGTTCCATGTAACCTACCCTAGCGCGCCATATACGATTTTGGTTTTGTACCATGCCTATGGAGTGCCCTTTGACGACGCCCAGTACGGGGGAGATTACGGTACTATATAGACTATGGGAATATATAAATGTGTTAAGGTGGAAAATGTAATGCCTTAACGCTATTTAAAAGTAAGTTTATTTTACAATCAGACACTATTATAATAGCGAAATATACTACATAGTAAATATTTTAACGGATCCTTAAGAGATGTAAATCCCGGGCATCTTTTGAGTTATTGCCATCATTTTTATATCTGTTGATTTAACTTATATAAGATCTTTTAGTTCTGACTTGAGTGTTTTGTCTTTTCAATTCGCTCCCAGTCAGTCTGAGCATTTTAGGATCGAAGATTTTATTTCTGCAGGACGAAGATGAAGATTTGATTTTTATTATTATATATCATACGGTTCCACTACACACTGTATTCTGCTGCATTGATATTTATTGGTATGTGAACTCTGATATATATTGTATAAGTAAAATTAAATATTTTGTAAACAGCTTCAAGAACTGTATTTTGATTATTATATTTTATCCTTCCGCTGTGAGATTCTATTTTGTGTTATTTCTTTCTTGTTTTTTATTTACCCCATAACAGTCCGCCCTTCCGTATGGTTTAAATTGGCACGTGTGTCGATTTAAAGCATGCGAAAAGGCGGGACATTACAATGTGGTATCAGAGCTTTGGTTTAGCGATAAACCTTAGCTTTGTGGGGTTTGACTCTTTACTAATAGGGTATTAATACCCTATGGGAGTTGCTGAGTGTATATATAAGAGAGAGCGTATTTGTTAGTGTTATAAAAGGTTTTAATATTGTGTTAACCTGTTTCATTTTGTATTTATAAACTCTGGCTGGTGAATGGGACGCTGTGACATTAATAGGGGTTTCTAAACACTTAATAGGACAAACCGACGTAATATTTCGTTTTAATATAGGTGAATGAAATAATTTTGCCTACTATATTTTCCATATATAAAGTAATAAATTTTATAAATGTTATATTTGGTTGCAATATTTTTGTTTTTAGGTAGTGAAATTTATAAAAAATAGTCGAGATAAAAATTAAAATAAAATAAATGAAATTGGAAATTTAGAATTTAAGTCCAGGGGTTTTGAAAAGTTCTTTCAAATAATTTAGAATATAATAATATTATTAGAAGTATTTTCTGATATAAATATTTCAATATAATTTGAAAGAATTGTTTTAAAGAAATTCTGGAAAGAAATAAGTTGTACTCCCCTCTCTATCGCTGGAAAATAATATCGGTGATGAGTGCACGCATCATCGACATTCATTTTCGAGTTTCGAAGTGGGAAGGCCATTGTAGTGTTTTACAGCAGAGTGTTTTGATAAACAAATATAAATTTAAATTGTGAATGGAAATTTATAGAAACGTAAACTTATTTTAATGTTAACTAAGGTAAGTATTTATAAATCAAATGAAATGCAAATCCATGGCAACAATTTTTGTTAATGATAACTTGTATGTGAAATTAAATGTTAAGTGGTAACAATTTTTTGGTTAACTATTTATTTAGTCTATTAAATAAAATTCGGAAATCAATTTGCAGTCAAAGGAAATTAAGTAGCACGTTAATTGAAATAAATTTAATAAATACATTAATGAAATGTATTATAATTCAATGTTATTTATACCCATAATATGTCTATTTATTGAATAACTAGATTTTTAAATCAACAAAAGAATTTATTGAGGTTTCAATTTATAATTAATAGCATTTAATGTGGAATCAATTAAAATTAATTGACTTAAATTATGCAGTTAGGGTAGATTTGATTTGTCATTGAAAATGATTAATTTATAAGATGTAATTTATGCTAAGCCTATTTATTTTATGAAAATTGGTTGATTTAAAGATTTGGAAGCAAGATTTATTATTTCGATTGAAGTGTAAAATTCTATAATTGAATTTATTGCAAATAAATGAAATTCACCATTTATTATTACGTTAATTGAAACTGAATGGAATGTGAGGATATCGTTATAATAGTTGTTGAATCAAATGTTGATTTCATCAGGTGTAATAATGAATTGAATGAAATACAATAATGAAAGTACGTTGAATACAAGAATGGAAATAATGATTTATAAATTTATTGTGATTCGAACTATAATTGGATTTAATTGCAATAAAATGAAATTAAATATTTAGATATTATGTAAATGTAAATTTAGATGAAATTTGGAGATATTTACATAATGGAGTATGAATCCAATGGTAGTCTCATCTATTTGATACTAATAGATTGAATAATTGAATGAATAGTCAATTAAAGTGGAGTATTGCAAATTTAGTTTATAATTTGTGAATATAATGAAATTGAAAATTTAACGCTGAAATGTATAAACTAATTAACTCTAAATTTACATCCAAATTTGGTTTAATTAATGTGAATGATTAAGAAATTAAAAATGACAAGAATTGTCAATTATAGAATTGAAATTTGAAAATTGGATTTAATTAATTTAATATTAAACTATTTAATTAGTGCAAAAATAGTAATTTTGGCCACTGACTCGGATTTCGACAAAACCAGTTTCATCGGATCTGTAACGGTGAATTATTGTAGGGTTCAAGTTTCGTAGCGGTTGGACTTGTCATTTGATCGTACGGACTCGAAACGCCTTCAAATAAATGCAATTGAAATCAATTTGGAAAATACAGTTTTTAGCATAACTTCTTCATATGATGCAATTTATACCTAAAACCTTTTTCATTGCGTTTAAAATATTTTAAAACACCTATTTTGATATATGGGTTTATCCAATTTCGATGCGCGGTCAGAACGGGCTTTCTGGCCACTTTGGCATTATCCCGTATTCAACCCGATCCATTTATTCTATTTCAACTTTCTCTATAAATATCCTGCTATAAACCCTAGCCTTCCTAAATTCTTATTTGTCTGTACGTACATTCATTATATTCCCCTTCTTCCTCAATGCAAGATAAAATTCTATATTTCTAGATCCAATTAAAATTCAAAATCAAAGTCAAAAATTTAAACTCCTCAGAAAAATTTGAAAAAAATATATGTTGAAGCTCTCGACGAGCATAATTCAATGGTGTAATTCGTTTTTCAATTCGATGCATCATTTGACTGGTAATCGCGGTCAAAATTGAATTGGGCGTTTTTGACTGGTGCCTTAATCGGGAAACCGTTTGACTTGAATCGACGCATGGTGGCCGGAATTGGCGTTTTATGGCTTGGAATCATCGTTTTTCACGTGGCGGCACGACGAGCTATGGGACACCAGAGGCCAGCGGCATAAGGCCGAAGGTATAAGGGGAGGAGGCGAGTTCATGGGCGGTGGTGCCGTGGCCAACGGTGGCCGGTGGTGGCAAGGAGGCGCGGTCGAAGTTGGTGATTTTGGACCGTGTAAATGAGTTCACGGTCGTGACCTACTGGAGAAGAATGCGCAGGCTGATGTAATGGCATATGTATTAGGGTGAAAGTGTTCTTTTCCTTTTTATTTTTTATTTAAATTCAATCGCATTTATCATCATAACTTTTGCATACGATATTCAATTTACGCGCGGTTTCTATCGTTAGGATCGTATTGAAATTCCGGACTTGATGATGCCGGCTTGGACGAATTCTGAGACAAATTTTTGGGTTTAAATTGGATTTAAATTCAATTTAAATTTCAAAAGGTGAGTGTTTTGACCCACTCACAACTTCTAAGATTTCTTATGTTTGTTAAATTGATTTATGATGTGTTTAAAAATTTATTTATAGCTGTTTGGCATATATTTCATCATTATCTTAGTTAGTTTGCATTCATTTAATTTACTGGTTATTAAATTCATTATTGCATATAAACTGCCAGTTAAATTTTAGTTAAATTTAATATTGCATATATACTGATAGTTAAATTATTAGTAAATTTTATTGTGCATATAAACTGCCAGTTAAATTATCGGTTAATTTAATTTGCATAATAAACTGCCAGTAAATTCCTGTTATTTATTACCCATTATATATTGGTGTATTGTTTGAATTTGATGTTGATTGTGATAAATTGTTGATGGATGATATTTGGTGAATGGATGCTGTATTTTATATTGGTATAAACTGCAAGTTGTTATGCATTTTCATCTCATTCGGGATTGCGGTTTGAAATGATATACAACCGCTTTTTTATTTTTAAATTACGGATTGAAATGATAAATATCCGTATCACTTGACCAAAGGATAGAAACTTTTATACAAGAACCGCGGTGTGTGTGTATATATATCTGAATTGTGATGGACTTGTATATATACTAATTGTGATGGACTTGTACATATACTAATTGTGATGGACTTGTATATATACTAATTGTGATGGACTTGTGTATATATATCTGAATTGTGATGGATGTATATATACTTGACCAAAGGTTAGGGGACTACCCCTAAGAGAGCGATTAACTTGAGGATCTATCTGAATGACAATGTTAAGCCAGTTGCATTGCCAGTGAGACATATGGCACCTAAGGAGAGGAAGGAGTTAAGTATGCAAATTGGTGAGCTATTGGAGAAAGGCTTCATCAGATGAAGCATATCTGAGTGGGAAGTGACAGTCGTCTTCGCTACAAAGGCGGATGGTTCCCTTCGACATAGCAAGACTATAGAGAATTGAATAAGCTCACGACGAAGAACCGTTACCCACTTCTTAGGACAGACGATCTTTTCGATCAGTTGGTTGGCTCTTCAGTATTTTCTCAGCTTGATTTAGTCGCTAGATTTGATCTGCTTATACAAATAATAATCAACATAGCTGAAATTGTTACATTATTAAATTCTAGCAATACTAGGCTCTACAAACAAAATGGCAGGCACGTAGTGCATTTTGGATTTCCATACAAATGATTAGGTGAAGGGGCTACCTTTCCTAAAGTCGGTACACCTATAGAGGGATGTACCTAGGGTCCAGATACTGGGCGCGTAAACCAACACAAGATCGGCCTACCCCTCGTTGGATAGTACCAAATATGTCATCACTCCGGTCGTTACCAACCAAAAATCCATAACCATAAGCATACATCAACAATAATCAGATACACAGCGTCATAGCGGGTAAAGATATATCTAGAAGAGTGATTACATCTTCTAATGGGAGCAACCTATTTTAGCTTTGTTGCTTCTATCCCTGTTTCAGTCATTTCCGAGGAGTGAGGCCAAAAGAGGTATCGATTACCTTTCACATATCACATATCACATCATCTTTGAATGCCACATTGCCATTCTCATTAACTACTAATTGCCTTCCACAAACTATTACCCTTGAGCTCGTATGTCTCAAGGAGTGTGTTAAGCTAAGAGAAGTTGCCTTCTCCACCACCACATGATATACGTTTGTAAAAACCAATGTACATAATCTTAGAAATAAAATATCAGACACTCATCCATGCAAGTTGTTCAGGAACGGGACAAACCAAAAATACTCTCCTACCACATCCTATAGGATTAGTGGTGACGGCCCTTACAATGGATATTTCATAACGAAGAGACTACTGCTACTATATGTGTATTGGGATTTTAACCCCAAATGATCAACAAGCAGTCCTTCACTATGAAAATCCTAAACATCAATTTGATCTGCAAACCTGCACAATTGTCGCAAATATGTTGGTTCGAAGTGGTTTTCAGATAAATATTATCCCAGTCTCTTCGCACCAACAACGCAAAAGCATTTCTCAACCTCACACAGAAACCAAGTCTCGTAGACTTATCACGTCTCCAACTTTCAATTGCTATCCTTCGGCCCAGAAGGAAGCTCGATAGATTGGAGTAATCACTCCGCACTACACGAATCAACATCCTCAACAAAAATGATAATCAAGCTTACACAATCAGTTACATACTGTTTAAGATTAATTAGTTTCTACATCAAGTGGAGAAACTAAAATGGCCAAATTTGATAGTCGGTTATTTAAGTATTAAAGCAACAAATAAAATCTAGCACATAAGTAGTCACCGGGCCTGATTTTATTAATCGTTTATAAATCAAATCACTTTCCAATTATTCACTTCAAAATATCTTTTAAAAGGTAATATTCAAAGCCATTTGTGACGCCCCACCTCTATAACCACGCTAGCCAAGAACATTACAGTGAATGCTGTCAACTAGCCCGGAGAATAAGGCTGTTGAGGAGCCACCATCCGTGTAATTGCTTTGCGCGAGCATCGATATGTCAGATAGTATAACATACATTTCTTTATCAAGAGGGAAATCCGACATACCGACACAAACTCAAAGCTACTATACAATGGCTATAATATCTTCAGAAACAAATATAGAAATAAACATAACATAAATCAGTCACAGACAATTCATATCACAAAGGCGAAAATAGATATGAATATTACACTAGGAAGTGTACATCAGAGTAATGGTCTAAAAAGATCCATAATAACACAAAAGAATAGTTACACGAACTACACAAAAGAATAAGTTGTAACGATCCTAAATTTTGAACAATTTAAATTGTGAATATTTAATTAATTTTAAATATTTGAATGATAATTTAAATTGAATTCCCAATGCTATATAAAACATTTTTATGATTTGGCGATTAAATATTAAAATTTAATCTATAAAGAGTTGAATAAAAATTTAAACTTGACTTTGGAGTTGAAATTGAATATTAAATTTGTATTATAAATTTAAACTAATGACTTAAGAAAAAAAAAACTTGGATATAAGGATTATTTCTTATGTAAATTAATAGTTGAATTAAAATTTGGATTTGAAACTATGAGGCTATTTGAATTTTTCGAGTTAATATGAAGAACATATTTGAATTTAAAAATTTGAGCTTGAAGTTTGTAAATTTATTTAAATTCCCTTCAAAATTTTTGTTTAAGGAATTAGGTGGGCTTTACAACTTTCTTAGCCCATGGTTTTGCTTAAGTGCTGTGATATTATCTAAGGCTATACTCGATCCCTTCTCTATTTCATTCGTAACCCTAAATTTTTAACGAAAGAAAATAAAAAAAATGGCGGCCCTGTCTCTCTCGTCTTCCTCTTCACTTCCAAACTAGGGCTTCAATTTCTGCTTCGAGTTCGATGCTTCAACTCGCTCGCAGCATCTTCAACAATTAGGACTTCAGCTCTTCGTCTCTAAATTAGGGCTTGCGATTGATTTGGGGCTTTCGTTCAATAGCGTTCGTTGTTCCAAAGCTGGGTTTTTGCGAAGCTCCGGCATCGTCTTCTACCCAGCTAGAAAAGGTGAGTCTTTGGCTCACGGTTGATTTTAATGCAAGTGTTTGGATTTGTTGACTTGAATGCTTGGTTGCATGCTATGTTTTTGGGTGTTATCCGTTATCATTGGCTCGGTTACTTGAATCTGAACTAATTGGGGATATTTGCGGTCTCTTGCTCGATTACTTAAATTTTAATTTATCTGATGAGAATAGATGTTATAAATTTTATTTTTAAACTGATAATAACAGATGCTGTTAATTGTTTTGAACTGTTGAGAACAGAGGCTACCCAAATTATTGTTTTAAAATTGATAAGAACAGATTCTACCCAATTTTGTTTTTTTAGAAACTGTTAAGAACAGATGCTATTTACTGTCACTTGCTCGATTTGCTTGAATTTTAACTGTTGATAACAGAAGCTACTTTAATTTTTAAATTGATAAGAACAGATGTTGTTGAATCTTTATTTATAAACTGATGAGGTTGCTGCATGTGATGGATGTGAATTTATCTATATTGTGATGGATGCATGCTTGTGTATATGTAAGTATATGCCACCTCTATTATGATATACAGTTTCAAGAAAAAAATATATAATACTGTGAGTAAACTCTAACTTGTTTTCACAAAAATCTGGTTGCATGACTTGAAACTCGATGATAAATATGTTGCATGTTGTTGAACTAAGTATACTTGTTTCAAATCTGTTTGCATGTGAATGAAATATCAAGATGCTCCTCTGTTTTGAAAATATGCAGAGTACAGGTAGGAAAAGAAAATTCATTTTTCTTTGGTTTGATCCTTATTGGGCTATGATTCTCTAACAAATTATGTTTGTTAAGTTTAAACCAAAATTTGAAAATATTTCTAAGTTTAGAAGAAAAAAAAAATCAAAGCCTGTAACTCTGTCCATTGCACTGTTGATATTGAGTTGCACTGTCCAATTAAATTTACTATTGCATATATTTTGATTTCACTGTTATGTTGCATTTACATGTTATTGTGAGAAAATTTTTGTTTAAAAACAGTTTCTCTCTATTTAAAATTAAGTTAATAAGGTTTCAGAAAATCAAGTTAAATTCAAATGTTTTTCAATTTAAGAAAATCAAACAGTGGTAAATTAAAAAGATAATAACTGTACTGTTTTTCTTTAGTAAGCAACATCACTATTTATAGATAGTATCAAATTTATCTATGCATAAGTATTGATAGAATTGAGTATGTTTTGACTGTTGAAAATGGATGTTCTATGTACTTTATAGATTATGCAGAAAAATGTTGTGTAAATTGTTTTAACAGTCATGCTTATGTTCTTACTTGAATTTAAATTCAAATTCACTTCTTTAGGTCTGAATTCTAGTTAGAATTTATTGTGTGAACATATTGTGTTTGTTCTGCATAGATTAGGTCTGTAAATCTTAATTTTAGAAAAATTAAAACTTGATACTTGAGAAAAATCAAGAACAACAGTCAATAGTTACTAGAAGTGAAATTTGTAAACATCTTTAAATTTATTCAAACAAGTTTTAACTTTGATACATGTTTAAAACCATGATTATTAGACCACCATCAGTATTTAGTTTGTGCAGTATTTTGGAAATTTGGGAATATCAAACCATTTAGTAAATTTTGGAACTTGATTTTCTGCACTTGCATTGAGGACCTGTTGCATTGAGTCACTTTCATGGGTCCATTGCTTTACTGACTTGATTCACTGATGCATTTCTTATGTACATTGTGGTCTGCATTTTTCGATTTCGAACTTGAACTTGTAGTTGCAACTGGACATGTTGTGAGGTTGTGCATTTGTGCATTTTTGCCATTTGGTATCTTTGCATTCATCACTGTAGTACTTTTGAGTTGCACTTACCCCTTAGATGCACTATGTCTTGCATTTAGTCTGTACTGGTGTACATCTTAGTTTGCATTCCTCCTGAGTTCATATATATTGTTCTTGTACATATATATATACACAAGTATACATGCAATTGCTTCACTGTTTATTTTCTGCACCACTTGCATGTTACCTAAAGTTTGTTATGCTATCATTCATTCATGTGCATAACTGGTTTGGTGTTGCATCCATTGTGATATTTGTAGTAGCACCATGCTTGAATCATTTTTGCCATCTTCACTCTGCAATATAGCCTGTCACACCTGTTATACTTCATTCCTTGACTTGTTTGGTTTCTGTTCTCGGTTGATTTGCAATTGCATTTTCATAGTTGCTGCCCAGATTTGTTCTTGCTGTCATGTTCCATGCATTTGAGCTCTTTGAGTTGCAGTGTTTCATCACTTGATGTCTTTGATTATTTGGTCTGCACTTTATGTTGCAGTTGGACCTGCATTCGTTATTGTTTATGCCCTTGTGTCTGTGTGTGTGGTGCCATGTTTATGGTGCCCCCACCTTCATTTTTGATGACTTTATGCAGTATCAGTGCCTTTGTGCACTTGTGTGTCTGGTCAGTAGCTTGTTCATGTGATTTTTGACTCGGTATTAAGATCTGACTTAGTTGATTTCGTGTTTTCGATAGTTTGATTATCACGACACTGTTTATTTTTGGTGTGTTGTATAGTAAAACTTGGGGAATTTTGATTTGTTGAGATTTTTGGTTTGCGGTTTTCAGTTTTGGATTTTCGTAACAACCGCAATGCATTCAGTTAATTATTTCTGAAAGTTTTGAAAAAAAAAACCGATTTAGAAAATGATTTTAACATATAAAATTGAATATCACTTATTCTTATTTTCTGCATTTTGGGAAAACATAAAGATCTCTCCCCTTTACTATTTTCCCCTTTTGTTGTAATGGCTATGATTTTTCCACTTTCTGCTCCTCTTCCATGCTTTTTAAAATACATACTGAAAATGCAAAACACAAAACTTGAAGTTCCAAACCAAACGGGTCCCAAGGATTTAAAACAATATCCCCAAAAGGTCTGTGCTAGCATGCACGAAGTGATTTTATGTTTCTACAGGCAAATCATTATCGCCTCATTTTATAGACTTAACAAATAACTGACAGACATAACACAATTTTAGTCAGAACCAACAGTTGCAGGAGCGCTGCTGCCTTGCCATATTAAATTTTTATATGTTCATCTCCAATGATTTCATTTTAGGATTTAAGTGGCACATTCCACCTGCAAATATTTGATGCTTCATGACACTGTCAATTACATCTGATTTATTTTGTAAACTCCCTGATGCATTTCTGGACATTTCCCCCTCCCTGTTGCACCTCTGTGCATCCTACTGCACTGTGTCATCATTTGGCTCTGCGATTCATCGCTGTTGCCTCTGTGTTTGTTGTGTCTGCTGCTCCATGCACTTGTTTCACTGCCCTGTACACGATCAACTAGCATCTATGCCTGCTGTTGAATGCTTGTTTGCTTACTGTTTTTTTTAAATTGGCACTGGTTTTGCCTTGAGCCTTTTCTTTGTAGTGATTTGTATGATTTGCGCTTGCAGCCACACGGGATTGACAGATTTTAAAAATTAAAGCTGTTAATAATGAAAATCCATAATAGATTTTGAATTGATTCATGTGATCCATTTTATTCAGTTCATTACAAATTTATTTACTTGAGTTAAGATTAATCCTGACTCGAGTGTTTTTTGTGTTTTGCAATAAACGCTCGGGTCAGACCGAGTATTTTTACAGCTTGAAGATTTTCAGGCCGCGAAGTTAGAGAGAGGGGATTTCGGCATTCACTAAAGTTTTCAGCAAAATTTTTCTTGTACTTTAAAATATAAATTGTTTCCGCTGTATAAATTCAAATGTAATTTATTGTATAACTCTGATATATGTAAAAGAAAAATTCATTTATGAATAATATTATGATTATTCTATGATTCTGTGACTGATCTTGCTTATCTAGGTGAAATGTGATGGGGGGTTCTCGCTTCGCGGTTAGGTGGCGAACGGGAGACTCTTACCCCCACACGTCCTCTTTAAGGGGTTGGTTAGGCGTAAGCCGTGACAGTCGAAAGGCTGGCCGTAAAAGCAAGGACAGGGTACCATTTGTAGCCACGGTGGTGCCGGGATGGTTGCAAAGCCTACCGGTTGCTGATGACGGAAATGAGGTTCTTACAAAGTGGTATCAGAGCTTTGGTTTACACAAAGCTTAGTTTATGGCGTTTAATATGAATAGTTACTAGAACCACTTCAAAGAAAGTGTTTTCAAATCTAAAGAAGTTTAAAATTGTTTTCTTTAAAATAAAAGGTATTTTGAAAATTAGAATTATTTTTGGAAATTCCCCTCTCTAAATTTAGGTTTGCGACCGTTTCTCTTCGGTGAGGTCTCGTTAGACTTGAGTTTCGATCATTCGGAAACTCATTATCGAATTTTTGAGAGTTATGGAAAATGAAACATGAGTTAAGAGAATTAATGAATTGGTTTAAATTGGATTAAATCAAATATTTTGAATATCTTCAAAGTAGTAATTGGAAAATAAAATGATATGTCAATTTGATTATAATCAAATGGATTATTGAACTATAACTTGGAAATTTAATTTTGAATTCTTTTGAAAATTGATTTCAAATGTTGTGAAGAACGATTTAGTAAATAAATGGATTATAAGTATTTAACTTATAATATGGATTTTGGGTATATAACTAAGTTATATGAATTGAATTGAATCAAATTAGTAAAGGAGATTATAAAACAAAGTTTATAAATAGAAATGTAATTTCTAAAGATGTTTATAAAATCCGCAAATGACTTATTTTGATAAGTAAATTATTGTAACTTATTAAAGGTGTTATATCTATGGTTTTGGACAATAAATGAGATATAAAAAGAGATATGAATCTAATGAAAATTTATAAGAGATTTAAATTGATGCAATGAAGAATTTGAATTTGAATGGGCATGGAAATAAGTTAAGTGGAAAACTTAATATTGGAAATTTGAAGTTGGTTTAAAACCAATATTTTGAAATGTATGCAGAATTCAAACTATGAATTAAGTTGAAGTTGAAAAACTTAAATGGGAATGTTTTTGGGAAGCAACACTATGAAATGAAGTAAATTCATTTTAAGTTGTTTTGAAATGTGTTTAAAAGAATGATTTCTTTTAAGAATGAAATATATATTTGATTTTGGTTTAAGTATATCAAATATTTTCAAAATGTTGAAAATAAATGGATTTGTAAATTACTTATTATTGAATAAGTATGGAAATATTTTCCAATATGAAATGAAAGGTTTGAAATTTTATCTTTTCAAGATAAAGTGAAAAGTAAATGTTTTGAGATTTTATCTTTTAAAGATAAATTGAAAAGTGAATATTTGAATTTGTTTCAAATGGTTAAGTGTGAAAAATTTTATATCTTGTAAAGATATTATTTTTGGGAAATTTGAACACTTAGTTCAACTTGGAAAATTTTCAAAGTGATTGAATTTTGAGTTAAATTGAGTTTAACTTTGACACACAAAAACAATGTAAGTTGAACTTTGAATTTTAAATGGATGATTTGGATTGTATGTCTAACGTCGTGAATTGACGACATATCAATTGATCTCTATTAAATATATATCTGTTGGTGGCGGAGAATTTATTCTCTTAGCTTAACACCCTTCTCTGAGACGTACGAGCTCAGAGGTTATATATCGATAGACATCAATTATGTGTTGAGGATTGACGATGTAACGTGAAATCCAAATCGAGTGTGAAGTCGATAATAAATTGGATTATGAATGTGAATTAGGTTTGAGATAACCTTAAATTTCCAAATCGGCTTAGAGGAAAATTTTAAATGGATAATGAAATGGAAAATTTGTGAATCCTCTATTTGTTATGGGTATGAAATATTGTGGTTTTCATAACGTATATGTGTGAATACGATTAATTCGAAAACCAATTAGTTTGGAAAAGTAATTGTTATGGAAAACTTATGTAAGTACATGAGTATGATATGTACTAAATGTGAAATGAAATATTATATATGTATGTATAATATTATGTTTTCCAAATTGAGGATATGGAAAAGTACCTTCCATTTAAACATTTGTGAAGGTTGTTGGAACTCGAGATGAGTGTCCATTTGAAAATCGTAGCTACGTAGTATTTCCATTAGTTGGAATGTCCTTTTGGACTGGTATAGTGTGCTAGCGTAATTCGAGGGGCGAGATGCCTACGGTTACAAGCGATTCCACTGGGATAGTGGCGTAACCGCCGTGTATACCGCGATCTAGTTACACTCGGGTGGTAGCGTAATTTGAGGGGCGTGATGCCTACAATTACAAGCGATTCCACTGGGATAGTGGCGTAACCGCTGTGTAAATTGCAATCTACAAACCAAAGCATAATTCGAGGGGCGAGATGCCTACGGTCACGAGCGATTCTACTGGGATAGTAGCGTAACCGCCGTGTGAACCGCGATCTTTGGCAACAACCATGGCGAAATTCAAGGGATGAGATATCCACAGTTACAAGCGACTCTACTGGGATAGTAGCGGAACCGCCGAGTAAACTTGTGATCCATGGGGGAATGTGCTTTCCATATCCATTTTTTTTAAAAAGAATTTTTAAAAGTATTTTCACTGGGAATTGAAGCAAGTATATTTAGTACTTGGAGATTGTTAGACTTGCGCCTGGCCAGCGTATGCCTAATGTCTTTAAGAACGACAATAGACTTGTTAAATTTCGAGTTAGCAAGTATTTTCAAACTTTAAATAGAAAATCAATTATCTGAAATTAAAGTGATATAAATTCCAACCTAATAAATTAAGGAAGAGGATTTTTGGAATGTTTTGAAAAGTCCACAGCTTTGGAAAAGTTATACTATGTAAATTTCTTAAATGAAGAAGTTCAAATTTAAAATTTGGGTTTGGTAAGTTGGAAATTTTAGTAAAGATTTTTGTGTCTTGATTGTAGAAAAATAATAGACAAATGAGTTAATTAACAAAGCTAGTGAGATAAAACAAATAGAATGAATCCTGCATTCATTTATTTTTAATAAGTTTCAAACTTGATAAAAGTGTGTAAAATATAAATATTAGTGAAATTTCAACAATCATTTCTCCTTACTTGTAATTTCGGGACGAAATTCTTTTAAGGAGGGGAGATTGTAACGATCCTAAATTTTGAACAATTTAAATTGTGAATATTTAATTAATTTTAAATATTTGAATGATAATTTGAATTGAATTCCCAATGCTATATAAAACATTTCTATGATTTGGCGATTAAATATTAAAATTTAATCTATAAAGAGTTGAATAAAAATTTAAACTTGACTTTGGAGTTGAAATTGAATATTAAATTTGTATTATAAATTTAAACTAATGACTTAAGAAAAAAAAACTTGGATATAAGGATTATTTCTTATATAAATTAATAGTTGAATTAAAATTTGGATTTGAAACTATGAGGCTATTTGAATTTTTCAAGTTAATATGAAGAACATATTTGAATTTAAAAATTTGAGCTTGAAGTTTGTAAATTTATTTAAATTCCCTTCAAAATTTTTGTTTAAGGAATTAGGTGGGCTTTACAACTTTCTTAGCCCATGGTTTTGCTTAAGTGCTGTGATATTATCTAAGGCTATACTCGATCCCTTCTCTATTTCATTCGTAACCCTAAATTTTTAACGAAAGAAAATAAAAAAAATGGCGGCCCTGTCTCTCTCGTCTTCCTCTTCACTTCCAAACTAGGGCTTCAATTTCTGCTTCGAGTTCGATGCTTCAACTCGCTCGCAGCATCTTCAACAATTAGGACTTCAGCTCTTCGTCTCTAAATTAGGGCTTGCGATTGATTTGGGGCTTTCGTTCAATAGCGTTCGTTGTTCCAAAGGTGGGTTTTTGCGAAACTCCGGCATCGTCTTCTACCCAGCTAGAAAAGGTGAGTCTTTGGCTCACGGTTGATTTTAATGCAAGTGTTTGGATTTGTTGACTTGAATGCTTGGTTGCATGCTATGTTTTTGGGTGTTATCTGTTATCATTGGCTCGGTTACTTGAATCTGAACTAATTGGGGCTATTTGCGGTCTCTTGCTCGATTACTTAAATTTTAATTTAACTGATGAGAATAGATGTTATAAATTTTATTTTTAAACTGATAATAACAGATGCTGTTAATTGTTTTGAACTGTTGAGAACAGAGGCTACCCAAATTATTGTTTTAAAATTGATAAGAACAGATTCTACCCAATTTTGTTTTTTTAGAAACTGTTAAGAACAGATGCTATTTACTGTCACTTGCTCGATTTGCTTGAATTTTAACTGTTGAGAACAGAAGCTACTTTAATTTTTAAATTGATAAGAACAGATGTTGTTGAATCTTTATTTATAAACTGATGAGGTTGCTGCATGTGATGGATGTGAATTTATCTATATTGTGATGGATGCATGCTTGTGTATATGTAAGTATATGCCACCTCTATTATGATATACAGTTTCGAGAAAAAAATATATAATACTGTGAGTAAACTCTAACTTGTTTTCACAAAAATCTGGTTGCATGACTTGAAACTCGATGATAAATTTGTTGCATGTTGTTGAACTAAGTATACTTGTTTCAAATCTGTTTGCATGTGAATGAAATATCAAGATGCTCCTCTGTTTTGAAAATATGCAGAGTACAGGTAGGAAAAGAAAATTCATTTTTCTTTGGTTTGATCCTTATTGGGCTATGATTCTTTAACAAATTATGTTTGTTAAGTTTAAACCAAAATTTGAAAATATTTCTAAGTTTAGAAGAAAAATAAAAATCAAAGCCTGTAACTCTGTCCATTGCACTGTTGATATTGAGTTGCACTGTCCAATTAAATTTACTATTGCATATATTTTGATTTCACTGTTATGTTGCATTTACATGTTATTGTGAGAAAATTTTTGTTTAAAAACAGTTTCTCTCTATTTAAAATTAAGTTAATAAGGTTTCAGAAAATCAAGTTAAATTCAAATGTTTTTCAATTTAAGAAAATCAAACAGTGGTAAATTAAAAAGATAATAACTGTACTGTTTTTCTTTAGTAAGCAACATCACTATTTATAGATAGTATCAAATTTATCTATGCATAAGTATTGATAGAATTGAGTATGTTTTGACTGTTGAAAATGGATGTTCTGTGTACTTTATAGATTATGCAGAAAAATGTTGTGTAAATTGTTTTAACAGTCATGCTTATGTTCTTACTTGAATTTAAATTCAAATTCACTTCTTTAGGTCTGAATTCTAGTTAGAATTTATTGTGTGAACATATTGTGTTTGTTCTGCATAGATTAGGTCTGTAAATCTTAATTTTAGAAAAATTAAAACCTGATACTTGAGAAAAATCAAGAACAACAGTCAATAGTTACTAGAAGTGAAATTTGTAAACATCTTTAAATTTATTCAAACAAGTTTTAACTTTAATACATGTTTAAAACCATGATTATTAGACCAGCATCAGTATTTAGTTTGTGCAGTATTTTGGAAATTTGGGAATATCAAACCATTTAGTAAATTTTGGAACTTGATTTTCTGCACTTGCATTGAGGACCTGTTGCATTGAGTCACTTTCATGGGTCCATTGCTTTACTGACTTGATTCACTGATGCATTTCTTATGTACATTGTGGTCTGCATTTTTCGATTTCGAATTTGAACTTGTAGTTGCAACTGGACATGTTGTGAGGTTGTGCATTTGTGCATTTTTGCCATTTGGTATCTTTGCATTCATCACTGTAGTACTTTTGAGTTGCACTTACCCCTTAGATGCACTATGTCTTGCATTTAGTCTGTACTGGTGTACATCTTAGTTTTCATTCCTCCTGAGTTCATATATATTGTTCTTGTATATATATATATACACAAGTATACATGCAATTGCTTCACTGTTTATTTTCTGCACCACTTGCATGTTACCTAAAGTTTGTTATGCTATCATTCATTCATGTGTATAACTGGTTTGGTGTTGCATCCATTGTGATATTTGTAGTAGCACCGTTCTTGAATCATTTTTGCCATCTTCACTCTGCAGTATAGCCTGTCACACCTGTTATACTTCATTCCTTGACTTGTTTGGTTTCTGTTCTCGGTTGATTTGCAATTGCATTTTCATAGTTGCTGCCCAGATTTGTTCTTGCTGTCATGTTCCATGCATTTGAGCTCTTTGAGTTGCAGTGTTTCATCACTTGATGTCTTTGATTATTTGGTCTGCACTTTATGTTGCAGTTGGACCTGCATTCGTTATTGTTTATGCCCTTGTGTCTGTGTGTGTGGTGCCATGTTTATGGTGCCCCCACCTTCATTTTTGATGACTTTATGCAGTATCAGTGCCTTTGTGCACTTGTGTGTCTGGTCAGTAGCTTGTTCATGTGATTTTTGACTCGGTATTAAGATCTGACTTAGTTGATTTCGTGTTTTCGATAGTTTGATTATCACGACACTGTTTATTTTTGGTGTGTTGTATAGTAAAACTTGGGGAATTTTGATTTGTTGAGATTTTTGGTTTGCGGTTTTCAGTTTTGGATTTTCGTAACAACCGCAATGCATTCAGTTAATTATTTCTGAAAGTTTTGAAAAAAAAAACCGATTTAGAAAATGATTTTAACATATAAAATTGAATATCACTTATTCTTATTTTCTGCATTTTGGGAAAACATAAAGATCTCTCCCCTTTACTATTTTCCCCTTTTGTTGTAATGGCTATGATTTTTCCACTTTCTGCTCCTCTTCCATGCTTTTTAAAATACATACTGAAAATGCAAAACACAAAACTTGAAGTTCCAAACCAAACGGGTCCCAAGGATTTAAAACAATATCCCCAAAAGGTCTGTGCTAGCATGCACGAAGTGATTTTATGTTTCTACAGGCAAATCGTTATCGCCTCATTTTATAGACTTAACAAATAACTGACAGACGTAACACAATTTTAGTCAGAACCAACAGTTGCAGGAGCGCTGCTGCCTTGCCATATTAAATTTATATATGTTCATCTCCAATGATTTCATTTTGGGATTTAAGTGGCACATTCCACCTGCAAATATTTGATGCTTCATGACACTGTCAATTACAGCTGATTTATTTTGTAAACTCCCTGATGCATTTCTGGACATTTCCCCCTCCCTGTTGCACCTCTGTGCATCCTACTGCACTGTGTCATCATTTGGCTCTGCGATTCATCGCTGTTGCCTCTGTGTTTGTTGTGTCTGCTGCTCCATGCACTTGTTTCACTGCCCTGTACACGATCAACTAGTCCCTATGCCTGCTGTTGAATGCTTGTTTGCTTACTGTTTTTTTTAAATTGGCACTGGTTTTGCCTTGAGCCTTTTCTTTGCAGTGATTTGTCTGATTTGCGCTTGCAGCCACACGGGATTGACAGATTTTAAAAATTAAAGCTGTTAATAATGAAAATCCATAATAGATTTTGAATTGATTCATGTGATCCATTTTATTCAGTTCATTACAAATTTATTTACTTGAGTTAAGATTAATCCTGACTCGAGTGTTTTTTGTGTTTTGCAATAAACGCTCGGGTCAGACCGACTATTTTTACAGCTTGAAGATTTTCAGGCGCGAAGTTAGAGAGAGGGGATTTCGGCATTCACTAAAGTTTTCAGCAAAAATTTTCTTGTACTTTAAAATATAAATTGTTTCCGCTGTATAAATTCAAATGTAATTTATTGTATAACTCTGATATATGTAAAAGAAAAATTCATTTATGAATAATATTATGATTATTCTGTGATTCTGTGACTGATTCTGTTTAAATGTTATGAACTAAATAGCAATCCGTCATTCTGAACGTTACTAGCTGGTTTAATTACCGACTAGAGGCGGTCAGGGCGGCAGGTCGTGACATAAGTATACATTATGGAGTCTATATCTCAAATGTATACAACAAAAACTACTAATCTAAGTAGTCAGCCAAAAGATCATATGATAACCCCAGAAGAGAAGTCAAGCAGAAGCACCTGTAACATCTCGGTCCGACCCGAGTATTATTTAAGAAGAAAATAATAAACGGATCAGTCTAGCTACAAATATCAGAAGAAATGACATAGAATAAGAGATATGACTAAACGTATAAAAATCACAATGCCAAGCTGTGATAAATAAATAATTGAAAAATCAATAGGAGATTAATCAATATCGCAAAGATCTTCTCAAAGATAAAAAGGAATGTCATACTCCTAATTTCATTCACCAAGCCACAATAAATGACATATGTATCAATGCCAATCGTAAAAGATGGTGAAACATAAATTCCAGAAATCAACACAAGAAATCCAAAAATCAAATAATCCGGAGCATCGATGTCGTACAGCGTGACGTCAGATGATCCAGAAACAATAGAAGGGAACAACGACATCGTACAGCATGACATCCGATGAACCAAAACGCAATCAAAGGGAACAACGACGTCGTACAACGTGACATCCGATGAACCAAATCACAATCAAAAGGGAACAACGATGTCGTACAACGTGACATCCGATGAGCCAAATCAAAATCAAAAGGAACAACGACGTCGTACAGCGTGACATCCGATGAACCAAAACACAATCAAAGGGAACAACGACGTCGTACAGCGTGACATCCAATGAACCAAATCACAATCAAAAGGGAACAACGACGTCGTACAACGTGACATCCGATGAACCAAATCAAAATCAAAAGGAACAACGACGTCGTACAGCGTGACATCCGATGAACCAAAACACAATCAAAGGGAACAACGACGTCATACAGCGTGACATCCGATGAACCAAATCACAGGTAAAAGGGAACAACGACGTCATACATCGTGATATCCGATGAACCAAATAACAATCTAAGGGAACAACGACGTCGTACAGCGTGACATCCGATGAACCAAATCAAAAAGACATTGCACAATGCTAGTCTAAAACATAAAATGATCGTCATGATCAAAGAGAAGTGTCGATTACTGTAAGCTAGTAATTATATGAGCTTAGATTCATGTCCCATAACCACTAGCTTAACTTAAATATTTACGAACAAATTGTAGATCTCCACTAGAAAATTGTCACAAGTGTTTCAATCGAACAAGTCCAAGAATTAACCGACGAAGTAAACGCAAGCGTTTCGTACCACTCGTTTTACTAAGCCGTTTAATTAGATTTCTCATACGAGTGAGGTAAAGGCTTGTATATACTAATAGATTGGAAAACGGTTTAAGAAACTGAGCTTTGTAATAAAATAGTGTGGAAATCATTTGAAGAAAGAGTTTTGATATTTACTACTAGTATAGAAAACCTTTATATTTTTAAAGCGACAAATCACAAAGAAGATTGTAGGAACAATCAATCACTAAAATTCACATTTGAAGACGTGAATAGAACCCAAAGAAATCGATATCGAATCCATTGAAATGGATATTCCAAAAATCCCTAAAAAGGAGTCATCAAACTCGATAATAAATGATAGCAACAAAAGGGGAACGACACAAATCGATTAAAGTTGGAAATTCAAGCAACTAGGCAAAATAGGCATAGTTAGCAAATAGCAGCAGGTTGGTCGACCAGACTCACTGAGTCGGTTGACCGAACCAAAAACATAAGTGCACGGGGTAGCAGGTCGGTCGACTGGACCCTGAGCTCGGTCGACCGAGCCCTGTAGCCTGCACTTCCAAACAGAGGCAGGAAGTGCCCGTTCTACAGGTCGGTCGGCCAGCCCAGGGGCTCGGTTGGCCGAACCTGTTGCTGGCACTCCCATGCCCTATTTCAAATGAGGTGCAAATCTCCATCAATTTGCAATCGCACGAGCATCGACGCTAAGGGTTTATGCCAATCGACTACCCGGCCCTATATGCTCCTCGATGCATCACCAAAAACATGTTCAAACATCAATGTTAGGATTTTTAAAGAATTAAACTCAAAACACCAAAAAGTAGGATATTCACCAAATCAATCCAAACCAAAAGCACATGCACACGAATAAGTGTTAGGAATTCATACCTAACATTCGAAGATAATTATAAGCATAGATGTGAGATAAAAATCACACCTTTGAACCCAAATCAATGAAGGAGAAGCTTTAAAAACAAGTTAAGATCAATTCCCCTTCAATAACAACTCAAGAAGCTTAAATCTAAGCTTAAAAGAGAAACATTTCCTAAATTAGGCTTAGGAATTTTCTGAAATCAAAGAGAGAATGAGTTGGAGAAGAAGAAGGAGATGCTTACTAATGGGTTCTCTTGAGTTTGGAGCAAGAAGATGGATTTTGCAAATCGAAACTAGGGCTTAGGATTTCCTAATTCTTTTTCTCTTCCCCCATTTTTGATGAAGCTTGAATGTATTAGGAAATTATGAAGTAATGAAGAGGAGAGGGGGTAGGAACTGAGCTAGTAAGTGGGGTTATTGGGCTCAGCCCAAACCAAAGCCCTAAGTGAAAAGTGGCAAAATTCCACTAACTCCAAACATATTGAAGTTTATACTCAAAAAGGTCGCAAACGTCACTTTGAACTCAATGGGGGTGGTCTCGAGTCCCAATTCGACCGTTTGCAAAAAGTAGCTTTTCGGACCAAAATCAGACGAACGATAAAATATTTAAATAAAATATTTAATTATAAAATCGATAAATATGCGGGTTGTTACAGACTCCCCTCCTTAAAGAAATTGCGTCCTCGCAATACTTAAGAAGAAAATAAGAAGTAACAACCACAGAAGCATATCGACACAAAAGAAAATTTGAAATAGGAAGTTCACCATAAAGAGCACGAAAGAGTTAGCACGAACGGGATTGCTCAATGAATTCTCTAGATTCCCAAGAGCAATCCCTAGGATTTGAGAACCATTGAACTCTCACAAGAAGAACATCTTTATTCCAAAGGCGCTCAACCCCCGAAGCAATGATGCGAATGGGATGTTGCTCATAAATCAAATCTGGTGAAACTTCAATTTCTACAATATCACCGGGCTCAAGAATAAAAAAACCGGAATCCCTAAGGCATTTCCGTAGATAAAAGACGTGGAGAACGTCAAGAATAGCAGAAAATTGAGCCAGTGCAACGGCGTAGTACAGAAACGGTACGCCCGAGAAACTAGAAACTCGAATAATTTGGAACGCCGATGTAGTACAAAAACGGTACGTCCAATGAACTGAACACCATAAAAGAACATCGGACACTAGTCCATAAAAGAGATGAGATGAAACTCAATAAAACGAAGTACGTCAAAACGCCCGATGAACTTGGTAAAAGGATCATAAGATACAAGGAATCTCGAGCCAACGAGGTTGACGCAAATTAAGTTCCTTATGAGAAATAAATATTCCAAAGATTTATGATCGAGGTGGAGAACAAATTTCTCATCCAAAAATGGGGATGCCAAATTTTAAAAGTAAAAACAATAGCCACGAGCACTAGATCATGAGTGGCATATCTAGTCACGATAAGCTATAATGATTTAGAAGCACAAGTGATAGCACGTTCTCCTTTGCAAGAGAACGACATCCAAACCAATACGACTAGTATCGGTACAAATAGCAAAGTCTTGGTTCCCTTCGGAAAACACAAGAATAAGAGTATCAGAAAAGAATTCTTTCAAATAATCTTCTTTCCCAAAAACTAAAACTTTCAAAATTACAATTAACTTATGTAATCATCTTTTCAGAAAATTTTACTTATTTGAAGTACTGTGTTTGATTGTCTCATCAAAGCGTTTAGGAAATTCCTATCGATAACGTTGATCAAGCGCATCGACCAAAATTCTTAAAGCACTCAATGGGCAATAAAATCACAAAATCATCTTCTAGATAATAAACATGTTTCTTAAAAACTTTTAAGAACATTCTTCGTTCGTTTCAAGAACAAAATCCAATTTTATTTATAAATAAATCTTATGGAAAAGATTTGCAAAATTTTAAATTACTATTTTCATCCAAAACCAATAAATACAAGAATGAACTTATCGAAATATTCATAGAATAATCGATACCTAAAATGGATGAAATGAGCTGGAAAACTGAATGACATAATAATTCATTCATAGGAATCATAACGAGTGTGGAATGCAGTAAGTGGAATGCTAACTTCCGCAACTCATAGCAAATGAAAACCGGTGGTAAGGTCAAACTGAAAAGACCTTAGCACGACACAAAAGATTACTTACGTGATAATCCTAAGACAAGCTCAAAAATACCGGAAAATTTCTCAAACTACATGAATGAGAGAAGTAAACTTCCCTTATAAGTGGGCTTGAGGAATAAAATGATGCCATCAAGTTGGAGTCAAAATCATAAAGGAAAAATAGAAATCTGCTTAACAGATTGAAAATGTCAAAGATGAATAGTCCACACGGGACAAAGATATGGCCTCATAATAATTAAGCCAATCCTTACAAAAGTAAATTCCGAAGCCTAAGTAAAAATATCGGCTCGGAAAGAAAAATCACATAAAATAATTTCGACATCAATAAAAACAAATTGAGTGTTGCGGATCTACCATCCGGATTCACAATCCTCAAAGAAGTCATCAAGCCCAAAATATTCAAAGAAAAAGAATCGACAAGTTCTTTTGATATAAAAATAATGAGATGAAACCCATATCAAAAAGAACTCGAATAAGAAGATCACGAAATAAAACAATGCCATCAAGGATTGAGTGAAAAATACCTTGACCGAGAGAAGAGTTTCTAGGGGCTTGCACAATATTTAGCTTTCTCATGTCCTTGTTCAAAAGTTTGGGACATGCAGATAAAAGATGACCAGGTTTCTTGCAATAGCGACAAGAATGGGGTTTTGGACACATATTCGCATAGTGTTCCTTAGAATTACAATTGTAGCATCCTCCACGATTAGGGATTGGAGTCTTTGCTACAAAAGTAGTTTGCTTCACTCCCTTATTGGGATTAAAGCTCTTGAACTTAATTGTAACGACTCGGTATTTTCAACCATTCGCATCCATTATAAGTGTATAGGTAGACACTCATGCCGGAATTGAATTGCTCAAAATACCACGTTGTAATTAAAAATTTGGCCAATCTCAGAATATACAGTAAATAAAAATCACAGATCACAGACACAGAGTAATAATAATGCAGCGGAAGTAAAAGAGATAGTAGTTCATGAAGCTACTATGTAAATATAAGACACATCAGAGTTAAATAAGATACAACAGAAGAGTAACAGGATACATCATGTACAAATCATATACATCACTGAACCACTGGATACTGAAACAAAATAGATGGTTGGATCTTCAAGGAAAGCTCCAACGCCGAAGGTGAATCTTGAATGCTAACTCAACAAATCTGACTCGAGCGTAAAGCAAAACACAAAACCCTCGAGTCAGGACATAAATACTTATAAACTGTAAATCAACTCAAGTGAACAGTAACAAAATGCATCAGTAACTTAAAGGATGCTTGGGACCGCCCATCCTCTGAGGATCCGTTAAACTATTTACTATGCAGTAATATACGCTATATACGGTAGTGTCTAATCAGTAAAGTATAATCATATAGAAAATAGCGTTAAGGGGATGGTGAACCTTAACGCGGTCGGATCTTTAAAACCAAAATCGTAGTGGGCTCAATATAAGGATATGACACGGCACGCAAGGAAATGCCAGGGTGGATACACCGTTTGCACTCACGGACTAGTGGTGACGACAAGCCAGCAGCTTTCGCCCACCTCGAACAATACCCCCGAATCAAAGTGGCGCCACCGAATCGAATCACAATAGTAATAGATGGTTTCCGATGGAGCATGCTCGATGAAAGGGTGCGACCCTTTGTGTAGCCCGGTATAGCTCCTGTTTTAGTCATATATGCCAACTCACGGGAGTTGGGTCCACGTAATATACCTCGAGAACGTCGCCACCATCCTACTTCATTCTGGAATCTCCACCGCGTACACAGTTGTTAAATTGGTTTTCGGTATTGGCCGTCTATAAGACAATATCCGATCCCGGTCTCTTTAACAACCAATCGTTATAATAACCCGTAGTTATGACTTTAAAACAATATTTTATACTTCAAAATAAAATACCCTTTTCAATCCCAATCTTTATCAAAATAATGATTAAATCATTTCCAAAACCATTTCAATACATCATTGTAAAATATCTTTCAATTCAAATATTTATCAAAATAAATATCAAGTCATTTCTAACCATTTCAATATATTAAATTTTCATACCCTTTCAACACTACCTTTCAAATCATTTTAATATATCAAAATATCATAACCTTTCAAAGTTTCAGTTCCAAAATATCATATCTTTCAGAACTTCTTTTTAAATCATTTTAATATCAAAATGTCCTACCTTTCAAACTCCGTTTTTCAAATCATTTAATATCAAAAATATCATATCTTTCAAAACTTCGTTTCAAATCATTATTCATTTTATTCAATCTAAAATACCATTTCAATTCATATTTCAAAACAGTTTACATTCCAAAAATTCTTTTTTTATCATTTCAATGAAGTTATTATGTTTAATAATTAAATTATTAAGTTTCCAAAAATTTCAACTTCCAAAGTTTATTTATTCACTTAAGTTTATCAAACGGTGAAAATTCACTTTTCGCATCATTTAGAAAACTTATACGGAAAGTTACATTCAAAACAGTTCAATTTAACCAAAAAAAACAACATTTTAAAATGTTGTAATAGGGTTTACTTAAATTTCGAATAACTTAGTTAAATTCAAAAATTATAGCACTTACAAAGATTGCTATAATAGCTGTCAATTCAATTTAGCTTTTTAGTTCGTTATCATCAACTACAGCGTTTACAAATGCTGTAATATCATTTACATTGTAATTAATAGCATTTCAATAATGCAGTCAATTAACTTCAAATATTCAATAAAATTTCTCAACCAATTATATTTTTATTTAAAACATTTTTAACTTATAAAACCATACATTTTCACATTTATAACATCATTTAATTTTCCTCAAGTTCATGATTTTATAAAGTTAAATTTCCATTCAAAAATCAAGATTTAATAATAATTCACTTATTAAAATGCAATGTTGAATTTTTTAAAATCCATTACATTAAATTTCAACTTAACACTTAAGTTCAAATTCTCAAATATAACTTTGTTTTATTTTTATTTACTGAACTAAAAGTTCACTTTTACGTCAATTTCATAAATTTCTAGTTTTAGTTATATTTCAAAATTTCAACTTACAATATTCATTCATTTCACATTTCAGCTTTATTGAAATCAATAATATGATATAAAAAATCACTTTAAATTTATTTAAATTCAAATTATCATAAATTTATCATAATTTCATATTCACTTAAATTTCCAATTATAATTAAATCAAAATTTCCAAAATAACTTACGTTCAAAATTTCTAACTTTTTCATTAATTCATTTCACTTACAATTATTCAGAAAATCAATAATAATTTACAAAAATTTTATTTTTCTTAAATTTCAAATCAAAATATTATAATAATTAAATTTCTAAAATATTTTAAATTTTTTAGAAAAGCATATTTTAACTACGGGCCTGTATAAAATTTTCTACGCTAGGTAAAGTGATACGGGTAATATATCATTTCAACCCGTAATTTACAAAGAAAATCCGGGTTTTATCATTTCAAACCCGCAATCCCAAGTCAAAATGAAAAATTTAAAACCATTCAGGCCTATCATTTCAGCCCATAACATTTTTTTTCTAACAGGGAACTTGCAGTGTGATCATATACAGAAATAATATAAACAAGGTCAATATCACAATATACAGTCATATATCAGATGTCGGGTGAAAATTAACAGTTTTAACATGGTAATAACATGGCATAGCATATCATATGATCATCATTAACTTGCATAAACATTTTGTATTACTAAACACTTGTCATCAATTCACTTTTTATAAGTATAAATGTCAGAGTGAGAAAGACTCACTTTTTCAAGCTAGAGACCAAAACAACATACAAGCACGACTCCAAAGGCACGACAAGCACAATTGCACGACTTTTGATTTGAGTTGAAAGATAGCCAAGATATGATTTTGTATCAACATCCCAAAACAAAACAAACAAGACAATATATAAACATTCAACATAAAATAACATTGAGACAATTTTGAAATACAAAGCAAAATGAACAAGATAGATTGGACCTTGCTTCAACCACTTCAATGCTTGGCCTATGGGACACTTATGCTTGGCTATGATGATGCTTTGGCTCAAGTATGACATCATATAGGTCAGGTTTAACATCATATAGGCAAGGCAATAAGTGGAGATGAAGGTGTAGTGGTGCAACATAAAGCATATATAGGGTCAAGGTTAAATAAGTTGAGTTTTTGTGACAATCTTGGCTCGGCCATGGGCATGTGGTGGCTTGGCCATGCTTGTACAGGTCTGGACAGTAGCTAGAGCAGTGGCCAAAGGTGGTGGAGTGGCTGGTGGTGGCGGCTAAGGGGTGGCCAAAGCAAGATATGGAGGGTAGGTGTTGATATGTGTGGTCTAGGCAATGTTTTAAGGAGTTTTGTGGAAGTTTTGTGGTGCTAGCTTCAATGGATGGGCACGGCTTGGTCATGGTCTGATTTCCAGCGGGTGGTAGGTGATGTGGCAGAGGGTGGAGGTCAGGTCAGAGGTGGTGGAGGTGGCTATGGTGGTGGTTAAGGTGGTGGTTGAAGGAGATGAGGCAAAGGTGGTCAAACTAGCATTGTTCAAGGGCATTATTGCATTTTTTTGGAGTTTTGGCACCATGGTGGGCTCGGCCTTGGTCAAGACCAGAGGGGTAGCTGGTGATGATGGAAGGGAAGAGGTGTAGAAGGTGGTGGCCGTGGCTATGGAGGAGAGGCCAATCAATACACATGAGAAAACAAGGCAAAATATAAGAAAACAATGGAAAAAGAAGAGCAAAAAGAAGAGGAAAAGAGGAGCCATTACCAAACCTTTCTAGCCGTGAAAAATGAAGTGGAGAGGAATGTTTTCACATGAAAATGAGGTAATAAATGCACAGCTACAATAAAGAAAGGAACGGTCAAAGGAAATTAAATCTATTAATTGGAAAAGAAACGGAAGAAGAAACGTTAAAACGGTTTTAAGTTTCTTTGCTTTCAAACCTTTTAAACTTCCTATATATATATTCATATACATCTTAAATAACTGAAAACACTTATAAATTTCAGTTAGAATTCAAAAATATAACAGATAAACAAAATATTAATAATTAATTATTAATTAGATATGATTAAAATAAGAAAAATGGCACAGAAAAATGAAAACTAGAGTTAGGAATTAGAAATAACTTCAACACACTTTGGAAAAATTTTCTTAAATTTAAATACATGTAAAATGGATAAAATAAAGTAAAACACAGCAATAAAAGTTAATGTATAAAATAAATCAATAAATTGATGTATTAATTGCAAAAAGAAACGGATAAAACGCCTTTACGTTTCAGGCTTTTAAGATCTCTTAACTTTCTAAACCTTTTGCATTTCCTTTTCTTTTTAATTTTATAAAAACAAAATAAACTCATAAATGTTATTTAAAACCGAAACTAAGTAAGAATAAATAAAATAAAAAATTTATTTTAAGTAAAATAGAAAAAGGAAATAAGAAATTGTTTAAAAATAGCAACCCAGACATAAAAATTACAAGAAAATCTCCAATGACTTTGAAAATTTTATTACTTCATAAAAAAATATTAAAACAAAAAATTTGAATTAAAAATTGTTTTAAAACATTTTCAAGGTAAAATAATAATTTAATTTTTATTAAATATAAAGTTAAATAAAAAAAATGCAATAAATACCAACTAGGCTTTATAAATTGAAATAAATTCAAATAAACTTTAGAAAAATTATATTATCATTTTAAAAATACTTAAAAGTCAAAATATACATAATATAACATATTATCACATATTAAAATTAAATATAACCAAGAAGAAGTAACTTATACAATTTAAAATAGTCATTGTTAAATAACCCTATATACGCACAATATTGTAAAGGGTATAACTTTCACAATTTACATCCAAATTCAACGAAAAGAAAAGTGGTGTTCTTAGAATTTTATGTACTCTCATAATAAAAGAGAAAAAAAATAAATTTTTAAACTTTTAAAATTTTAAGTTGAAATTCACAGTTTGACTATTTTGACCAAAATCAGCATTTCAGGCAAATATTCAACTTACACAAGTTTGGAATTATAACTCATATAAAGATCAAGATTATATTTAAATAATAAATTTAATCATTTCAAATAAGTAAAATAAGTTTTTAAATCGAAATCTTACATTAAAAATAATTAAAATATACAATAAAATAATTACAAAATACAGGGTTGTTACACTCCCCCCCACTCAAAACTTTTCGTCCCCGTAAAGGAATGAGGTATGGAAGGGCACAGAAAAGATAGAGTGAAATAGGATTAAGATAAGATGACAAGAAGATTGAAGTTATACCTGATAACTGTTGTTATAGGTAAGTTTTACAAGGTGGAGGTGATCTTTCCAAGATCCTCCAGAATCAAGAACACAAGCACGAAAAAGGTGGATTGAAAATGATTACCTAAGGTCTATCAAGATTATAGAAAGATTTCTAAACAGAAAGATTATAGAAATATGCCTATACCGGTCTATAGCAAGATAAGGATGATAAGGACAACCAAAAGATAGTTTGAAAAACAAAATAAGGAAATGAATTAGAAAGCATGGAGATTTCAACTTAAACAGAGAATAAATCTTTACACAAGTTAAATAAATCTTAACTATCTCAAATTTCATTATCTTATTATCCAATCATCTTAAATTAACAATTTTTAGAACCATGGGTTTGAAAAATAATCATTTATTACACTCACATTGCACTTAATAAATTTAATTCTTCTTTATTCCTAATTAAACTTAAATTTATTCCTCTCAATATATTTATCACTCATGTTAAATATATTTACACTTTTTTTTATAACTACTTTCTTTTATTCTTAGTTCTTTTAACATTATTTTATTGTAAGTTATTCAATTACCCCTTTTTATTTTATTTATCTCTATTAATCATTTTATAATTTAAGTGTATAACATTTATTATAACCACTCAGATTTTATTTATAAAATCTTTTTATATCGTATATTATCCAATTACATTTTTAACTTCTGAAATTTTGGTAATTTATATTTGAATGCAATTGTATTATACAAATAAAATTTCCAATTCGATCATTTCAAGCTTAAATCATTAAAAAATTTTTTTTTTTTATAATTGAAATTATTCTTTAAAAATTGAATTTAAGAATTAAATTTCCGATTTCTTCAGACCATTTAGAGATAAGAAATAATATATATACATATATAATATGTCAAATCTGTTGAATATGCGCTTTGCGCTATATGATTTTTGTTTGATGATAATAAACATATATACATTCATATAAATGTATTTGGTAATGTACTATTTTGTTTTTCATCGTTTAAATAAATATTTGTTGAATAAAATTAAATTACACAGAATTCGAATTTGAATTCAAACAGAACAAGTTAAACAGATTTTGAATTCAAACAGAAATTTTATTCAAACAAATATTTTGAATAGTATGTATTTGGTTAGATAAATATCTGTTGAATAAAATTAAATTACACAGAATTCGAATTTGAATTCAAACAGAACAAGTTAAACAGATTTTGAATTCAAATAGAAATTTTTTATTCAAACAAATATTTATTACAATTTTAAATAGTACAATTTCATTCTCTCACTATACATATACATTTTTGATTACAATCACATCACATTTACAGTTAACCTCACTACATATCACTCACACTCGTACTTTGTCTTCAACTGCATTCCGGTTTGAATCCAGCATCTGAATAATCTGCAAAAATATTTTCAAACGCAGTAAAATTGAAAGAGAAATATTTTTGAAATTTGAAAGAAACGATGATTTTGAAAACATTGTTTGCCTCAGTTATTTGGGTTGTTCGTCATCATTTTTGACTGTGCAATATCTGTGCATATCAGTATTTTATCAGGGACATGTAACTATAAGTGGCTGCAATACACACGTGTACATTCGTATACGTGTGCACTGCCTCGCCAACTTGTGTGCAAAAAATCAAACAAAAGCACAGAAATCAAAAACAAGGTCAAACCCAGGATAGGCTCAACTCAAGGCAAATAGATAAAGCAATTGACTACAAACAGTTCCAGTACAAGCCTGCAGAATGCAAATGGACTCGACCAAGTATACAAATGCAACATTCAGACCAAAAGGCTGCATGAAGAACCACAATACAATTACAGGAGGTAGTTCAATATAAACATGCTCAGGTCAAAGACAACAAGTACAACACTGTACAAGTGCCACAAGCAACATCAATAAGCAGTGCAGACTCAAAGCACCACTGACCAGAATATATAGGCAACATGAAGCAATGCACATGTCATCAGAACATAATGAAGGCTGCAGTGAAGCATGTACATGAGTGGACTGGACTACAACTCGACCAAATGGCCAACATAACATGCAGTGCTGTGCACAAAAGCTACAATGGACTGCACAGATGTATTCAAGTCCAGCAACATGAACAAGGCACAAATCAAGTTGCAGACTCCAAGTTACAAACTCAAACAGGAATAAAATATGACAATACAATATGGTGCAGAACCAAATGCCACCAAGAATCGGTGCAATGACCAAGAAATGATACAAGACTTCAAATATGCAATGCTCAATATCACTACAAACTGCAGTGGACAGTAAAAATGATCAAATATACACAAATGCAGCCCAATAGACCAAAGTACAACATCAAAGAAAGCACTGACTTAAGTATACAAGTGAAACTGCAATAACTCAGTGGACAGAAATGCACAAAAGCTACAATGGATGATCAAACTCAATGGACCAGACTACAAGCACGACAAACATGAACACAGTATCCACAGCAAACAACATGGTGCAGCAACCTACATATATAGTGAAGCAGTGCAAACTCAACAAAACCAAGTGCAACTGTAAAACCAAAATTTCAAGCATACAAAATGCTCAATGCAAACCACAATGTCACCGCAAACAAGTGATGACACAAGCACTTACACAAGATTGCCACCAACATAGCAGCAAGTACATGAATGCAAAATACAGGCAGTTAAGAATATCAAGTCAATGGTACAAAGTTAAACCAAAACCATGGAATCACATAAACAAACACGATGAAGCATACAGAATAAAATACAATGGCATAGCAAGAGTCACAAGACCATCAAGCAGTGAGCAACTGCAAATCGAGCTCCAGAACTAACAAATGCAGACTCAAATTTCAACAGTGCAGTGAAATGCAGTGGTATGCAGCAGAGAAAATATAAAAGCAATGGTGATGACCGAAGCTAATACAGAGTAGTGGATTCACATACTCAAAATCAACAGTCGAAGATATGCGTGTGACAAAGTCAAATATCACAAATCACGAAATCAATTCAAAACCGTGTGAATCAAGCTACTAGAAATACGAAATTGACAAAGTCAGATTAATCCTCAGCATCAAAGCGTAATCGAACGGCAAAGCAAGAATTTTTGAAGCAATCAGTCGAACGCAAAAATAGGAAATCAAATCCTATTAAAACACTAATCATCATCGGCATTTATATCCATCGATTTCAAGTATCAATTTAGAAAAGCAAAAGGAGACAGTACATACCGAATTCACAAGCAACGAACTCGATCGAGCAACTGCAAACAAGCAATAGTCAACCATCAGAGAAGCAGCGAGCTAGGGAAACATATCACAGATCAATTGAAGAAACCGAAGCCCTAATTGGAACAAAGAGCCGAAGCCCTAATTGGAACAAAAGGGAACGAAGCCCTAATCAGAAAGAGGCCGCCATTTTTCTTCTCAAAAGAAAGTGGATCGGGTTAATAAAAACAAGGGGCCGGCCTTGTTTTTTTTAAAAGGGCTTAAGTTTTTTATTTAGGGTTCAATTAAAAAAAAGGGGGTTTTTTAGTTATTTTATTTTGAGCAAAAATCACGCATTCAAGTTGTAGTTTAATTTTTGCTCCGGTGTTATTTTTGAAGTTGTTTTTTCTTTTCGAGTCGAAGAATCTGTAAATCACCACCTAGGGATTAGGTAGTGTCAGATTGTCTATTTAGAATTAGTTCAGTGAGCAGGGAGTGCGAGTTTGCAAAGTTCTATAGGCGGGAGCAGTGTTTGCGAGTGAGCGAAACTCTATAGGCGGGAGCAGGGTGTGCGAGTCTAGTAGAGTGTTTGTGAGCGGGAGCAAAAGGGTCTGCGAGTCTAGTAGAGTGTTTGTAAGCGAGATACTGTTTAATTCTAATAGAAATCTTTGAATGCAGCAGTAGGCAGGGGTTGCCGAAGCTGGGTAAATTTTGTGTGTGATTTACTTTTCAGCATATTTATTTCTGCTATTATATTTCTGTGTTTAAATCGAGAAAATTTGCTATAACCCTATTCACCCCCCCTCTAGGGTTAATCTAGTTCCTACAAGTGGTATCAGAGCCCGGTATAATTTTTTTTTAACTCTAGAGTCATGAGTCTACAAAATAATTCTTTTTCTGAGGGGCAATCTATTGCTAGGCCACCCATGTTTAACGGGAACGATTATGCTTATTGGAAAGTTAGGATGAGTATTTATCTTAGTTCCGTTGATTATGATGTTTGGGATATTATTGAAACTGGCTATAAACCTCCCACTATAATTGTTGGTGGTACTGAGATTCCTAAACCTAAGGATAGGTGGGATGCTAACGATAAGAAATTGAAAACGACAAATGCTAAAGCCATGAATGCTTTGATATGTGCTCTTGATAAAAATGAATTTAATAGAATTTCTCATTGTACAACAGCACAGGAAATATGGCATACTTTGGAGGTGACACACGAAGGAACTTCTCAAGTCAAGGAGTCTCGGCTAGCCCTATTCAGCAATGAATACGAAAACTTTGTGATGGACAAAGGCGAAAGCATAAAGGATATGTTTGGACGTTTTTCAACCTTGGTATACAATGCTAGAGCGCTTGGGAAGGTATTCACTGAGGTAGAGCTTGTGAGGAAGATACTACGAGTTTTACCAATGAACTTTGAGGTAAAAGTCACAGCAATCCAAGAATCGAAAGATCTGAGCAAACTAAGCATGGAGGAGTTGATTGGAAACTTGATGACATATGAGCTTGAGTTAAAAGCAAAGGAAGAACGCAACAACTCCGAACCAAAGAAGAAGACGATTGCCTTAAAAAGTAAAGAAGAAAGCGATGAAGAAGATCCAATTGAAGAGCTTGCAATGGCTGTCAATAATCTTAGAAGATGGTCTAGATTCAAGCCACGCAAGAAGAAAACAAAGGGCAATAGGTCAAAAGATTCCGAAAATTCTGATAATGAACTGACATGTTATAACTGCAACAAGCCTGGCCACATCAAACCAAAATGCCCACTTCTCAAAAACAACAAAGAAAAGAAAAAGGCGAAGAAGGTATTTGCAGCGACTTGGGATGATGAAGAAGGAGAGGAAGCTTCGGATAGCAGCCCAGAGGAGGCTAACTTGTGTTGCATGGCAAAATCAGAATCAGAAGCAACCTCCGACGAATCTAGTGAGGCAGGTGAGTTTTCTTATAAAGAACTTGTTTTTATGTGTTTTGATCTTACTAAGGCAGTGGATACTCTTGAATCTAAAATTGAAAAACTGAAATCTGATAGGAGAGAATTTGCTCGTGAAAATTTTAGGTTAAAAACTGAACTTGAAAATATTCAAAACCTAGAATGTAAAAAATGTAAGATTTTAGATTCAGAATTATCAAAACTGAGGAATAACTTTGAAAGTCTTGAAAATGAAAACTTGAATCTTAAGGAAACCATCGACACTAGGAGAAAGGATTTTATTAATCAATGCACCTCACTTGTCACTGAAAATTCAACATTAAAAACCAAAGTCCAAAATCTTGAGAAATCTTTGAATAACTTTTCAAGAGGCGAAAAGTCTTTCAAAATGTTATTTGGAAATCAAATTTTTGCTAACAATAGAAAAGGACTAGGTTATGGAAAATCACAAGATGATGGTAAAGGTAAAAGAATTGCTCGATCTGAAATAATTGGAAATCATGTTGAAAATCATAGTCATAGGAACACAAAATTTAATCAAGTCAATTTAATGTGCACGTTTTGTAGAGAATTTGGACATAATCGAAATAATTGTTGGTATAGACCCAAACACGTGAAAACTATACCAATTTGGGTTGCAAAAGGCACAAATATAAAATCTTTGAAAGTCAAACAAATTTGGGTGCCAAAAGGAACATATATAAATAGTTTTGAGTCTCCAAAAACATATTTTTCATATTCTGCCACTAACAACAATGGACCTATAAAAACAAATAGGTCACACAAATCTTTTATCGTGTAGGTGTGGTGGCAGGCTAAGGAACAACAACAGTGTTCTCTGGATTTCGGCTGTTCCAGAAACACAACGGGCGACAAAGCAAAGTTCCTTAGCCTAGTATAAAGGTGACAGAATCACAATGGGCAATTACGAAAAATTATCGTAAAGGTAAAACAGGTAATTGTTTTTAAATGTGATTATCTGCACCATACTCTAAATTAAAATCAGCCAATATTGAGATGAACAAAAGATGATGATTTTGATGCTATGATTTTTTTTTAAAATATTGACTAACTATCTTTAAATAGAGTTACTTGGAGTAATTATGATGTTTGACTGATTCGGACTTAATTGATATGATTTTTTGACTTGTTCTTATTTATGACATTAATTTGTGCTTAATTGATGACCAACCAGATTTTCAATTTTTGAACTAATTTATATAAATTTGTTCAGTCAAATGCTGGTTACTCATGCTACACGTAGATATATTGGTTCTGACATTTTGATCACTGCTTGTAAATTTGCACGATTTCAAATTCATGAGAAAAAGGATTTAAGAAATTGTTTTTGAAATAATTATGATGTTGATTGACTGTTGATTACTCATGAAAATAATTGTTTATCCTCTGGTTTCTGAAATTAACATCATGATATTTGATTGAGTGTTAACACGGCTTAAATTCAAAATTCAAAAGAATGATGTTTTGAAATTTTTGGTGCACATCTCATGGTTTGATTCAACAAGTGAATATTGAGTGAAATTTAAATTCAGATGCGGATTACACTGGTAATATAGTTGATAGAAAAATTATTAGTGTAACGTGATTAATTTTTGAAACATTCATTTGCTGCATCGTTTTTTTTTTCAAAGAAAATGTCTGCATGTTTTTCACTTGAAATAATGTTCAAATAGCAGAAAATTTTCTTATAAAACTCCCCTCAAGAAAATCATGCTTGACCATATTTACAGCTTAATTATTTTTGAAAAATTGATTTTATAATTTTTAATTTGATTTTAAATGACAAATTTGACTAATCTGACTCCCTTTGATTATCGAAAAGATAAATAGTGATTGAAAAAGAGAAGAGTGTTGATATTTATCATATATTATAACTCGAGAAAGTATAATTAAAAAATTTCTTTAGAATTTCATAACAAGAGTTATAAAAACTTTTTGTTGGGTAATAATTCCATGACCATTTCTATTTCTATCATCTTTCTATCGAACATCACTCATCAAGATCATATTTAATATGTAAATTTGTGGTAGTTTACAATGGAAATCATTTGTTCTTCAATATCTTTAAATCGGTGAAGGAAATTATTTGTGCTTCAATTTCTTATATTCAGCAATTAAAAATAAATATCCAAAGTATTCACTCTCATTTAAAAGTCCTCACGGTCATGCATGGGTGAATTACTTGGATTTTTGATTATGTGCTTCCATGCTCATTTAAAAGTCCTCACGGTTATGCATGTATGGAACGCATATTAAAAATAATTGATTTAATAGACAAGTTGATTCTAATCCCATTTAAAAGTCCTCACGGTCATGCGTGGTTAGAAGATACTTGATTTCATTTTTTAAATTAATTTGGAATACTACTAATCTCATTTAAAAGTCCTAACGGTTATGCATGGTTAGTAGATATTCAAATTTCCAGAAATAAATATACCACAAATAGACATATCTATGTGAATTTTTGATGATTCTATCTCCATCACTTCTGAAAGTGGAATATGCGCTTGACAAGGGTAATTATGATTTTTGTTTGAGTTTTATTGAAATTTGATATTTATATTTAATTGAGTTAAATGTTTGATTCATGTCTATCACTTCATCCCTATTTTTATAACACTGTTATTCTTTTGCTGATAACAAAAGGGGGAGAGAAAAGTTAAGATTTTGTCAAATAGAATCAAGCAAAGGTCAAATAACCTTCAATTTGCATATAGGCTCATTTACATATTTTTATTTGTATGCATATATGTAGGGGGAGCCATATATGTAGGGGGAGTATCACATAAAAAGGAAGCATTCAAATAGGGGGAGCAAATGAAATTATCAAATACATTTAATATATTCAAAATCTTAAATATATGTTTGTTATCATCAAAAGGGGGAGATTGTTGAATATGCGCTTTGCGCTATATGATTTTTGTTTGATGATAATAAACATATATACATTCATATAAATGTATTTGGTAATGTACTATTTTGTTTTTCATAGTTTAAATAAATATTTGTTGAATAAAATTAAATTACACAGAATTCGAATTTGAATTCAAACAGAACAAGTTAAACAGATTTTGAATTCAAACAGAAATTTTATTCAAACAAATATTTCGAATAGTATGTATTTTGTTAGATAAATATCTGTTGAATAAAATTAAATTACACAGAATTCGAATTTGAATTCAAACAGAACAAGTTAAACAGATTTTGAATTCAAATAGAAATTTTTTATTCAAACAAATATTTATTACAATTTTAAATAGTACAATTTCATGCTCTCACTATACATATACATTTTTGATTACAATCACATCACATTTACAGTTAACCTCACTACATATCACCCACACTCGTACTTTGTCTTCAACTGCATTCCGGTTTGAATCCAGCATCTGAATAATCTGCAAAAATATTTTCAAACGCAGTAAAATTGAAAGAGAAATATTTTTGAAATTTGAAAGAAACGATGATTTTGAAAACATTGTTTGCCTCAGTTATTTGGGTTGTTCGTCATCATTTTTGACTGTGCAATATCTGTGCATATCAGTATTTTATCAGGGACAGGTAACTATAAGTGGCTGCAATACACACGTGTACATTCGTATACGTGTGCACTGCCTCGCCAACTTGTGTGCAAAAAGTCAAACAAAAGCACAGAAATCAAAAACAAGGTCAAACCCAGGATAGGTTCAACTCAAGGCAAATAGATAAAGCAATTGACTACAAACAGTTCCAGTACAAGCCTGCAGAATGCAAATGGACTCGACCAAGTATACAAATGCAACAGTCAGACCAAAAGGCTGCATGAAGAACCAGAATACAAGTACAGGAGGTAGTTCAATATAAACATGCTCAGGTCAAAGACAACAAGTACAACACTGTACAAGTGCCACAAGCAACATCAACAAGCAGTGCAGACTCAAAGCACCACTGACCAGAATACATAGGCAACATGAAGCAATGCACATGTCATCAGAACATAATGAAGGCTGCAGTGAAGCATGTACATGAGTGGACTGGACTACAACTCGACCAAATGGCCAACATAACATGCAGTGCTGCGCACAAAAGCTACAATGGACTGCACAGATGTATTCAAGTCCAGCAACATGAACAAGGCACAAATCAAGTTGCAAACTCCAAGTTACAAACTCAAACAGGAATAAAATATGACAATACAATATGGTGCAGAACCAAATGCCACCAAGAATCGGTGCAATGACCAAGAAATGATACAAGACTTCAAATATGCAATGCTCAATATCACTACAAACTGCAGTGGATAGCAAAAATGATCAAATATACACAAATGCAGCCCAATAGACCAAAGTACAACATCAAAGACAACACTGACTTAAGTATACAAGTGAAACTGCAATAACTCAGTGGACAGAAATGCACAAAAGCTACAATGGATGATCAAACTCAATGGACCAGACTACAAGCACGACAAACATGAACACAGTATCCACAGCAAACAACATGGTGCAGCAACCTACATATATAGTGAAGCAGTGCAAACTCAACAAAACCAAGTGCAACTGTAAAACCAAAATTTCAAGCATACAAAATGCTCAATGCAAACCACAATGTCACCGCAAACAAGTGATGACACAAGCACTTACACAAGATTGCCACCAACATAGCAGCAAGTACATGAATGCAAAATACGGGGAGTTAAGAATATCAAGTCAATGGTACAAAGTTAAACCAAAACCATGGAATCACATAAACAAACACGATGAAGCATACAGAATAAAATACAATGGCATAGCAAGAGTCACAAGACCATCAAGCAGTGAGCAAGTGCAAATCGAGCTCCAGAAATAACAAATGCAGACTCAAATTTCAACAGTGCAGTGAAATGCAGTGGTATGCAGGAGAGAAAATATAAAAGCAATGGTGATGACCGAAGCTAATACAGAGTAGTGGTTTCGTATACTCAAAATCAACAGTCGAAGATATGCGTGTGACAAAGTCAAATATCACAAATCACGAAATCAATTCAAAGCCGTGTGAATCAAGCTACTAGAAATACGAAATTGACAAAGTCAGATTAATCCTCAGCATCAAAGCGTAATCGAATGGCAAAGCAAGAATTTTTGAAGCAATCAGTCGAACGCAAAAATAGGAAATCAAATCCTATTAAAACCCTAATCATCATCGGCATTTATATCCATCGAGTTCAAGTATCAATTTAGAAAAGCAAAAGGAGACAGTACATACCGAATTCACAAGCAACGAACTCGATCGAGCAACTGCAAACAAGCAATAGTCAACCATCAGAGAAGCAGTGAGCTAGGGAAACATATCACAGATCAATTGAAGAAACCGAAGCCCTAATTGGAACAAAGAGCCGAAGCCCTAACTGGAACAAAAGGGAACGAAGCCCTAATCAGAAAGAGGCCGCCATTTTTCTTCTCAAAAGAAAGTGGATCGGGTTAATAAAAACAAGGGGCCGGCCTTGTTTTTTTTAAAAGGGCTTAAGTTTTTTATTTAGGGTTCAATTAAAAAAAAGGGGGTTTTTAGTTATTTTATTTTGAGCAAAAATCACGCATTCAAGTTGTAGTTTAATTTTTGCTCCGGTGTTATTTTTGAAGTTGTTTTTTCTTTTCGAGTCGAAGAATCTGTAAATCACCACCTAGGGATTAGGTAGTGTCAGATTGTCTATTTAGAATTAGTTCAGTGAGCAGGGAGTGCGAGTTTGCAAAGCTCTATAGGCGGGAGCAGTGTTTGCGAGTGAGCGAAACTCTATAGGCGGGAGCAGGGTGTGCGAGTCTAGTAGAGTGTTTGTTAGCGGGAGCAAAAGGGTCTGCGAGTCTAGTAGAGTGTTTGTAAGCGAGATACTGTTTAATTCTAATAGAAATCTGTGAATGCAGCAGTAGGCAGGGGTTGCCGAAGCTGGGTAAATTTTGTGTGTGATTTACTTTTCAGCATATTTATTTCTGCTATTATATTTCTGTGTTTAATTCGAGAAAATTTGCTATAACCCTATTCACCACCCCTCTAGGGTTAATCTAGATCCTACAAAATCAAATTTCAATCATATATCTATATGTATATATATATATATATATATATATATATATTTATTATAAATCAAGTCATATTTTAGAAATTCAAATCAATTTAATTTCCTAAAACAAAGTTGTAGCAAGACTACAGAACAGTCTCTTAACTTCGAAACTCGAAAATGAACGTCGATGATGTCGCGATCATCACCGAAGTTATTTTCCAGCGACAAAGAGAAGAGCACTAATTTTAAACCTTTAAAATTCTTTGAAAACAAATTCTATTCAAAATACTTTAAATAATATAACCTTTTAAAACTTTAAACCAAAGTTCGAAATAATCGGAATTTAAATCCTCAAATTCTTGTTTTAAATTCATTTCAGTTCCCAAATAAATTTATAAACAAATATTTACAGATCTGTTTGTAGAACAATAAATGATAAATCAAGTATTATCATTTCAAATTATCAATTTAAATCATTTCATTAAGTTCCATAAATTTACTTATATATCAAAATTTATTTCATTAACCATTTTTTTTTTTAAAAATATATTGTGTCTGTTTGTTCTGTCAAACTGTTTTGGAAATCTTATCGATAGCGCTGATCAGACGTATCGACCAGAAACCCGACTCAACATCAACAACTCAAACAACATAATATATAAAACATTTTAATTTTAAATACTAGTTTACAAATACACTATACATGAATAGATTTTCAAAGAAGGATAGAGATTCAAATTTTTTTGATTAACACAAATCAAAGGAGATTATGATTTAAAAATAAGTTGGAAACAAGGATGACATGATTAAATAACAGAATAGGAAGATGGATAAGCTTATATAAATCACGGGCAACCTTAACCGGGTCAACCGTGACTTAAAGAATAAGATCAATGTTGATTTTTCTAGGGTAAATCTACATTCGATCTCAAGAGTTAGGGTTTGGAATAACAAAAGATATTAGCATCTAAACCAAGGATAGATAAGAATCTCTGGTGAATCGATGCTAACTACAAAGGAGTTTTCCCCCTTTTCAATTAAATTTGAAATTGGCGTGACCGCCGACTCACTAGAAAGATCATTCGAAGCAGAGTTATGGAATGCTCCAGAGTCAAAAGAAGATGAATAGTGAGGGATACGAATGATTTTTGAACCGTAGGGAATGTTACAAAATTCAAAGAAATCGAGTCAAAAGAGAGAGATTCAAACTCGAATGAAAGTGATTCTATAAATACATTCACTCCATATGCTGAGTTTTTCCTAGAGCTACCAAAGCTCTGATACCAACTGTAACGACTCGGTATTTTCAACCATTCGCATCCATTATAAGTGTATAGGTAGACACTCATGCCGGAATTGAATTGCTCAAAATACCGCGTTGTAATTATAAATTTGGCAAATCTCAGAATATACAGTAAATAAAAATCACAGATCACAGACACAGAGTAATAATAATGCAGCGGAAGTAAAAGAGATAGTAGTTCATGAAGCTACTATGTAAATATACGATACATCAGAGTTAAATAAGATACAACAGAAGACTAACAGGATACATCAGGTACAAATCAGATACATCACTAAACCACTGGATACTGAAACAAAATAGATAGCTGGATCTTCAAGGAAAGCTCCAACGTCGAAGGTGAATCTTGAATGCTAACTCAATAAATCTGACTCGAGCGTAAAGCAAAACACAAAACCCTCGAGTCAGGACATAAATACTTATAAACTGTAAATCAACTCAAGTGAACAGTAACAAAATGCATCGGTAACTTAAAGGATGCTTGGGACCGCCCATCCTCTAAGGATCCGTTAAACTATTTACTATGTAGTAATATACGCTATATACGGCAGTGTCTAATCAGTAAAGTATAATCATGTAGAAAATAGCGTTAAGGGGATGGTGAACCTTAACGCGGTCAGATCATTAAAACCAAAATCGTAGTGGGCTCGATATACGGATATGACACGGCACGCAAGGAAATGCCAGGGTGGATACACCGTTTGCACTCCCGGACTGGTGGTGACGGCAAGCCAGCAGCTTTCGCCCACCTCGAACAATACCCCCGAATCAAAGTGGTGCCACCGAATCGAATCACAACAGTAATAGAATGGTTTCCGATGGAGCATGCTCGATGAAAGGGTGCGACCCTTTGTGTAGCCCGGTATAGCTGCTGTTTTAGTCATATATGCCAACTCACGGGAGTTGGGTCCACGTAATATACCTCGAGAACGTCGCCACCATCCTACTTCATTCTGGAATCTCCACCGCGTGCACAGTTGTTAAATTGGTTTTCGGTATTGGCCGTCTATAAGACAATATCCGATCCCGGTCTCTTTAACAACCAATCGTTATTATAACCCGTAGTTATGACTTTAAAACAATATTTTATACTACAAAATAAAATATCCTTTTCAATCCAAATCTTTATCAAAATAAAGATTAAATCATTTCCAAAACCATTTCAATATATCATCGTAAAATATCTTTCAATTCAAATATTTATCAAAATAAATATCAAGTCATTTCTAACCATTTCAATATATTAAATTTTCATACCCTTTCAACACTACCTTTCAAATCATTTTAATATATCAAAATATCATAACCTTTCAAAGTTTCGGTTCCAAAATATCATATCTTTCAGAACTTCTTTTTAAATCATGTTAATATCAAAATTTCCTACCTTTCAAACTCCGTTTTTCAAATCACTTAATATCAAAAATATCATATCTTTCAAAACTTCGTTTCAAATCATTATTCATTTTATTCAATCTAAAATACCATTTCAATTCATATTTCAAAACAGTTTACATTCCAAAAATTCTTTTTTTTTATCATTTCAATGAAGTTATTATGTTTAATAATTAAATTATTAAATTTCCAAAAATTTCAACTTCCAAAGTTTATTTATTCACTTAAGTTTATCAAAACGGTGAAAATTCACTTTTCGCATCATTTAGAAAACTTATACAGAAAGTTACATTCAAAACAGTTCAATTTAACCAAAAAAAAAACAACATTTTAAAATGTTGTAATAGGGTTTACTTAAATTTCGAATAACTTAGTTAAATTCAAAAATTATAGCACTTACAAAGATTCCTATAATAGCTGTTAATTCAATTTAGCTTTTTAGTTCGTTATCATCAACTACAGCGTTTACAAATGCTGTAATATCATTTACATTGTAATTAATAGCATTTCAAAAATGCAGTCAATTAACTTCAAATATTCAATAAAATTTCTCAACCAATTATATTTTTATTAAAAACATTTTTAACTTATAAAACCATACATTTTCACATTTATAACATCATTTAATTTTCCTCAAGTTCATGATTTTATAAAGTTAAATTTCCATTCAAAAATCAAGATTTAATAATAATTCACTTATTAAAATGCAATGTTGAATTTTTTAAAATCCATTACATTAAATTTCAACTTAACACTTAAGTTCAAATTCTCAAATATAACTTTGTTTTATTTTTATTTACTTAACTAAAAGTTCACTTTTACGTCAATTTCATAAATTTCCAATTTTAGTTATATTTCAAAATTTCAACTTACAATATTCATTCATTTCACATTTCAACTTTATTAAAATCATTAATATGATATAAAAAATCACTTTAAATTTATTTAAATTCAAATTATCATAAATTTATCATAATTTCATATTCACTTAAATTTCCAATTATAATTAAATCAAAATTTCCAAAATAACTTACGTTCAAAATTTCTAACTTTTTCATTAATTCATTTCACTTACAATTATTCAAAAAACCAATAATAATTTAAAAAAAATTATTTTTCTTAAATTTCAAATCAAAATATTATAATAATTAAATTTCTAAAATATTTTAAAATTTGTAGAAAAACATATTTTAACTACGGGCCTGTATAAAATTTTCTACGCTAGGTAAAGTGATACGGGTAATATATCATTTCAACCCGTAATTTACAAAGAAAATCCGGCTTTTATCATTTCAAACCCGCAATCCCATGTCAAAATGAAAAATTTAAAACCATTCAGTCCTATCATTTCAGCCCATAACATTTTTTTTCTAACAGGGAACTTGCAGTGTGATCATATACAGAAATAATATAAACAAAGTCAATATCACAATATACAGTCATATATCAGATGTCAAGTGAAAATTAACAGTTCTAACATGGTAATAACATGGCATAGCATATCATATGATCATCATTAACTTGCATAAACATTTTATATTACAAAACACTTGTCATCAACTCACTTTTCATAAGTATAAATGTCAGAGTGAGAAAGACTCACCTTTTCAAGCTAGAGACCAAAACAACATACAAGCACGACTCCAAAGGCACGACAAGCACAATTGTAACGACCCAGAATTTTTATTAATTAAAATTTGAATATTTAATTAATTTTAAATATAAATGAGTGAATTTATAAGTCGAATAAATTTTTATTTGAATTTTTGGATTTAATTGGATTATTAAATCGATAATTTAATATGTGAAATTATGGAAATAATTGAAAATTGGGTTAAATATGATTGAAAAGGATTGTAAAATTTTATTTTATCATATTGAAGTTAGAAGGATATTTTAGAACTTTTAAAATCGAATTAAAAGTTAATTTGTGAAAATTGAATATTTTAATATTTAATCGACTAGTGAAAATAGCCAATTTTTGAACAGTCTCAGAATTGAACGAAACCAGTTTCATCGGATCCGTAATGTGATATTATTGTAAGGTTTCAAATTTCAAGTCAATTGGATTTACCGTTTGTCCGTTACAAATTAAAACGCCTAGAAATTGGTTTAAATCGGTTTAATTTAAATTGAGCGTTTGTAGCCATAACTCGCACAGATGTCCGAATTAGCTTTCAAAACCTGTTCCATTGTGTCCGGAACGCGGGGTAAACCCTAGAAACGCTGGTAACGGCGCGTAAATCGGAGTTCGGAATTTTCGGATGAATAGTGTTCGAATTTTTCTCTATAAATATACCCCCTACCCTTCATTAAAAAAAAAAAAAAAAAACACTAAAACCCTAGCCGCCAGCTTCCCATGAACGGCTGAAATGTTCCCAACTTCTTCTTCTCTTATCTCTTCATCCACTCAACGATTCAAGGAACTTACAACTACAAAATTGTAGAGCATGCCATGATCCATCTATCCAACGGTCAAGATCTAGATTGGAGCAACGTAGTGGTCGAAATCGAGGCTCAAAGGCCGCGCGTTCATTCTCGATTCGCGCGCAAATAAGGGGGCCGAGCTCTGTGCCCTTCTGGCCATGGGTAGCTTGTGTTGGAGGCGTTCGAATGAGGGTAGTTTGATGAGGTTTCGTCGAGTTTTGGAGTTGCTAATTTAAACCCTAGAATCGAATGTTGGGTTCGGCTGTAAGCGTGCGAACGAAGAAGAAGGGGGGGGGGAGGTGTGCACGGCCGTGATTGCTAGTGATGGATCTAACGGTAGATAAATAGTTAGGTTATAAATTTTATAAATTTTGTTGTAAAATTATATAAATAAAATTTGTGTAACTTCAAAAATCAATATCTTTTTCATACGAGGTCGAAAACGCGCGAAACCAGTTGCATTGGAATCGTATGGACGAGCACTACGCGATGAAATTGGATTGGAGTCGTTTGGAGTTAGTGAGAATTTTGGGTAAAATTAAACGTCCGTTTAATTTTATTCGAAATAAATCGCTAAAACGGAAATAAAATCAAGGTGAGAACTTCTCATCAATCGAATCAGTTTCGATTTTATTTTAAATAGTTAGATTTAAAATATTTGAATGCATGTTTGAATGATGATTGATATCTATTGATTGTTAAATTAGACATTATACGCCGTTAGTAAGCGGATGTTATTTATTAAAAACATATACCGCGAATATTTCATAAACAGTGAAATTGGTATTATATATAATAGCAATATATATATATTGGCATATGTATATATTGGAGTTATTGATTTCCCGCATTTTTTGTTTAGCGGATGAGACCCTATTACGCCGTTATTAAGCGGATAATATTTTAAATCCCATATACCGCGATAATTTCGTACTGGAGCGAAATTGGTATTGTGCTAATGTTTGTGGATGCAGGAAACAGGTTGGAGGGATCCAACTGGATTCCTCAATAGTTTTTATTTGATTTCAGATATTTTGATATTTGATGGATTATCATATCGATATATGATATCGTTGTTGTCGTGATTGACTATTTGGTGTGTAGCATCATTGGACCAAATTTGGAATTTTAAAATGATTTCAAAGTGATTTTTGAAAGTATACGTTTATAAAATATTTTTTGGAATTGATTCACTTTAAAATAAATAAACGTTATAATTTTTAAAGTTATAAAAATTATGATTTTTGAGAAAAATAGTTAAAAACTGATTTTTAAGAATATGATGCTAATGATTTTATAAAATAGTAAAATCGGGATTTTTGAAATTATTGTGAAAAGTTAAATATAGGATTTATGAAATTTAATTATTTTATAAATCAGAAGGATGAAATTATAAAGGAGATTAAAGACGTTTTAAAAGAATAATATAAATTGAATTATATTGAGAGATTTATAAATGGATATTTATAAATTGAAATATTGACATTATAAAACAAGTTTTTATAAGTGTTTGAATGAAGTGAAAATGAGTTTTGTAAATGAATAGAATTTATAAAATTATAAATGGTGAAGTTATAAATGAAATTTATAAATAGTAAGATTTATAAATTTTGTGAAATTATTAAAGAATATATTTGGATGAATAATTGAATCTTATAAGTTATAAGATTTATAATTATGAAGTTCAAAGAAACGATTTTGTAAAATAATCGTTTTATAAGCATTTAACTTATAATATGAACTTTTAGTTTATAATTGTGTTATAAACTGGAATAGGTTAATAAAGGAATTTATAAAAGGAATTGATATGAAATAAATAGAAATAGAATTTATAAACGTTGTTTTATAAATTTGCAAACGATTTATTTTGATAAGTAAATTGTTATAGCTTGTTTATGGAGTTATATTCACGTTTTGACTGTGAATAATCCTTTGAAATAAAATATATAGAAATGATGAAATGTGTTAACGTAGTATATTCACGTTTTTGAATAGTGAATAATATGTTAAAGAAATTGTTTAGAATGTGATATTTTAAATTGAATTAAAACGATCTAACGATGTTTTAAGATGTGTTGAGATTCGAAACCATAGATTTCAACATTCATTTGTGGAATAGACGTTTTCGAGAAGTAGAAGGAAATAATGGACTATAACACTGTTGTTATAGTAAATGATTTCCGAAAGGAAATGTTTTGTATAGTATTGGGATTTATATATCTATTTTAATTTCAAATCCCTATACTAGTGATTTTGGGACGTTGTAACGATGTTTTACGTAACATTCGTTTTGGCCCAAATAAATATGTTTAAGAGAATGATTTCCTTAAAGAATGAAATATATACTTAATCTCGATTTAAGTATATTGAATATTTTCTAAGTGTTGAAAATAAATAAAATTTGTGAATTACTTATTAAATAAGTATGGAAATGTTTTCCAATATAAAGTGAATACTTTGAGAATTTATCTTTTTGAAGATAAATTGAAATGAATAATCGAAATCGAATATTCATAGATATTTTGGATTATAAATTCACTATGGAATTTATGAATGAAAAGGGAAGTTGTTTAAAAATAAATATTGATTTATTTTTGAAGTGTTAAAATTATATATCTTGTAAAGATATGATTTTTGGAAAATAAATAATTTGAAAAATTATTTGGAATCTGGTGATGTTGTGCATATCCATTGATAGTTCAATAGCCGACTATCAATATTTCCCTTTGAATGGGTAATTGATATGATTTGTTTGAATGTGAATGCCACACTTATTTTTGAATAAGCGCTCACTATTCGGGTTAACCGGGAAAGGACCATGGGGTCGTATAACCCATTCCGAATATGTGATACGTCGTTATGAATCGCATTGAAGATCGGTGTTGAAGACCCGGTATTTGCGAAAGCGATAGGATGACCTATCGATTGTTTCTGCACCGAGTCGCGCCGGTATAGAAACTCCCTAAGTGATGGGAAATCCGATCAGGATTGTGAATATCTTGATTGCAAGGACTTCTTTGTAAGTGCCTTCGGTTTTGTTCGAGCCCGGAACAGACTTGTATGGATGGTATGTCTGACATTACAGATTGAGATATAAAGCCGATTTCTTTCAAATATATTTCTGTTGGTGGCGAAGAATTTATTCTTTTAGCTTAACACCCTTCTCTGAGACGTACGAGCTCAGAGGTTATATAGTCGAAGTTATCAGCGATATATTCCCAATTTGGTAATGTGACATGCTGAGTGTTGCTGTAAATGATCATTGTGTTGATTATTTGTGATAGGATCATTTATTTGATCGTCTATCTTGGTGATCATTTCTATGATCATTTGTTGACCCAAAGCATGGCGTTTGTATAAAGTATGTTTTTGTGGACGTGACTTCGTCGAGCCTCACACCCCGGAAATGGTCAAAACAGGAAAGATGCGGCAAGGTTATGAGGGGTAGCTCCCTTTAGGGTATGTACATTTCCTTCTGGATAGAGGTGGTATCATGGTATGGAGCACAGATATTTAACCTATGTGGTTACTGCGAATTTATTACTTTGTGGTTGTTGGTTATCGGGATCCCGTGAGAAAGGTCGTTTACGATCGGGGAATGGCGTGCTCGTGTCAGTAGTTACCCAGTTAAGGGTAACCCGGCCTTGTGTTGGCAGAGTTCCGGTTTGGTTCTCGGGAATGTCCTTCCAGAGGCATTCTCATGTGGCAATGGGAAGTTCCTTGGCCTGACCATTTGTTGTAAATCCAAAGAAACAATACGAAACTTGTACGGTTTTAGTTGTAGAACCTGCCATCTAATATGGTAGCTATTAGTAGGCATAATATAATGGTACCTATGCTGGCTAAGATTTATATTCTACTTACGAAATGAATTTTCTACACTATGCACTAGTAATAATATCAAATGTTCTTTTTAAATGCGTATCAAGCATGTTTGACTATCATAAGGAGAAATCTTCTCCAAGTCTGCGTTTGCATTGTGTGTGTGGCAGGAGGTCTTATGGTAGTCTCATTTTTAAAAGCATTGCGAATTGAATTTAAAAATATTCCTCTATTTTGATTTTAAAGATAAATAAACTGTTTTGAGTTCTCACACCAGTCTTGTTAAGCTTTGGGCTATGTGATGGGGGGTTCTCGCTTCGCGGTTTGGTGGCGAACGGGAGACTCTTACCCCTACACGTCCTCTTTTAGGGGGTTGGTTAGGTGTAACCTGAGACAGTCGAGAGGCTGGCCGTAAAAGCAAGGTCTGGGGTACCGGTGTAAATTTTCTTTTCCCTCTGTCTTCTACCTTTTTCTCTCTTTTTCTTTTCTTAAATTCTTTTTAAAAACCCTAACTATTCGGTTTTTCGGCAACGAAAAATCGACATGTTACATTTGGTATCAGAGCATATGGTTAAGCGACAACCATGGTTCTGTTGGGTATTACTCATTAGAGATAGAGTCAGCAGTACTCTAGAATGAGTTTGAGAGTAATAATAGCTATGAGAGCGTATTTGTTAGTGAATATAAAAATTGTTTTATATTGTGATGATTGGTTTGTTGAGTGGTATATAGATTCTGGTTAATACGAGTAATTAACGTTGTTGATAGGGATCTATAAACACTTGAATAGAACAATTCGACACAGTATTGTTTTAAATTGGGTAAATGAAATAATTTTACCTTGATTATATTTTATGTATAAAGAAATAATTTTTCAGAATTATTAAAGAGTATATAAGTTGATTGTTTAGTTGTTTGAATAATCTAAATAAAAGGATAATTGTATAAGCAAAAGAATTATAAGAATTGAAATTATAATTAATGTGATTTACAATTATGAAATAAACTTATATATATAAGAAGTGAAACTATATGAATATATTTATGAATATGAGTTGTAAGTAAAAGTGAATTTAAAGTTAAATGGAATATAACTTAAGTGATATTGAATGAAGTTGATATTAGTATCAAAGTAAATTAATAAAGTGAAGTGATAAATATAAACTTAAGTTATATATATGAATTCAACTGTAGGAATTGAATTGGATTAATGGATTGAATATTTATCAATTAAATGTGAATTAAATTGGTATGAAATAATGAATATAAGTGTTAATTCATTAAAAATCTAATGTTATTGAAAGTTGAAAAATTGAATGAAGATCAATTAATTAAACCAAATTAAATGAATATAAGCAAAGGAAATTTGGTTGAAATAAATATACATTGATTTTTATATGATTGTTAGTTGATTGTATATAATTCATTAAGTGTTAATGAAATAGAAAGTTGAAGTAATTGAAATTCAATTGGAAGTTAAGTGAATCTTGAATAGAATTGAATTTGATTTGGAAGTGAACCAACTTGAATATGAATTAGTGAATATAAACTAATTGAAAATGAATGTTAGTAAACATCCACTGTTAATGAATCAAATGTGATTAAATTGAAAAACCATTTCATTGAATATTAATGAGAATATGAATGAATATTGATTTGGTTATGGATAATAGTTGGTTGATGTTTGCATTTGTTGTTTATTTCATTTGCTATGATGACATATATAGTTATTATGTTGCTATATGTTGTATATCGATACTATTGTCTATATGCATGATTCTCATGTTGTTTGTTGAGTGATTAGTAGGTGCGGATCGCGTTTGCTTCGCATTTGGAGCTCGCTTTCGCGCTATATTAGCCGTATATGCTTGCTAATAAAATATAAGGTACATATCTCGGATTAAATATCGCACTTTTACAAATTTTTTCCCTTCGGGATGCCTCATTACTTGATGAGATGTATTTTTGTGATATATATACTGTCATTTTTTTTCGGATCGAGCCGCGCAAAGGAGACTATGGCGAATTTTTCCGAAAATTTAAGGCGTTAGAAAATTTTTGAGAAAATTGGAAAATTTTGAAAACTTAAACTTTGATTTTGAAATTGAAAGTTAAATGATATAGTTTGGTTTTGAAAAAGGTAACTAAGTATGATTTTGAAAACTTAGTAAAGATTTGTAAGAAGTTTAACTATGAATTTTGGGAAAATTAATAGCTTCTGTAATTTTTCTTACTTGTAATTTCGAAGACGAAATTCTTTTAAGGGGGGAAAATTGTAACGACCCAGAATTTTTATTAATTAAAATTTGAATATTTAATTAATTTTAAATATAAATGAGTGAATTTATAAGTCGAATAAATTTTTATTTGAATTTTTGGATTTAATTGGATTATTAAATCGATAATTTAATATGTGAAATTATGGAAATAATTTAAAATTGGGTTAAATATGATTGAAAAGGATTGTAAAATTTTATTTTATCATATTGAAGTTAGAAGGATATTTTAGAACTTTTAAAATCGAAATAAAAGTTAATTTGTGAAAATTGAATATTTTAATATTTAATCGACTAGTGAAAATAGCCAATTTTTGAACAGTCTCAGAATTGAACGAAACCAGTTTCATCGGATCCGTAATGTGATATTATTGTAAGGTTTCAAATTTCAAGTCAATTGGATTTACCGTTTGTCCGTTACAAATTAAAACGCCTAGAAATTGGTTTAAATCGGTTTAATTTAAATTGAGCGTTTGTAGCCATAACTCGCACAGATGTCCGAATTAGCTTTCGAAACCTGTTCCATTGTGTCCGGAACGCGGGGTAAACCCTAGAAACGCTGGTTACGGCGCGTAAATCGGAGTTCGGAATTTCCGGATGAATAGTGTTCGAATTTTTCTCTATAAATATACCCCCTACCCTTCATTAAAAATAAATAAATAAATAAATAAAAAACACTAAAAACCTAGCCGCCAGCTTCCCATGAACGGCTGAAATGTTCCCAACTTCTTCTTCTCTTATCTCTTCATCCACTCAACGATTCAAGGAACTTACAACTACAAAATTGTAGAGCATGCCAAGATCCATCTATCCAACGGTCAAGATCTAGATTGGAGCAACGTAGTGGTCGAAATCGAGGCTCAAAGGCCGCGCGTTCATTCTCGATTCGCGCGCAAATAAGGGGGCCGAGCTCTGTGCCCTTCTGGCCGTGGGTAGCTTGTGTTGGAGGCGTTCGAATGAGGGTAGTTTGATGAGGTTTCGTCGAGTTTTGGAGTTGCTAATTTAAACCCTAGAATCGAATGTTGGGTTCGGCTGTAAGCGTGCGAACGAAGAAGAAGGGGGGGAGGTGTGCACGGCCGTGATTGCTAGTGATGGATCTAACGGTAGATAAATAGTTAGGTTATAAATTTTATAAATTTTGTTGTAAAATTATATAAATAAAATTTGTGTAACTTCAAAAATCAATATCTTTTTCATACGAGGTCGAAAACGCGCGAAACCAGTTGCGTTGGAATCGTATGGACGAGCACTACGCGATGAAACTGGATTGGAGTCGTTTGGAGTTAGTGAGAATTTTGGGTAAAATTAAACGTCCGTTTAATTTTATTCGAAATAAATCGCTAAAGCGGAAATAAAATCAAGGTGAGATCTTCTCACTCAATCGTATCAGTTTCGATTTTATTTTAAATAGTTAGATTTAAAATATTTTAATGCATGTTTGAATGATGATTGATATCTATTGATTGTTAAATTAGACATTATACGCCGTTAGTAAGCGGATGTTATTTATTAAAAACATATACCGCGAATATTTCATAAACAATGAAATTGGTATTATATATAATAGCAATATATATATATTGGCATATGTATATATTGGAGTTATTGATTTCCCGCATTTTTTGTTTAGCGGATGAGACCCTATTACGCCGTTATTAAGCGGATAATATTTTAAATCCCATATACCGCGATAATTTCGTACTGGAGCGAAATTGGTATTGTGCTAATGTTTGTGGATGCAGGAAACAGGTTGGAGGGATCCAACTGGATTCCTCAACAGTTTTTATTTGATTTCAGATATTTTGATATTTGATGGATTATCATATCGATATATGATATCGTTGTTGTCGTGATTGACTATTTGGTGTGTAGCATCATTGGACCAAATTTGGAATTTTAAAATGATTTCAAAGTGATTTTTGAAAGTATACGTTTATAAAATATTTTTTGGAATTGATTCACTTTAAAATAAATAAACATTATAATTTTTAAAGTTATAAAAATTATGATTTTTGAGAAAAATAGTTAAAAACTGATTTTTAAGAATATGATGCTAATGATTTTATAAAATAGTAAAATCGGGATTTTTGAAATTATTGTGAAAAGTTAAATATAGGATTTATGAAATTTAATTATTTTATAAATCAGAAGGATGAAATTATAAAGGAGATTAAAGATGTTTTAAAAGAATAATATAAATTGAATTATATTGAGAGATTTATAAATGGATATTTATAAATTGAAATATTGACATTATAAAACAAGTTTATATAAGTGTTTGAATGAAGTGAAAATGAGTTTTGTAAATGAATAGAATTTATAAAATTATAAATGGTGAAGTTATAAATGAAATTTATAAATAGTAAGATTTATAAATTTTGTGAAATTATTAAAGAATATATTTGGATGAATAATTGAATCTTATAAGTTATAAGATTTATAATTATGAAGTTCAAAGAAACGATTTTGTAAAATAATCGTTTTATAAGCATTTAACTTATAATATGAACTTTTAGTTTATAATTGTGTTATAAACTGGAATAGGTTAATAAAGGAATTTATAAAAGGAATTGATATGAAATAAATAGAAATAGAATTTATAAACGTTGTTTTATAAATTTGCAAACGATTTATTTTGATAAGTAAATTGTTATAGCTTGTTTATGGAGTTATATTCACGTTTTGACTGTGAATAATCCTTTGAAATAAAATATATAGAAATGATGAAATGTGTTAACGTAGTATATTCACGTTTTTGAATAGTGAATAATATGTTAAAGAAATTGTTTAGAATGTGATATTTTAAATTGAATTAAAACGATCTAACGATGTTTTAAAGTATGTTGAGATTCGAAACCATAGATTTCAACGTTCATTGTTGGAATAGACGTTTTCGAGAAGTATAAGGAAATAATGGACTATAACACTGTTGTTATAGTAAATGATTTTCGAAAAGAAATGTTTTGTATAGTATTGGGATTTATATATCTATTTTAATTTCAAATCCCTATACTAGTGATTTTGGGACGTTGTAACGATGTTTTACGTAACATTCGTTTTGGCCCAAATAAATATGTTTAAGAGAATGATTTCCTTAAAGAATGAAATATATACTTAATCTCGATTTAAGTATATTGAATATTTTCTAAGTGTTGAAAATAAATAAAATTTGTGAATTACTTATTAAATAAGTATGGAAATGTTTTCCAATATAAAGTGAATACTTTGAGAATTTATCTTTTTGAAGATAAATTGAAATGAATAATCGAAATCGAATATTCATAGATATTTTGGATTATAAATTCACTATGGAATTTATGAATGAAAAGGGAAGTTGTTTAAAAATAAATATTGATTTATTTTTGAAGTGTGAAAATTATATATCTTGTAAAGATATGATTCTTGGAAAATAAATAATTTGAAAAATTATTTGGAATCTGGTGATGTTGTGCATATCCATTGATAGTTCAATAGCCGACTATCAATATTTCCCTTTGAATGGGTAATTGATATGATTTGTTTGAATGTGAATGCCACACTTATTTTTGAATAAGCGCTCACTATTCGGGTTAACCGGGAAAGGACCATGGGGTCGTATAACCCATTCCGAATATGTGATACGTTGTTATGAATCGCATTGAAGATCGGTGTTGAAGACCCGGTATTTGCGAAAGCGATAGGATGACCTATCGATTGTTTCTGCACCGAGTCGCGCCGATATAGAAACTCCCTAAGTGATGGGAAATCCGATCAGGATTGTGAATATCCGGATTGCAAGGACTTCTTTGTAAGTGCCTTCGGTTTTGTTCGAGCCCGGAACAGACTTGTATGGATGGTATGTCTGACATTACAGATTGAGATATAAAGCCGATTTCTTTCAAATATATTTCTGTTGGTGGCGAAGAATTTATTCTTTTAGCTTAACACCCTTCTCTGAGACGTACGAGCTCAGAGGTTATATAGTTGAAGTTATCAGCGATATATTCCCAATTTGGTAATGTGACATGCTGAGTGTTGCTGTAAATGATCATTGTGTTGATTATTTGTGATAGGATCATCTATTTGATCGTCTATCTTGGTGATCATTTCTATGATCATTTGTTGACCCAAAGCATGGCTTTTGTATAAAGTATGTTTTTGTGGACGTGACTTCGTCGAGCCTCACACCCCGGAAATGGTCAAAACAGGAAAGATGCGGCAAGGTTATGAGGGGTAGCTCCCTTTAGGGTATGTACATTTCCTTCTGGATAGAGGTGGTATCATGGTATGGAGCCCAGATATTTAACCTATGTGGTTACTGCGAATTTATTACTTTGTGGTTGTTGGTTATTGGGATCCCGTGAGAAAGGTCGTTTACGATCGGGGAATGGCGTGCTCGTGTCAGTAGTTACCCAGTTAGCGGTAACCCGGCCTTGTGTTGGCAGAGTTCCGGTTTGGTTCTCGGGAATGTCCTTCCAGAGGCATTCTCATGTGGCAATGGGAAGTTCCTTGGCCTGACCATTTGTTGGAAATCCAAAGAAACAATACGAAACTTGTACGGTTTTAGTTGTAGAACCTGCCATCTAATATGGTAGCTATTAGTAGGCATAATATAATGGTACCTATGTTGGCTAAGATTTATATTCTACTTTCGAAATGAATTTTCTACACTATGCACTAGTAATAATATCAAATGTTCTTTTTAAATGCGTATCAAGCATGTTTGACTATCATAAGGAGAAATCTTCTCCAAGTCTGCGTTTGCATTGTGTGTGTGGCAGGAGGTCTTATGGTAGTCTCGTTTTTAAAAGCATTGCGAATTGAATTTAAAAATATTCCTCTATTTTGATTTTAAAGATAAATAAACTGTTTTGAGTTCTTACACCAGTCACATGACTGACTCGGAGTTTATTGTTTTCCTTCCTAAACTCTGGGTGCCCACCAATTTCCACACGGGCGGTCAAGAGTTAAGGTTTATCAGGATATTCTGGATATTCAGGAATTGCTGGAGGCAAGCTGGATGGCATGGCGTATTACTAGTATATAGTATTTCTTTTCCGCTGTTTGTTGTTTGTTGTTGTACACTCTGATGTAATGAAATGTAATGTAATGTAATAACTGATATAGTTCTTTGTTTAAAGATTATTCATTTATTATTATATGTTGTTCCGCTGCGAATTATGAGATGTGATGGTGTTCTGTTGTTGCTTTCTGTTCCGTTCTATTTTAAAATTTTCTATTTTCTTTTCCCTCTATCTTCTACCTTTTTCTCTCTTTTTCTTTTCTTAAATTCTTTTTAAAAACCCTAACTATTCGGTTTTTCGGCAACGAAAAATCGATATGTTACAACAATTGCACGACTTTTGATTTGAGTTGAAAGACAGCCAAGATATGATTGTGTATCAACAACCCAAAACAAAACAAACAAGACAATATATAAACATTCAACATAAAATAACATTGAGACAATTTTGAAATACAAAGCAAAATGAACAAGATAGATTGGACCTTGCTTCAACCACTTCAATGCTTGGCCTAAGGGACACTTATGCTTGGCTATGATGATGCTTCGGCTTAGGTATGACATCATATAGGTCAGGTCTAACATCATATAGGCAAGGCAATAAGTGGAGATGAAGGTGTAGTGGTGCAACATAAAGCATATATAGGGTCAAGGTTAAATAAGTTGAGTTTTTGTGACATTCTTGGCTCGGCCATGGGCATGTGGTGGCTTGGCCATGCTTGAACAGGTCTGGACAGTAGCTGGAGCAGCGGCCAAAGGTGGTGGAGTGGCTGGTGGTGGTGGCTAAGGGGTGGCCAAAGTAAGATATGGAGGGTAGGTGATGATATGCGTGGTCTAGGCAATGTTTTAAGGAGTTTTGTGGAAGTTTTGTGGTGCTAGCTTCAATGGATGGGCACGGCTTGGTCATGGCCTGATTTCCAGAGGGTGATGGGTGATGTGGCAGAGGGTGGAGGTCAGGTCAGAGGTGGTGGATGTGGCTATGGTGGTGGTTAAGGTGGTGGTTGAAGGAGATGAGGCAAAGGTGGTCAAACTAGCATTGTTCAAGGGCATTGTTGCATTTTTTTGGAGTTTTGGCACCATGGTGGGCTCGGCCTTGGTCAAGACCAGAGGGGTAGCCGGTGATGATGGAAGAGAAGAGGTGTAGGAGGTAGTGGCCGTGGCTATGGAGGAGAGGCCAAGCAATACACATGAGAAAACAAGGCAAAATATAAGAAAACAATGGAAAAAGAAGAGCAAAACGAAGAGGAAAAGAGGAGCCATTACCAAACCTTTCTAGCCGTGAAAAATGAAGTGGAGAGGAATGTTTTCACATGAAAATGAAGTAAGAAATGCATAGCTACAATAAAGAAAGGAACGGTCAAAGGAAATTAAATCTATTAATTGGAAAAGAAATGGAAGAAGAAACGTTAAAATGGTTTTACGTTTCTTTGCTTTCAAACCTTTTAAACTTCCTATATGTATATTCGTATACATCTTAAATAACTGAAAACACTTATAAATTTCAGTTAGAATTCAAAAATATAACAGATAAACAAAATATTAATAATTAATTATTAATTAGATATGATTAAAATAAGAAAAATGGCACAGAAAAATGAAAACTAGACTTAGGAATTAGAAATAACTTCAATACACTTTGGAAAAAATTTCTTAAATTTAAATACATGTAAAATGAATAAAATAAAGTAAAACACAGCAATAAAAGTGAATGTATAAAATAAATCAATAAATTGATGTATTAATTGCAAAAAGAAACGGATAAAACGACTTTACGTTTCAGGCTTTTAAGATCACTTAACTTTCTAAACCTTTTGCATTTCCTTTTCTTTTTAATTTTATAAAAACAAAATAAACTCAGAAATGTTATTTAAAACCGAAACTAAGTAAGAATAAAATAAAATAAAAAATTTATTTTAAGTAAAATAGAAAAAGGAAATTAGAAATTGCTTAAAAATAGCAACCCTGACATAAAAATTACAAGAAAATCTCCAATGACTTTGGAAAATTTATTACTTCATAAAAAAATATTAAAACACAAAATTTGAATTAAAAATGGTTTTAAAACATTTTCAAGGTAAAATAATAATTTAATTTTTATTAAATAGAAAGTTAAATAAAGAAAAATGCAATAAATACCAACTAGGCTTTATAAATTGAAATAAATTCAAATAAACTTTAGAAAAATTATATTATCATTTTAAAAATACTTAAAAGTCAAAATATACATATTATCACATATTAAAATAAAATATAACCAAGAAGAAGTAACTTATAGAATTTAAAATAGTCATTGTTAAATAACCCTATATACGCACAATATTGTAAAGGGTATAACTTTCACAATTTACATCCAAATTCAACGAAACGAAAAGTGGTGTTCTTATAATTTTATGTACTCTCATAATAAAAGAAAAAAAATTAAATTTTTAAACTTTTAAAATTTTAAGTTGAAAGTCACAGTTTGACTATTTTGACCAAAATCAGCATTTCAGGCAAATATTCAATTTACAGAAGTTTGGAATTATAACTCATATAAAGATCAAGATTATATTTAAATAATAAATTTAATCATTTCAAATAAGTAAAATAAATTTTTAAATCAAAATCTTACATTAAAAATAATTAAAATATACAATAAAATAATTACAAAATACAGGGTTGTTACATTAATACGCCTCTTCTTGGAAGTCCCAATATCACAAACACTTCCTTTACCAACCTATCCATGAAGAAGAGTAATATCCACAAGCTGATTGAAAGAAACTTCAAGTTTCAAAGGTAGAACCATTTCGAGGTTCTTACACAAAGCAGAGATAAACTCTTGATTCTTTACAAGATCAAGAAGCTGCTGGACAGACATAAATTCTCCATCTTGGGGAGTAGCACTAGATTGACCGGCACTGGGACGGCCTGGTCTAACCATTTCTCTTCCTTTGGAAAGAAAGAAAGAAGAAGAAAAATTATTCTTAGAATGAATATCAAACCATCATGATTGATAAAACAAGGAATCATAAAGAAAATAGGATGAATCGGTTCGTAGAGTCGAATTAAATCCTAAAGCACGACTCCTAAGATGGACTAAGGACGACGATCCTTGTTATAATATTCCATATTGTTTCGAAGTTTGTGTTAACGCCTAAATTTGAACGCTAACACCCCAGTGTATGTGTTATAGTTGTGAAAGCACCACCCGATAGATCGGGAAAGAATTACAAGCAAGTAATAGCGGAAAAGCAGTAAACAACAACAATTTTATAGTGGTTCGGCTTATGGGTATAGCCTACGTCCACTTTAAGTACTTTTATTGATGATCTCGTTACAAGTTGATACAATTCTTCCCAAGGACAATTCACTTTGAATTACAAGAAACTTAGAACAAGTATTCTAAACTTCGATGGAGATGAGAGTCTTCAAATCCATGTTGGATGTATGTGATCTCTTCTTGAAGTTGTTTTTAGCGTTCTTAGTGTCTTGAGACCTCCAAGTGTTGAATTGGTTTTGAATGCAGCAGAGTCTCGACGCTTGAAGAGAGTGAGCCCCCCCAAAAATCCCCTCCTCGTTCAAGTTAGGGCTGTATTTATAGGTTTTTATCGGAGTTTGGTCGTAGGTCGTGACCGACCTAAGTAAGGTCGTAGGTCGCAGTCGACCTAGAAAGCTCTGGCCCTCCTTCCATAAGAACATACGTGCTGATTCGTACAAGTCCAAGGTCGTGAACGACCTATCTCCAGCGGCATGCAAAAAGGCGGCTCCTTTGTTCATACAGATAGGTCGAGAGCGACTTATCCTAGGTCGTTAACGACCTATCATAGGTCGTGGGAACTTTCCTGTAATCAAAGTACTCCGTTAGGTCGTTGGGCAGTATCTTTATCTCCAAGTGCTAGGTCGTCTTCGACCTAAAGTAGGTCGTAGGTGGGCAACGACCTAGGGGATGGAACCTGACCTATCTCAATTGTGCTTGGTTCTCTTCTCAGCGAGTTGATAGGTCGCGTACGACTTATTATAGGTCGTAAGTCGGCTGAGACTTAGGTCGCTGAGATCACTTCGTCCTTAGGTCGGTAGGCTATGGCTTTCTTTAGGTCGCATATGATTTAGGTCGCTGATCCTCTTAAGTCGTTAGGTCGCGGAGCTCTTAAACCACTAGGTCGCGGGCTCCCTTAGGTCGCTGAGAGTTGTTAGGTCGTGGCATTCCTTAGGTTGCTGAGAACCGCTAGGTCGCGGCCTTTATTAGGTCGTAGCTTCTTGTTAGGTCGCGAGGCATTTTTAGGTCGTAACACTTTAGGTCGCTTCTTCAATTTGGTCACTAAGTCGGCAATTCTCTGAGTCGTTAAACTTGGTCACGTCTTAGGTCGCTAACGAAGAGGAGTTAACAGTTTGGCTCTGATGCCAAGCTATGACGCCCCACCTCTATACCCACGCTAGCCAAGAACATTACAGTGAATGCTGTCAACTAGCCCGGAGAATAAGGCTGTTGAGGAGCGACCATCCGTGTAATTGCTTTGCGCGAGCATCTATATGTCAGATAGTATAACATACATTTCTTTATCAAGAGTGAAATCCGACATACCGACACAAACTCAAAGCTACTACACAGTGGCTATAATATCTTCAGAAACAAATATAGAAATAAACATAACATAAATCAGTCACAGACAATTCATATCACAAAGGCGGAAATAGATATGAATATTACACTAGGAAGTGTACATCAGAGTAATGGTCTAAAAAGATCCACCATAACACAAAAGAATAGTTACACGAACTACACAAAAGAATAATTATACATTATGGAGTCTATATCTCAAATGTATGCAACAAAAACAACCAATCTATGTAGTCAGCCAAAAGATCATATGATAACCCCAGAAGAGAAGTCAAGCAGAAGCACCTGTAACATCTCGGTCTGACCCGAGTATTATTTAAGAAGAAAATAATAAATGGATCAGTCTAGCTATAAATATCAGAAGAAATGATATAGAATAAGAGATATGACTAAACGTATAAAAATCACAATGCCAAGCTGTGATAAATAAATAATTGAAAAATCAATAAGAGATTAATCAATATCGCAAAGATCTTCTCAAAGATAAAAAGGAATGTCATACTCCTAATTTCATTCACCAAGCCACAATACATCAATGCCAATTGTAAAAGATGGTGAAACATAAATTCCATAAATCAACACAAGAAATTCAGATATCAAATAATCCGGAGCATCGATGTCATACAGCGTGACGTCAGATGATCCAGAAACAATAGAAGGGAACAACGACATCGTACAGCATGACATCCGATGAACCAAAACACAATCAAAGGAACAACGACGTTGTATAGCGTGACATCCGATGAACCAAATCACAATCAAAAGGGAACAACGACGTCGTACAACGTGACATCCGATGAACCAAATCAAAATCAAAAGGAACAACGACGTCGTACAGCGTGACATCCGATGAACCAAAACACAATCAAAGGGAACAACGACGTCGTATAGCGTGACATCCGATGAACCAAATCACAATCAAAAGGGAACAACGACGTCGTACAACCTGACATCCGATGAACCAAATCAAAATCAAAAGGAACAACGACGTCGTACAGCGTGACATCCGATGAACCAAAACACAATCAAAGGGAACAAAGACGTCATACAGCGTGACATCCGAGGAACCAAATCACAGTCAAAAGGGAACAACGACGTCGTACAGCGTGACATCCGATGAACCAAATAACAATCTAAGGGAATAATGACGTCGTACAGCGTGACATCCGATAAACCAAATCAAAAAGACATTGCACAATGCCAGTCTAAAACATAAAATGATCGTCATGATCAAAGAGAAGTGTCGATTACAGTAAGCTAGTAATTATATGAGCTTAGCTTCATGTCGCATAACCACTAGCTTAACTTAAATATTTACGAACAAATTGTAGATCTCCACTACAAAATTGTCACAAGAGTTTCAATCGAACAAGTCCAAGAATTAACCGACGAAGTAAACGCAAGCGTTTCATACCACTCGTTTTACTAAGCCTTTTAATTAGATTTCTCATACGAGTGAGGTAAAGACTTATATATACTAATAGATTGGAAAACAGTTTAAGAAAATGAGCTTTGTAATAAAATAGTGTGGAAATCATTTGAAGAAAGAGTTTTGATATTTACTACTAGTATAGAAAACCTTTATATTTTTAAAGTGACAAATCACAAAGAAGATTTTAGGAACAATCAATCACTAAAATTCACATTTGAAGACGTGAATAGAATCCAAAGAAATCGATATCGAATCCATCGAAACGAATATTCCAAAAATCCCTAAAAAGGAGTCATCAAAGTCGATAATAAATGATAACAACAAAAGGGGAACGACACAAATCGATTAAAGTTGGAAATTCGAGCAACTAGGCAAAATAGGCATAGTTGGCAAATAGCAGCAGGTCGGTCGACCGGACTCCCTGAGTCGGTTGACCGAACCAAAAACAGAAGTGCACAGGGTAGCAGGTCGGTCGACTGGACCCTGAGCTCGGTCGACCGAGCCCTGTAGCCTGCACTTCCAAACAGAGGCAGGAAGTGCCCGTTCTACAGGTCGGTCGGCCGGCCTAGGGGCTCGGTTGGTCGAACCTGTTGTTGGCACTCCCATGCCCTATTTCAAATGAGGTGCAAGTCTCGATCAATTTGCAATCGCACGAGCATCGACGCTAAGGGTTTATGCCAATCGACTACCCGGCCCTATATGCTCCTTGATGCATCACCAAAAACATGTCCAAACATCAATGTTAGGATTTTTAAAGAATTGAACTCAAAACACCAAAAATTGGGATATCCACCAAATCAATCCAAACCAAAAGCAAATGCACACGAATAAGTGTTAGGAATTCATACCTAACATTCGAAGATAATTATAAGCATAGATGTGAGATAAAAATCTCACCTTTGAACCCAAATCAATGAAGGAAAAGCTTTAAAAACAAGATAAGATCAATTCCCCTTCAATAACAACTCAAGAAGCTTCAATCTAAGCTTAAAAGAGAAACACTTCCTAAATTAGGCTTAGGAATTTTCTGAAATCAAAGAGATAATGAGTTGGAGAAGAAGAAGGAGATGCTTACTAATGGGTTCTCTTGAGTTTGGAGCAAGAAGATGGATTTTGCAAATGGAAACTAAGGCTTAGGATTTCCTAATTCTTTTTCTCTTCCCCCATTTTTGATGAAGCTTGAATGTATTAGGAAATTATGAAGTAATGAAGAGGAGAGGGGGTAGGAACTGAGCTAGTAAGTGGGGTTATTGGGCTCAGCCCAAACCAAAGCCCTAAGTGAAAAATGGCAAAATTCCACTAACTCCAAACATATCGAAGTTTATACTCAAAAAGGTTGCAAACGTCATTTTGAACTCAATGGGGGTGGTCTCGAGTCCCAATTCGACCGTTTGCAAAAAGTAGCTTGTCGGACCAAAATCAAACGAACGATAAAATATTTAAATAAAATATTTAAATATAAAATCGATAAATATGCGGGTTGTTACACCATTTCACTTATTTGGATATTTGGAAAACATTTTCATATACTTATTTTAATAATAAGTGAATTTGCAATTTATTTTATTTCAACACTTAGAATATATTTCACATACTTAATTCAATGATTAAATATAAATGCCAATCTTTAAGGAAAACATTCTTCAAAACATATGTTATTTGGGTTAAAACAAATGTTGCGTAAAACATCGTTGCGACAACCCAGAAATACTAGTACATGGATTCAACTAACTATATTGGCAAATTCTATTTCAACTCGACTATTTATTTAGTAGCTCCCTAAAAATTAAAAATTGCTGCAAACCCCAAAACTAACTTAGCTGCCCCCTACCAATTCCAAAACGACCTTTCCCATCATGCAAAACGTGAAAAATTGAATTTTTTCTTCACTGATTTAGAAACTATGGTTAGAATTTTTCCTTCATTGATTTAGAAACTTAGTAGTGAAAAATTGAATTTTTCTTAATAAAGTCTATAAACTCAAAATATAAATTAGTTGCGAAAAATTAAATTTTTTCTTCGCTGATTTAGAAACCCTATTCATATTTTCTTCAGAACTAAAATTAAAAAAGTCGGTAAACCCGCAAATAACTTAGCAGTGAAAAGTAAAAAATTTCTTCATTGATTTAGAAACTAGAGTTTTGAATAAGCGGTGCTTTAGACAGTAAGAAACTGACGTAAGAGGAAGATAATGGAATTGAGAAGAAAGAAAGTACGCAGCTTTCTAAGGGTATATTAGTCTTTAAAATTTTATTTATTTTAAGGGGGCTACTAAGTAATTATATGTGTTGAAATAGAATTTTCCAACTATATTTAATATTTCCTTATGAAAATCATTTACCATAACAAAAATGTTAAAGTCCATGCTTTCCTTACTTTTCATGAAAACGTCTATTTCAACAATAAATTTTGAAATCTATGTTTTCGATATTCACGCAATTTAATTCACTTTTCAAAACCACTTAGCCATTTATAAAAATCACTTGCAAAACATTTGCTTAATAGATCATTTACTTTGAAAACGTGAACATAATTCTTTTATAAACTTCCATATTTAATCTATCAAAATAAGTTGATTTCACCTTTATAAAAGAATGTTATATATCTTGTTTCTATTTTGTAAAAACTCCGGTTTTGTACTCACTTATATTTACAGAATTCTATTTTATAAATCCATTCTTTTCTAAATTTCATTTGTTATAAAAATACAATTATAAACTCTTTTCACAAAAGTCTAATTTACTTATAAAAATCCATTTATAAAACATTGACTTTAAATCCATTATAAAATATTAGTTTCAAATCCAATTATAAAACTATTCATCATATTTAAATTTCAGATCCACACACACACATAAAATATATTTATAAAACATCGTTTAAAAGCTATTGTGCTATTTATAAAATATACTTTTATAAAAACATTCGAATTCTCTATTTAAAGTATTTCACAAAACTATAACTTAATAACATCGAAAATCATAGCTTTATTTATTTAAATAAAATCCTTTCTCTTTTAAATCCATTCAAATTATTAAAATGTATATAATTCCAAAATCACTTTGAAATCCATTTTTAAACAAAAACAGCATTTTATTACTTTGAAATTCCAAAATATAGTCCAATGCTACAACAACACTAAATAAGGTGATTCACATAGATAATAACAATCATGGATTCCAACACATCAAATATCACATAATACCATAAATATGACAATATGTGTAAATAAACATTAATCGTAGTGAGGAATTTTGTTGGATCCCTCCAACCAGTTACCTGCAACAAATATACATATGAAAAAAATATGTACAATATCTGCTTCGAGGCAGACACGCGTACAAATGGTCATCTACTCATACACGGGAACGTTTAGGGTTTCGTTGGCTCCGATCGGCCGGAATATATCCAACTACTAACTATTATAACATAACATCCAAACTTCAAATATATATATATATATAAGTATATCCAATAGTCATCAAAACATCAGAATAAAATATTTCCACTTATATAAAAATAGAAGTGCATCAGAAAAAGTGAGTTTTACTCACTTTGGTCGCAGCCACCATTGTAGCGTTTATTTCAATTGTAAAAGAACAAGCATTCGAATTTAACCAAAATTTTCACTAGCTCAAATAAATCTCAATCCGGCTCCATCGCATAGAATTTTCAGTAATGAACCCAATGCAATTCGTTTCATCTGATTTTGACATCGTATGACAAAGTTATGGCAATTATAAGATTACACGAATTTTTTAAATATAATAGTTTACAATTTTTTAATTAACCTCAGTTAAATCATGGCCATCCAGTTTGAATTGAGAGATCCAATCCGCTATTCCCTCTCTTCTTCGTTCATGCACGCTTCAGTTTAGACGAAACCCGTCTTCACGCAAGCGTTCAAACTCACGCTGTTCCACCATCGCTCGCCTAGAACACGATCAACCACTGCCAAACCCTTCGGCCGAAGTTAATTCGAACTCGGCGCCTGTAGGCCTGGGTAAACACCCACGAACGCCATGCATACACAGCCAGATCTAGGCCACCAAGAAGCTCCGATGACGATCATCACCATTGAATTTGTAGATCTGTACACGCTCTACAATTTTCTAGTTGGAGGTTTTTTCTAATAGCTGATGGATTGGAAGATAATTGGGTGAGTAGGATCAATGTTTTGGGCCATTGATTTTGTTAGTGGTGGTTGCGCCTTTCTACTAGGGTTAGGTTCGCAAATAATGGTCCTTATATAGGCAAGTTCAAAACAACATTCACTCAGAAAATTTCCAAACTCCGAACGAGGCGTGCCACCTGACATTTATAATATTTTACCTATATTCCGTACACGATGGAATATATATCGGAAGCTAATTCCATTGTATTTGGAATATAAGTTTTCAAATCGAATTATTCTAATTCTAATTCGAATAGGATTTAAAACAACATTAGAAATCATTTTTATTCACATTAGATTCCAAAATCATTTAATTAACTGATTTGACTTATAATATTCATTTTTCAACACTTAAGTTCAATTAAACATTCTAAATTCAAGCGATTGAAAAACTAGATCGTCCCAAATAGTATCTCATTTTGATTTGTATGGCTGATTTTGCAATTTTTTTCCTCTAATTTTGAAGAATCTTGCCTCTTTGTTGCAAGGTTTCCATACATTCAACGCTATTCAGATTTCACTTACATTCATTATTTTTCCTTTGTAGTTTAATTTTAATTCATTTGAATGATTATACTTGTATTAATCATAAAAAAAAATTTGTGTTCCTACGAGTCATGCGGCAAAAATGGTAGTTTTATTTCGCAATAACTATTTTTTTTGTTAGTTAGACATGAGCCAAGATGAGATCATTGCCAAATTGAGATAGTCTCATTTTCGTACTGTGTTTTTGGTATTTGTTCAAATCCTACTATTATTTTATGAACATGCATGTAAATAAAATAGTCACATGCATGATATGTAAAATTGAGACATAGTGTTTGTATTTACAAGTCAAACACGCGATAGGTTGCGTTCTCGACGAACAATATCGAAGTGAGGAATCATAATGAGAAAGTTGGTTGAGTGAGAAATACGTTTGGATGCGAATGAAAAATTTGAGCAAAGTATTTGAAATGTATATATTAAAATAAAATAAAGGGGTTTTTAGGCTCAAGGAAAAAGCTAAAAAAAAATAGTTTCAAGAATAAGAAGTTTGTTTTTTGGCCCAATGACACTTTTTAGTGTAAATCACAGAATGATAGTTGTAACTATCATTTTCAGTTTACACGTAAAAGCGTCATTCAGACTAAAAAGCAAACTCGTTGTCCCTGTATTAAATTTTTTTACAACTTCTTTCTTGTGCCTATTTACCTGAATTTATAATTAATTAATTAATTAATTGCATTTTAACAAATAATATGTGTCAATTATTTGCAAAAACAAATAAATAAATTAAATATTATAAATTCTTCGGATTCAAACCAACCGCACAATGTAGAGCACTTTGATATGATCGCAACGCAAAAATCGTGTCTCAAACATGAGCAATTATTTCCCGTAATTGTAGAATTTTATGCAATTATATGGATTAATTGTAGACTTTTATGCAATTTTGTGGAATAATTGCATACTTATCTGCAACTATACCATATAATTGCCGACTTTTATGCAATTATTTCGTATACTTGTCATTTTATGCAATTATATGAAATAATCATTAATTTTCTTCAAACTTCAGCAATTATTTCATAAAATTGCCGACTTCTATGCACTTAAATGGAATAATTGCAGACGTTTTTGCAATTATTTCATACAATTGCATACTTTTATGCAATTATATCGAATAATTGCAGAAAAATCTGTAATTATTTTAAGTAATCGTAGAAAAGTGCAACCATAGCATACAATTGCAGACATTTTTCTGCAATTTTTGCATATAATTGCTTAATTGTCTGCAATCATAGCATAAATTTGCTGAATTGGTTTTCCATTGTTTTTACATATGTATAATGTCACTTATTAGAAAGATGATAAAATTTATGATGCAAAAGTGCAAACGGTTTGTTAATTCGTCATTTTTACAAAAAGTTATTGCATCTTAAAGATTGATAATTAAAACGCTGTAAATTTTAACAATGAATTTCTTATTTTAGGACATGTCCTTTATTTTCCCGTAAAGAATCTATCATGCAAGAAGATATTTTGTAGCACAGTTAAAGCAGTAGAACGATCAATTGCCATCTCTGATTCAAACACCGTCAAAATGATAATGCAAAGTGCATCACCGTTGAGGTACTGAGCATAGAAGGGATTGCGGGTTCAAACTTCCCTACCTTGCTTTCTAGTAAGACATTAGATGAGCTTTTCTTTATATCCAGCCTCATTTTTTTGGCAATGTAAACAAGACCTTACTTATGCCAATATGAATTTACATCTGGATATGACATGCCATGCACTTAATGCAAACACGCAACTGATGTTTTGATTCATAAGTGTAACTATTATATGGCTGAGTGTATTTATTTCATTTTGAATTTTCTTTAGTATGGTCATTAGATTATATTGTATTTATTCCTCTTTATTATAGAAGGACCGCTTCTCTCAGTGTGGATTAGGAACCAGGTCTGTTTTCATATATTTAAACATTGTGACTGAGCCAACCAGGTCTGTTTTCTGATATCATACGTCCATTTCATGCGTGGAAATCAAGGTTCAAAAACTCAGTTTTGGTTTCAATCATTTGAAATTTTGGTAGTTTTGGATGATTTCGAAGATTTTGAAAGTTTTGATTTTTGTTTGGATTTCGGTTCTAATGATCTTTTTAAATAAAGTTAGTTAAAACTAAGTACCCGTTAGACTAGTACATGCAAACACATTCAATAATATACAATACAAAATATTTAATGCCGTATATAATGCCCAAAAAATTAAACTAGCCCGAAACATTAAACTCTATACCGATTAAACTAACCCAACACAGTTTAATTTGATTAAGTACTTCAGCCAACAAAGACTAAATGTTAAAGCCTCATATTTCAGCTAACACCATACCAGCCCCACACACCATACAAAATCAAATTAATCTAGGGCACACAAGCAAAAACAAATCAACGACGATTCTCAAATCTAAGTCGACTTGCATTGACAACAAGGAAGAATGAAAAAAAAAACTCACTACAAGGTCGATCTGAAGAGAAGGCGAAAGTAAAGTAAGGGTTTCTCCGAAGAAGACGAAGGCAAGTGAGGTCGAATAACTCGGATAAGTTGTTCTATTTGTTTTGATTGTGTTTATGGCTGTAAAAATCGAATAATTTCAGTGCTAATTCACTATATAATCATATTTTTTAAATGATATGGTGATTTGAAACAATATTCCATTCGTTTTGAATTTTTCCCTCTGCTTATGTCCGATTTTCTGTTGATTGAAGCTTTAATTTTGTTGAATTCTGTTGCGATTTTTTCTTCTGTAAACTCTAAGCGAAACTGATATTATAAATCATTTTCGGTTCGCTTCCTTACTGTACCGGTACAGTACTATCGAAATTTCGAGGTACCGTCCGATACCTCGACCCTTTGATGTAAATATAAACACTATGTAGGACATGATAGAGAAGGTTAGCTAAATATTTGGCATTGGCATTGCTTTTGGGACATATAAACTCTTTTTGTGGGTAGTGGCAACTTTGGACACGTTAATGGCATCTGATGCTCTACTTTATACAACTTTGAAGAGTGGTGTGCAAAGGTTGCTCTCCGCAATTGTACTATTGCTATCATATGAACATGCATTAATTTGGATAATAAGTTTGATGTACCAACTTTTAAGAGCGGTGTGCAAGACTTAACTATAATAAATTTATGTTTGTAGTGCATTTTTTACATTTTTACCTGCAATGTTTTTTCTATAATGAAGAGCTTACCTATCAAAAATCTGAAGCTAGCTCCGCAGCTGACCGCAGGCCCTTTTCTTTGTTTAAATATATGTGATCTACTATGATTTTCTTTGTTTAAATATATACGATCTATTATGATTTAAATCTTTTACTGCTGAAATATTATTCGCCGTGCATTTGACTTTTGACTTTTACGATCCTTCTATTATTCCAAAGGTTTCACTTATTTTCAAATCGGTGAATAATTATCACTATGCCAAAAAAACGCGTCAGGCAATAGATATGCTCCGTTATCTTAAACATATCCATCTGTCGTTAAATCTGATGCCATCTCATTGCACATCAAACCATAGATATGACATGTCATCTGATATAAAAAAAATCGTATGTTATCAGATGTTATAGTGTCATTATTAGAAGTTCCAATCAGACAACATATAAATATTGACTAATATGAACATCAATTACATTAATATGTTTTTCACAGAACGAAATAAATATTTGTAAAATAAAATAATGAATCGCAATTTTATTAAATTTTTTTATTTCAATTCAAATTCAAATAGTACGCATTTGTCTTCAACCATATTCATGTTTACAAATACAATACAATTCTCATCATACACTATTTTACACTCTCATTGTGATGCTCCACCACTACACTCACACTAGCCGAGAACACTACGGGGTAATGCCGTCGACTAGTACGAAGAATAAGGCTGTTGACGAGCGACTATCTGTGTAATTCGTTTGTGCGAGTATCGATATGTCAGAAAGTATGTCATGCATTTCATTTCAAGAGGATATCTGACATATAAAATATAAACTCAAAGCTACTACATTATGACTATGTGGCCTTCGGAAACAAATATAAAATAAGTATAACATAAATCAGCCACAGATATTCATATAACTAAGACAGAAATAGATTTGAATCTAACCATAGAAGTGAACATCAAAGTAATGGTCATACATGATCCACTACATCACAAAAGAATAGGTACAAGTGCTAGACAAAAGAATATGTATACATCAAGAAGTCTCTATCTCGAATGTATAAAAACAAAAACTGCTAAGCTAAAGTAGTTAGTCAAATGTGAGATGATGGTCCATGATAAGAAGTCAAGTGGAATCACCTGAAGCACCTTGGTCTGACCCGAGTATTATTTTGGAAGAAAAATAATAAACGGATCAATCTAGCTATAAACATCATATAAGATGAGATAGGATAAGAGATATAACAAAAATATAAACGATTATAACAAAAATCATACAATATCTCAAATCTTCTCAAATATCCAAGAAGAATGTCATATTCTTTAGCTTTTTTTTATTCACCAAACCATAAATATAAATATAGCTTATCAAAGCAAATCACAAAAATTGGTGAAACAAAAATTTCAGAAATCAATAATTAGAAATTTGGAAAACACGAAGGAGGAAGCCTATCACAAACAGGAGTATAAAAACTCACCAACACGTGTATCAAAAACAGGACAATATCCCATGGGTCGTTATTCCATAGAGCCGGTGTGTTAACGCTAAAATGTGAACGCTAACACCCCGGTGTGTGAAGTGTAGTTGTGAAAGCACCACCCGATAGATCGGGAAAGAATTACAAGCAAGTAATAGCAGAAAAGCAGTAAACAACAACGATTTTATAGTGGTTCGGCTTAAGGGTATAGCCTACGTCCACTCTAAGTACTTTTATTAATAATCCCGTTACAAGCTGATACAATTCTTCTCAAGTACAATATACTTCAAGTTACAAGTGATTTGGAACAAGTCTTAAGCTTCAATGTCGATTAAAGTCCTTGAATTCATGTTGAAGATGTGTGGTTTCTTCGTGAATTTCTTCGAAGTATTCCTTTGATCTCGAAAGCTCTAAGTGTTGATGGAGTTCTCGATGCAGCAAGGTAACGGTCTCTCAAGAGAATGTGCCCAAAAGTCCTTTGAATGTTGGAGGTGGTTGCCTATTTATAGAGAGTTTCGGTCTGGAATTCTTGCCAAGTCCTAAGTCGTGGCCGATTTAAGTTAAGTCGTAGCCGACTTAGTATGAGTCGTGGCCGGTCCATCTGGCCCCTTCATGGCTTCACAGGAGTTCACTTGCACTAGTCCTAGGTCGCCTCCGAGTCAACACCACCCCTTCTTAGTAATACAGCCTCGGGTTTGCATTTAATAGCTTTAAGTCGTTCACGACTCAAATTAGGTCGTGAGTCGTGACCGAGATAACTGGGAGCTGAATCGTGCACGAGTTAAGAGGCTGCTGTGCTGAGTAGCTGCATTGAACTCATCTTCCTTTTCTTGAGTCGTGAACGAGCTAACGTTGGTCCTAAATCGGTTGTGACTTGGGTCGGTAACTATTCTAGGTCGCCAACTTGGTAAAACATTAGATCGGTAACTCGGTCAAGTCACTGAGTTGGGATCTCTTTTAGGCCTTAGGTCGGCCTTCCTATTAAGTCGGCATCCTCTGAGTCTTAAGCCATTACCCACGTTAGGTCGTCCACTGTTTTAGCCTTAACTCGGTATTTCTTAAGTCGGTATGCCTCTCAAATCCTTATGTCGGTAACCCTTTGAGCCTTAAGTCGGTCTCCCTGATAAGGCAGTTAGGTCGGTATCTACGTTGAATGTTAGGTCGGCATACCCCTTAGGCCTTAGGTCGGTACCCCTGTTAAGCCTTAAGTCGGCATGCTTCTAACTGTTAGGTCGGAACCTCTTGATGCACTAGATCGGTAAGTCATGGTCGAGGCGGAGTTAACATTTGCCCCTCGAAGTATACGCCTAAATGTTAGGTCGTGTGCTTCGATAGCCCTTAACCCGTCCCTTCTTAGGTCGGTAGGTCGTATGCGACCTAACAGTTAGACCGTATGTGTTGCTCCAAATTTTCCACTGCAGGGTATAAGTCACATCTCCTCCTTCCTTCTCATTACCTACTCCTTTGATTCTTCCATTAAAAATTTTCCGAGCTCCAAAAGGCGATTTAACTCCAATCAACTACTAACAACCTCTGCTATTCATTGCGTAAGTAAACCCTCTTCTTCGATCACTGTTGGCTCATGAATTTCGTCACTTAAACCACTTCCTTGCATGATCCTTCATCACGAATCCTATTACACTCATGGCTGATGGAGCTTAGATTGCTCGGTTTGGCTTTAACTGACCGATGAGACGATAAAGATGATTTATTGATTCAGGCTAGTTGATTTTGATTCGCGCTAGGATTGCAAGGCGTTAAATTTGCAGTGGTTTCGAAATGGTGTATTGGATGATCCGATAGCATGAAATAGCATAAATGAAATGAGGGTTTCTTGGTTGAGGGAGTGGCTAACGGGTTAACGGGTTGAGTGGGGCGAGGTATTGATTTAGATGCGACCCGGTGATTTGAAGTGACTTAGCTTTTGGCCGACCCAATCCTTAAATCGTGGCCGTGTTAGCACTTGGGGGAAATCTGCTGACCTATTCTTCTGCCGATCTAAGCCTTATACCGTGGCCGAGTTAGTCCTTGGGGAAATCTGCCGATTTAACCTTCTACTGATTTAACCTTGAACCGCAGCCAAGTTAATCCCTAAGTCATGACCGAGCTAAGCCCTTAAACCGTGACCGAGTTAACACTTAAGCTTTGGGCATGCTGACTTTTTGAGAGCATAGATCCACTTTGAGTTTCTAACTTGAACTGCCAAACTAAGTTGCCTAAATTTTGAACTGCCCCAACTTTAAACTTGCTTGAATCTCAGTGTATTATTTCACAGATCGCATTAACTTATAAGCTGCTAACCTGCTGAAAATAACAAACAAAGAAAACCAAAGCGAAAATACTGCCATTGACTGCTCATGTCAGATGACAGATTAGTCAAGACAAGACAAGCAACTTAATTACACTGCATGAAATGTTTGTGAATCAATCAATTAAAGTTAAACATTAATGCAAAGTATCAATAATCTGAACTGATTTATCTGCATCAACATCTTACTTGCATATTTAGGCTTAAAACAATAGTCCCTGAATTTCATAACTAACGAATGCTTGCTAGTTTTCATTCCAGTTATATTTGTTCACTGCTTGATTGATTTTACACAACACTTCACACACTTTAGGAAACGTGCACCTTCATGTTTGAATACCCAGTTGTTTATGTAGAATGACTTCCCACCGAGAAGAAGAAGTGGTAACTCAAGAGGAAGAAACTTTTCCAATAGCTGTTCCCATAGAGAATCCTCCGGAGAGAACCTCGACTATTCTAACTTCGAGAGCGTTTGTCCAGCTGCGCACTCAATTTGGCTTTGCTGAAAGTGATGTTCTTCTCCCTGGGCCAAGTGATACTGCTGACAATCCTCCCTATGGATTTGTTGCAGTCAATCGCCAAATGTGCTTAAGTGGGGCGATTCCTCCTTTTAACGACTTCCTTCGAACTCTTCTCCTTCGGTTGACAATATCTCCGTTTCAACTTCATCCCAATGGCTATGCCATCTTGACGGGGTTATGTGTTTTGTTTAGAAGAACCCTTGATCGCCTACCGAGTTTTGAAGAAATTCGTTATCTGTGTTCGTTTGCAAAGAGTAAAGATCATCCTTCCCTCATTATTGTGAGAAGTGCCAGAAACCGCAAGCTCATTTCCGATCTTACTGAAAGCGTTCATGGATTTTTGAACCAGTTTTTCTTTGCCCGCTGTCCCCCAGGGTTTTATGCCATCTGGAGAGTAGGAAGTAAGATTAGTGTTTCTGTTTTGAAACTTTTTCGAGATCCGAACTTTCAGTTGCTAATTTCATTCTTTGTTCCTTTCAGCACTTCCTCTCCCTTCTAGAGACCCAATTCATAAGCAAGTTTTTGAGAGGTTGAGTGCCGTGGCCACAGAAGAGAGGAGCATAAAATTTCTGTTGAGGGATGAATTTTTACATCAACATGGGCTTCTACACACTTCTCGCTCTATGCATGCTCATGAAGTTCCAACGGAAGTCCCCGATTCTCCGATAAAGACTCCTGAATCTTCGCTGGTGAAGTGCTCCACTTCTGTTGATGTTGCGGGGCCATCTGGTAAACTTGCCCCGGTTATCGAGGAAGAAGAGCCTCAGGGATCCTCTCACCATTCACAAGAATCTGGTGAAAAGGCTAAGAAATCCAGTCCTGTCAAGCAAAGCAGGGACGATACCTTCGAAGGATTGAGCGACCTCTTCGCTACTTCACAAGAGATCTTCAAAGATGACCTTACTACTGCCGGGATTTCTTCTTCAGTAGTTGAAGCTACTTCTATTTTGCAACAGTCGTCGTCGACTCAAGAGTTGACGTTAACTATTACACCCACAACCACTCCCCAAATAAAGAGTGGTTCGTAGATTAATGCGCGTAGTTTGCACAACACGCACACTTAGAATTTCTCATCACTTCTATGCACTTATCTTCTTGCACTTTAAAGATTTCTAAAGCTTATTATTTTAATTCCAGATTCTCCTATGGGGCGCAGCGGCTCGTACTATGATGATTTCCAGCGCTACGGGAGGCGTAGCCAGTATGATTACAGGCGTTACCTTCCTTCTTACAGAGAGTCGGATGAAGAGAGGGCCATCAGGAAAGCCGACGAGAGACGAGCATATGAAGAACGTCGCCGAAGGGAACAAGAAAGACATGATCTTCCCCATAGAGATGATGACACCCAAAAGAGAAAAGCTCATGATGAGAGAGGAAAGAGTCACATAGACGATTCTTCTAGCAAGCGGGCTAGACTTACTGAAGAAACAACTCCTTCAGCTTCTAAACATGTCCCTGCTCAATCTCCTGCTCCCGCTCGCTCCGACATTCAAGCAATCATCAACCGGCCCGCATACCAAGTCGGGCAAGGTCCTCCCACTCTTCAAAGTCGATTTCCTCAGTGGTGCCTGAGAGGGGTTCGATTTGATCTCGACTTGGTTCCCCTCGACAAACCGGCTATGCTGCGTAATCTTGATGCTGTCAGGACCGATATCGAAAGAATGTCGAACTGGCAAAAACTCGTCGACGAACTTCAGAGGGTTAACCGAGCCAATCTCGAGGCCATGCTAACAATGGAGAATGATAAGGCTGAGTGGCAGAAGACTCTTGAACAGCATGACGCCGAAATGAGAAGTATTGCTTCCTACAATGAAAAGCTGGAAGCGGAAGTAGAAAAACTTAAGGAAGAATTAGCTACTTCATCTACTTTCCATTCACAAAAGGAGAGCATGCTTCAGCAACAAGTACGAGATGCGCATGCCAGTCAAAGAGCAGTCGAAGATAAGCTTGCACACAAGGAAAAGGTCATAGAAGAATATCGTGCTGAAACTGCACAACTGCGAGAACAGACCGGCTCTCAAAGCTTGGAGATAGAGTTGTTAAAAACTCGACTTGCTATGGCCGAAAAGGAGCGCGACGAGGCTGTTGCTGGTAAACTTGCAGCCGAAGAGGCTCATCAAGCAACCAAAGCTGACATTAGCTCCACATTATTCGATTTTTATCTGCACAGCATTTTGGGACGTGGCAGCCTTGCCTTTCTAGGCCCCAAGTATGAAATCACACTGGCTGAAGTTTGGGAGGCAGCACTTGATATGCTCGGTGGTAAAGGTGCTGGATATGCTGAGTCAGCCCTTGAAGAGCATTATCTTGATGATGAGGCCCGTGCCGCTCTTGCCAAGGGAAAGGAGCAGCTTGCCAGAGTGCGGGCCGGGATGGCGGAAGAGGAGCGTTCTGAAAAAGAAGTACCGCCTACTACCTCTGAACGTCCTCTAGTTTCTCCCGAGGTGGACATTATAGGCTCTAGTGCTCATTCGCCGCCTCCTACAAAAACCGGGGTAATTACCCCTACTGATGAAGAGGCTTTGGAGGACATTGGGGCTCAGAATTATGAGATTGAACTGACGAAGCCAATATCTTCAGGTAATTTCGACATTGGTCCGATTCAGGTGGATTGCCTGCTTATTCCTCAAAAATTTGATGAGCTTCTCGATTACCTCTTGAATCTCGATGAACCCATATCTCCTCTCTTTCGGGAAGATACTAACATTTTCAATTTTTCTTCTTCTGCAGTTGAAACAACAAGTGCCGTGCAGACTTCGCCTTCTCTGGTTATTCCTCCTCCATCTCTTCAGGTGACTCCTCCTTCTGCTTCACAACCTGGGTCACAAGAGGAGAAAATTGAGGCTCTTCATGGTTTGGATGACCCTGTTGCCTCGCAGGAGAAAAAAGATGAGGGACTTGAAGGAGGCGAGATCTCTCCGGAGCGGACTCCTTCTGATGACGTAGTTTTGTCCGCTCTCGTTACTCCGGGGAGTGAGTCTTCTTCGCAGAGAAGAAAGAAGCATGGGACATCGAAGAGGAGGGGGAAGAAAATTATCACCACTGAAGAGGAACCGGAAATTGCGCCAGTTGCACCTCCCTCCCCTTCTTCCCTTATGCCTTCAGACCAACCTGAGAGACCCGAAAAGCTAACCACTCGGCCGCGTAAAGGGTCTAAAGGCGGCAAGAAGAAATGAAGAGTTGAGCTTTTTGATTCCTTTTTTGTGTAATGGTCGGATGTTGTGCAGGCACCGGCCCCTGCTTTTTTATTTTGAAACCTGTATCTGCAATATCTGCAATTGAATAAAATGATTCTTTATTTGTACAGCCTTTTGTTTGAATTTGAGAATGCATTTACTATTTATTTTTTGCACAAGTTTATTTACATGATATTGCAGCGAGCTTATGGCATGTTACTTGAGCGTTACCTTTTGCTGGTTTGGCTATACCATATTGTGTGTAATTATACTATATTGCCCCCATTCCATAAGTTTGCTGCAATATTCTATACTTCGAGGGGACTTGCACTCGTATTTGCTAAAGAATAATTATTTTATTCTTTAAATAAAATTTTTGCAGAGTACAACTTCCTTCATATAAGTTTCTACGCTTTGTCCTTCGAAGAAATCACTTTCTTCTTCTGCGTATGTATATATATTTTGCCAAGTGAATTCTTCTATGTGGCAAAGCGGACCTTTGAGTGTACTTTAACCCCCCCCCCCCCCCCCGTTTTTTTTTTTTTTTTTTTTTTTTTAGGGAGATCATTCTCCATAATAGGTAAATTATTCTTCCTTTGGAAGTTAAAGTATGCTCTTGATGAGGATTTTTTTTTTATATATATATATAGAAAGTTGTACCTCTGAGGAGGGATTTTTCACGTTCCAACACTTGGAAGTTTTATTTCAATCTCGGTGAAACGTGTACCTCCAAAGAGTTATGCCTTAGAAATCCTTTTCACGTTTCAACACTTGGAAGTTTTATTTCAATCTCGGTGAAACGTAGGTTTCCGAAGAGGTCTTTCTTCTTAATTGTGTCCCCGGGAGGGGGTTGTACCTCTGAGGAGGGATTTCTCACGTTTGAACACTTGGAAGTTTTATTTCAATCTTGGTGAAACGTGTACCTCCAAAGAGTTGTGCCTTCGAGGAAAGCCTTTTCACGTTTCGACACTTGGAAGTTTTATTTCAATCTCGGTGAAACATGGGCTTCCAGGAAGGTCTTTATCTTGTTTTGTATTTCAACTTTGGTGAAGTGAAATTCCGAAGAGCGGTTGTTACACTTTAACTCCTGGCGAAATGTGCCCCCGAAGAGGTCTTTATTTTGTTTGCATTTCAACTCTGGTGAAGTGTAATTCCGAAGAGCTGCTGTTATACTTCAACTCCTGGTGAAATGTGCCCCCGAAGAGGTCTTTATTTTGTTTGCATTTCAACTCTGGTGAAGTGTAATTCCGAAGAGCGGCTGTTACACTTCAACTCCTGGTGAAATGTGCCCCAGAGATGGTTTACATTGCCTGGAAGTTACTCTCTCATGGTTGGTGGGTCATGACTCCTCCAATCTTTTTTGTTGAGTAGAGAACTCTCTTTTTTGCGGCATATGTCCCATTTGAGGTCTTTGTCCTCCGAAGAGTTGTGCCTCCGAAGAGGAGCATTTTGCCTCCGAAGAGGGCTTTGGTCTCTGAGGAGAAGCATTCGGTCCCCGTAGAGAAACTTTTTTGCCTCCGAAGAGGGCTTTGGTCTCTGAGGAGAAGCATTCGGTCTCCGTAGAGAAGCATTTTGCCTCTGTAGAGGGCTTTGATTTCTGAGGAGAAGCATTCGGTCTCCGTAGAGAAGCATTTTGCCTCCGTAGAGGGCTTTGATCTCTGAGGAGAAGCATTTGGTCTCCGTAGAGAAGCATTTTGCCTCCGAAGAGGGCTTTGGTCTCTGAGGAGAAGCATTCGGTCTCCGTAGAGAAGCATTTTGCCTCCGTAGAGGGCTTTGATCTCTGAGGAGAAGCATTTGGTCTCCGTAGAGAAGCATTTTGCCTCCGAAGAGGGCTTTGGTCTCTGAGGAGAAGCATTCGGTCTCCGTAGAGAAGCTTTTCGCCTCCGAAGAGGGCTTTGGTCTCTGAGGAGAAGCATTCGGTCCCCGTAGAGAAGCATTTTGCATCCAAAGAGGGCTTTGGTCTCTGAGGAGAAGCATTCGGTCCCCGTAGAGAAGCATTTTGCCTCCGAAGAGGGCTTTGGTCTCTGAGGAGAAGCATTCGGTCTCCGTAGAGAAGTATTTTGCCTCCGAAGAGGGCTTTGGTCTCTGAGGAGAAGCATTCGGTCTCCGTAGAGAAGCATTTCGCCTCCGAAGAGGGCTTTTCACATTTCATCTCACAGGAGTATGTTGACCGGTTGTGGCGAAATGCGCGCCCCTAAGTAGGGTTATTGTCAGGAAGTTTGGAGTTTCCTTTTCTCGGTTGGATGGATTCTCGGGAGTGTGTCGACCGATAACTCCACGACTTTGTAACGAGAAAGACGCCTTTTTTCGGTGAAGCCCGCTTGAGGTCTTTATCCTCTGAGGAGTTATGCCTTCAAAGAGGGCTTGTGCTTCTGAAATATTCTTTTTGCTGGCTGACGCTTGCTCTCGCATGTCTCTTTGCCGTTGATTCATGTTGACAATCCCCATTGCTTCGCAAGTGTCACCACTTTCAGCTACCAGGCCTCTCCCTTACCCAAAGGAGTATATTTTATAGTTAAGCGAATTGGTGGTGGCAGATTTAGGTTCTTTAACTTGCTGTTTGTTTGTTCAAACATTTGTAGTTAGCTATATATGATCTGCTTCTATCCACCTTGCTTACTTTCGTTTGAAGTTCTCCTTTTGTAGGATTTGAATATGGGAATTTTGAATGGCCCAGTGCTTGATTGCCGGATGATGTTGCGGATCGCTTGGTCTCGTGACTGGCAAGCTTTGTTTTTATGGCCTGCATTATTAAATCGTTTGTTTTTTTAGTAACACGATTAACGTATTTCATATGCCGAAATAAAACAAAGCAGTTTATAATAGTAGGGAACATAAGAACTATAGTGGTTTAACCGAAACTGGGCCTATATCCACTTTATAGCTTTTGTTATTCGCCTGCCTTGCAATTGCCCTTAACAAGAGAATCATATATTTGGAAATTCTTTGCAATATCTTAGCAAAGTTTTCATGTAAAATATGGATGTAAATGGTTGCTGTTCCAAGTTCTTGGAATTGGTTTTCTTTTGACAGTTGCGAATTTGATTGATTATATTAGCAATTCCTTAGTGCCGTCTTTAAGTGTGCATCATCTTCTTCTGTTGGCGGGTGGTTTTAACTGAAGAAACATACTCTAGCCAAATCTTATTTCTTTGCTTAGAGTACTTCTTATTCAGGATTTGACCCTGGAATTCTGTTGTTTAAGGCTTGCTTTTGAATGCTACCAAGGGTTGCTTGATATTGCAATGAATCAGCTTGGTATTGATTGCCTGCAAATTTAGATCGATAATCTTAGTGATATTCTCAGAATATTTCACATATCGAAATAAAATAAGCGACTCGTAATAATAGGGAAAGCAAGACTTATAGTTTTTATTATTTATTGGCATTGTTTTTACTACAGATTTTGAAACAAGAATCATTGGATCATCACTCTTTTACAAATTTGAAACAAAGTGTTCAAGTAAGGTATGGAAGCAATTGCTACCCCAGGCTTTAGGAATTGAATTTTTTGGCATAAGAGGACTGGATGGCAACATCTTTCAGAATCGAAACTTCCTTTCACTTTGAAGGTCTCCTTGGAGCGTGAGCACGTCTTCCCGCCTCATCCAATTTTTCCCTACCTGGTGAGGGCTTGCTGTGATGACACTGATGATAGGACCTTCATCTCCCTGTGCCACGGTTCTCTTACTTGAGCTACATTGTTGAGCGGGAACCAGCTGCACCTTAGAGGATGAGGAGTAGTTAATTTCATCTTTTTTCACATACTGTTGCAGTTCATTCTGCTTGATCAATTCTTCAATCTCCTTCCTTAGATGGCGACATTGGTTAGTTTCATGGCCAGGTTGATTGTGAAATTGACAGAATTTCCCATTGTCTGTCGCGCTTCTCCTCATCAGAGATGGTTTGGGGTAAACAACAACATCCTTTGTTGCCAAGAAGATACTTTCCGGAGCGTCGGTCAAGGGAGTGAAGTTGGAGGGTATGAAGCGTCGAGCTTTTTTCAAGAGTTTCTGTTTTCTCCTTCCCCCATTCTTCTCTTTCTGTTCAATCATTTCCGGTATGTATTCTTCATCGTTACCAAGACTTAATGGGTAATCATCAACTATTCTTTCAAAAGTTCGCCTTGACAAACGTTCGTGGATAGTTGGTCGTGGCCATGAATTCTCTATTTGGGGGAATGTTCCAATAGTAATGCCAGTTGCTCGTTGAGGAGCATTCCATTCTTCTGAAACCTGGGCCTCTTTGGCAATGGTTTTTATATCACTTTCTAGTCGATGGACTTCTTCCTGCAATGCGTTCATCTTATCCAGTATCCTATTGCTTTGAACTTCCATGTGTTGATATATTCCATATATCACGGCATTTAATTCAGCCCTTGTGACTCCAATACTTGAAGCTGTTTCACTTAGCGTGGGAAGAGCAATGGCATTGCTGCAAGTACCTTCAAACCTTAACAACTTCCGTTTCCTTTCTGAAGCCATGATTTCTGTTAGAATTTTGTTGAACAATGGTTGAAGTTTGCCCCTGAGTTCAATTCTCAGTGAAAGCACCAAAAATGTTAACGCTAAAATGTGAACGCTAACACCCCGGTGTGTGAAGTGTAGTTGTGAAAGCACCACCCGATAGATCGGGAAAGAATTACAAGCAAGTAATAGCAGAAAAGCAGTAAACAACAACGATTTTATAGTGGTTCGGCTTAAGGGTATAGCCTACGTCCACTCTAAGTACTTTTATTAATAATCCCGTTACAAGCTGATACAATTCTTCTCAAGTACAATATACTTCAAGTTACAAGTGATTTGGAACAAGTCTTAAGCTTCAATGTCGATTAAAGTCCTTGAATTCATGTTGAAGATGTGTGGTTTCTTCGTGAATTTCTTCGAAGTATTCCTTTGATCTCGAAAGCTCTAAGTGTTGATGGAGTTCTCGATGCAGCAAGGTAACGGTCTCTCAAGAGAATGTGCCCAAAAGTCCTTTGAATGTTGGAGGTGGTTGCCTATTTATAGAGAGTTTCGGTCTGGAATTCTTGCCAAGTCCTAAGTCGTGGCCGATTTAAGTTAAGTCGTAGCCGACTTAATATGAGTCGTGGCCGGTCCATCTGGCCCCTTCATGGCTTCACAGGAGTTCACTTGCACAAGTCCTAGGTCGCCTCCGAGTCAACACCACCCCTTCTTAGTAATACGGCCTCGGGTTTGCATTTAATAGCTTTAAGTCGTTCACGACTCAAATTAGGTCGTGAGTCGTGACCGAGATAACTGGGAGCTGAATCGTGCACGAGTTAAGAGGCTGCTGTGCTGAGTAGCTGCATTGAACTCATCTTCCTTTTCTTGAGTCGTGAACGAGCTAACATTGGTCCTAAATCGGTTGTGACTTGGGTCGGTAACTATTCTAGGTCGCCAACTTGGTAAAACATTAGATCGGTAACTCGGTCAAGTCACTGAGTTGGCATCTCTTTTAGGCCTTAGGTCGACCTTCCTATTAAGTCGGCATCCTCTGAGTCTTAAGCCAGTACCCACGTTAGGTCGTCCACTGTTTTAGCCTTAACTCGGTATTTCTTAAGTCGGTATGCCTCTCAAATCCTTAAGTCGGTAACCCTTTGAGCCTTAAGTCGGTCTCCCTGATAAGGCAGTTAGGTCGGTATCTACGTTGAATGTTAGGTCGGCATACCCCTTAGGCCTTAGGTCGGTACCCCTGTTAAGCCTTAAGTCGGCATGCTTCTAACTGTTAGGTCGGAACCTCTTGATGCACTAGATCGGTAAGTCATGGTCGAGGCGGAGTTAACACGGTGCAACGATGTAATACAATGGTATGCCCGAGGAACCTGAAACTCAAATAAGCTGAAACAACGACGTAGTACAACGATACGCCCGATGAACTAAATTTCATAAAATGGTTAAATGACCATGGATCGCTAGCCCATAAAAATGAAATGAAGCTCCATAAAACGGAGTATAATCCCCCAAGTGGACAAAGAGACATCGCATATTGCTAGTCTAAACCACAATATGATAATCATAGATCAATAAGTGTAAATTACACCAAGTTAGTAAATGAATGAGTTTAGCTTAATGTCCCATAACAACTGGCTTAAATTCACTATTTACAAACAAATTGTAGATTTCCACTCGAAAATTGTAAGAAGATTTCAATCAAACAAGTCTATGAATTAATCGACAAAGTAAACGCAAGAGTTTCATACATTTGTTTGCTAAATTGTTTAATTGGATTTCTCGTACGAATGAGGTAAAGGTTTACATATACTGACAGATTTGAAAACGGTTTTAAAACGAGCTTTGTATTAAAAGTAACGTTGAAGTCATTTTTGTGAAAGGGTTTGAGTATTTACTACCAGTATAAAAACCTTTGTATTTTAAAGTGACAAATCGTAGAAACAATTGTAAAGCCAATCTATGGTCAAAAATTCACATTCGACAATGTGAATTAAAACCGTGAAAATCGATATCAAATCCATCAAATGGATATCCCAAAAATCCAGAAAAGAAGTCATCAAAGTCGATAATAAATGACAACAACTAACCAAATCAACAAAAATCGATTAAAACAGAAACTCGCATAAAAATAGGCAAATTGGCTATATTTAACAACGCTAGACATCTGGTGGTTTTCCCAGATGTCTAAGCTGAAGGTTTGGAAATTTTCTACCAGATCGCTCAGATATCTGGGAATAACCTCAAACGTTTAGGCAGTATGTTTGGAATTTTTATTCCTTTGCATCAGACGTTTGAGTGTTTTCCCACACGTCTGAGCTGAAGCTCAAGGAAAAATTTGCCTAGGCCATTGATGGTCAAATCAACTCGGAAGCGATCAAATGAGCGATGGTGGCTAGGAATTTACGCCAAGTGACAGCCCTATAGACTCTTTAATACACTCTAAACAACATGTTCGAATTTTCATAGATTTTGACTTCAAAACACCAAAATTAAAAAATTCACAAAACCAATTCAATTCAAAAGCAATCGAACATGAAATATATGTTAGAAATTCATACCTAACAACAAACGAAAGCTATAGACAGATATGAGTTCAAGAACTCACCTTTAAACCCAAAATAGAAAAGATAAGCTCTAAAACAAGCTTGGATTGATTTCCCTTCACTACACCTCAAAGATCTTCAACCTATTACTACATGCAAAGATATTCCTAAGTTAGGTTATAGGAAAATTTAAGAATTAAAGAGGAATTGAGATGAAGAAGATGTAGTGGATGTTCACCTAAGCTTCTCTTTGATTTATAACTTGAATTTGAATTTCTAAGAAAAGCTAGGGCTTAGGAATTTTAATTTCCTTTCTTTTCCCCGTTGTTCCATTTCCTTGAGAGTGTTAGAAAATTATGAAAGGAGTGAATGAAGAGAAGTGGAGTTAGGGTATTTGGTAGAGGAGTTTGTGTTCTCTTATTGAATTAGTGGGCTAGAACACAACCCAAAGCCCAAACAAAGCACCAAAATCCTAATCTACTCCAAACATATCAATGTTTATACACAAACAAGTTGTAAATGTCATTTTGAATTCAATGAAAGTGGTCTCGAGTCCGGATTCGAAGTTTTACAAAAAGTCACATTTTGGATTTTAATCCAACTAATGATGCTATATTTAAATCAAACATTTAAATATATAATCGTAAAATTGCAGGGTGTTACAAATTCCCCTCCTTAAAGAAATTGCGTCCTCGCAATATTTTAAGAAGGAAATAAAGTGTAACAGCAATTTTGTGACATGACAACACAATAGAAAATTTAAATGATAAGTTCACCTTAAGGAGCACGAGAGAGTAAATCCGAATGTGTTCGCTTGACGAATTCTTTGGATTCCCAAGAATAATCCTTAGGATTTGCGGACCATTGAACTTTCACGAGCGGAACATCTTTATATGAAGGCATTTAACCTCCATAATAATGATATGAATAGGATGTTGCTCATAAGTCTAATTAGGTGAGACCTCAATCTCTTCAATAACACCAGGCACAAGGATAGAATCGAAATCCCTAAGGCATTTCCATAGTTGAGAAACGTGGAATATGTCACGAATAGCAGAAAATTGAGCTGGTAATAAAAGGCGGTAAGCCACAGAACCAATGCGTTCGGTGATAGGAAATAGGCCAATATACCAAGGTGTTATATTTCCCGATTGATTGAAACACACAACATCTATCATAGGTGAAACACGAATGAACACCAAATCTCCCACAGAAAATTCTAAATTCCTTCTTCGTTTATCAGCATAGGATTTTTGTCTACTTCGACCTTCTTTCATCTTACGATGAATAAGGTCAGTCTTTTCTGTGGAATCATGAATAAAACATGAACCTAAAATCAGCTTCTCACCGGCTTTTAGCCAACACGAAGGAGATCAGCATGGCCTTCCATAGAGGGCCTCGAAAGGTGCCATACCAATACTAGACTGAAAGTTATTGTTATAAGAAAACTCAACAAGAGAAATGTGATATTCCCAACTTCCACCAAAATCAAGAACACATGCACGAAGGAGATCTTCAAGAGTTTGATTCACACGCTCAGTTTGTCCATCGGACTGAGGATGATAAGCGGTGCTAAAATTAAGCTTCATTCCTAAAGCTTTTTGAAGACCTTTCCAAAAACCATTAGTAAATAATGGATCTTGATCGCTAACAATAGAAGTAGGAACTCCATGCAATTTGATAATTTCTTTGACATAGAGTTCAGACAAAAGTGGTACGGTCTGGTTGGACTGAACGAGAAGAAAATGGAAGGATTTGGTAAGTCTATCTATTATCACCCATAGACTTTTATGACATGAACGAGAATGGGGAAGACCATCAATAAAGTCTATGGAAACTTGATCCCAGTTTTAAACGGGAATGTCTAAAGGTTGCAATAACCCACCGGGCCTTTGATGCTCAGCCTTAACGAGTTGGCAAGTCATGCGATGCTTAATGAAGTTAGCGTTATCAAATTTCATTCCATCCCAATAATAAAGTCGTGTCATGTCTGCGTATATTTACTACTACTAGGATGAATGGTAAATTTAGAACGATGAGATTCTTCTAAAATGTCTTTACGCAGATCACTAATATTTGGCACAATAAGTCTACCAAATTTTCGAATTCCTCCACGAGCATCGATTTCAAAGTCTTTCAAACCATAAATATTTCTATCCCTACAACTTTAACTAAGATGAGCCAATTTGGGATCATGCTTTGAGCTTTAAGAATGCCGTCTAAAAGAGATGGATGAGCCTCAAGGCTATATAAAACAAGAGATAAACATGGATATCTTCACGGAAACAATAGCTTATTGCTTTCAGCTAAGGGCATCATCAACATGATTTCCCTTTTCGAGATTATAGAGAATATCGAGATCATAAGATGCAAGGAATTTGAGCCGACGTTGTTGACGCAAATTAATTCCATTTTAGAAAATAATACTTCAAAGATATTTGATCGGTGTAGAGAAAAAATTTCTATCCCAAAAGATAATGACACCAAATTCTAAGGGCGAAAAACATGGCCGCGAGCTCCAAATCATGAGCGGCATATCTAGTCTCGACAGGCTTTAATTGCCTAGAAGCATAAGCGATAACACATTCCCTTTGCATGAAAACTGATCCCAAACCAACATGATTAGCATCGGTATAAACAATCAAATCTTGGTTCCCTTCGGGAATCATAAGAATAAAAACATCGAAAAGGAGTTCTTTTAATTTCTAAAAAGCAGTTTCACATTTTCCTGACCAAATGTACTTAACTCCTTTATTTGTCAAACAGTAAGAGGTACGGAAATTTTAGAGAAGTCTTTTATGAACCGATGGTAATAGCTCACTAATTCAAGAAAACTATGGATTTCCATTACACTCTCCAGTCTCTTCCAATTCTGAATTGCTTCAACCTTTGAAGGATCCACAGAAATTTTGGATTCAAAAATAGTATGTCCTAAATATTTCACACGGGATTGCCAAAAGTGGCACATAGAAAATTTTGCTTTTAATTGATTGTTTCTAAGAGTTTCCAATACAATCCGAAGATGTTTTTCATGCTCTTCCTCGGTTTCAAAATAAACAAGAATATCTTAGAGAACGATGAGAACAAATCGATCGAGGAAGTCTTTGACAATTCGGTTCATAAGGTCAATGAAATAAGCTGGAGCATTCATTAAACCAAATGGCATAACAAGCCATTCATAAGATCCATAACGAGTACGGTACGATGTCAAAGGACTATCCCCTGCAATTTGAAGCTGATGAAAACCGGTTGCTAACTCTAAGTGTGAAAAGACTCTAGCATTGCAAAGTTGACCGAATAGATAATCAATTCGAGGTAAGGGATATTAACTCTTGAAGGTAAGATCATTAAGTTTACAGTAGTCAACAAAAATCCTAAGTGTACCATTGGACTTCTTTACAAGGATAGCCGAAGCTCCCCAAGGAGAGGAAATAGATCGAATAAACTGTTTTGCTTCCAATTCGGATAATTGCCGACGCGTCTCCTCATTCTCATTATTGGACATACGATGAGGACGAATGATAGGTAAAGCTCCATGGATTAGATTAATTCTAAACTTAATTGCTCGCTTAGGTGGTAATCCTAAAATGGCCTCAAATATATTAAGAAATTCACGCACAACGTTAATGAGGAAAATGACATCTTCCTCATCATCATTATCATCATCCTGTGGATTTAGAGAAAAGGATGTTACCGAATTGGAATCTGAATTTTTAAGAACATTAGAAATATGCTTAACAGATTGAGGATGTTGAAGATGGATAGTCCTCTCAGGACATAGGATGTGGGATTCATAACGGTTAAGCCAATCCATTCCCAAAATCATTCCGAAACCTAAGTAGCACATAACATCCAAATCGGCTCGGAAAACATAATCTCATAAAATAATCTCGTCATCTTTACAAAATAAACCGTGTGTTGTAGATCCACCAACCGGATTCGCAATTCTCAATGAAATCATCAAGCCCATAACATTTAAAGACAAAGTAGCAACAAGTTCTTTTGATACAAAAGAGTGAGATGCACCCGTATCAAAAAGAACTCGAGTAGGACGATCACGGAACATTATAATGCCATCATGGACATAATGAGAAATAACTTGATCAAGAGGAGAGTTACTGGGGGCTTGCACAACTTCAGCTTTCCCTCTTTCTTACTTTGAAGTTTAGGACATGAAGATATAAGATGACCTGAACTTTTGCAATAGGGACAATAAAGGGGTTTCAGATACCTATTTGCATAATGGTCCTTAGAACCACACGTGTAGCATTGTCCACGACTAGAGGTAGGAGTCTTTGCCACCAAAGTTGCTTGCTTCCCTTTCTTTTTGGGATTAGGGCCTTTGAACTTACTAATGAGTTGCCTCTTCTTGTTGGTGTTGAAGTTCTTCTTGGCACCCATAACTTAACCATCACTTACTTTATTGGACACTACAAGTCAAAGAGCGATATCTACAAGTTGATCGAAAGGAACTTCTAGTTTCAGAAGTAAAGACTTTTTAAGATTTTTATTCAACCCATAGATAAACTTTTGACTTTTCTTCAATGGGGTATTGATACACTCGACCACATATTTAGATAGGGTTTGAAATGATGCGACAAAATCGATCACAGAAGATTCACCATGAACAAGGTCAATAAAGTGTCGGGTTAAAGTTACTTTTTCAGCTTATGGCACAAACTTTAACTCGAACCTTTCTCGGAATTGCACCCAAGTAAGATCCGCTTCAACAATTTACGTAATCAAAAGATCATACGAATCTAATTCTCTCTCTTGGGGCATGCTAGAAGCCACTAGGAATTGATGTAGATCCATAAGATTCATGCAAGAAAAGATACGATCACATGTTCTAAGCCAAGCTTGGACTTCTGTAACGATTTCGGAACCCTTGAATGGCCTTACACCCAAATTGATATAATCAATGTACAAGCATGCAAACCCGGATTTAGGATGAGTGGACTCAGAAATGGGTTCGGCGGCTTGGGCATTCTTTACAAGATCCAAAAGTTGTTGGGCGGACATGATACGCCATCTTGATAGGTAGCTGTTGCAACTTTTCTATTGATTAGAAAAGCACAAATTTTAATAAATTCTGCAAGCGCACAGGCGTGTAGTATGCAGGTCGAACACAGGGAATTGTATTTTAAAACAATTAAAATCCATAGTTAAATCTTAGGCGTGTTAAACGAATTCGAAAGTGAATTTTGAACAGAAAATAAAAACAATAATATACTCCGAATCAATTTCGAAACTAATCGAAATTGCAACCAAAATATAGAATTGTAAAAAAAAATCAGAATAGAAATTGAAATTGTGGAAAAGAAGATAACGGAGCAAACAACTGAAATAATTATTAACTAATTGAAAAGAGTGCAGAAAATAACTAAGAACAAGAATAAATAAATTGCTAAATCTAATCAACAATCCTACGTATTCTGTTCGAAAATAAAAACAGTGCTGAATTTAAATCTAAACTTGAAGAAAAGTGATGAGGTAACAGATAATCTGATGGTGCTGTATAATGTTGTATATATAGGCCTCAGCCCCTAAAATCGGTCCATCTTTTTAGCAATAGGACCGGTTCTATTCTTAGCATTTGCCAAGATAATTGTACTGACTGGGTCCATTCCTTGAATTGGTGAAGAATCAAGTTGCCACGTCAATGCTTGAAATACTTTTATATGTGAATTGGTCCAAATTCATACGTAAGCTACTTTTGAATGTGTCCCATTTTGCTTCATATCATGGCTATGTATTATGCTACTTTTTAGGAGGAACTGGTCCTTTGCTTGAATTGGTGAAAGAGAACATATATACGTCCACATCATTGCTTGAATTGGTCCATATTGCTTTGAATTGATGTTTTCTACCTTGAGAATATGTAGCCAATATTTACTAAATCAAAGTATGTGCATGCTTGCCACGTCATTGATTGAGGTTGGTCCCCACTTGCTTGAATTAATTAAATTTGTTCCTTGCTTTGAGTTTGAGCACGTGACTTGAGATATAAATATGATTTGTTTCCCATGTTGCTTGCACCCATATGCTGAAGTGAAAATGTGAACTAACTCGTTTCGCATAAATTGAAGTGTGACATTGCTTTGATTTATTTGGTGCTCAAAATGTTGCACTCATGCCGCTTGTCTTTTGAACCAAAGGATGCCACAACCGATTAATTTCAACGTTGCACTTCGGAATCTATAATCTGCAAAACCACAACAAATACCCGTATAATACCGCTTTATTAAAATAAAAATATATGAAACAAATGGTTTAAAATGCAGAAAAATACGTTCATCGGTATCACTGGATTGACCAGCACTAGGACGACCAGGTCTAACCATTTCTCTTCTTTAAGAAAGAAAGAAAGAAGAGGAAAAATTTTATTCTCAGAATGAATATCAAACAAACTAGACTGATAAAACAAGGCATCATAAAAGAAAATAGGATAAAACGGGTCCTAAGACTCGAATTAAATCCTAAGCACGATTCCTAAGTGAGACTTAGGACAATGATCCTTGTTGGAATATTCTATGTTGTTTTAAAGTTTGGCTTTAATACCAAGCTATGACACCCCACCTCTATACTCACATTAGCCAAGAACACTATAGGTTAATGTCGTCGACTAGCACGAATAATAAGGCTGTTGAGGAGCGACCATCCGTGTAACTACTTTGTGCAAGTACCGATATGTCACATAGTACGTCATGCATTTCATTTCAAGAGGAAACCTGACATATCAAACACAAACTCAAAGCTACTGCATAATGGCAATGTGGCCCTCGGAAACAAATATAAAATAAGCATAACATAAATCAGTCACAGATATTCATATCACTAAGGAGGAAACATATATGAACATAATACATAGAAGTGAACATCAAAGTAATGATCATACATGATCCACAACATCATAGAAGAATAGGTACAAGTGCTGGACAAAAGAATATGTATACATCGATGAGTCTCTATCTCGAATGTATAAAAATAAAAACTACTAAGCTAAAGTGGTTAGCCAAAAGTCATATGACGGTCCCCGGTAAGAAGCCAAGTGGAAGCATCTGAAACACCTTGGTCTGACCCGAGTATTATTTAAAAAGAAAAATAATAAACGGATCAGTCTAGCTATAAATATCTTATAAGATGAGATAGGATAAGTTATACAAATAATATATATATATATATATATATATAACAAAAAAAATCGTACAATTTCTCAAATCTCCTCAAATGTCCAAAAAGATGCACACAGCAAGATAAACACATCATAAATGCACACTGAAATAAAGTGCAAAGGTGCACACAGCAAGAAGAAAGCAACTGCATCTCACACTTGCACACTCAGGAAATACAAACGAGAGGTAAATACACACACAAGCACACAGTTGAAATTCAGAGAAACCAAATTTCAGGAAGCAACATAGTTCAGACTCACGTACAAGCAAAGTGTATCACTGCAGTATCTAAAAACATCCTCAACCATCAACTTTCACACAAATATACATACATATGTGTGTACGTATATAAATGGAAGTTCAAAGCATCCGCTACCTCATAAAGTAAAATGCAAGTAGAGAATACGTACGTATGCAATCACAGTCTCAACCAAGATCAGGCAATAAGGTGCAAGTTCAAACAAACATCATGATGCAGATCAACAAGGATAAGACCACAAACCAATAGAGATAATACAGACTAAACGAGATAAGAAGTTCATGAAGCACACAAATCATTGCAAAGATCGAGTAAGAATTAAAACCTACAGTTTGACAAAGATAAAAACTCCAGGAAGCACCCAATTCATTGCAAAGATTAAGTCAAAATTCAAATCGAAGTATATATTCGAAAATATAGGATATTGATTCCTATATGCAACCATATCATCATTGGTAGGAAAAATTCAAGTCAAGTTCGAGCATAAAATTAAAAAGAGACAAAGCTATTAAACGTACCAAATCGACAACAATATGCTCGACATAGAAGCAACTGGTAGTGTAACGACCCATAAAATTTTAGCAATTTTTAATTGGTATTTAACGTATTGAATTGGATTTTGAGAAATTATTAATAATAAAATTTTGAAAAAAAAAAGAAAATATGTTATGTATATTAATGATTTGTAGTACGAGCTGTGTACATATATTTTAAAGTTTGGTTGTGGTTATACCTATAAGATCTAGTACAAAAACTTTATAAACTATTATTTATACTATAATATAAGTTAAGTTTGATGTAAATTTGGTAGCATAGTTCATTTCTATTGGGTATAAATATCAATAGCGTGGGTAATAAATTTACGGTCTCCTTTTGCTTTTCAGCAAGGTGTGTAAATTTTAAGAATGTTGAGTACGTTCCATATATAGTTATTTTGGAAAACCACTGTATATGTATGATGGTCTATTTGAAGTGTATATATAGTAAAGCGTATTTATACCAAGTTTTATTTAATTTATATGTGTTATAATAGCTATATATATATGTTAGTCTTGATACTAGTATATAGTTTTACTGAAGTTTGATTTCTAGTCATGTTAAATATATATATATATTTGATTTTGGGTTTTTGTGTCACCATTTCCAGTTTATTTTAGTGCATATTTAGTATATCTATACATATGTCGTCAGCTATAAATACGATAGTTAAGGGTTTCATATATCATATGAACCAAAGAAGAAGAGAAGTATATACTATATTTAACTACATATATGAAGTATATGTTTTAAGGGTTGATTTAAGGTCTGCATTAAAAAAAGTAGTTGTGATTACCATTATTTCATATTGTACCTTCTATATTCCTGACTGACTTTCAGCGTTCATTCATTCATTTTTAATTGTGGGTTTTTCTTTTCTCTCTCTTTTCTTATAAATAATTGTACGCATTCATCTCTTTCCCTTTCTTATATTTTGTCCCTTCATCATCTTTTAGCCGTTAATTTTGTTTCGAAAATCAAGAAAATTTGTATACGTTTTATTCTTTTTGAACGTTTAATAATAAAGATAAATCTGCATAGTATAATCAGATATGAATTGAGATCTAGGAAATAAATAAATAAATATAAAAACGTATAACATGCCACTAATAATAAATTGCTTTAATAGCTTCTCAATTAGCGTACAGCTGTTTCCATCCCATGCCATGTCAAAAGTTTGAAACGGAATAAATGCTATATGATTATTTCGCATTTATTTATTTTTCCTTTATTATTTCCTGTACGTTTTCATTCCAATCTAAATTATAACTTTTTGATTTCCATGCCTTTTCGGATCTCAAACGCGCAGCCCAAGGAATATTTCTTTAATAATTTTCCTAAAAATCAGCTTTTGGCCGTTTTATTGCATTGATTTCAAATTGTGCCCGTTTGTTTTTCTCATTCCTCTCATACGTTACCACCTTTATTTATGCTCGGGACACAGCTCATTTTTTTTCCTTCGTTCCCTTTCTTTTATTTGCTTCCTTCGTTTCCATCGGTTCAATTATATAGATTTTTATATTCGTTGCACGTTTACATTCATTTATTTTGACCAGTCCTTTCCTTTGTTATTCCCCTAATTTTGTGCGTTACTTTACCATAACCAATGCTCCGTATTTATTCGCTTTAATCTTTTCAGCTGAATTTGACCATTACTATTCAAATCAATTCATATTTATTGTATACGTTTCGTATGCAACGGTTCTTTTCTTTATTTATTTTGCCTTTATAACCTTGTTTGACTTCGTTTCTTTCATATTGCAAACTGCTGTCACTTCCAATCTCATTCCCCATTTTAAGTTTTCTTCCTCCTCCTTCTTCCATTTTTCTTTCTACAGATCCACCTATTTTCTCCCTTCTTTTACCGTGCTTCCACCTCCCATCGCTTCGTCACCCACCACATCCAACTCATCCCTCTCCCTCCGCGTTTTTCTCTCCTCCTCTCATGCACATATCTCTCTACACGTGTTGTCATCGCCTGCATGCTCAGCCATCCTCAGAGCCTTCACCATCAACAATCATGCCACACGTTATCTTTGAGTAATAGGTTAGCATATATTTATAATATATATGTGTTATTGTATATTTTCTATAAGTCTGTATTTGGAATATGTGATCTGTCCTACATGATTTTAAATTCATGTTAGTTATGTATCATATGGTATTATATATATGAGTTCATAACAGTATTTTTTTTTCTTTTTTTTTTTTCGTTCATAGTGTGTATGATATTATACTATGTATAGAGATTTGATAACTTGATTGTTTTATACTTTATGTGTCACGTTGGTATTCAATTTTAAAAGTTTGAAGGTTATATATTAGTTAATATATAGTTTAATATATGTCAGTAATGTATATCTATGCAGTAATATTGTATGTATTATAGCAAAGTAAGTTTTTTTTTTTGATTTAAGATATCATATATACATCTTATAAATATAGTATGGTTCCAAGTATGAAATGTTTGCAGTTTTCAGATTCTATATAATATAAAATTTTGTTCGCATGTTATAAAATTTGATAAGTGTATATATAAATATTATATAAAAAGTTAGTACATATATAAAACGTAAAGCATACTCATCTTATCAGTCGATTGTATATGTATTTAAATATATGATATGTTTAAAGCTATGTATTTTGTGAATAACTGGTTATAAGTATATATATACACATTTGATTTAAAGTTATAAAGGTATGCATATTGTGAATTAGACTATATTAATGGTTAGCTTACAAATATTTATATAGTTTTATAGGGAAGTACGAGCTATGTGGGTTATATTTTTAGCAAGCGTATTGTTACCACTTTAAAATGGGTGAAGTTTTACAGTTTACGGTCTATTTGTGTAAGTGTGTAATGTATGTTTAATTTAATAAAGTTATGATAGTTTTGTATAAAATGTTTAACTATTTATATATCTGATATAATGAAAGTTTCATATCTGATATAGCTTATATATTATAAAGTTACAGGATACGCTAGTTTTATACGCTAGTTAATATATATATTTAATAATTGACTAAAATGTTTTCAGTGTGAGTTTACTTTTTTTTTAGTGTTGGATTTTATACGGCATAGTATGTATACTTGTTCACAGTCTATATAAGTATATGAGTGCATGTGTCATTATAAGTATTTTGTTGTTTATAAATCTCGAGACATATATATGCGTTTAGGTGTTTGTTTCAGACTTACGTAATATATATATATAACCGAATATAGGCTATGCATTTGGAATTTCTATATATACATTTTTATTATGAACATATATAGGTTGCTTTCATGGGGTTTTTAAGTAATATATTACAATAAGTGGTTATATTGTTTTTATAATAATTATTGACTATAAAATATAATACAATGGTTTTTTTTGGACGAATTATGTTTAAATTACATATAGGTATATATAGATTTTAAATATACATTTTTAATTTGAAAATTTGTTTTGGCAGAATTAATATCATAATAATTTATATTTTTTTCTGTAATATCAAAATTGATTCGATTCATTCTCATCGATTTCCCATTATCAGCCTTGTCCGTCGTGCCTATTTTCTACATCAAATCTTGTCCACCCAGCGTTGCTTTGGATTTCATAGCTCATTTCATCATCATATATCTCTAGCCTCGAAAGGTGAGCAATCACTCACGATTAACGTTCTTTTATTTATTAAATTTGATTTCAATTGAAATGACAATTGAAATATGCTGCTGTAGTTATTTAAATTGTTATATTTATGCTATTATCTGTAATAGTTCACTTATGGGATATGACACCATATCCTATTGTTTATATTTATTTTGATGATATATACCTGTTGTTATTATTATTATTTTCATATCTGCTATCACTCTGCAAGTTCCCTGTTAGTATAAAAATCACTATGGGTTGAAATGATACATACCCGAACGGACTTTAGAATAGGAGAAAATCGTTATGGGTTGAAATGATAAACCCAAACGATTTTCATTTAAATTGAATTTGGGATTACGGGTTGAAATGATATCCACCCGTATATATTTAGTGTACGGATTGAAATGATAAATATCCGTAGCATTTGACTATATGATAGGAAATATATACCGACACCGTTGGTCCATATAAATAATTTAAAGATAAATTTCTACAGTTTGAAAAGAAACATATGTGAATTAATAAATATTGGTTCTTAAAATATTATATATAAATGGAAACTTTATATATAAATTTAATAATATTTTAGACTGATTTAATCCATAAAATATGTTTAAGTATTATTTAAGATTTATATTTCAAATTTTACCGTGTAAAGAATTTTAATAATTAAGATTGGGAGATAAATTTGGTTTATTAAAAATGGTATTCAAATGAAGATTTATTTAATTAAATCAATTTGAATTTATTGAATGGGAAATTTAAGGGTATGATTTTGTAACTGGATTTTTGTTTTAAGTGATTTATTGAATGTTTCATGTTTAAATAAATTAAAGAAAATATTGAGTAAAAGGGTAATTTCAGGTTTACTTAAATGATGTTGAATCTAAGGAGGAAATATTTCAAGGCTAAATAATAATTTGATTAAATCAAGATCTTATGAAACTGTAAAATTGAACTTTGGGAATGTAGAATATTAAATCTTTGAACTATACTAGAATATAAATGGGTGTTTCAGATCTGTATTTGAATCGATATAAGTTGAATTTATTATTTAGAAAACTAAATTGAATAAAGTTTAGTTTGAAACGTTGATTACTTAAAGTTTTGAAATATATTGAAATATAAAGGGTATTTGGTGATTTCAAATCCGAACTTGAGATCAATAAAATTGAAATGGTTATTTTAGAAATTGAGTTGAATTTAAATTGATAAATTGAGATTGAAAAAGATTTAAATGGGAAGGTCGGGTTGATGTTAAATGATTGGTTAAGTTGAGGGAATTGAAATTTCTTTACTGAATAAATTATTTAATATATATAAATACTATTTGGGAAGTATAGAGATTTTTGAAGTGAAAATGATAGTTGGTTTTGAAGTATAAATTAAGTTGGAAGACTACGGTGTTATAGTGTATATTTCTATCTTATAGATAGTTCCATGGACCCTTAGAGGATGGTTATCCCAAACATCCTCTAAGTTAATTATATTTTAGTTGATATTTCACTTGAGTTAGATTTATAGATATAAGAATGTTAATCCTGACTCGAGTGTTTTGTGTTTTGCTTTACGCTCGGGTCAGACTGAGAGATACAGCATTTGAGACTCATCTTCGAAGTTGGAGCTTTGCTTGAAGATCCAGCTATCTATCCCTTCAGTCATCCAGTTGATTGGTTCAGAGAAGCCATCTGTTGCATTGGAGACTTCATGGCATTTGAACTATTCGGTTGTATTTTATTTCTAACTTTAATGTATATAGTAGCTTCATGAACTACTATTTTTATCTATTCCGCTGCATTGTATTACTCTGTGTAAGTGATCTATGATTGATTTATTTACTGTATATTTTAAGTTTTGCCAAATTTTTATTAACAATTCGGTATTTTGAATTATTCAAGTCGGTCATGTACGGTTTTATTGTCGATTTGAATGGTCCAAAATAGCGGGCTGTTACAGTTGGTATCAGAGCTTTGGCTCTAGGCAAAACTTAGCATATATGGTAAATTTATTTACAGAATCACTTTCGTTCCAGTTGAATCTCTTCCTTTTTGACTCAATTTCCTTTGAGTTTTGGAATGTCCCTCGGTTTCGAAATTCATTCTGTCTCTCCCTATTTATATTCGTTTGATTCTGGAGTATCCCATAACTCCATTGAATGATTTGTAAAGGGGGTGAAAACTCCTTTTCAATTGGCATTGACTCACCGAAGATTCCTGTATCCTCGGTTTACGATGCTGATATATCTTGTTATGCCGAATTCTATATCTCCGACGATCGAATGTCGAATTGCCTCAGAATTCTACACCGATCTAATTTTGGAATCACGGTTGACAGGTAAAGGTCGCCCGCGATTTATAGAAGTATATCCATCTTCTATTTTGTAACTTAATTATCTCATCTTCGATCGAGTCTATCTTCGAATCAGGATTCTATTGATTAGAGTTCCTTTAAATTAAATCTCTATCTTTGTTTTGAAATCCATCCTTAAATCATCCTTTGAAAATCGGGTTTTGTTTGTATTTTAGAAATTGTTTATACCGAAATTATTATTTTGATAACTATGATTTTATTCTATATATATAAAGAAAATGTTTTCGGTAGAGATTATATACCTATATATAAAGCAAATAAGAAATGTTATTCTATATAAAAAGGGTTTTGAAAGGATTTGAAATTTTGAAAAAATTATAAGAAATTGATTTATATAAAAATGATTTATAATTGAAGTGTTAAATTTCAAATTCGAGAATTGAATTCCGGTATTTTGAAATTGGTTTTAAGATTTTGGAAATTATATATAAATAATACGATTTAAAAGTATTTTTCCGAATAAGAAATATTTCAAATGAATTCAAATGAATTCCAATAATTTCGAAGAAATTTCAAAGAAGTTTTCAAGAAAATAGAAGTCCAGAACTCACTTATGTCGCTGGAGAATAATTTCGGTGATGAGTGCACGCATCATCGACATTGATTTTCGAGTTTCAGAGTGGGGGAGAGGCCACTTTAATAGCTTCGCTATGCGAGTGATTTTGTAAAACCGTTTTTGATTTCAAATTCCGAAGTATAATTTGATATTTTCGAAAGATATATGTATATATTTGAAACAATTTGAAGTAAGACCGGTGTTCAGTCCTCGAGTTTTTGATTTGACTTAGAATAACTCTATTTATAAAAATTGATTTCCATCTCTTGGATTTGAAATTGATTTTCACCGACTATTTTGAAGGTTCGAGCACTTCCAAATCAAGGTTTAAAGGTTTAAAAACCAAGATATTTCGAAAGGTATAAAATATTTGATAAAGTATGCAAGTTTTGTTGTATGAGGTTAAACCTTTTATTAAGTAAGAGAATATGGCTATTTTAATTATACTAATATGGAATTTAGTTTTTAAATGTTTTGAAAGAATTTTAGTTTTAAATAATGGTTTTCAAAAAGGTAAATTGGATATTTCAAATCGAAGTAAATAGTTTAAAGGTTTTAAAGGGATAATTATAAATTTGGAAACCATTTTGAATATAATTGATTTTGAGAAAAATATTTGGTTTTGAAAATTAAATTGAAAAAAAAAAACCCAGTACTTATATGGTGATTTTGGAAATGAATTTGTTTGACTTGAATTATTTTAATTTGGAAACTGGGATAATTTTCTACACCTATTATTTTGGGAACTTTGAAATTCAGACATTTAATTTGGAAGAAACTTTGGTGAAATCATATATGATTTTGAAACTGAATTGGTATTGAAATAATTTGAAATTGAGAACCTTAGATTACTAAGCACTTGATTTGGGAGTGGTCGAACTTATATAAAATGGATTGTATAAGTATGAGGTTGATTTGAAATCTATTGATTTGAAAGGCACTCAATTTGGAAAGAGATTTTATTTAATCGAAATCTATATAAGTATGATTTGATCTACTATTGATTTGGAAAGTATTCGATTTGAGAAAGGAATCCTATATATATGGACTTTATATAAGTACAATATTTGAAAGTGATTTGAAAAGGTACTATATGATATATATTTTCGAAGTAAAGATATGGAAAGTGCCTTCTGCTTGATATCCGCTTTGTGGCCACATCGTGGATTCATTCTATCGATATTATTCTCTCTGATTTTCGGTTTTCCGGATGTAATACTCGAGTGTTTCCCACCGTGGCGTAACCCATGGTTTTTTTTCTCTCGTGAATGCACAGCGCAATTGCCTGGCTGAGTCTTGCCTAGGGGTACGGATTGTTTCCTGGGGGATCCAGGCGTAACCATTGTGTATCCTGCAATCTGTGTAGGTCGCGAATAGTAGCGCAAGTGCCTGGCTGAGTCTTGCCTAGGGGTACGGATTGTTTCCTGGGGGATCCAGGCGTAACCATTGTGTATCCTGCACTCTACTAGTCATCATGGCGTAACTCGCAGGGCTGAGAAAGCTTACGGATATGGATTGTTTCCTGGGGGACCCAGGCGTAACCATTGTGTATCTGCGAACCATGATCGGACAAAGGTTTTGGTTTGGTTGTTTTGTTTGGATTGTACTTTCCATATCTGTTTTTAAAGTTTTTTTCAAGTATTTTCACTGGTTGTTGAAACAGGTCTACTAAGTACTTGAAGAATTCTAGCTTTGCGCCTGATCAACGCATGGCCAGAGTCTGCAAGAACGAGGATAAACTTGTTGAAACATCGAGTTATAAAAATATTTTTGAAAGAAAAGATTTATTTCGATATAAAAGGTATTTATTATAAAAGTATGTCCAACAAAGAAATTTTGTGTTAATATTTGAAATTGAAACTCTCATGGTTTGAAATGTACGATTCTTGCCCGATTCTATTCTTTTGAATCTACCTTATCTGCCCTGCTTTATTTATTCAACTATATTCTCTTTTCCGAATCTATCTTCTTTCCTTCTTTCCTTCTTTTGAATATATCCTTTAAAACATTGTTTATTTATATTCTACCTGGTTTAATAAGAGAGAAAAATTAGTGTTTTATAAATAATTGATCTCATAATTAATTGAATGGATTTGATAAAATGAGTAATCTATTAAATATTGATCAATTTAAATAATAACAAAAGAAAAAGTATATGGTTTTAAATAAATTTTTTTAATTTGTTTTTCAAAGTCTAAATTTTTCATCTGGTTGTTTCTATTCTCCTACTTTATTCCTTTTCGGGGACGAAAAGTTTTGAGTGGGGGAGAGTGTAACGACCCATAAAATTTTAGCAATTTTTAATTGGTATTTAATGTATTGAATTGGATTTTGAGAAATTATTAATAATAAAATTTTGAAAAAAAAAAGAAAATATGTTATGTATATTAATGATTTGTAGTACGAGCTGTGTACATATATTTTAAAGTTTGGTTGTGGTTATACCTATAAGATCTAGTACAAAAACTTTATAAACTATTATTTATACTATAATATAAGTTAAGTTTGATGTAAATTTGGTAGCATAGTTCATTTCTATTGGGTATAAATATCAATAGCGTGGGTAATAAATTTACGGTCTCCTTTTTCTTTTCAGCAAGGTGTGTAAATTTTAAGTATGTTGAGTACGTTCCATATATAGTTATTTTGGAAAACCACTGTATATGTATGATGGTCTATTTGAAGTGTATATATAGTAAAGCGTATTTATACCAAGTTTTATTTAATTTATATGTGTTATAATAGCTATATATATATGTTAGTCTTGATACTAGTATATAGTTTTACTGAAGTTTGATTTCTAGTCATGTTAAATATATATATATATTTGATTTTGGGTTTTTGTGTCACCATTTCCAGTTTATTTTAGTGCATATTTAGTATATCTATACATATGTCGTCAGCTATAAATACGATAGTTAAGGGTTTCATATATCATATGAACCAAAGAAGAAGAGAAGTATATACTATATTTAACTACATATATGAAGTATATGTTTTAAGGGTTGATTTAAGGTCTGCATTAAAAAAAGTAGTTGTGATTACCATTATTTCATATTGTACCTTCTATATTCCTGACTGACTTTCAGCGTTCATTCATTCATTTTTAATTGTGGGTTTTTCTTTTCTCTCTCTTTTCTTATAAATAATTGTACGCATTCATCTCTTTCCCTTTCTTATATTTTGTCCCTTCATCATCTTTTAGCCGTTAATTTTGTTTCGAAAATCAAGAAAATTTGTATACGTTTTATTCTTTTTGAACGTTTAATAATAAAGAAAAATCTGCATAGTATAATCAGATATGAATTGAGATCTAGGAAATAAATAAATATAAAAACGTATAACATGCCACTAATAATAAATTGCTTTAATAGCTTCTCAATTAGCGTACAGCTGTTTCCATCCCATGCCATGTCAAAAGTTTGAAACGTAATAAATGCTATATGATTATTTCGCATTTATTTTTTTTTCCTTTATTATTTCCTGTACGTTTTCATTCCAATCTAAATTATAACTTTTTGATTTCCATGCCTTTTCGGATCTCAAACGCGCAGCCCAAGGAATATTTCTTTAATAATTTTCCTAAAAATCAGCTTTTGGCCGTTTTATTGCATTGATTTCAAATTGTGCCCGTTTGTTTTTCTCATTCCTCTCATACGTTACCACCTTTATTTATGCTCGGGACACAGCTCATTTTTTTTCCTTCGTTCCCTTTCTTTTATTTGCTTCCTTCGTTTCCATCGGTTCAATTATATAGATTTTTATATTCGTTGCACGTTTACATTCATTTATTTTGACCAGTCCTTTCCTTTGTTATTCCCCTAATTTTGTGCGTTACTTTACCATAACCAATGCTCCGTATTTATTCGCTTTAATCTTTTCAGCTGAATTTGACCATTACTATTCAAATCAATTCATATTTATTGTATACGTTTCGTATGCAACGGTTCTTTTCTTTATTTATTTTGCCTTTATAACCTTGTTTGACTTCGTTTCTTTCATATTGCAAACTGCTGTCACTTCCAATCTCATTCCCCATTTTAAGTTTTCTTCCTCCTCCTTCTTCCATTTTTCTTTCTACAGATCCACCTATTTTCTCCCTTCTTTTACCGTGCTTCCACCTCCCATCGCTTCGTCACCCACCACATCCAACTCATCCCTCTCCCTCCGCGTTTTTCTCTCCTCCTCTCATGCACATATCTCTCTACACGTGTTGTCATCGCCTGCATGCTCAGCCATCCTCAGAGCCTTCACCATCAACAATCATGCCACACGTTATCTTTGAGTAATAGGTTAGCATATATTTATAATATATATGTGTTATTGTATATTTTCTATAAGTCTGTATTTGGAATATGTGATCTGTCCTACATGATTTTAAATTCATGTTAGTTATGTATCATATGGTATTATATATATGAGTTCATAACAGTATTTTTTTTTTCTTTTTTTTTTTCGTTCATAGTGTGTATGATATTATACTATGTATAGAGATTTGATAACTTGATTGTTTTATACTTTATGTGTCACGTTGGTATTCAATTTTAAAAGTTTGAAGGTTATATATTAGTTAATATATAGTTTAATATATGTCAGTAATGTATATCTATGCAGTAATATTGTATGTATTATAGCAAAGTAAGTTTTTTTTTTTGATTTAAGATATCATATATACATCTTATAAATATAGTATGGTTCCAAGTATGAAATGTTTGCAGTTTTCAGATTCTATATAATATAAAATTTTGTTCGCATGTTATAAAATTTGATAAGTGTATATATAAATATTATATAAAAAGTTAGTACATATATAAAACGTAAAGCATACTCATCTTATCAGTCGATTGTATATGTATTTAAATATATGATATGTTTAAAGCTATGTATTTTGTGAATAACTGGTTATAAGTATATATATACACATTTGATTTAAAGTTATAAAGGTATGCATATTGTGAATTAGACTATATTAATGGTTAGCTTACAAATATTTATATAGTTTTATAGGGAAGTACGAGCTATGTGGGTTATATTTTTAGCAAGCGTATTGTTACCACTTTAAAATGGGTGAAGTTTTACAGTTTACGGTCTATTTGTGTAAGTGTGTAATGTATGTTTAATTTAATAAAGTTATGATAGTTTTGTATAAAATGTTTAACTATTTATATATCTGATATAATGAAAGTTTCATATCTGATATAGCTTATATATTATAAAGTTACAGGATACGCTAGTTTTATACGCTAGTTAATATATATATTTAATAATTGACTAAAATGTTTTCAGTGTGAGTTTACTTTTTTTTTAGTGTTGGATTTTATACGGCATAGTATGTATACTTGTTCACAGTCTATATAAGTATATGAGTGCATGTGTCATTATAAGTATTTTGTTGTTTATAAATCTCGAGACATATATATGCGTTTAGGTGTTTGTTTCAGACTTACGTAATATATATATATAACCGAATATAGGCTATGCATTTGGAATTTCTATATATACATTTTTATTATGAACATATATAGGTTGCTTTCATGGGGTTTTTAAGTAATATATTACAATAAGTGGTTATATTGTTTTTATAATAATTATTGACTATAAAATATAATACAATGGTTTTTTTTGGACGAATTATGTTTAAATTACATATAGGTATATATAGATTTTAAATATACATTTTTAATTTGAAAATTTGTTTTGGCAGAATTAATATCATAATAATTTATATTTTTTTCTGTAATATCAAAATTGATTCGATTCATTCTCATCGATTTCCCATTATCAGCCTTGTCCGTCGTGCCTATTTTCTACATCAAATCTTGTCCATCCAGCGTTGCTTTGGATTTCATAGCTCATTTCATCATCATATATCTCTAGCCTCGAAAGGTGAGCAATCACTCACGATTAACGTTCTTTTATTTATTAAATTTGATTTCAATTGAAATGACAATTGAAATATGCTGCTGTAGTTATTTAAATTGTTATATTTATGCTATTATCTATAATAGTTCACTTATGGGATATGACACCATATCCTATTGTTTATATTTATTTTGATGATATATACCTGTTGTTATTATTATTATTTTCATATCTGCTATCACTCTGCAAGTTCCCTGTTAGTATAAAAATCACTATGGGTTGAAATGATACATACCCGAACGGACTTTAGAATAGGAGAAAATCGTTATGGGTTGAAATGATAAACCCAAACGATTTTCATTTAAATTGAATTTGGGATTACGGGTTGAAATGATATCCACCCGTATATATTTAGTGTACGGATTGAAATGATAAATATCCGTAGCATTTGACTATATGATAGGAAATATATACCGACACCGTTGGTCCATATAAATAATTTAAAGATAAATTTCTACAGTTTGAAAAGAAACATATGTGAATTAATAAATATTGGTTCTTAAAATATTATATATAAATGGAAACTTTATATATAAATTTAATAATATTTTAGACTGATTTAATCCATAAAATATGTTTAAGTATTATTTAAGATTTATATTTCAAATTTTACCGTGTAAAGAATTTTAATAATTAAGATTGGGAGATAAATTTGGTTTATTAAAAATGGTATTCAAATGAAGATTTATTTAATTAAATCAATTTGAATTTATTGAATGGGAAATTTAAGGGTATGATTTTGTAACTGGATTTTTGTTTTAAGTGATTTATTGAATGTTTCATGTTTAAATAAATTAAAGAAAATATTGAGTAAAAGGGTAATTTCAGGTTTACTTAAATGATGTTGAATCTAAGGAGGAAATATTTCAAGGCTAAATAATAATTTGATTAAATCAAGATCTTATGAAACTGTAAAATTGAACTTTGGGAATGTAGAATATTAAATCTTTGAACTATACTAGAATATAAATGGGTGTTTCAGATCTGTATTTGAATCGATATAAGTTGAATTTATTATTTAGAAAACTAAATTGAATAAAGTTTAGTTTGAAACGTTGATTACTTAAAGTTTTGAAATATATTGAAATATAAAGGGTATTTGGTGATTTCAAATCCGAACTTGAGATCAATAAAATTGAAATGGTTATTTTAGAAATTGAGTTGAATTTAAATTGATAAATTGAGATTGAAAAAGATTTAAATGGGAAGGTCGGGTTGATGTTAAATGATTGGTTAAGTTGAGGGAATTGAAATTTCTTTACTGAATAAATTATTTAATATATATAAATACTATTTGGGAAGTATAGAGATTTTTGAAGTGAAAATGATAGTTGGTTTTGAAGTATAAATTAAGTTGGAAGACTACGGTGTTATAGTGTATATTTCTATCTTATAGATAGTTCCATGGACCCTTAGAGGATGGTTATCCCAAACATCCTCTAAGTTAATTATATTTTAGTTGATATTTCACTTGAGTTAGATTTATAGATATAAGAATGTTAATCCTGACTCGAGTGTTTTGTGTTTTGCTTTACGCTCGGGTCAGACTGAGAGATACAGCATTTGAGACTCATCTTTGAAGTTGGAGCTTTGCTTGAAGATCCAGCTATCTATCCCTTCAGTCATCCAGTTGATTGGTTCAGAGAAGCCATCTGTTGCATTGGAGACTTCATGGCATTTGAACTATTCGGTTGTATTTTATTTCTAACTTTAATGTATATAGTAGCTTCATGAACTACTATTTTTATCTATTCCGCTGCATTGTATTACTCTGTGTAAGTGATCTATGATTGATTTATTTACTGTTTATTTTAAGTTTTGCCAAATTTTTATTAACAATTCGGTATTTTGAATTATTCAAGTCGGTCATGTACGGTTTTATTGTCGATTTGAATGGTCCAAAATAGCGGGCTGTTACAGGTAGCAAATCTAATCAAAAGCAAATCCAAGCAATCGAAAGAAAACACAAGTAAATCAGCGGCTTCGAACAAAGGCAAAATTGAAATATGAACAAAGCAAATCCAAACAAAAGAAAATCTAAGCAATCAAAATCAAATCCAAGTAAATTGACTGCATTGAACAAAGTAATCCAGGTTTTGAGATTGGGTTTCGTCGAGATTAGGTTTTGATTGTGAGAGAGTATTGGGTTGAGAGGGAAAAAAATTATAAGAGGGAAAATAATTACAAGAGGAGAGGAAAAATAATTACAAGTGGGAAAACAAAATTTTGATACGGAGCCAAAACCAATTTTTTTTGATAATTTTAATCAAACAACAGATAAATATTATCTGAAACAAAATATTGTCTAATCATTGCTTTATCACACAACATTTGATTTTTCCGTATGTCATGTGAAAATGTGGGATAACAGAAAATTTGCCATATTGTGTGATTACTGTTTTCTGATTCACTTTGTAGCATAGTTTATTGTATTTATTTGTTCATTATAGTTAAAAGGTCTAAATGTTAGTTCACTTTATGTATCACACATTCAAGTAAGCTAGGCCCAAAACGGAGGCATGGAACGATCAAGCCTATGGAAAAATCAATTGTGAATCTCTTTCTACCCTCTTATATTTTTTTTGGTTGAGCCAAATATCAAATGCAACTAAATTACATATGTTTTGGCTGCAACACATATGTCGCATCCTTGCCATATTGAGTTGATTCTGTATGAGAAGAAAAATCTAGAGTCTAGATTGATACTCCATTTGAAACATAAGTTGAAACAATTTTCCTTTGTGTTTTGGTTATCATTTTCATTTACTCAAGCAGCCCATAAAAATTTTGGTGTTACTTTTTTCCATGGTCTCTATAGCCTTGACTAATCCTTATGCTGAATCAAGTATGCAAAAATACAGGTTGATATGCCAAAATTTAGCAATTGCTTAGCATTACGGAGTGCAATAATAGAGAATTTTATTTCCAAATTGATACTTACATGCATTATTTTCAAACTGTTATTTATAGTGCATGTCTGTTTTTTATGCATCAATATATATCATCCCACAACATCCTACTATAAATTGATTAAATAATTAATGAAATGGAGTTGGTTATTCTCAACTACATTGTCAAATTAGTTCATGTTCTATGAACCCTCGGAACATATTTGTCAACTATGTTTTTAAAGAAATTTGGTAATTTTTTAAAGCTCGGCTGAAAGTGGGTTTTACAGCTAAGCTAAAAATCTAGGTTAAAAATCGAGCAAAAGATTCTTAGCTTCTGTGTGCACATGTGTATGCATTTGTTACAAATTTATAATGCAAGTTTTTTAATTGTTGAGGTCGAATGTAGCGTTGAGCTTATAGCAAGAACACAAACTAAAGTAGATGGACATGACTGTGAGAAATGCTTCTGCTTACGTAGAAGGGCTAGAAAGTAGCGAAATACAAGAGAAGACAGTTAAGGTGTTTTGGAGAAAATTGTCTCCTGAATATATTTATCAGAACAGCTCTTCTTCCATTATATGATGGGAAAAGATTGCTTAAAAGTTTTGGGAAAAAACTCATGGCTTCATGAATACGTTTAGATGCAGTTGTGCACTTGCATCCAAATGCTTCATGTATGTTTGTCATTTGTGCTTTACTGTTATGATTCTTTCTAGGTTTAATAATTGTATTTTGGTATTTTTTTTGTCGAATTTGTATTTAGAACCGTATGAATCTGACGTTTTGGTTTATGGGTGTACGTGATATTGTATGGTAGAGTTCTACTGTTAGTATTGATGTTAGTAACTGTAGGGATCTAGAATTTTGGATATTTCATAGTTAAATATCTAAATTATTTTATTATTTGAACCTTCGATTAAATGTGATTAATTTATTTAATAACCTTTTTAACCCCCTTTTAAATCATAAGTAATGATGATAAACTTGAAAAAATGTTTACAAAGATAAATACTTTGAGGAAATGTCGATAATATGACCGAAAATTGTTTTATCGATAAACAACTTTTTACTCGTCAGAAGTTCTTCAAACATTTTTTACATACACTTAATTATTAGGAAGTCAATAATATAAAATAAAATTATTTTTCCATTTACGGAAAATAAAATGTTTGATAATGTCATGGGTGATGTCATGGGAATATTTTGAAAACGAGCTTTTATGGAAAGTCTTAAGTGTTAAGTAAAAGAAAATGAGATGTAAAATAAAATAAGCATGTAAGGTACATAGTTTTTGTGGGGAGGGAGGTTTTTTGGAAATGTAAAGGATGGGCTAGGCTTGTGTTAAGCACTTCATAATCTCAAAAGCTTAAAAAAGAATACAAAGAATAAAAAGAACAAAAATAGTAGAAGTGATTAGCACTAATCTACTTCTATCTTTACAAATCTTTCTCTAATTAGTTCAAATATCTTCCTTACTTCACCAAACAATCACCAACACCTTAGAACACCATGGAAAACATGGATATAAAGTCAAAGATGAAGAAAAGTGAACAGGAGGGAGATCTTGGTTTGGCCGTGAGCAAAGGAGAAGAGCGAGAGCATGGCTTTGTGATTTTGGAGCTAAAGGTTTGATCTTTAGGCTTTTGGTGATGGTAGGAAGTGGCTCTTTGATTCTTGTATGTTTAAAATTGTTTTAGGCTTGGATTTGGGTGAGTTATCTCACTATCTTTTATATACATATTCTGTGTATATATATTGTGTGCTTGAAATGCAAAGTTAAAGTGACATTAACTAATTAAAGTTACAATCTTTGGACTCCTCTTTCTTTTGAAAGCTACCGATAACATTATACTTTATAACATCACTTTTATTACCATTTATAACATATGGCATGATCTAAAATTTGTGCTTACATTTTTGGTTGGCTTGTGTTTGAATTGAAGTATGTTTGAAAGTGTTTGAAGAGAGAATGTCACTATCAGTGCACTTTGGCATCTTTTAACTTTAACTTGTGTAAATGGAAGATTTATTAACTTAACTTGGGATAATTTTATTTGTTCATTATTTATACATATTTTGATATATGGAAAGGTAATGAAATTTCTTGGGAAGTTACAGAAATTGTGTACCAAGATTGTGAAAGTTAGAACCGAAAAGTCGATATGGATGCACTTTGAAAATGTTATATGTTCGGCAATTTTCAAAGTTAACTTTATGGGGCATTCAATGGACTTCTTTGAATTTTTGATAAGTACTACAAGAGTACTTATTACTAGAAAAATATGGAATTTTAAATCATTCATTAACTTGTGAACAAAGTTGCAAAATGGTATTACAAGAAGAAGGTCTCTATATATGCACTTTGCAATTTCCTGTTTTTAGGAATTTTTGTAATTAATTTGAATGAGATCCTTAGATATTACTTTGAATTTTCAATAAGTAATATAAGTTCGCTTATTACTAGAAGAATATAGTTTAAATGATTCTAAACCGGTCAAACAAATTGTTTAAATTTGGAATAAAAATGTTGCTAAACGAACACTTTAGTAAATACCTTGATTTCAGGAATTTTTATAAGTAAATTGGAAGACGTTCTTAGGGGTTTCTTTACAAGGTTTTTAAATAACCTAAGTGTAGTACCTAGTGTAAAATTTTCAAGTCTTAAATCATTTATTAAAGTAAAACCAGTCGCGAAGATCGTGCTTTTCTGTGTTGATTTTTTAACAAGACTTTTGACATCATTTATAAATGTTGTTATAAATTGTTTGAGATTTTCTAAAAATGATATTTAAATTTGGTATTTTTCTCTAATATTTTTAGGGTTGTTTTCTAACATATTCTGCAGTATTTTGAAGTTGGTTTGAAGTTTAAATATATTTTAAATAACTACTATGAATTTTTAAAGTAACGAAGTTCTGTAAATATAAACATGTTTAATATTTATGTTATCATTCCACTGTAAGATTCTGATATTATTTTCCTTCTTTCTTGTTCATTTTATTTTTCTTTTTCTACTCTAACAATTCGTATTTTCGGTACTTGAATGCTCGGCACACAAATACGATGGATGTATTAGTGTCGACATTTGGAGGTCAAAAATGTGGATCGTTACAGTAACTGTCTTTTCTTCAATCTTAGTCCAAAAACATATAGCTCACATGAATCAAATTGCCTACTTGATTTTAGTTGCGACTTGCATAAACTAATTTTAAGAGATGTGCAAATGCATACACTATGCACACACAAACTACTTAATGCATGTTGGGAATTTCTTTTTAATCAGGTAGCAGTTAGGCCTTAGAATGGCATCGCTAAACTTTAGCAACGTCTTTGCAACATATTTTATGCTCTAGAACATTGGCATCATAATGACATCACCAAAATTTAGCGAAGCCATTGTGATGTTATTTTTCTAGTACAAAAGTTGCACCACAAAGGCTAAAATTTAGCGATGCCATAACGTTAATTTTGTGATGCCTTAGCAATGCCAAACAATTTGGTGGTACTCATTTTCTGTCGGCCTTTTCGACTTCTCTTGAATATTTAGTGATGCTATAGCATCACCAAACGCACGTTAAAAATTGATAGAGTTGCAGTACTGTTAACTCTGAGTTGATTACAATTGACCATGATACTCACCTCTAACAATTGAAAAGATGAATTCTTTACTGAATAGTATTTCACTTCGTTACTTCAACTTCTATCCAACTACAGTCGCTCCATGGTCTCCATGTCAATAATTTCAATAATCAATGTGGTGTTTCCATATTAAAGCTCAACATTATTCTCGAGTCGATAAAACCGTGTAATATCATCACTTAAAGACTTCCTGTTTGATGTAGTCATTTTTAGTTAACTAAAAACTTTATGTGAGTCATTCTATAGATTTACAATAACCATCGGCATATAGCTGTGACAACCACCAACATGGATAGATCGATCCAAAGACCTAAAAATATCGTATCGCATCATGCCCAGAAGTACAAATTGTTAAGTTGTAACGACCCAAAATTTTATCACTTTGATTTGTGAATATTTAGTTAATTTTAAATATTTGATGCAGCAACATGTAATTTAGTCACTTTAAAATTAAGTATATATTATTCTTTTAAATGACTAAATAATGAGTTTTATAACTAAAATAAAATTTGGTAAAATGCCTCGGATAGATTTTTAAAATGGATATAAAACGTTAGTTTAAAGACGGTTTGAATTATAAGACTGTAACGACCTAGAATTTTTGTCATTTTGAGTTTTGAATATTGGTTTTTTATATTCAACAATACGGTATTTTAATCAACATAAAATCCTCAATAAATGATAATTGGTTTGTCCATCGGACGAAGGAGATCAGCATGGCCTTCCATAGAGGGCCTCGAAAGGTGCCATACCAATACTAGACTGAAAGTTATTGTTATAAGAAAACTTAACAAGAGAAATATGATATTCCCAACTTCCACCAAAATCAAAAACACATGCACGAAGGACATCTTGAAGAGTTTGATTCACACGCTCGGTTTGTCCATCGGACTAAGGATGATAAGCAATGCTAAAATTAAGCTTCATTCCTAAAGTTTTTTGAAGACCTTTCCAAAAACCATTAGTAAACAATGGATCTTGATCGCTAACAATAGAAGTAGGAACTCCATGCAATTTAATAATTTGTTTGACATAGAATTTAGACAAAAGTGGTACGGTCCGGTTGGACTGAACGAGAAGAAAATGGATGGATTTGGTAAGTCTATCTATTATCGCCCATAGACTTTCATGACATGAACGAGAATGGGGAAGACCATCAATAAAGTCCATGGAAACTTGATCCAAGTTTTAAACGGGAATGTCTAAAGGTTGCAATAACCCACCGGGCCTTTGATGCTCAGCCTTAACGAGTTGGCAAGTCATGCGACGCTTAATGAAGTTAGCGCTATCAAATTTCATTCCATCCCAATAATAAAGTCGTGTCATGTCTGCGTATATTTTACTACTACTAGGATGAATGGTAAATTTAGAACGATGAGATTCTTCTAAAATGTCTTTACGCTGATCACTAATATTTGGCACAATAATTCTACCAAATTTTCGAATTCCTCCACGAGCATCGATTTCAAAGTCTTTCAAACCATAAATATTTATATCCCTGCAACTTTAACTAAGATGATCCAATTTGGGACCATACTTTAAGCTGTAAGAATACCGTCTAAAAGAGATGGATGAGCCTCAAGGCTATATAAAACAAGAGATAAACATGAATCGGATTAACGATCTCAAATATCACAAGTGAACAGAGTCTCCAGATCATTCCATTAGGATATCGTCACGGAAACAACAGCTTATTGCTTTCATCTAAGGGCATCGTCAACATGATTTCCATTTCCGAGATTATAGAGAATATCAAGATCATAAGATGCAAGGAATTTGAGCCAACGTTGTTGACGCAAATTAATTCCATTTGAGAAAATAATACTTCAAAGATATTTGATCGGTGTAGAGAACAAATTTCTCTACCAAGAGATAATGATGCCAAATTCTAAGGGCGAAAACAATGGCCGCGAGCTCTAAATCATGAGTGGCATATCTAGTCTCGACAGGCTTTAATTGCGTAGAAGCATAAGCGTTAAAACATCCCCTTTGCATGAGAACTGAGCCCAAACCAACATGATTAGCATCGGTATAAACCATCAAATCTTGGTTCCCTTTGGGAATCACAAGAATAAAAACATCGAAAAGGAGTTCTTTTAATTTCTAAAAAGAAGTTTCACATTTGCCTGACCAAATGTACTGAACTCCTTTATTTGTCAAACTAGTAAGAGGTACGGAAATTTTAGAGAAGTCTTTTATGAACCGATGGCAATAGCTCACTAATTCAAGAAAACTATGGATTTCCATTACACTCTTCGGTCTCTTCCAATTCCGAATTGCTTCAACCTTTGAAGGATCCACAGAAATTTTGGATTCAGAGATAATATGTCCTAAATATTTTACACGGGATTGCCAAAAGTGGCACATAGAAAATTTTTCTTTCAATTGATTGCTTCTAAGAGTTTCCAATACAATCCGAAGATGTCTTTCATGCTCTTCATCGGTTTTAGAATAAACAAGAATATCTTAGATAACGATGAGAACAAATCGATGGAGGAAGTCTTTGACAATTCGGTTCATAAGGTCAATGAAATAAGCTGGAGCATTCATTAAACCAAATGGCATAACAAGCCATTCATAAGATCCATAACTAGTACGGAATGATGTCAAAGGACTATCCTCTGCAATTTGAAGCTGATGAAAACCGGTTGCTAACTCTAAGTGTGAAAAGACTCTAGCACCGCAAAGTTGACCGAATAGATAATCAATCCGAGGTAAGGGATATTAACTCTTGATGGTAAGATCATTAAGCTTGCAGTAGTCAACAAAAATCCTAAGTGTACCATTGGACTTCTTTACAAGGATAGCTGAAGCTCCCCAAGGAGGGGAAATAGATCGAATAAACTGTTTTGCTTCCAATTCGGATAATTGCCGATGCGTCTCCTCATTCTCCTTATTGGACATACGATGAGGACATATGATAGGTAGAGCTCCATGTATTAGATTAATTCTAAACTTAATTGCTCGCTTAGGTGGTAATCCTAAAATGGCCTCAAATATATTAAGAAATTCACAAACAACGTAAATGAGGAAAATGACATCTTCCTCATCATCATTATCATCATCCTGTGGATTTAGAGAAAAGGATGTTACCGAATTGGAATCTGAATTTTTAAGAACATTAGAAATATGCTTTACAGATTGAGGATGTTGAAGATGGATAGTCCTCTCAGGACATAGGATGTGGGATTCATAACGGTTAAGCCAATCCATTCCCAAAATCATTCTGAAACCTAAGTAGCGCATAACATGCAAATCGGCTGGGAAAACATAATCACAAAAAATAATCTCGTCATCTTTACAAAATAAACCGTGTGTTGTAGATCCACCAACCGGATTCGTAATTCTCAGTGAAATCATCAAGCCCATAACATTTAAAGACAAAATAGCGACAAGTTCTTTTGATACAAAAGAGTGAGATGCACCTGTATCAAAAAGTACTCGAGTAGGATGATCACAGAACATTATAATGCCATCAAGGACATAATGAGAGATAAATTGATCAAGAGGAGTGTTACTGGGGGCTTGCACAACTTCAGCTTTCCCTCTTTCTTGCTTTGAAGTTTAGGACATGAAGATATAAGATGACCTGAACTTTTGCAATAGGGACAATAAAGGGGTTTCAGATACCTATTTGCATAATGGTCCTTAGAACCACAATTGTAGCATTGTCCACGACTAGAGGTAGGAGTCTTTGCTACCAAAGTTGCTTGCTTCCCTTTCTTTTTGGGATTAGGGCCTTTGAACTTACTATTGAGTTGCCTCTTCTTGTTGGTGTTGAAGTTCTTCTTGGCACCCATAACTTCAACATCACTTTCTTTATTGGCCACTTCAAGTCAAAGAGCGACATCTACAAGTTGATCGAAAGGAACTTCTAGTTTCAGAAGTAAAGACTTTTTAAGATTTTTATTCAACCATAGATAAATCTTTGACTTTTCTTCAATGGGGTATTGATACACTCGACCACATATTTAGATAGGGTTTCAAATGATGCGACAAAATCCATCACAGAAGATTCACCATGAACAAGGTCAATAAAGTGTCGGGTTAAAGTTAATTTCTCAGCTTCTGGCACAAACTTTAACTCGAACCTTTCCTAGAATTGCACCCAAGTAAGATCCGCTTCAACAATTTACGAAATCAAAAGCTCATACGAATCTAATGCTCTCTCTTGGGGCATTCTAGAAGCCACTTGGACTTGATGTAGATCCACAAGATTCATGCGAGAAAAGATGCGATCACATGTTCTAAGCCAAGCTTGGACTTCTGTAACGATTTCGAAACCCTTCAATGGCCTTACACCCAAATTGATATAATCACTGTACGAGCATGCAAACTCAGATTTAGGATGAGTGGGCTAAGAAATGGGTTCGGCGACTTGGGCATTCTTTCAAGATCCAAAAGCTGTTGGGCGGATATGATACGCCATCTTGATAGGTAGCACTGGACTGACCGGCACTAGGACAACCAGGTCTAACCATTTCTCTTCTTTAAGAAAGAAAGAAAGAAGAGGAAAAATGTTATTCTCAGAATGAATATCAAACAAGCTTGACTGATAAAACAAGGCATCGTAAAAGAAAATAGGATAGAACGGGTCCTAAGACTCGAATTAAATCCTAAGCACGATTCCTAAGAGAGACTTAGGACAATGATCCTTGTTGGATTATCTATGTTGTTCTAAAGTTTGGCTTTAATACCAAGCTATGACACCCCACCTCTATACTCACACTAGCCAAGAACACTATGGGTTACTGTCGTTGACTAGCACGAAGAATAAGGCTGTTGAGGAGCGACCATCCGTGTAACTACTTTGTGCAAGTACCGATATGTCACATAGTACGTCATGCATTTCATTTCAAGAGGAAACCTGACATATCAAACACAAACTCAAAGCTACTGCACAGTGGCAATGTGGCCCTCGGAAACAAATATAAAATAAGCATAACATAAATCAGTCACAGATATTCATATCACTAAGGAGCAAACAGATATGAACATAATACATAGAAGTGAACATTAAAGTAATGATCATACATGATCCACAACATCATAGAAGAATAGGTACAAGTGCTGGACAAAAGAATATGTATACATCAATGAGTCTCTATCTCGAATGTATAAAAATAAAAACTACTAAGCTAAAGTAGTTAGCCAAAAGTCAGATGATGGTCCCCGATAATAAGCCAAGTGGAAGCACCTGAAACACCTTGGTCTGACCCGAGTATTATTTAAAAAGAAAAAAAAAACGGATCAATCTAGCTATAAATATCATATAAGATGATATAGGATAAGTTATACAAATAATATATGTATAACAACAAAAATCATACAATTTCACAAATCTCCTCAAATGTCCAAAAAGATGCACACAGCAAGATAAACACATCATAAATGCACACTGAAATAAAGTGCAAAGGTGCACACAGCATGAAGAAAGCAACTGCATATCACACTTGCACACTCAGGAAATACAAACGAGAGGTAAATACACACACAAGCACATAGTTGAAATTCAGAGAAACCAAATTTCAGGAAGCAACATAGTTCAGACTCACGTACAAGGCAAAGTGTATCACTGCAATATCTAAAAACATCCTCAACCATCAACTTTCACACAAATATACATACATATGTACGTACATATATAAATGGAAGTTCAAAGCATCCGCTACCTCATAAAGTAAAATGCAAGCAGAACATGCATACGCATGCAATCACAGTCTCAACCAAGATCAGGCAATTAGGTGCAAGTTCAAACAAACATCATGATGCAGATCAACAAGCATAAGGCCACAAACCAATAGAGATAATACAGACTAAACGAGATAAGAAGTTCATGAAGCACACAAATCATTGCAAAGATCGAGTAAGAATTAAAACCTACAGTTCGACAAAGATAAAAACTCCAAGAAGCACCTAATTCATTGCAAAGATCAAGTCAAAATTCAAATCGAAGTATATATTCGAAAATATAGGATATTGATTCCTATATGCAACCATATCATCATTGGTAGGAAAAATTCAAGTCGAGTTCGAGCATAAAATTAAAAAGAGACAAAGCTATTAAACGTACCAAATCGACAACAATATACTCGACATAGAAGCAACAGGTAGCAAATCCAATCAAAAGCAAATCCAAGCAATCGAAAGCAAACTCAAGTAAATCGACGGCTTTGAACAAAGGCAAAATTGAACTTTGACAAACAAAAGCAAATCTAAGCAATCGAAATCAAATCCAAGTAAATTGACTGCATTGAACAAAGTAATCCAGGTTTTGAGATTGGGTTTCGTCGATATTAGGTTTTGATTGTGAGAGAGTATTGGGTTGAGAGGGAAAAGAATCATAAGAGGGAAAATAATTACAAGAGGAGAGGAAAAATAATTACAAGTGGGAAAACAAAATTTTGATATGGAGCCAAAACCAATTTTTTTTGATAATTCTAATCAAACAACAGATAAATATTATCTGAAACAAAATATTGTCTAATCATTGCTTTATCACACAAAATTTGATTTTTCCATATGTTATGTGAAAATGTGGGACAACAGAAAATTTACCATATTGTGTGATTACTGTTTTCTGATTCACTTTGTAGCGTAGTGTATTGTATTTATTTGTTCAATATATTTAAAAGGTCTAAATGTTAGTTCACTTTATGTATCACACATTCAAGTAAGCCAGGCCCAAAACGGAGGCATGGAACGATCAAGCCTATGGAAAAATCAATTGTGAATCTCTTTCTACCTCTTGTATTTTTTTTAGTTGAGCCAAATATCAAATGCAACTAAATTACATATGTTTGGGTTGCAACACATATGTCACATCCTTGCCATATTGAGTTGATTCTGTCTGAGAAGAAAGATCTAGAGTCTAGATTGATACTCCATTTGAAACATAAGTTGAAACAATTTCCCTTTGTGTTTTGGTTATCATTTTAATTTACTCAAGAAGCCCATAAAAAATTTGGTGTTACTTTTTTCCATGGTCTCTATAGCCCTGACTAATCCTTATGCTGAATCAAGTATGCAAAAATACAGGTTGATATGCCAAAATTTAGCAATTGCTTAGCATTATGGAGAGCAATAATAGAGAATTTTATTTCCAAATTGACACTTACATGCATTATTTTCAAACTGTTATTTATAGTGCATGTCTGTTTTTTATGCATCAATATATATCATCCCACAACATCCTACTATACATTGATTAAATAATTAATGACATGGAGCTGGTTATTCTCAACTACATTGTCAAATTAGTTCATGTTCTATGAACCCTCGGAACATATTTGTCAACTATTTTTTTAAAGAAATTTGGTAATTTTTTAAAGCTCGGCTGAATGTGGGTTTTACAACTAAGCTAAAAATCTAGGTTAAAAATCAAGCAAAAGATTTTTAGCTTCTGTGTGCACATGTGTATGCATTTGTTACAAATTTACAATGGAAGTTTTTTAATTGTTGAGGTCGAATGTAGCATTGAGCTTATAGCAAGAACATAAACTAAAGTAGATGGACGTGACTGTGAGAAATGCTTCTGCTTACATAGAAGGGCTAGAGAGTAGCGAAAAACAAGAGAAGAGAGTTAAGGTGGTTTGGAGAAAATTGTCTCCTGAATATATTTATCAGAACAACTCTTCTTCCATTATATGATGGGAAAAGATTGCTTAAAAGTTTTGGGAAAAAAATCATGGCTTCATGAATAAGTATACGTGCAGTTGTGTACTTGCATCGAAATGCTTCATGTATGTTTGTCATTTGTGCTTTACTGTTATGATTCTTTCTAGGTTTAATAATTGTATTTTGGTATTGTTCTGTCGAATTTGTATTACAACCGTATAAATCTGACATTTTGGTTTATGGGTGTACGTGATATTGTTTGGTAGAGTTCTAGTGTTAGTATTGATGTTAGTAACTGTAGCGATCCAGAATTTTGGATATTTCATAGTTAAATGTCTAAATTATTTTATTATTTGAACCTTCGATTAAATGTGATTAAATTTATTTAATAACCTTGTTAACCCCCTTTTAAATCATAAGTAATGATGATAAACTTGAAAAAATGTTTACAAAGATAAATACTTTGAAGAAATGTCGATGATGTGACCGAAAATTGTTTTATCGATAAACAACTTTTTACTCGTCAGAAGTTCTTCAAACATTTTTTACAAACACTTAATTATTAGGAAGTCAATAATATAAAATAAAATTATTTTTCCATTTATGGAAAATAAAATGTTTGATAATGTCATGGGTGATGTCATGGGAATATTTTGAAAACGAGCTTTTATGGAAAGTCTTAAGTGTTAAGTAAAAGAAAATGAGATGTAAAATAAAATAAGCATGTAAGGTACATAGTGTTTGTGGGGAGGGAGGTTTTTTGGAAATGTAAAGGAAGGGCTAGGCTTGTGTTAAGCACTTCATAATCTCAAAAGCTTAAAAAAGAATACAAAGAATAAAAAGAACAAAAATAGTAGAAGTGATTAGCACTAATCTACTTCTTTCTTTACAAATCTTTCTCTAATTAGTTCAAATATCTTCCTAACTTCACCAAACAATCACCAACACCTTAGAACACCATGGAAAACATGGATCTAAAGTCAAAGTAGAAGAAAAGTGAACAGGAGGGAGATCTTGGTATGGCCGTGAGCAAAGGAGAAGAGCGAGAGCATGGCTTTGTGATTTTGGAGCTAAAGGTTTGATCTTTAGGCTTTTGGTGATGGTAGGAAGTGGGTCTTTGATTCTTGTATGTTTAAAATTGTTGTAGACTTGGATTTGGGTGAGTTATCTCACTATCTTTTATATACATATTCTGTGTATATATGTTGTGTGCTTGAAATGCAAAGTTAAAGTGACATTAACTAATTAAAGTTACAATCTTTGGACTCCTCTTTCTTTTGAAAGCTACCAATAACTATATACTTTATAACATCACTTCTATTACCATTTATAACATATGGCATGATCTAGAATTTGTGCTTACATTTTTTGTTGGCTCGTGTTTGAATTGAAGTATGTTTGAAAGTGTTTGAAGAGAGAATGTCACTATCAGTGCACTTTGGCATCTTTTAACTTTAACTTGTGTAAATGGAATATTTATTAACTTAACTTGGGATAATTTTATTTGGTCATTACTTACACATATTTTGGTGTATGGACAGGTAATGAAATTTCTTGGGAAGTTACAGAAATTGTGTACCAAGATTGTGAAAGTTAGAACCGAAAAGTCGATATGGATGCACTTTGAAAATGCTATATGTTCGGCAATTTTCAAAATTAACTTTATGGGGCATTCTGGGGACTTCTTTGAATTTTCGATAAGTACTACAAGAGTACTTATTACTAGAAAAATATGGAATTTTAAATCATTAATTAACTTGTGAACAAAGTTGCAAAATGGTATTACAAGAAGGTCGCTATATATGCACTTTGCAATGTCCTGTTTTTAGGAATTTTTGTAATTAATTTGAAAGAGATCCTTAGATATTACTTTGAATTTTCAATAAGTAATATAAGTTCTCTTATTACTAGAAAAATAGATTTTAAATAATTCTAAACCGGACAAACAAAATGTTTAAATTTGGAATAAAAATGTTGCTAAACGAACACTTTAGTAAATACCTTGATTTCAGGAATTTTTATAAGTAAATTGGAAGACGTTCTTAGGGGTTTCTTTACAAGGTTTTTAAATACCCTAAGTGTAGTACCTAGTGTAAAATTTTTAAGTCTTAAATCATTTATTAAAGTAAAACCAGTCGCAAAGATCATGCTTTTCTGTGTTGATTTTTTAACAAGACTTTTAACATCATTTATAAATGTTGTTATAAATTGTTTGAGATTTTCTAAAAATGATATTTAAGTTTTGGTATTTTTCTCTAATATTTTTAGGGTTGTTTTCTAACATATTCTGCAGTATTTTGAAGTTGGTTTGAAGTTTAAATATATTTCAAATAACTACTATGAATTTTTAAAGTAACGAGGTTCTGTAAATATAAACATGTTTTATATTAATGTTATCATTCCACCGTAAGATTCTGATATTATTTTCCTTCTTTCTTGTTCTTTTTATTTTTCGTTTTCTACTCTAACAGTTCGTATTTTCGGTACTTGAATGCTCGGCACACAAATACGATGGATGTATTAGTGTCGACATTTGGAGGTCAAAAATGTGGATCGTTATAGCAACTGTCTTTTCTTCAGTCTTAGTCTAAAAACATATAGCTCACATGAATCAAATTGCCTACTTGATTTTAGTTGCGACTTGCATAAACTAATTTTAAGAGATGTGCAAATGCATACACTATGCACACACAAACTACTTAATGCATGTTGGGAATTTCTTTTTAATCAGGTAGCAGTTAGGCCTTAGAATGGCATCGCTAAACTTCAGCAACGTCTTTGCAACATATTTTATGCTCTAGAACATTGGCATCATAATGACATCACCAAAATTTAGCGAAGCCATTGTGATGCTATTTTTCTAGTACAAAAGTTACACCACAAAGGCTAAAATTTAGCGATGCCATAATGTTAATTTTGTGATGCCTTAGCAATGCCAAACAATTTGGTGATACTCATTTTCTGTCGGCCTTTTCGACTTCTTTTGAATATTTAGTGATGCTATAGCATCACCAAACGCACGTTAAAAATTGATAGAGTTGCAGTACTGTTAACTCTGAGTTGATTACAATTGACCGTGATACTAACCTCTTACAATTGAAAAGATGAATTCTTTATTGAATAGTATTTAACTTCGTTGCTTCAACTCCTATCCAACTACAGTCGCTCCATGGTCTCCATGTCATTAATTTCTATAATCAATGTGGTGTTTCCATATTAAAGCTCAACATTATTCTCGAGTCGAGAAAACCGTGTAATATCATCACTTAAAGACTTCCTGTTTGATGTAGTCATTTTTAGTTAACTAAAAACTTTATGTGAGTCATTCTATAGATTTACAATAACCATCGGCACATAGCTGTGACAACCAGCAACATGGATAGATTGATCCAAAGACCAAAAAATATCGTCTCGCATCATGTCCAGAAGTACAAATTGTTAAGTTGTAACGACCCAAAATTTTATCACTTTGATTTATGAGTATTTAGTTAATTTTAAATATTTGATGCAACAATATGTAATTTAGTCACTTTAAAATTAAGTATATATTATTCTTTTAAATGATTAAATAATGAATTTTATAACTAAAATAAAATTTGGTAAAATGCCTCGGATAGATTTTTAAAATGGATATAAAACGTTAGTTTAAAGACGGTTTGAATTATAAGACTGTAACGACCCGGAATTTTTTTCATTTTGAGTTTTGAATATTTATTTTTTATATTCAATAATACAGTATTTTAATCAACATAAAATCCTCAATAAATGATAAATGGTTTATCCATCGGACGAAGGAGATCAGTATGGCCTTCCATAGAGGGCCTCGAAAGGTGCCATACCAATACTAGACTGAAAGTTATTGTTATAAGAAAACTCAACAAGAGAAATATGATATTCCCAACTTCCACCAAAATCAAGAACACATGCACGAAGGAGATCTTCAAGAGTTTGATTCACACGCTCGGTTTGTCCAATGGACTAAGGATGATAAGCGGTGCTAAAATTAAGCTTCATTCCTAAAGCTTTTTGAAGACCTTTCCAAAAACCATTATTAAATAATGGATCTTGATCGCTAACAATAGAAGTAGGAACTCCATGCAAAATTTGATAATTTCTTTGACATAGAGTTTAGACAAAAGTGGTACGGTCCGGTTGGACTGAACGAGAAGAAAATGGATGGATTTGGTAAGTCTATCTATTATCACCCATAGACTTTCATGACATGAACGAGAATGGGGAAGACCATCAATAAAGTCCATGGAAACTTGATCCCAGTTTTAAACGGGAATGTCTAAAGGTTGCAATAACCCACCGGGCCTTTGATGCTCAGCCTTAACGAGTTGGCAAGTCATGCGACGCGTAATGAAGTTAGCGCTATCAAATTTCATTCCATCCCAATAATAAAGTCGTGTCATGTCTGCGTATATTTTACTACTACTAGGATGAATGGTAAATTTAGAACGATGAGATTCTTCTAAAATGTCTTTACGCAGATCACTAATATTTGGCACAATAAGTCCACCAAATTTTCGAATTCCTCCACGAGCATCGATTTCAAAGTCTTTCAAACCATAAATATTTCTATCCCTACAACTTTAACTAAGATGAGCCAATTTGGGATCATACTTTGAGCTTTAAGAATGCCGTCTAAAAGAGACGGATGAGCCTCAAGGCTATATAAAAGAAGAGATAAACGTGAATCGGATTAACGATCTCAAATACCACAAGTGAACAAAGTCTCAAGATCATTCCATGAGGATATTGTCACGAAAACGACAGCTTATTGCTTTCAGCTAAGGGCATCGTCAACATGATTTCCCTTTCCGAGATTATAGAGAATATTAAGATCATAAGATGCAAGGAATTTGAGCCAACATTGTTGACGCAAATTAATTCCATTTGAGAAAATAATACTTCAAAGATATTTGATCGGTGTAGAGAACAAATTTCTCTCCCAAAAGATAATGACGCCAAATTCTAAGGGCGAAAACAATGGCCGCGAGCTCTAAATCATGAGTGGCATGTCTAGTCTCAACAGGCTTTAATTGCCTAAAAGCATAAGTGATAAAACATTCCCTTTGCATGAGAACTGAGCCCAAACCAACATGATTAGCATCGGTATAAACAATTAAATCTTAGTTCCTTTTGGGAATCACAAGAATAAAAACATCGAAAAGGAGTTCTTTTAATTTCTAAAAAGCAGTTTCACATTTGCCTGACCAAATGTACTTAACTCCTTTATTTGTCAAACTAGTAAGAGGTACGGAAATTTTAGAGAAGTCTTTTATGAACCGATGGTAATAGCTCACTAACTCAAGAAAACTATGGATTTCCATTATTCTCTCCGGTGTCTTCCAATTTTGAATTGCTTCAACCTTAGAAGGATCCACAAAAATTTTGGATTCAGAGATAATATGTCCTAAATATTTCACACGGGATTGCCAAAAGTGGCACATAGAAAATTTTTCTTTCAATTGATTGCTTCTAAGAGTTTCCAATACAATCTGAAGATGTTTTTCATGCTCTTCCTCGGTTTTAGAATAAAAAAGAATATCTTATATGACGATGAGAACAAATCGATCGAGGAAGTCTTTGACAATTCGGTTCATAAGGTCAATGAAATAAGCTGGAGCGTTCATTAAACCAAATGGCATAACAAGCCATTCATAAGATCCATAACGAGTAAGGAACGATGTCAAAGGACTATCCTCTGCAATTTGAAGCTGATGAAAACCGGTTGCTAACTCTAAGTGTGAAAAGACTCTAGCACCGCAAAGTTGACCGAATAGATAATCAATCCGAGGTAAGGGATATTAACTCTTGATGGTAAGATCATTAAGCTTGCAGTAGTCAACAAAAATCCTAAGTGTACCATTGGACTTCTTTACAAGGATAGCTGAAGCTCCCCAAGGAGAGGAAATAGATCGAGTAAACTGTTTTTCTTCCAATTCGGATAATTGCCGACGCGTCTCCTCATTCTCCTTATTGGACATACGATGAGGACGAATGATAGGTAGAGCTCCATGGATTAGATTAATTCTAAACTTAATTGCTCGCTTAGGTGGTAATCCTAAAATGGCCTCAAATATAATAAGAAATTCACAAACAACGTAAATGAGGAAAATGACATCTTCCCCATCATCATTATCATCATCCTGTGGATTTAGAGAAAAGGATGTTACCGAAATGGAATCTGAATTTTTAAGAACATTAGAAATATGCTTAACGGATTGAGGATGTTGAAGATGGATAGTCCTCTCAGGACATAGGATGTGGGATTCATAACGATTAAGTAAATCCATTCCCAAAATCATTTCGAAACCTAAGTAGCGCATAACATGCAAATCGGCTCAGAAAACATAATCACATAAAATAATCTCGTCATCTTTACAAAATAAACCGTGTGTTGTAGATCCACCAACCGGATTCGTAATTCTCAGTGAAATCATCAAGCCCATAACATTTAAAGACAAAGTAGCAACAAGTTCTTTTGATACAAAAGAGTGAGATGCACCCGTATCAAAAAGAACTCGAGTAGGACGATCACGGAACATTATAATGCCATCAAGGACATAATGAGAAATAACTTGATCAAGAGGAGTGTTACTGGGGGCTTGCACAACTTCAGCTTTCCCTCTTTCTTGCTTTGAAGTTTTGGACATGAAGATATAAGATGACCTGAACTTTTGCAATAGGGACACTAAAGGGGTTTCAGATACCTATTTGTATAATGGTCCTTAGAACCACAATTGTAGCATTGTCCACGACTAGAGGTAGGAGTCTTTGCTACCAAAGTTGCTTGCTTCCCTTTCTTTTTGGGATTAGGGCCTTTGAACTTACTATTGAGTTGCCTCTTCTTGTTGGTGTTGAAGTTCTTCTTGGCACCCATAACTTCAACATCACTTTCTTTATTTGCCACTTCATGTTAAAGAGCGATATCTACAAGTTGATCGAAAGGAACCTCTAGTTTTAGAAGTAAAGACTTTTTAAGATTTTTATTCAACCCATAGATAAACCTTTGACTTTTCTTCAATGGGGTATTGATACACTCGACCACATATTTAGATAGGGTTTCAAATGATGCGACAAAATCCATCACAGAAGATTCACCATGAACAAGGTCAATAAAGTGTCGGGTTAAAGTTACTTTTTCATCTTCTGGCACAAACTTTAACTCGAACCTTTCTCAGAATTGCACCCAAGTAAGATCCGCTTCAACAATTTACGAAATCAAAAGCTCATACGAATCTAATGCTCTCTCTTGGGGCATGCTAGAAGCCACTTGGACTTGATGTAGATCCACAAGACTCATGCGAGAAAAGATGCGATCACATGTTCTAAGCCAAGCTTGGACTTCTGTAACGATTTCGAAACCCTTGAATGGCCTTACACCCAAATTGATATAATCACTGTACAAGCATGCAAACCCGGATTTAGGATGAGTGGGCTCAGAAATGGGTTCGGCGGCTTGGGCATTCTTTACAAGATCCAAAAGCTGTTGGGCGGACATGATACGCCATCTTGATAGGTAGCATTGGATTGACCGGCACTAGGACGACCAGGTCTAACCATTTCTCTTCTTTAAGAAAGAAAGAAAGAAGAGGATAAATGTTATTCTCAGAACGAATATCAAACAAGCTTGACCGATAAAACAAGGCATCGTAAAAGAAAATAGAATAGAACGGGTCCTAAGACTCGAATTAAATCCTAAGCGCGATTCCTAAGAGAGACTTAGGACAATGATCCTTGTTGGATTATTCTATGTTGTTCTAAAGTTTGGCTTTAATACCAAGCTATGACACCCCACCTCTATACTCACACTAGCCAAGAACACTATGGGTTAATGTCGTCGACTAGCACGAAGAATAAGGCTGTTGAGGAGCGACCATCCGTGTAACTACTTTGTGCAAGTACCGATATGTCACATGGTACGTCATGCATTTCATTTCAAGAGGGAACCTGACATATCAAACACAAACTCAAAGCTACTGCACAGTGGCAATATGGCCCTAGGAAACAAATATAAAATAAGCATAACATAAATCAGTCACAGATATTCATATCACTAAGGAGGAAACAGATATGAACATAATACATAGAAGTGAACATCAAAGTAATGATCATACATGATCCCCAACATCATAGAAGAATAGGTACAAGTGCTGGACAAAAGAATATGTATACATCAATGAGTCTCTATCTCGAATGTATAAAAATAAAAACTACTAAGCTAAAGTAGTTAGCCAAAAGTCAGATGACGGTCCCCGATAAGAAGCCAAGTGGAAGCACCTAAAACACCTTGGTCCGACCCGAGTATTATTTAAAAAGAAAAATAATAAACGGATCAGTCTAGCTATAAATATCATATAAGATGAGATTGGATAAGTTATACAAATAATATATATATAACAACAAAAATCATACAATTTCTCAAATCTCCTCAATTGTCCAAAAAGATGCACACAGCAAGATAAACACATCATAAATGCACACTGAAATAAAGTGCAAAGGTGCACACAGCAAGAAGAAAGCAACTGCATCTCATACTTGCACACTCAGGAAATACAAACAAGATGTAAGTACACACACAAGCACACAGTTGAAATTCAGAGAAACCAAATTTCAGGAAGCAACATAGTTCAGACTCACGTACAAGGCAAAGTGTATCACTGCGATATCTAAAAACATCCTCAACCATCAACTTTCACACAAATATACATACACATGTATGTACGTATATAAATGGAAGTTCAAAGCATCTGCTACCTCATAAAGTAAAATGCAAGCAGAACATGTGTACGTATGCAATCACAGTCTCAACCAAGATCAGGCAATAAAGTGCAAGTTCAAACAAACATCATGATGCAGATCAACAAGGATAAGTCCACAAACCAATAGAGATAATACAGACTAAACGAGATAAGAAGTTCATGAAGCACACAAATCATTGCAAAGATCGAGTAAGAATTAAAACCTACAGTTCGACTAAGATAAAAACTCCAGGAAGCACCCAATTCATTGCAAAGATCAAGTCAAAATTCAAATCGAAGTATATATTCGAAAATATAGGATATTGATTCCTATATGCAACCATATCATCATTGGCAGGAAAAATTCAAGTCGAGTTCGAGCATAAAATTAAAAAGAGACAAAGCTATTAAACGTACCAAATCGACAACAATATACTCGACATAGAAGCAACTGGTAGCAAATCCAATCAAAAGCAAATCCAAGCAATCGAAAGCAAACTCAAGTAAATCGGCGGCTTCGAACAAAGGAAAAATTGAACTTTGAACAAAGAAAATCCAAACAAAAGCAAATCTAAGCAATCGAAATCAAATCCAAGTAAATTGACTGCATTAAACAAAGTAATCCAGGTTTTGAGATTGGGTTTCGTTGAGATTAGGTTTTGATTGTGAGAGAGTATTGGGTTGAGAGGGAAAAAATTTATAAGAGGGAAAATAATTACAAGAGGAGAGGAAAAATAATTACAAGTAGGAAAACAAAATTTTGATATGGAGCCAAAACCAATTTTTTTTGATAATTTTAATCAAACAACAGATAAATATTATCTGAAACAAAATATTGTCTAATCATTGCTTTATCACACAACATTTGATTTTTCCATATGTTATGTGAAAATGTGGGATAACAGAAAATTTACCATATTGTGTGATTACTGTTTTCTGATTCACTTTGTAGCATAGTGTATTGTATTTATTTGTTCAATATAGTTAAAAGGTATAAATGTTAGTTCACTTTATGTATCACACATTCAAGTAAGCCAGGCCCAAAACGGAGGCATGGAACGATCAAGCCAATGGAAAAATCAATTGTGAATCTCTTTCTACCCTCTTGTATTTTTTTTGGTTGAGCCAAATATCAAATGCAACTAAATTACATATGTTTTGGTTGCAACACATATGTCGCATCCTTGCCATATTGAGTTGATTCTGTCTGCGAAGAAAGATCTAGAGTCTAGATTGATACTCCATTTGAAACATAAGTTGAAACAATTTTCCTTTGTGTTTTGGTTATCATTTTCATTTACTCAAGCAGCCCATTAAAATTTTGGTGTTACTTTTTTCCATGGTCTCTATAGCCTTAACTAATCCTTATGCAAAATCAAGTATGCAAAAATACAGGTTGATACGCCAAAATTTAGCAATTGCTTAGCATTATGGAGAGCAATAATAGAAAATTTTATTTCCAAATTGATACTTACATGCATTATTCTCAAACTGTTATTTATAGTGCATGTCTGTTTTTTATGCATCAATATATATCATCCCACAACATCCTACTATACATTGATTAAATAATTAATGACATGGAGCTGGTTATTCTCAACTACATTGTCAAATTAGTTCATGTTCTATGAACCCTCGGAACATATTTGTCAACTATTTTTTTAAAGAAATTTGGTAATTTTTTAAAGCTCGGTTGAATGTGGGTTTTACACCTAAGCTAAAAATCTAGGTTAAAAATCGAGCAAAAGATTTTTAGCTTCTGTGTGCACATGTGTATGCATTTGTTACAAATTTATAATGGAAGTTTTTTAATTGTTGAGGTCGAATGTAGCATTGAGCTTATAGCAAGAACATAAACTAAAGTAGATGGACGTGACTGTGAGAAATGCTTCTGCTTACGTAGAAGGGCTAGAGAGTAGCGAAAAACAAGAGAAGACAGTTAAGGTGGTTTGGAGAAAATTGTCTCCTGAATATATTTATCAGAACAACTCTTCTTCCATTATATGATGGAAAAAGATTGCTCAAAAGTTTTGGTAAAAAACTCATGGCTTCATGAATACGTATACATGCAGTTGTGTACTTGCATCCAAATGCTTCATGTATGTTTGTCATTTGTGCTTTACTGTTATGATTCTTTCTAGGTTTAATAATTGTATTTTGGTATTGTTTTGTCGAATTTGTATTTATAAACGTATAAATCTGACATTTTGGTTTATGGTTGTACGTGATATTGTTTGGTAGAGTTCTACTGTTAGTATTGATGTTAGTAACTGTAGCGATCCAGAATTTTGGATATTTCATAGTTAAATATCTAAATTATTTTATTATTTGAATCTTCGATTAAATGTGATTAAATTTATTTAATAACCTTGTTAACCCCCTTTTAAATCATAAGTAATGATGATAAACTTGAAAAAATGTTTACAAAGATAAATACTTTGAAGAAATGTCGATAATGTGACCGAAAATTGTTTTATCGATAAACAACTTTTTACTCGTCAGAAGTTCTTCAAACATTTTTTACATACACTTAATCATTAGGAAGTCAATAATATAAAATAAAATTATTTTTCCATTTATGGAAAATAAAATGTTTGATAATGTCATGGGTGATGTCATGGGAATATTTTGAAAACGAGCTTTTATGGAATGTCTTAAGTGTTAAGTAAAAGAAAATGAGATGTAAAATAAAATAAGCATGTAAGGTACATAATGTTTGTGGGGAGGGAGGTTTTTTTGCAATGTAAAGGAAGGGCTAGGCTTGTGTTAAGCACTTCATAATCTCAAAAGCTTAAAAAAGAATACAAAGAATAAAAAGAACAAAAATAGTTGAAGTGATTAGCACTAATCTACTTCTATCTTTACAAATCTTTCTCTAATTAGTTCAAATATCTTCCTAACTTCACCAAACAATCTCCAACACCTTAGAACACCATGGAAAACATGGATCTAAAGTCAAAGTGGAAGAAAAGTGAACAGGAGGGACATCTTGGTATGGCCGTGAGCAAAGGAGAAGAGCGAGAGCATGGCTTTGTGATTTTGGAGCTAAAGGTTTGATCTTTAGGCTTTTGGTGATAGTAGGAAGTGGCTCTTTGATTCTTGTATGTTTAAAAATTGTTGTAGACTTGGATTTGGGTGAGTTATCTAACTATCTTTTATATACATATTCTGTGTATATATGTTGTGTGCTTGAAATGCAAAGTTAAAGTGACATTAACTAATTAAAGTTACAATCTTTGGACTCCTCTTTATTTTGAAAGCTACCGATAACTTTATACTTTATAACATCACTTCTATTACCATTTATAACATACGGCATGATCTAGAATTTGTGCTTACATTTTTGGTTGGCTTATGTTTGAATTGAAGTATGTTTGAAAGTGTTTGAAGCTAGAATGTCACTATCAGTGCACTTTGGCATCTTTTAACTTTAACTTGTGTAAATGGAGGATTTATTAACTTAACTTGGGATAATTTTATTTGGTCATTACTTACACATATTTTGGTGTATGGAAAGGTAATGAAATTTCTTAGGAAGTTACAGAAATTGTGTACCAAGATTGTGAAAGTTAGAACCGAAAAGTCGATATGGATGCACTTTGAAAATGCTATATATTCGGCAATTTTCAAAGTTAACTTTATGGGGCATTCTAGGGACTTCTTTGAATTTTTGATAAGTACTACAAGAGTATTTATTACTAGAAAAATATGGAATTTTAAATCATTCATTAACTTGTGAACAAAGTTGCAAAATGGTATTACAAGAAGAAGGTCGCTATATATGCACTTTGCAATGTCCTGTTTTTAGGAATTTTTGTAATTAATTTGAAAGAGATCCTTAGATATTACTTTGAATTTTCAATAAGTAATATAAGTTCTCTTATTACTAGAAAAATAGATTTTAAATAATTCTAAACCGGTCAAACAAAATGTGTAAATTTGGAATAAAAATGTTGCTAAACGAACACTTTAGTAAATACCTTGATTTCAGGAATTTTTATAAGTAAATTGGAAGACGTTCTTAGGGGTTTCTTTACAAGGTTTTTAAATACCCTAAGTGTAGTACCTAGTGTAAAATTTTCAAGTCTTAAATCATTTATTAAAGTAAAACCAGTCGCAAAGATCGTGCTTTTCTGTGTTGATTTTTTAACAAGACTTTTAACATCATTTATAAATGTTGTTATAAATTGTTTGAGATTTTCTAAAAATGATATTTAAGTTTTCGTATTTTCCTCTAACATTTTTAGGGTTGTTTTCTAACATATTCTGCAGTATTTTGAAGTTGGTTTGATGTTTAAATATATTTTAAATAACTACTATGAATTTTTAAAGTAACGAGGTTCTATAAATATAAACATGTTTTATATTAATGTTATCATTACACTGTAAGATTCTGATATTATTTTCCTTCTTTATTGTTCTTTTTATTTTTCTTTTTCTACTTTAACAATTCGTATTTTCGGTACTTGAATGCTCGGCACACAAATACGATGGATGTATTAGTGTCGACATTTGGAGGTCAAAAATGTGGATCGTTACAGCAATTGTCTTTTCTTCAATCTTAGTATAAAAACATATAGCTCACATGAATCAAATTGCCTACTTGATTTTAGTTGCGATTTGCATAAACTAATTTTAAGAGATGTGCAAATGCATACACTATGCACACACAAACTACTTAATGCATGTTGGGAATTTCTTTTTAATCAGGTAGCAGTTAGGCCTTAGAATGGCATCGCTAAACTTCAGCAACGTCTTTGCAACATATTTTATACTCTAGAACATTGGCATCATAATGACATCACCAAAATTTAGCGAAGCCATTGTGATGCTATTTTTCTAGTACAAAAGTTGCACCACAAAGGCTAAAATTTAGCGATGCCATAATGTTAATTTTGTGATGCCTTAGCAATGACAAACAATTTGGTGATACTCATTTTCTATCGGCCTTTTCGACTTCTCTTGAATATTTGGTGATGCTATAGCATCACCAAACGCACGTTAAAAATTGATAGAGTTGCAGTACTGTTAACTCTTAGTTGATTACAATTGACCGTGATACTAACCTCTTACAATTGAAAAGATGAATTCTTTACTGAATAGTATTTCACTTCGTTGCTTCAACTTCTATCCAACTATAGTCGCTCCATGGTCTCCATGTCATTAATTTCTATAATCAATGTGGTGTTTCCATATTAAAGCTCAACGTTATTCTTGAGTCGAGAAAACCGTGTAATATCATCACTTAAAGACTTCCGTTTGATGTACTCATTTTTAGTGAACTAAAAACTTTATGTGAGTCATTCTATAGATTTACAATAACCATCGACACATAGCTGTGACTACCAGCAACAAGGATAGATCGATCCAAAGCCCTAAAAATATCGTCTCGCGTCATGTCCAGAAGTACAAATTCTTAAGTTGTAACGACCCAAAATTTTATCACTTTGATTTATGAATATTTAGTTAATTTTAAATATTTGATGCAGCAACATGTAATTTAGTCACTTTAAAATTAAGTATATATTATTCTTTTAAATGATTAAATAATGAATTTTATAACTAAAATAAAATTTGGTAAAACGCCTCGGATAGATTTTTAAAATGGATATAAAACGTTAGTTTAAAGTCGGTTTGAATTATAAGAATGTAATGACTCGGAATTTTTGTCATTTTGAGTTTTGAATATTAATTTTTTATATTCAATAATACGGTATTTTAATCAACATAAAATCCTCAATAATGATAATTGGTTATAATAAATACTTTTAAACCAGGATAATATTTTGAATTTCCCGACTTTATTTATGAAATTTAAAATTTGAATTATTTTGGAATTTCTTATATATTTATATTTATAACAATAATAATTGTTATATAAATTGGAAACAAATTCATAACAAATAAATATAGATGTATAAGAAAGATATATTGTAAATAGAAATGATTATGGCTTAAGGACAATATAATGTATTATAATTAGAGAGAGTTTAAAATTAGATTTCTCTTATATATATACATACTAGTTAAGAAGAAATGTAAAATATGTATAAACTAAATAAAAATAGTGTGTTAAAAACAATATATGTAATGTTAAGTGAAAAAAAAAATATGAACTAAATAAATATAGTTATTGAAAAGAATATATATATATATATATTGAAAAATGAAAGAAGTAAATATATAAGAAAATATACATATGAAAATATATGATGATAGAAATAACAAAATTTATAAAATCATTTTAGAAAGGAAATCTTTTATAAAATGGCGTTTTGATAAAAATGTCATTTCATACTTTCAAAATTAAAATAGCAGAAATTTTCATTGCTTTGGGTTATATATTTTTAAATAAAAATAAATATGAAGATGGAGATTTAAAACTGTTTTATTTAAATCACTTTGCAAATTGTTTCAAAATATATAAGTAAAGTATGTTTAAAATCAAATGAAAGTAAAAAGTAAATAAAGAGTAAAAACATTAAGACATCAATCAAAAGTCAAATTAGTAAAAAGGTAAAGTTAAAATTACAAGTTGAAAACAAAACAAAGCCTGCAGAACCAAACTAGTAAAAAAACGAAAAAAAATTGCTTGACTAAAAATATATACATGTGCTTGCACGGTCAAATACAGTAAAAACCTGAAACATTCTTTAACATCTTTTCAACTCAAACCATATATCATCTTAAACTTTATATCAAAGCCACCTTATTTTAATCCATCAAACTGTCAAAAATCCTTGTACAGGCCTACAGATCACTTGAGCTAAAATACAGAACAAGTGCACATCATTTTGTCTTGAAACATGTATATAAATATAGGTTTGTGTGAAATTGTAAAGTAAAAAGCTCTATAAACAAAAAAGAAAAGAAAGAAGAAGTGGTTGTTCTTCCAAATCCGAAACAAAAGCAAGATATCAAGATTTGCATATCATAAGCTAAGTTCAACTAAAGTTTCAAAGATCAAAGCAATGTTTAAGGTGAGAAATTAACTTTAGAAATGCCTAGATGTGTTTAGTTCAACTCTGTTATATTTAACAGTCGGAAAAAATACGTGCATACTCAATCTTTAAAAATCCTTATCTCAAATTCTAGTTCGAATTTGCAAATTATGTAAACCATGGACATGTGTGTTTTTGAGTACTGATGACTTTAAAAATAGTTCAAAGCCTGTCCATTCTATATAGGGTGTGTAACTGCAAAATTATAGTGAATAACCCATGTTTTGCCCATTTTCAATTTATGCGAAGCATTGAATTAGGGGCACGACCATGATGGCGCGATCAAAACATGAATTTTAATAGTAAAATCATGATTTTTAAGTTATTAGAAGGAGAGAATCTTGGGTATGTTCGTTTTCCACTAAAACATAATTTTGGGGTCGAGAGTGAACGTGGCGGTGGGCCGTTGGCTTCGGGACAATCATGGGGTCGAGGGCAAGGGCTTGACCGTGGTGAATTTTTGAAATAGGCTTTAGGCTGGGGTGGCGTGACGATTTTGGGGATTTGGGAAGGGTTTTGGGTAAGGCTGAAACACAATCGAAATACGAAAGGAGGAGGGGATCGGAAGTCTTAGTGTTTGGCATTGAGGTGGCGACGTGGGTGAGGTTTCGAATGGTGGTGGCGGCAGGCAAAACGGTGGGAAGAAGGGGGAGCAGTTTAAGGTTTTGTGGTGGTTTTCTTTGTTGGTTGCTGTGAAAGGCTCGATTTTTGATTGAGAGGGGCAGGAATGACGACGTGGTGATGAGGAAGTTATGGAACCAGAGTGGAGTGAGTTCGAGTGGTCGCGGTGATGGATTTGGCATTGAGACGAGTGTACACATGCACCATGTGCACGCGATAAATAGCCATGGCGATGGATGTTTGGGAAGGAAAAGACACAAGGTTCTAAAGGCGTACATGAGGATTTGGGGTGTGTTAATCTGGTTTGGTCTCGAGTTCTATGCGAAGTGGAAGTGTATCGAAGAAATTAGAAACTTGGTTTTGGTTCGTGGATTTTAAATTTTGGAACTGGAAGTAAAAAGAAAGGGAAAGGAAGGAGGGAAAAGAAGAAAGAAGGGGATAAGATTTTGTCTCTGCATTTTGATTTGGGCTTCGGCCTAGTTTATAAAATAAAAAAAACGTGTTAGTTATATAAATATAAAAGCAGAATCTTTAGAAATCTTTGGAATATCATAACTCGCTCATCGGAACCCGATTATCGCGATTCTTTTTGCGATGGGTTCATGTTGTTGAGTATTTCGATGCCATGGAGTTCGTTGATAGATTTGACCAAGCGACAATTGATGATAATTTAAAACGGACAAGTTTTAATTATAAAATGTTAAATTGTATATATATTTTGTAAATTTTAAAATGTCATAGCTATGGCATAAGAATTTCGATTGAAGCAAAATTCATTGCCATGGGTTTGTATCGATGAACATTACAATGTCATATGAATTGTTGTTATGTTTGAATAAGTGAAAATTTATGGTATATTTAAATGGATATAAATTTAGTCATCTGATTTATAACAAACATCGACATTTAAATTTATATGACCTGTCTATTGAAGTTATTTGTCTAGATAAAAATAGTGACGAGCTAATTTAAATTAATTTCGATGTTTGACATCTGTTAGCAGAACAAAACACCGTTCCGCTAATTGTACTTAATTGGACTTCTGTTGGCTGAATAAATCACCATTCCGCCGTTATTACTGAATATATCTGTTTTTGGACATTTACAAGTAGAAATAAACCCTCTTCTGCTATTATATTATTACAGACATCTATTTATTATCCTAATAATTATATTGGGCAATATGATGTTGAATTGATAGTTAAAAATAGATTGATATGAATATCAGTATTTGTTATTCTAGATTGTTATGGAATGAATGGTAGCTCGATTACGTACCATTGAAACTAAGAAGATTTTTCCAAATTTGGAAGTTGAGTTTTGAACCAAAATTGTTTTATGGATAATTAATACTTATTAATGATATTTTAAAGACAATTAATAAATATTTTGATAAAGATTTAAACTTAATTGTTTTATTATCCATAAAAATTATTTAAAGTATTTGATTATTGTTCCAAAAGTTATTTAATTATTCTTGTAATGACTCGGATTTTTTGTCGTTCGATTTTGAATATTTAAATGGTTTAAATAATGAATTTGTAGTTATAACTGAGTTAGTAAGATTTTAACATTGGAATTTCAAGTGTTTTCATCGATTTTGAAATCATGATTTAATCGACGCGTCAAAAATAGCGATTCGAGACACAGTCTCGAAATTCGACGAAACTACTTTCATTGGATTCGTAATCGTGTATTATTATCGAATTTCAAGTTTTACAGCATTTGGATTTAACGTTTTGTCGTACGATCTGAAAACGAATAGAAATAATTTAATTTAATTTAATTTAAATTGTCAATTCAAAAGGCTACCTTCCACATATGATCGAATTAGGTTTCGAAACTTGTTGCATGGCGTTCGAAATAATGGTGTAACATTACGAACGTCTGACGGCACGTTTTAATAGGGGTTCGAAGTAAATATCTAGATATTTTTGGGATTTTATATATATACATATATTTTTGTCGAATATCTTGTCAGCCAAAAAAGTTTTGTCAAATCCTATGTTGTATCGAACAATTGCCTATAGCCAACTTATCCTTTAATTTTAAAATTGCGTCATCCTTATCTTCTCGAGAATGAAATCGATTTCGTTTGTTAAATAAAAATAAAGAACGAAATCAATCGCGCATGCACCTCATTTTTTCATGAATCCCTCTTCTTCAATTTCACTTAATTCCTAGGCAAGCCGAAATCAATTTTCTTAAAAACAGATGGAGAAACTGTCGAAGTCGAATTTGAAAGTCAATTCAGGCAGTCGCGATGATTATGGTTGCGTGCGAACTTGAGTGTCATGATGGTGGAAGTCGCGCGCGTAGGGAGGAGAACACGACCGCACAGCCGTGTGCGATGGAGGCGGGAGCGTGAGCTCGAATTGTGCTAGGGTTTGGGTTGCAAGGTTGAGTGAAGGTGCAAGGCTAGGGCTATCAGTGTTCGAACGCGAGGTGGAGGCGTGGTCTTGGCGTGATCCGGCCTTGGTGTGAAGTCATGTATGCATGCGCGTGTGATCAGGGGTTGCGGTGTACGATTGTGATGTCGCGATGTGCGGAAGAGTAGGGTGCACGGAATGTCGCTCGCATGCGGTAGTGTGTTGTTGCAGCTATGGGTAGGAGCCTGGTTGGATCGATGTTCGGTGTAAGGTGGTGTGCAGTTCGAGGATCTTTGGCACTGCAAGGTCGATTTGGTGGATTTGCGAACTTTATATGCTGCAGTTTAGTCTGAGAAAGAAGGGTTCTGCTTGATGATGGTAATTTATTTTTGGTAGTGATTAAGAAAATCTAACTATTTAATTTATTCCAAAATCTTATAAATGCAAAATTTAAATTTATACGAGGTTCAAAAATCGTGAATTTCAATCTGGGATTAATCGAAAATTTTAAGAGGCAGCCATTAATTAAAAATTGGAATGGATCGCAATTAAATATCAAGGAGATTAAATCTCACTCGTTTTTCGATTGCCAGTTTAGTTTGAAATGTCGAAAATTTAAACTGTTGGTTGATTGGAAAAATTTATAAAGTATTATCTATTGAATGATATATTATGTATATAGTAGTATATATATACACTAGTTTTTGGAGTGATATTCCTGCATATTATGGCGGATGAGACCCTTTGCGCCTCGCATAATAGGGGATGACCCTTTATACCGCGATATCCCCATCGAAGTGGGATTGGTATTTTTATGATGTATTAACATCTGTGGATGCAGGGAAATAGGTTGGAGGGATCCAACTAGATTCCTCAGAATGTAAAATTTAATTTCATATATTGTGATATATGGATTGTGTAGACTAATCTATTGTAGGTTATTGTAGTGTTTGAAATTATTGGATGCTATTGTAGCACCGGTACAAATTTTGATAATTTAAATACCATTAATATATTTTAAAAATTTAAGGAATAAAAGGGAATTCTTGATACAAAAATATTTATATTGGAATTAGGGTTATTTTAATGAAATTGAGTTAGAAAAATATATTGATTTTTAGTAACACTTAACTATTGCGAATTATTAAATGGTGATTTTAAAAAAGAATTATATAAGAGATTTATGAGTGATATTTCAAAAATATAGAAAGAGTTGAAGTCAATATTAAAAATAGATTAGAAGTTATAAATGGAATTAGTGAAGTAATGGATTTAAAAAAATGAAAATTTATAAACGAGATTAGTTTTATTAAAAGTGAAACTCAAAGGAGTTATAAAATCTAAAAATAAATTTATAAATAAGAGAAATCATTATTGGATGATAGATTAAAATATAAATTTACAGGAAGAATTTATATTAGAATATGGGAATAGGGTGAGAAAAATAATGGTACTATTTTTTGAAAGTGAAAATAATTAAGGAAATCTAGATGGAAAGTTACGATGAGATTGGAGAACAATTTATATATTTAATTGGTTATTGAGGTTCTTAAAAAAAATATTTTTTCTTTAAGAAGTTAAGTTCATTTTTAAAAGGAAAATTTTATTTTTAAAACTATGAATTTTAAACTAGATAGGATTGAGATACTTCAGTAAGTAGATTTTCAAATAATTAAGTATTTATTTTAGTAAATTCTGACTTTTGAAATCATATTTGAGAATTTTATATGTTTATCTAAAATCGAGTTATTAATGTTTATAAAAGTGTTTTTCGAAATTAAAATAATTACTTGAACATATTTTAAAATTAAATTATTATTCCTTAATATACTTATTTTATTTAAATATAGAGTTTTGAAGTGATTGATTTTTTTTATTTATAAATTCTCCCGAGATGCGTAAATGGGGTTTTAATGGGATATGTTTTGAGGGAAGGAATTTTATAAAGGGATTTGGAGGAAATGAAATTTCAAAATATATGAATATGTGAATTTGAAATGAAATCTAAATTTATAAAGAAATTATAACTTTTTGAATGGGGTTATAAATAAGTATACTAGGTTTGGAAATTGAAAAAAGAAGGAATATATTAGCGATTCCGAAAACTTATGAGATAAGTTATGAAATATTCTCTTAAGTGTTGATATTTGAAAGATTTTGGAAAATAAGACTCGTAATATTTTCCTAATTATAAAAATGGAATTTTGAAAATATTTCTAAGTGTTGAGATGGTTTGAAAATATCAGGTTACAGATTTAAGTATGTGAAATTGTTTTCAAATGTCGAAAAGAATCGATATATCTTATAAAGATATTTAGAAAATAGATATTTTGGGAAAAAAGGTATTATAAGGTATGATATCTGCTTATGGAAGTTTTATTGGTAGTTAAATAACCGACTGTCAATATTGGCCAATTTTGTTAATCGTTTCGAAGAGATCGGGATCAGAATTAATTATCTGAAAACCACTTTCATCCGGTTTGAACGTTACGAATGAACACCATGAAGATGACAAAGATGGTGATTTGGTTTGTCATGACCTAGGACAACTTGTATGGACGAATGCTATCAGAGCATCGTCATTGGAGGACGATGAGCATTCTAAGTAGAATTATTTCTTGAAAAGATAACACTTAGCCTCGAGCCTCATCAATCGGGAATGACTAAAACAGGAGAGATACAGCGAGGCTAAGTGGATTGCACCCAAATAGGTATGCTATCACTTTTCTAGATGTCCTTGGAAACCTATTTATTATGGATATGGTTGTGCATGAAAGAAGGAGCGCTCGATGGTAAGGGTGGGAACACCCGGGGTGATAACATATTCGATCTATCCTTGTTAGGGGTAGGCCAGTCTCGTGTAGCAGGGGATCCCGACGAGGTCCACAATACATTTTTCTAGAGATGTACTGGGATGGGCGGTACCCTAATGGCTCAGTTATTTGTATGGAACCAATTCTCCAATCTGTGCCTTACGGTTTTGTTTGTAGAGCCTTGTATGCTGAAATTTAATTAATGTAACAATTTTGGCTATTTTAGTAAGTATTTGTATTTAGACACTATTATAATATCACTGGATTTTTTATAAAATGTTTTGGTTATCGTAAGGTAAAAACCCGCCGTGTTTATTTGGGACGTGATCTTACGAGATACCTTTGTTTTTCAAAGGATTTTGAAAAGTCTAATAATTCAATTATAGTTGTTTTCTCATGCTAGTTTCCCAGACTGACTCGAGTATTGTTTTATTATAATGCTCGGGTCAGACTATGTAACAACCCTGATTTTGATGATTACCTATAATATTAAATTATAACGGTTGTTATAGTTAATATTGTGAAATAAAATAAATTGGAGATCTAAATATTTTATTGGAATAAACAAAGGGTTTAAAATAATGAAATAAAGTTTTGAAACTTTATTTTGGATATTTGCGTTAAAAATGTGTAAAACATGATTTAGTTTAGAGGAATGTAATAATTTTAATAATCATTGCCAAATGTTTCTTTTATTAATTTTTGAAAGAAGTATTTGTTTTAAAATGTGTATATTATAAATGAAAGAAGGAATTCTGTTTAAAAATAAGTTTTGGACATAAAATTGATGTTAAAATGGTTTATTGCATTTTATTATACAAGAAAATTATTTTTGTGTAATTTTTAGAGCTAAAAATGGTGTTTTTGTGTAGATATTTGTGTAAATTGTGTATTTAATTAATATAAGAATTTTTATTAATGAAAATAATTTTTAAACAAATATATTTTATTTTGTTGTAAAATAAATTTTAGAACATAAAATATGATGTGTGATTTTATAGAAGTGAAAACATTTACGTATAATTGTTATAACTTGAAATATATTAGTGTATAAGTGATTTTGATGTGTTAATTTCATTTAGAGGCTAAATAAAAAAAAATTGTTCGGTCTTAGCCCAATGAATTTCATAACCAGAAAAGAAGAAGCATATCATTCTCATTTCTAGAACGTACTATAGTTTTTTCTTCTTCTTGTAAACAAAGAAAAAGAAAGAAAAGCCCACTTCCTCTTTCAAAACAAAAGCCAAAATCTCCAACTTTAGTCAATCTTTTGCAGTAATAATCAATTCAAAGCCAATTTACTTTAGATAATCTAAGCCAAAACCCAAACTACTTTCTTTTAATTCTGATTTGGTGAAGTTGATGTCTGTAATTGAAGACTTGGTGTTGCACGTCTTTGTAAACTCTTTTTCCCGTTGTTGAAGCATCTTTCAAGGCCAAAGCTTGCGCCTTTTCTCTGATTTGCACTTATTGCTCTAGTATTTTGCAAGGTGAGTTGAATAGCTCATAATTCTAGCTGAAGCCAATGCTTTAAACTGCTCAAATATGTGAAAAATTTGCTTTGTAATTTCTTTTTACTTTCAATTTTGTTTCTGTCGAAGCCTTCTCTAGTTGGTACTTTGCATGCTAATATCTTTTGATTCCGACAACAAAATGCTGTCGGATTTCTAGCATTGGTAGCTTGCGTATTGAACTTCATTTCTGCAAATTTCGGTTGAAAAATATTGTCATTTGGATGTTCAAAACAGTGGTAGAAAATCATCTCAAATACAGAATCTTGCCTGTAGAAATTTTGTTTTCTGAGTTGCTACAAACATGGCCTGGGTTCATATTTGAGACAACATAACTCTTTCATTTCTTACTGGAATTCATCGATCCTTCTTTCTATGAAAGATAAGGTTTTGTACTATGGCCATACCCATTTTTAGCACAATTCGAGGTAATTTCATCGTCTGTTTCATGCCTAGAAGTTGAACCCGATATGGGTTTTCAAGCCTGTAATTTTTTGTTTTTCTGAAATGTTGCAAACATGACCTGAGTCCATGGTTGAGACAGTGTAAACTTTTCAATTCCAGTCAAAATTCATTGATTTTTTTTAAAGATGAAGTTTTCTACTATGTGCATACCAATTTTCAACTCAATATGCGGTCGTTTAGTCCTCTATTTTTGGCCTGTAAGTTGTACCCAAGATGGTTTTCAGGCCTGGGCATGTTTTTGTTTTTGAACTGTTGCAAACATGGCCTTAGTTCATGTTTGAGACAGCGTAACTTTTTCATTTCAAGTCAGAATTTGTCGATTCTTTTTTGTTTGAAAGCTGAAGTTTTCTAATTTGTGCTCACCAATTTTTAGTTCAATCAAAATTCTTTTAGCCACCTATTTCATGTTCGAAAGTTGAACCCAAAGAAGATTTCAGACCTGGGTATTGTGATGCCGATGCATTTTTATGTTCTTTTTCCTTCCAACTTTTGACTTTTACTTCATGTTTTTGTGATATTTCTAAAATGTTTTGAGGCCATGATGTCTATCGGTAGATTAACCAAATTTTGGAAATTTTGAACTTCAAATTTTAGATTAATTTGAATTTAATTTGAATTGAATTCGAATATCGATTAGAGTGATTTCTTGGGTTTTATTCGTTTTCGAGCATGTATTTTTCCAAACCATTTTGATATGATTTTTAAAATTAATGGGAAATTTAAATTATTATTATATGATATTTTTAAAGTATTTTCAAATATAGAATCTATTTATTCCCGATAACAAGGGAATTTTCATGTATGGTTTTCAAAATTGGTATTAAAAGCTTGTTTTCTCAAGTAAATTATTTATGTATAAAATACATGTTTTTACATAATTCGAGTGACTGAGAAGGAGAATTAAATGGTTTGGTAAAACACGTTGTATGGGACATGTGCGTTTATCTTATTAGTTAATTCTTGACTTGTCCGTTTGATCGTTTTGACCTACGGGTCAAGTTTACCGATGAGATGAGGTAAATTTTTTACTGCTTTGAGCGTTAAATTTATAGCGGTTAGTTAACCATTCAGTGCGAACGTGTGGTATGGGACACATGTTAACACTGTTCGAATTCCTATCCGAAAGTTTGTGACATATTTGTCTAAGAGACGTATTTGCCAGTACTGGACCTATGAATCATTTGTCCTTTGAGACGTTTATCTAAGAGACGTATTTTTCCATTGCGACTTATTTGTCCTTCAGGATGTTGTCATTTGGGATGTTTGTCTAAGAGACTTATTTATTGTCCTTGGGGACGTTTGTCTAAGAGACGTGGTGCCTAATATTGAGAGAGCGGTACTTGGCAGGTTTCGGACATAAGCACGTGCTATATCTTTGAGATGATTTCATTGATGTTTGTGGTTTCCCTAGTGTATCGCCCTTTTCTGAAATTGTTCCTTTGAACCTTTCGATATATATTTTTGGCAATTACCTTTTGGGAATTTGAACTCTTGGAAGTTCTATTCTTGAGATTTGAATTGCCCACACTAACGTTGTATGAGATTTGCCTTTTGGCGTTTAGTTGATATTTTATTCTCCTCTATGGAGATATATTTGCCTAATGGCATGTTTGAGATGGGATCTCTTTATGCATGTTTTGGGTTTGCCAAGATGGTGGGTTTAGGTTTTCCACTAAACCATATTTCATGTTTCATGAATGCCGATGATATCGCTAGTTTTAGCGTTTTATGGGTTATATTATCTCCTTTGAGATTATACGTTTGTGTAATGATACCGTATTATCACTTGATGTAATCATACACTTTATATTGTTCTTTTATTCGGGAATATTATCACATTATCCTTATGCTCGTATTATCACTTATCCTTGGAAACTGATTTGTTTAGCTAGACTGACCCGTGGATTTTATACTCGTGTCAGACCGAGGTATTTTAGGTTCGGTACCCTTTGGACTTAGCTTATTCTGCTTCTGCATGGACTTTTCTACTAGCACTTTTTGTTGTAACTTTTGTGTAGTCCTTTTTGTTGCTACTCTAATACGTATATTCTTTTGACTCGTATTTGTGTTATGGTCGTCATACCACATATGTGATGTATCTTTTTCTATACTCTGTGATGTATCTGTAATGTGTATATACTTATTATCTACTATTCTATGATGTGTTTTGCATTTGAGTTATTTTACTTTGTTTTGATAGATCCTATACCTGCCTATGGCTTTGTATTAAGTATTTAGTGGATATGTCGATCCACTTGAATTAGAAAAAAAATATAGAGCATTTATCGATGTATTCAATATATATTTAAAGCAAGGCTATAGATGGTCGCTCCTAACCAGCCCTATTTTCCTCATTGGCGGACAATATTACCGTGTAATACTCTTTGTTAATGTGGGTCTCCGGGTGGGGCGTCATAGACCGAGTATTACAGATTTAGGATAGAATGCTATGGAGCTCAAGAGACGAGCTAGATGACAGAGACATATCTCCGTACTTGGCTTATATTCCGCTATGTAAGAATAAGCTATACAACTGCCTAGTTTGATGTATTAATTGTTATACTCTTATGATTGTAAGTATAAAACAGTTATAGATTCTTTTGTGTAAAAATCTGTTGTTATATATTATATTTTGTTCTGCTGAAATTGTGAGATTCTTTATTTTGTTATTCTATTTTCTTCTATCTCTCTCTTCTTCTTTACCCTAGTTATTCTCTCTTTCATATAATTTGGGTCGAACAGGAGTGAATTATTTTCAACTCGAAGGGTACGAAAATGCGGGTTGCCACATTTGGTATCAGAGCTAGAGGTTAAGCAAGAACCTTGGCTCTGGTGGGGATTACTCAATAGAGATAGGGTCAGTAGTACCCTAGAATGATTTGAGTGTAATAATAGATATGAGCGCGTATTTGTTAGTGAATATAAGTTGTTTTATATTATGTTGATTTATTGGTCGAGTGGTATATAAATTCTGATCGAATAGTGTTAAGCCACTTAAATCGATAGATGTTTCTAAATACGCGAACACGATAAACTGACATAGTATTATTTCGAAGGTGGTAAATGAAATAATTTTACCGAAATTATATTTTGGTATAAAAGAGAATAATTTTTTGAAAAATTAGTATAGTGATGTGCTTGGTTATTATTATATAATCAAAATAAGATTGTAAAAATTGAAATTGGTTTATATACCCCAAAATTAAAATTGCATAAGTGCGAATTAGACAAATGAGTTAAAAACTACAAATGGGTTCAAACTAGAATTCGAAAAATTTGATCCCTGAGATTTATAAAAGTATTTTACAATGTGTTTGAAGATAAATAATAGTATTATTATTTTGGAAATATTTTGATAGAAAAATGGTTTTAAATTGATTTTATAAGTGTTATAGCACTGAACTCACTTCGGTCGCTAGAAACTAATCCTTGTGATAACGGCCGTATCATCAGTATTCATTTTCGAGTTTCTAGGCGATGGATTACTACCGTAGTAAATTAATATGGAGATTTTGAGTGAAAAACAAGTGTTGTTTTGAACATTTTGAGGATTTGGATAAAATCATGTTGATCTTGAAATTCGAAGGAAGTGGGTTGTTACACCAAAGAGAGAGAGAGAGAGTGTGTGTGTGTGTGTATTTGACTTCGAAGTTCTTTGAAATAAATACCAAATGTTTAAAAATTCTGAAATCCTATGGAAGATGATATTCATAGGGAGGAAAAGTGTGAAGAATTGAAGTTGGAATAAAATTTAAAGTGAGGAAGTTGAAATTGAATTCAACAAAAGCTAAGTTGGAAAAATTAAATTTTAGAAATTTAATTGACTGGATTTGAATTGAATTAATATAGTGTATAAATGAAATGGGAGTTACTTAAGCAAAGTAATCGAAATATATAATGAAATTTAATGAATTAAAAATAAATTTTTTGAAGTGAAATTTAATTTTAAGTATGAATAACTCAGATTTAGTTTTTAAATGTCGGTTAAATGGAATTGAAATTTAAATAAAAAGGTGAATTCGAATTAAATTAAGTATATAAGTGGGAATTATACGGTGACTATATAACTACAAGTTATAAAATTTGAATTGGATTAGAAATATTATCGAATAGAAGTAAATATAAATTCTGAATTGTGAAATACTTATATAGCCATAAGTTATAAATTATTAAGGGAATAGAATTCAAGTGAAGAATCAAAATTGTGAATAAATAAATTTGAACAGTTTATAAAAATTGAAAATTATAAAATAAAAATATACTTGGGCCATTAAATAAATGTATACTCTCGAGTTAAAAATAAAATGTGAATATATTCAAGTATAGAATTAATCGGAATGTGACAAATAAGTTGTGTGACTTATAAAATGGAAATGCAAAATAGAAAACCCAAAATAAAAATGATTTGATATTTTGGTAAGGGAAATAAAGTCTAACTTGAATTTTAAAATGAATTTGAACTTAAGTAAGTTAAATGAAGTGATTTTTGAAATGGAAATCAGAAATTGAATGTGGAACCTGAGTGTAAATTATTAATTCGACAAAATGTAAGTGAATAAAATATAATTCGAAATATGGTCGAATAAAATAGAAATAGTTTGGGATAGTAATGATTTATGTTATAAATAAATTCAATTTGAGTATAAATAAATTGAATATGGCCTTGATATCAGTTAAATGAATTCAAAAATGAATTTGAGTGTGGAACTGAAATTAAAGTGGATTAAATGAATGAACTAATTAATTAATTATTGAGTGAATTGGAAGTTGGTTGAAATGAATATAAACTTAAGTAATAGAGTGGAAATAATATAAAATAATGGATTAAATCAAGTTAATATTGTTTAAAAGAAGTTAGCTCGAATAAATTGTGAAATGGCCATTCAATAAGATAGCATGAAATATTTCGAGTTTAATAAAGTGGATTTGAATATAATAATGTGGGTGTTTAATGAAACGTAAATGAGTTAATTGAGAGTAAATTTGAAATGGAATAAAATTAAATATTAATTGATTTGGAATCAATTTAATGTGTTTGTAATCTAAAATGATTATTCTATTAGATGAACATTGCCAGAATTGTATAGAAAAAATTGGCGTTTGGCATAAACGGAAGCTAAAGTTCTATGAATTAATGGAAGTGAATAAAATTGATTTTTAAATCATTTTTTAATGGATATGAGTTTGTTTGGCATAAAATAAATTGAATGCAATGAAATAGAGTTGTAAATCATTCGAATTTAATATGAATCGATGTATAAATCGATTTGAAGATGATAATCGAATACTGGAACCTTATAATAGCTTATAAATATATGTTTGGCATGTGGTTTATGAAATTATTGTGTTTAACTAGTTAAATAAATGAAATGTGATTAAATTTCATGTTTTGGTACTTACGGGTTTAAATTGAGCAAGTATAGGTACTTGGGGCTGTTTTGCTTAACTCTGATTGTGCGAATTGCAAAAGAAAATATGCCACTTGCTTAAAAATGCTAAAATAAGATACGTTTTCGGATTAAATATTAAAAATAATGAAATATTGATATATATTTTATTTTCCAACCGTGTGGATCGATGTATATATATTTATCTCTTTTGTCATATTGCAAAAGGTCCTCCGTACAAAGGAGACTCTGCCAAAAAAATTCGAAGATTTAGGGTGTTAGAAAATTTTTGAAATTTTTTTTGTTGACGACAAATTAATTTCGAATTTAAATTGGAATAAAGGATTTTGAATTAGAAGATAAAATGAATTAATTGTTTAAATTAAAAGATTTAGGAAGGTGGAATATTGAATTTAAACTAAGTGGGTTTGACATGTTAATGGGTTTAGAGCATTTTTCTACCTTATCAATTTCGAGGACGAAATTATATTAAGGGGGGAGGAATGTAACTATCCAGATTTTGCATCATTTGATTTTGAATATTTAAATGGTTTAAATATTTAATTTTAAATTATAATTGATTTAATAAGATTTTAACATTGGAATTTCAAGTGTTTTCGTCCAATTTTGAAATCATCGATTTAATCGACGCGTTAAAAATAGAGATCTCGGGTATAGTCTCGGAATATGATGAAAGCAGTTCCATTGGATTCATAATAGTGTATTATTATTGGATTTCAAATTTTGTAGCATTCGGATTCACCATTTTGTCATACGGTCTAAAAATGCTAAGAAATAATTAATTGAATTTAATTTAAATTGTCGATTCAAAAGGCTATCTTTCGCATACGATCAAATTAGGTTTCGAAACTTATTCCATGGCGTTTGGAATAGGGGTATAACATTACAAACGTCTGGCGGCACGTTTCAATAGGGGTCCGAAATAAATATCTTTTATGGATTTTATATATATACATATATTTTTGTCGAATATCTTATAAGCCGAAAAAGCATTGTCAAATCCTATGTTGTCTCAAACACGTGCCTAAAGCAACCTTGTCCTTTACTTTTAAAATCGCGTCATCCTTATCTTCTCGAGAACGAAATCAAATTCGTTCGTCAAATTTAGAAAAAAGAACGAAATCAATCGCACCTTCACCTCATTTTTTCGTGAATCCTCTTCTTCGATTTCATTAATTCCCAGGCAAATCGAAATCGATTTTCTTAAAAAATGGTGAAACTGTCGATGTTGAAATCAAAACTCAATTCAGGTAGTCGCAATGAATTATGGTGCACGTGAACTTGTGTGGTCGCGATGGTGGAAGTCGCGCGCGCGTAGGTAGGAGAACACGGCAGCGTAGTCGCTTGCAACGGAGGTGGAGGCGTGAGCTTGAATTGAGCTAGGATTTGGGTTGCAAGGTCGAACGGAAGGCGCGAGGCTAGGGGTACCAGTGTTCGACAATATTTCGAACGCGAGGTGGAGGCGTGGTCTTGGTGCAATCGTGTAGTGGTGTGGGGTCACGTGTGCACGCGCATGTAGTCAGGGGTCAGGCGGTATTCGACTGCGATGTCTTGATGTAGAGGAAGAGTGGTGCACGCAGAGTGTCGCTCGTGTGCAGAAGTGTGCTGTAGCAGCTATGGGTAGGAGCTTAGGTGGATCGATGTTCGACGTGAGGTGGTGTGCAGGTCAAGGATCTTTGGCGCTGCAAGGTCGACTTGGTGGATTTATGAACTGTATATGCTGCAGTTTATTCTGAGGAAGAAGGGTTCTTCTTGATAATGGTAATTTGTTTTAGCAGTAATTTAGAAAATTTATTTATTTAATTTATCCTAGAATCTTATAAATGCAAAATTTAAATTTATACGAGGTACAAAAATCGTGAGTTATATTATGGGATTAATTGAAGATTTTAGAGGCAGCTAATAAATAAAAATTGGAACGGATTGCAATTAAATTTCAGGTGAGCAAATCTCACTCATTTTTAGATTTCCAGTTTAGTTTAAAATGTTGGAAATTTAAATTGTTGGTTGATTGATGAATTTATAAATTATTATCTGTTGAATGATATATTATGTATATAGTAGCATATATATACTAGTATTTGGAGTGATATTCCCGTACATTATAGCGGATGAGACTCTATGTGCCCCGCATAATAAGGATGACCCTTTATATCGCGATATTCTCCTCGAATTGGAATTGGTATTTTTATGTTGTATTAACATCTATGGATGCAAGGAAACAGGTTGGAGGGATCCAAATGTTCCCCAGAATGTAAAATTTAATTTCATATATTGTGATATATGGATTGTGTAGAATAATCCATTATAGGTCATTGTTGTAAGGATCCCTAAATTTTCGATAAGTAAAATAGGCAATTTAATAAGATTCTGCGATTTAACTTTGGAAGAAATAAAAATTTGTGATATATTAATGAAATAATAAGTAAAATGAAAAGTAACAATGTTAATTAAAGTTGGTCATTAACAACCTGAATGAAAACTCCAATTAATTGAAATAGTTTAAATGTTACTTGGTTATAAATTGGATATATGGGAACAAATGTAAATATTGAGTTTGATTAATGAAATAGTATAGTTAATGGAAATTTAATAAAATTTGTATTGTGAAAGCAATTGTAACGTTTGTTGCGAATAATAAAGCTAAATGTGATTAAAAGTCAATGGTTACAATTATTATATGTTACCTATTTATTTAGTCTATTAAATTAAAATTGAAAATCAATTGCAATTAATTCACTTAATTACTGCAGCTAATGTAGATTAAATTGATAATTGAAGAATATTAATTCAATAAGATGTAACCAATAAAAATTCTATTTATAATATGATAATTGAATGAATAAGAAAGAATATAAATCAAGCCTGATCAATTTATTCGAATTTAGGCTATAATAAATAGATTTATTGCAATTAAATGTAATTAAATATTATGCGATAGAATTGGAGAATATGAATGTACTAAGACATAAACTAATGTAATTATATCCATATGATGATAATTGATTGGATAACAAGGTTAAAACCAAATAAATGGATTTATTAGAATCTTAATTTATAATTAATGAATTTACTGAAATTGAAATTAAAACACCGTAATTGGTAAATTAATTAACTTTGATTTGATATCTAAAATTCTAAATTATCGTAAATGTTTAAGAAATCAAGGATGGCAAAATTTGTTGATTATAGAATTGAAATTTGAAAATTTGATTTAATTAATTAATTATTTATTTATGTGAAAATAGCCATTTTAGCCATTGACTCGGATTTTGACGAAGCAATTTTCATCGGATCTGTAATGGTGAGCTATTGTAGGATTTCAGGATTGGTAGCGATCGGACTTGTTATTTGATCGTACGGGCTCGAAACGCCTAGAAATCAATTTAATAAAATTCAATCTGAAATAAGCTGATTTTAAACTAACTTCTTCATACGATGGAATTTGGACTTGAAACTTGTTCCATTGAGTTTAAAATTTTTGAAACATCAATTTTGATATAAAGAATGATCCCTTTTTGTTCCAAAGATAGAACGGGCTTTTCGGGTCATTTATCGTTCAACGCGTAAATCAATCTGGTCCATTCTTTCTGTTTTCAGCTTTGCCTATAAATAGCTCGTTGTAAACCCTAACTACTTCTTATTTTCTATTGTCTGTACGTACATTTCTTTCTCAGCGCCTCTTTCCGATTGTAGAAAAACCAAAACTCTAATTGCCAAATTGCAATTTCAATTTCAAATTCAATTCTAAAATTAAAACTCCTCAAACCCAATCGAATTATATATCGACTTGGAGCGCTCGACGAGCACAAGTCATCTGCAGTTACCTTTTCGATTTGAGTTTCTATATGGTCAGAATTGGACGATTTAATCTTGGCTGTTCATCGCGCGTCGATCAACTTTGACCGATCGTCAAATTGATTGAAGGGTTTTGTTGAAGGGGCTTCCAAGAACCGATTAGTGGTGGTCGCATCATCTAGATCGACGTGAGGCTGCCAGAAATGGGGGAATAGGTTTCAAAACCCTAGACTTTGCCAACGGCGGCACGACGTATTGGGGAAGCCGGAAGGCTAGGGGTGGGGCCTGCGCGTGCGGCCATTAGAGGCAAGGCGCTGGCGGCGGCGACTTGACGAGCGGTGGTCGAAAGTTGGTGTATTTGGTGGTTAAAGGTTCGGCGTGTTGGGTTATCTCGGTCGCGTGAACGTGTAAGGAGGGAGCGTTGTTGACGTGGCAATATACATGTAAGCTTATTTATTTTTGTTTTTAATTTGAATTTTTATCGTATAATGGTCTAACTATCATAAGTTTTACATACGAGGTCCGATTCACACGCGGTTTATTCTGCTAGGATCGTATCGAAATTCTGGACATTTTGACGATTGTATGGACAAATTTTGATATCGTTTGAATTTGGGCCCTAAATTCGATTTAAATTCAAAGGTGAGTGTTTTGACTCACTCTCAACTTCTAAAATTTCTTATGTTGGTTAAATAAAATTTATGATGTGATTTGAAATTTATTTATGGCTATTTGGTGTATTAAAATCTGTATTCCAGTTAATTTGAATTTTATTTGGATTAAATCATTATTTGATTTATTATTAAATTTAAATTGCCAGTTAAATACCTATTATTGATAATTAGTTATTGTCGAAATTAATTAATTGAATTGTATGATGTTCGTGATGGATGTTTGATTATTGATGCTGGATGTTGGATGTTATGTAAATTTATATTCTGTTGTCACTCTGTAAGTGCCCTTAATTATTATTATCCTGAAACCATTATGGGTTGAAATGATATATACCCGAACGATCCATAGATTAGGGAAAATCATTATGGGTTGAAATGATAGACTCGATCGATTTTATGGATATTAATGTTAATTCGGGATTCCAGTTTGAAATGATATATAACCGTAAAATTTTAGATTGCAGATTGAAATGATGAATATCCGTATCACTTGACCATAGGGTAGAGCATTATATATGAACACTGGATTGGTTAAATTAAATGATTTTTAAAACCCTTAATTTTTGAATTTGATTGAATCATAATTTGAAAGAAGAATTTGATTTATATAAATTGAATTATTATTGAAATTCGAGTTTTATGTTAAAATTTGAATTATTTAAAGTAATTGTTAAAAGAGAAAAATTGAAATCTAAAATTGATTTTGAAATAATATGAAAATTTATCAGAATTGAGTTATTAAAATCATTTGAAATATAACTTTGAAATATATTGAAATTGGAGTAATTTAAATTGATATTTCAAACATGGATTTGGAAGCAATATAAAATTAAATATTTTATTCAGAATCTGAATTGAAGATTTGAAATTGGGTTTTTGGAAATTGAAATTAGTCCAAATGTATTGAAAGGGAATGAATAGTTTATATTGATATTAAATTCAACTTCATATTGATAATTTAAACTGTTTTGAAAATATATTACTATAAAGATTCTAAATTTTAAGAGTTTCAAATTATTAAGCTATTTGATCCTATATTAAATATATTAATCAATTTAACCTATTTTAAATCATTTAATTTGTTCTAAAACTAATTAACCCATTTTAATTTATTTTAAATCTAATTAATCTATTTTAAAGCTATTTAATCAATTTTAATTATATTTAATCTATTTTAAATCTATTTAACTATCTTAAATCAATTTAAAACTATTTTAAATCTACTTTAAAATATATTAGATTATTCTAACTATCCTAAAAAAATTATTCTCAACATTGTTAAACTATTTATAACTATCTTAACTATTTTTCTAAATTCCAAACTAAGTAAAGTGGATGGGTTTATGTCCAAATCCTAAAATTTAAAGCGAATATGGTTAAACGACATTATAACTTAAGTTGGGATTTAAATAACATATTTGATTTAATATGATAATTTTTAAATGAGAGTTTAACCTACTTTGAAAATATGATTTTTGAAAGGAAATATGATTTCCAAATTGAATATAATTTCGGAAGTGATATGGTTTGAATTGAACATGATATTTTTATATCAACTATGAAATGATTTTCGAAATGTAAAAGAATCGTCTGGTGTGTAATAAGCGATTGGTTGTTTAAGAGACTGGGATCAGATATTGTCATACTCTTTGCCAATACCGAAAACCACTTTAAGAACTGTGTACGTGTTGAAGATTCCAGAAATGAAGTAGGATGGTTTGGTGAATGATTTCTGTATGAGGTATGACGTGACCCTGACTCCGTTGTGTGACGGCCTTGACTCAACCTTTGAAAATCAGCACCGAATACGACACTCATATTCAAATGCTGTAGATCCAAACGTCGAATCTGGTTCGTCGTAGCTTATAACACCATTATGTACAACACGGCGGAAGAAAAAGAATATCAGTATATAACATTGATACAATGGCAGATAAAATATCTGATATAATATGATACAACAGAATAATACAAATGATATCATACTATCATAGATACAAGACACAGCGGAAAGAATATCTTCAATAGAATGCATCCCCAAATCCAATGCTCCAATCCAAAGCTAGCTCGAACCAACATCACGTTTCACCTAGACAAGCAAGTCTCGTCCATATCCAATGACTGAACTAACTCCAGATAATATACTAAACCTGACTATCTGAAAAACCCAACTCTAGACTGCCCGTGTGGAAAATTGTGGGCTCCCAGAGTTTAGGAAAGGAACAATAAACTCCGAGTCAGTCATGGGACTGGTGTGAGTAACAAATTTTTTTATCTTTAAAACAGACAAGAGAACTTAAAATAAATCCGCAATGCTTTTTAGAAAATGAAACTACCATAAGGCCTCCCGCCACACACACCATGCAAACGTAGAATTGGAGGAAATTTCTCCTTATGATAGTCAAACTTGCTTGATACGGGAAAATTTCTTTTCAATATTATTATTAGTGCATAGTGCAGAAAACCTTTCGAAAGTATAATATTGATCTTAGCTAACATACAACCATTATTGTATGCCTACTATAGCTACCATCTAAACAGTGGGGTGCCACCATAAGTAAATGGCAGGTTATACAACTAAAACCATACAAGGAACATATTGTTTTTTTTGGATATCCAACAAATGGTCAGGCTAAGGGACTTCCCCTGTCCATGGGTACGCCTCTAGCGGGACGTCTCGAGAACCTAACCGGATCTTTGCCAACACAAGGCCGGGTTACCTCTGTAACTAGGTAACTACTACTCGAGCATACCACCCCCTGTCCTTTGGGATCGTTATCCGAGGCGCCTCTAAACCACAGAGCAACAACCACACAGTAAATGAGATTGAAGCCCACCACATAGGTAAATATCTGGGCTCCATACCATGATACCACCTTTTACCAAAATGGAATGACACACCCTAAAGGGCGCAACCCTCATAACCTTGCCGCATCTTTCTTGTTTTGACCATTTCCTGGGTGTGAGGTCCTGATGCAGTCTCATCCACAAAGCTACGCTTTACAAAAGCCATGCTTTGATCATAAATGATCAAAAAATGATCATTCACGCACAGTAGCACTTAGCATGCCATACTGCCAAATTGGGAATATATCACAGATAACCTTCAACTACATAACCTCTAAGCTCGTACGTCTTAGAGAAGGGTGTTAAGCTAAGAGAATAAATTCTCCGCCACTAATAGTTATGTATTTGAAAGAAATCTGCTTTATATCTCAAAGTGTAGCTTTAGACACACAACCATACAAGTCTGTTCCGGGTTCGAACAGAACCGAAGGCACTTCGTAAGATGCCCTTGCAATCCGGGTATTCATAATCCCGATCGGACTTCCAATCACATAGGGAGAACTCTATACCAGAGCAACTCAGTGCAGAGTCAATTGATAGGTTATCCTATCGTTCTCACAAATACCCGGTCTTCACCACCGGTCTTAAAATGCTATCCATATTGACGTATCATTATTCGAAATGGGTTATATGACACAAGGTCCTCTCCCGGCTAAACAAAATAATGAGCACAATATATAAAATATATAGATATGGGATTTCAATTAAGTCACAACTTATAAATCCAAAACATTTCTTTTGAATGGTTAAACAAATTACCATTTCAAATCTTCTTAAATAAAAAGATTTATTTCACAAAGTTCACACAGTTTCACAAAGATCCATTCATGGATTTCAAAAAATTCCCATTTCGATTGGATTAACTCATTTAAATCTTTAATTTAAAGATTTGACTTATAGCTTTCAAACCATTTCCATAACTTGGAAATCATTTTCATTTCAAACTAGAAACTCTTTTTAACACAAATTGGAAATTCATTTCTTATGTGAAAGCTTTAATTAATTGAAAACAGATAGTTTTCATTTTGGAAGAATCCAATTATATTTGCACGAGTTAAAGCCGTTGAATTTAAATTCAAATTCCCAAATTAATACCTTTAAAATGGTTTAACCCATGTATAACTTGTATAACATCTTTAATCCCTAGTTTCAAATCATAGAATTTAGTTTCAAACTTTGAATTTAAATTCAAATAAAATTATTTAAACTTCAAGGCGTAATCAAGTTATTCAAGAATAAATTTTATCTTTGAAATTCCGTTTCAAAATTTTTTAATTCTAATTCCAAAACTATTTTGGATTCAAAAATTCAACCTTTAAAACTATTTAAAAAACCTTCGACTTAACCTATTTCCACGTGCAATCCATATTTGTTTGTGTATAAATGTAGTCCAGGGGTTTCATACAATAGTGCAACATCGTCAATCATCACAGATTCAATCATATCAATATTGATAAACGGTATAATCCATAACGCTTATCTTCATTCGCAGATCATAGATTAATAACAAATGTACCACAAATAAATGAATAAATTACACACAGCTCAATCCATAGAACAAAATATCACAGATCAGATAGGGCCATCAATTCAAGGCATATCATACAATACAATCATTCATAAGTAAGGTCAACCATTCAACAATCATTTATAAGCAGGATTAATTAATTGTTTAATCCTAATTAATTCAATTTATTTCCAATTAAATTAATTACTTACGAATTAATTATCCAATCCTGATTTATTAATTACAAATCATTTGATATAAATTAGTTTATCAATCACCTCAATTAATTAAATTATTCTTAATTAATCATAGTAATTAAATTAACCTTTAAACCAATTACATAATTAATTAACCCCTTAATTAATTATTTTAAGAAAGTAAACCTTTAATTACTTGTCATTAAGCAATCATCTCATAACAATTAATCATTAATTACCAATTAATCTTTATCAGTAAATTAATTTACTTTAAATAAATCTTTAATTAATATTAATTAATATCATTTACTAATTAATCCTTAATTAATCCCCATTTGATTAATTATCCTTAATTAATTATAAAAATAATGATCCCTAATTACTTAAATAATCTATTAGTAATTTGTAATTAATTTCTTAAATAGTTAATCCTTAATCATGAATTAACTTTAAAATAAACTCATTCTTATAAATGATTTCATTTAGCACTTACAAATACGTTAGAAAGTATTTCTTTCTAGTTTATTGCTTAAATCTCATTTTAATTTCAAACTATAAAATGAATACCAATTTATCCGAATAAAGTTTAAAACCAACTTTTAAAACTTTTGAATTCACATGTTTAAGTAATACTTTTATTACAAAAGAAACTTAAAAGAGTTATAATCAAATTCTCTTTCAATTTCACAAATTTAAAAGTATATTTTAACATTAAAACTTATTTAAACATTATTTTATTTCAAAACCTAAAAAGTCAAATTTCGGTCCAGATTTAAAATTTTTGATTTAAATTTGCTTATCTTCTTCCTTTATATTTTCAAACTCTATTTTAAATCCAACTCTTTTAAAACCACTCAATTGCTTAATACCTTTAAATTATTGAAACAATTTAAATTTAAAAATTATTTATTCCAAATCTAAGTTTCAAACTGATTTGAATTTATTTTTAAACTTTGATTTTAAAACTAAGTTTAAAACCCGATTTAGAATTTAATATTTAATTTAAAGTTTCAAAACAGGAACATTTTTTTTCCTGTAACACATTTTCACCCGAGTCCCAAACATGCTTGCTTCGAGTTCTACACAAAAATGCTTCGAGCCCAACATCAATTTTTCTCGAGAATTACTCGAGCTCTTCCCTTCTTCATCCCCAACAAACAATGATTTCCAGAATTTCCAAAAACTCGTGCACGGTGCACGTGCATGACACCGCCGTCACCTCCGGACATCACCTCGACGTCGAGCAAGTCGGCGACCGTCGAAGAAACCATCCCCAGTCGCCACAACTCCACCATCATCTCGATTTTTAAACCGAGTATAAAAGTGAAACCTGGAAACAAGAAAGCAACCCCACCGCGAACCTGTCATTGCCTTGTTCGCCATACCTCGACCACCAGAATTCGTGAAATTTCGGCCATCACTTTGTCAACACGACCACTACCTTCCCCCTAAATCATGTCCCACTCGATCCAACAAAGAAGACAAATGAATTGAAAAACAACACCGTGCCAAAACTAGGTTTACGAGCAAAAACTGCTCGCCGCCGTCACCACGTCGAACTGGAACAACTCTAGTTATTTTTCCCAACACCACCCTAGGCTCATCCACCTTCACGCTAAACCCTGACTTCCAAAGCTCCTCTGGCCGCCTGATATCGATAGAAACCCACTTTTCGTTCATCTTTGAATTGCTCTTAAATCCTTGACCTAAAAATTATAATTTATATGGGAGACCTTGCAAGTCCCCACCATGTTAGATAGAGTCTATGGAGAAGTTATTACTTAGACCAGATATGGTTAGGGAGACTTTTGAGAGGGTGGAATTGATTCGACGAAAGACGAAGATGACTCAAGACAGACAGAAGTCGTATGCGGATAGGCGGAGGAGAGACTTAGAGTTTGAGGTTGGAGACTTAGTATTTATCAAAGTATCCCCACTTAGGAAGGTGGTAAGATTTAGATCTAATGGAATGTTAGCCCTATATTTGTTGGAGCATTTCCTTTCGCAGGGACGGTTGGGAAGATGGCTAACTGAGTAAAGCTACCAGATAGGCTCGCAGGAGTGCACGACGTTTTCCATGTTTTGAACTTGCAAAAGTGCTTACATGACTCGACGGAGGTTGTGGAGGCAAGTCAATTAGAGGAAATTGTGGTAGAAAGAGAAGCTTGTATTCGGTGTATCCCCATGAAGATTATTGGAAGAGATATCAAGCAACTAAGGAATAAGGAGGTTCCACATTGGAAGAGATATCAAGCAACTAAGGAAGAGATATCAAACAACAAAACTATGACTCCAGTCAAATGGTCGATGGTGCGGACCAAACGAGGTAGCTAGCAAAAATCTCGATATCCTAACCTGTAACTCGGTCTGGCCCGAGTAATAAATACACGGGTCATGCTAACTAGAACATGATATAACAATAAATAAAAGTGATATAAGTGCATAAGGGAAGCCTTCCTTTAATTAGAAAGGAATGATATAGGCAAAGTTCTTTTTACAATGTCAAGAGTGAAGGTCTAATAACATCTTAAGGTTACTGATGAATAAGCTTAATTCAACATAAAGGATTCACATTCAAGGGTAAACAATATAAGTACAAGTAAGCAATACAAAAGCCATAGGAGAAAACATCAAAATCTCCAAAACTCGAATCTCATGGAACTCCAAAAAGAGTTAAAATCTCATAAAAATGAAATCACCATATATACATAACATCTCATTTAGCTCTAGGCAATCGATTTAATAAAGCTACCTCAAAATGGTGAAATCATAATAAAACTCGAAAAACTTAGTAAACCCGGTTGGTTAGATCCTCGATTGCATGCCAAAGCAATGTTGCACGTGCCAAACTCCTGTCCAGTGTTGCCTATAAATTAGGTACCTACCTCGTGAACCTGAAGGTCATACCCATGGTGACCGAAGTCATTTAACTCGTGGTGATCGAAGTCACATATCTCAGATGACCCGAAGGTCTATAGCATTGGCATACTCGTGGATGTATCATAAGCTCTTAGATAGAAACCCGAAAAGTGTTAACGTGCGACTCATACCACACGCTCGCACTAAGGGTTTACAACCGCTAGTTAATTCCACATCATAAAAATAAATCACAAATAGTAAAAATCTCGCATCTTGGCTCGTATCATCGGCAAGTGTAATAGAACCTCATGATGGTTTCTCACAAACCAAAATTCCCAAATCAGGGAAACCTCAACTCAACACTTGCCTCCTCTCATTGACAAGTAAAACAATATATATATATATGTTAACATTCCTTCATTAGCGACCTAGGACCTAAAGATATGTAGCGATCTAACGGTTCCCAGCGACCTAAGAAAGGCCGCAACCTAATGACTCTCAGCGACCTAAGGAAGGCCGCGACCTAATGACTCTCAGCAACCTAAGGAAGGCCGCGACCTAGCGGTTTAAAGACTTCACAACCTAACGACCTAAGGGATCTAGTAAGGCTGCAGGAAAACATTCACGACCTAAGTTAGGTCGTTAACGACCTAAACACGTAAGTAAAGAGGTCGCCTCTACTATGTCACTGGGTGTTAGGTCGTGTGCGACCTACAACTTGTTGGAAAAAAGATGCGCTTACACATGAAGAAGGAAAGCCGGAGCTCCATAGGTCGAAGACGACCTACGACCTATGATAGGTCGCTCATGACCTAGATACATAGAGGAGAAAGCCACTTATGCCAGGCCGCTAGAAGATAGGTCGTTCACGACCTAGGACTTGTCGTATTCAGCATGCGTACTCTAGTGGAAGATGAAAGAGGAACCAGTACTCTTTAGGTCGAGGGCGACCTACGACCTACTTAGGTCGGGCGCGACCTATGGCCCTAATCCAAAGTTGCCTATAAATAGAACCCTAACTCCAACAATGAGAGGACTTTTTGGCACATTCTCTTCATACACCGTTACCTTGCTGCATTGAAAACTTCATCAACACTTAGAGCTTTCAAGATTAGAGGAATTCGTCAAAAAACTCCACGAAGAAACCTCACATCTTCAACATGGATTTAAGGACTTTAATCGACATTGAAGCTTAAGACTTGTTCCAAATCACTTGTAACTTGAAGTATATTGTACTTGAGAAGAATTGTATCAGCTTGTAACGGGATTATTAATAAAAGGACTTAGAGTGGACGTAGGCTATACCCTTAAGCCGAACCACTATAAAATTGTTGTTGTTTACTGCTTTTCTGCTATTACTTGCTTGTAATTCTTTCCCGATCTATCGGGTGGTGCTTTCACAATTACACTTCACACACCGGGGTGTTAGCGTTCACATTTTTGCGTTAACATTTTTGGTGCTTTCACTGAGAATTGAACTCAGGAAAATTATCATCATTGCTCCACAGAGATTTGTAGAAAGAATTTCCTTAAAAACCAGAAGTCTATCTGAGATTATGGCTCCTGGAAGGAAAAGTAGATCTGTCAGATCTGGAAACATTCAAGAGGGAACCTCCGCTTCCCCTGTACCTAATCAACCCACTCCGTCAGTTGGAGTTACGAAAGCGGAGTTGGACGCTGTGATTCTAGGGCTAAACCAGCAGATAAACGCCCAAAATGCACAATTAGAGGCTCAGAGTGCCCAAAATGCTCTAATTCTGAATAAGTTGAATGATTTGCTCGGGGCAAACAATCAACCGGCTGGTAATGAAAGGAATTATGCTGGAAACATTCATAATGCTAACGAAAGGAATGCTCCTGAAAGGGCTGCCAGTCCCTTTGAGCAAACGCTTCCTGAGGTTGGTGGATCTGGAACTCGACATGATGAGGAATATCTTTCTGGAATGATCCGGCAAATCATGAGCGAAAGTATGCAAAGGGTTGAAGATGAAAAAGAATGGGGTTTCGCCCCAAGTAAAACTCCATTTACTTAGAAAATCTTAAAGGTGGAGTTTCCAAGGAAGTTTGTCCCTCCAACTATCCCAGCTTACAAAGGGACAAGTGATCCGAATGAATTCTTGTATAAATATGATTGGCACATGACAGGTGCCAGAGCCTCTGACGAAATAAAGTGTCGATATTTCCCCGTATACCTGGAAGGTGTAGCTCTACTATGGTTCACCAAGTTGCCAGTCCGATCTATTGATCAGTTTTCAGACTTGACCAGAAAATTCAAAGAGCAGTTTAGACTATATGCTTCGAAGGCCAAGGACATCATGTCACTGTCGAGTTTAGAGCAGAATCCTGGTGAGTCTATCAGATCTTTCTTGAACCGCTTTAATATAGCGCTGGCTGAGGTGGACAATGCTGAACCACGAATGATACTGACTTATCTGATGAGGGCTATTGATAAGTCAAGCGAATTTGGAAAATGGTTAAATATGAAAGAGCCAACCTCTCTCGAAAAGTTCTACAAAAAAGCAGATGAATTCATTCGCTTGGAAAGTCGTCCTTTGCCAGTAAAGGCAGTGATGGAGAAAGCTGAAGATAACACTGTCGTTCCACGCAAGAATGAATCGGTGGGGCAGAAAAGGGAGAATAATAATGGAAAGAAACAGGGTAATCTGAAGAAGCCGCGATCCTTCAAGCCATCAGAATATACTCCATTATCACATACGCCGGAGCACATCTACCTTGCCACTAAAGATTCCGTCGATTTCCCTAAACCTATCCCTTTGAGAACCGGGAAAAAAGCCATACAGAGTGGGAAATTCTGCCGCTTCCACAATCAACCCGGTCATGAGACTGATGAATGCCACCAGTTGAAAAATCTGATTGAAGAGTTGCTAAGAGAAAACAAACTGCAGCAATTTGTGAAGAAGAATGGCAACAATCCTGCATCGTCAAGTCAGGGGCAACAGGTTCCTGTTCATCAGCCTAGGACAGGTGAGAAAGCTACGGGACATGAATCTGGAAGGCCCGTTATCAATGTCATTACAGGAGGGCCTCACCCAGCTGGCAAGAGCTGGGGTGAGATGGAGAGATATTCCAGGGCTTTGAAATATGCTCCAGCCGAAGAAGACGTCTTTGTTTTAGAAGACACTACGCCCCTGAAACAACAGAAAACTTTCAGCGATGATATTGTTTTCAGAGCCAGAGATTCCACAGGCATAGAAGCTCCTACCCTAGATCCCTTGGTCATCTCGGCTAGTATTGGACCGGCCATTGTCAGAAGAGTCCTCATTGACTGCGGAGCATCATGTAATATCCTCTTCAAGAAGACATTTGACCAGATGAAAATCCCTATGATCGATGTACTAGCCTCATCACAGAAGATCGCCGGCTTCACTGGGGAGCCAAAGCAGCCAATTGGGACCATCGATCTGCTTGTAGAACTTGGGGAAGCAGAGAGGAAAGTGGTCCGCAAGCAAACATTTGAGATTGTCGATGAGTTTTCTGCTTATAATGCTTTTCTTGGCCGTCCAACACTCGCAGCATTCAAAGCTATCCTAGCCCCGTGGTGCCTCACTATTAAATTCCCTACTGATAATGGAGTAGGAGTTATAAAAGGGGATCAAAATGCTGCGCGAGAATGCTATTTGACAGAGCTGCGAGAGTCAAGAAAAAGAGAAATGGGAAAGGATGCGGCAACCCCAGTCCGCATCAAGGAACCAGCCTTGTAGCAATTACGGGGCGGACCCTGCACTGGTGAGCACAGCGAGGCACGGAAGGAAATGGATCCCAGAAAAGCCAGTGCAGGGGAGAATAGAGTAGTACCGGTGGAAACAACAGTTCCGGTACCTGTTGACCCGAAGGACCCAAATAAGGTGTTGAATGTGGGTTCACAGCTTAATGCGTCAATTCAAAATATCTTGATATCTTTCCTGAAAGCAAATCTGGATGTCTTTGCTTGGACTCATGCCGATATGTGTGGAATATCTCCAGAAATTGCAGTACACGCTCTGAATATTGACCCAAAGTTTACGCCAGTTAAACAGAAAAGAAGAACCCAAGGTCCAGAAAGGTCAGCAGCATTAAAAGAAGAAGTTGATCGACTCATGGAAAATAACTTCATCAAAGAATCTACATATCCGAATTAGGTTTCAAATCCTGTGCTGGTCAAGAAAGCTAATGGAAAATGGAGAGTGTGCATCGATTTTTCTGATCTAAACAAGGCTTGCCCCAAAGATTGCTTCCCGTTACCCAGGATCGATCAACTGGTAGACGGAACTGCGGGACATGAATTGTTATCTTTCATGGATGCCTACTCCGGATACAACCAGATCATGATGCATGAACCTGATCAGGAGGACACGAGCTTTATCACCGATGTTGGTCTTTATTGCTACAGAGTTATGCCCTTCGGATTGAAAAATGCAGGGGCAACCTACCAAAGACTTGTTAATGCTATGTTCAAACCGCAATTGGGCAAAACTATGGAAGTCTACGTCGACGACATGTTAGTGAAGTCCAGGAAAGCAGCAGATCACATTGAACACTTAGCAGAAATGTTCGCAGTCCTTCGGAAATACAGAATGAAACTTAACCCTCTGAAATGTACATTTGGGGTCGAGTCCGGAAAGTTCTTAGGTTTCATCGTCAGTGCTAGGGGCATTGAGGCTAGTCCAGCTCAAATTACTGCCTTGAAAGAAGTTAAAGCTCCTAGAACAAAGAAGGAATTGCAGAGTCTCAACGGAAAGGTCGCCGCCCTGAGTCGGTTCATTTCCAAAGCCACTGATAAATGCATCCCATTCTTTGACGCCCTGAAGAAAGGAAAGAAGAATTTTGAATGGACTTCCGAATGCCAAAAAGCCTTCGATGAGTTGATCTGTCATATGGAAACGCCTCCAATACTTTCTAGGCCAGGCAATGGTGAGGATCTTCTTATATACTTGGCAGTATCATCTCATGCTCTAAGTGCAGCGCTGATACGGGAAGACAAAAGGATTCAACATCCGGTTTACTATATCAGCAAAAGACTCACTGGGGCAGAGCTGAATTACTCCAAGTTGGAAAAACTCGCCTATTGCCTACTAGTTGCATCAAGGAAACTGAGGCAATATTTCCAAGCTCATCCTATCAGGTTACTCACTGATCAACCTCTAAAGCAAGTCCTATTTCGCCCTGAAACTTCGGGTCGCCTTCTAAAATGGAACATTGAACTCAGTCAATATGACATCACTTATCACCCTCGAAAAGCAATCAACGGACAAGCTTTAGCTGATTTCATTGCAGAATTCACAGAGAAGGATAATGGTGAGGATGAAGCGATCAGTGATTCCCCAATCCAGTGGAAGATGTATGTTGATGGCGCGAGAAATGACTACTGTTCTGGAGACGGAGTGGTACTTGAAACTCCTGAAGGTCGATCATTATGTTATGCACTAAGATTGGAATTTCCTTCAACAAACAATGAAGCAGAATATGAAGCTCTTATTGCATGTCTGAAAATCGCTAAAGAGCTAAACATTCGAGCATTACAGATCTTCAGTGATTCTCAGCTTATTGTATGCCAAGTCAAGAAGGAATTTCAAACAAAAGGTGGAAACTTGCCTTCCTACTTGTCAAAGGCTTGGGAACTCCTATGTGAACTCGATCACTATTCAATAAGCCACATTCCTCGGGAAGAGAATATGAAGGCAGATTCCCTCGCAAAGTATTCAAGTTCTGGTGAAGCTCAACTATTGGGATTGGTCCCTGTAGAAGTCCTTTCAGCACCAAGTATAGACGAGATGGATATAGACTGGATTATGAATGTATCTCAAGAACAAGAGTCATGGATGACTCCAATACTGGACTACCTACTCAGAGGTTCTCTGCCAGAAAATTCGATAGAAAGACGAAAGCTACTAAGGAAAGCCTCTCGCTATGTAATTCAGGATGGCCGATTGTACAGACGGGGATTCTCAATGCCATTGCTTCGATGTGTATCCCGGGAAGAGTCCAAAACAATCCTGGCTGAGGTGCATGGAGGAGAATGTGGTGATCATTCAGGTGGTCAAACATTAGCAAAGAAAATTCTCCGATACGGATATTTTTGGCCAGAAATTAATCGAGATGATGCAGATTACTCCCGAAAATGTGACAGATGCTAAAGATTTGCCAAAATTCCTAGAGCACCTTCTACCGAACTCACACAGATGGTCAGTCCATGGCCGTTTGCGATTTGGGGAATGGATCTCATTGGGCCGCTACCAACTGCCAAATCAGGGATTAAATATGCTATTGTTGCAGTTGATTACTTTACTAAATGGGCTGAAGTTGAACCATTGGCTACTATCACTTCTAAGAAAATGATAAGATTTGTGACCAAGAATATCATTTGCAGATACGGTGTGCCTCAAAAAATAATCACAGACAATGGTACTCAGTTTGAAAGCGAGGAATTCCAGGATTTTTGCAAATGATTCAAAATCCAGAAAAGCTTTTCGGCAGTAGCTCATCCGCAGGCAAACGGGCAAGTGGAAGCAGTGAACAAGATCATCAAATCAACCATCAAAAAGCAACTCGAAAGAGCAAAAGGTGGTTGGGTCGATAAACTACCACTTGCACTATGGGCATACTGAACTACTCACAAAACTGCGACTGGGCATACTCCTTTTTCGTTAGCATACGGATCGGAAGCAATGATTCCGGTTGAAGCAGAGGTCCCTTCACACAGAAGAATCCATTTCAATCAAGCAGAAAATGAAAAGCTACAACTTGAAGTGCTAGATCTCCTTGATGAAAAAAGAGACGAAGCTAATCTCAGAGTTGCAGCTCATCAGCAAAGAATAGCCAGACATTTCAATTCCAAAGTTCGTCAACGCAGCTTTGAAATTGGAGATCTAGTCCTGAAAAGAATTATGACCGCGATAGGTGTGTTTGGGTCCAATTGGGAAGGACCATATGTGATAGGTCAGAAGCTTCTTGACGGCACATTCAAACTCACTACTGTTGAAGGAGTTCAAATTCCAAGGGCATGGAACAGCAATCACTTGCGTCCATATTTCACTTGAAAATTTTGTTGAAATAATGTAAAAGAGTTGTGGATATATGATTCTTGTAATTGAGAGCAATTGTAAAACTGATGCAAGTGAATAATGAATGAATATAAAGTGGATGTAGGCCCAAATTTCTGGCCGAACCACTATAAATCTTGTGTTCCTTATTATTATTACATGTTTGCTTTATTTTCGATATGAAAGTACATAAAATGTATTGCTGAAATGTCGATTTAAATTTTTGCAGACAATGGAAATAAAATTGCACATAATAAGACCGAGCGATTCTCTCCATCATTCAACAAACAAATTTCGAGTCACAAAGGCCCCGAATTCAAATCCTAGATAGGAAATACTTCAATTGAACGGCTAATGATTTCGATAGAAACGAGCCCTTGCTAATAAATTGAGATTGTTTGAACAAACAAACATCCAATTAGGAAGCTAGTGCCCGTTCTCATGAACTTGCCTGACAATGGAGTACATTTCCTTGGATTAAACAAGCTACTTGCGAGAAAAGGGGAATGAAAACTTTTAAAAAAAAAAAAGAAGAAGGGGGGATCGTTGAAAAGGCATAAGCAAGAAGACAAGGAAACAACCAAAATCCGTCATCGGCAGCACAAGTCCTCTTCAGAGGCACAACTCTTCGGAGGATAAAAGACCTCTAATGGGTCATATGCCACAAAAAAGAAAGTTCTCTACTCAACAAAAAAGATTGGAGGAGTCATGACCCTCCAACCATGAGAGAGTAACTTCCAGGCAATGAAAACCCTCTCTGAGGCACATTTCACCAGGAGTTGAAGTGAAATAGCCGCTCTTCGGAATTTCACTTCACCAGAGTTGAAATGCAAACAAAGAAAAAGACCTCTTTGGAGGCACATTTCACCAGGAGTCGGAGTAGTTACTCTTCGGAGTTTCACTTCACCAAAGTTGAAATGAAAACAAAATAAAGACCTCTTCGGAGGCATATTTCACCAGGAGTTGAAGTGTAACGGCCGCTCTTCGGAATTTCACTTCACCAGAGTTGAAAGACAAACAAAATAAAGACCTCTTCGGAGGCACAATCAAGAAGAAAGACCTCTTCGGAAGCCCACGTTTCGCCGAGATTGAAATAAAACTTCCAAGTGTTGAAACGTGAAAAGACTTTCTAAGGCAAAACTCTTTGGAGGTACACGTTTCACCGAGATTGAAATAAAACTTCCAAGTGTTGAAACGTAAAAAATCCCTCCTCAGAGGTACAACTTTCTATATATAAAAAAAAAAAATCCTCATCAGGGGCATACTTTAACTTCCGAAGAAAGAGTAATTTACCTATTCTGTATAATGATCTTCCTTAAAAAAAAAAGAGAGAGAGGGAGTTAAAGTACCCTTCAGAGGTCCGCTTTACCGCATAAAAGAATTCACTTGGTAAAAAATGTACTTAAGCAAAAGAAAGAAGTGATTTCTTCAAAGGACAAAGCGCAGAAACTTATACGAAGGGGGTTGTACTCTACGAAAATTTTCCTTAAAGAATAAAATAATTATTCTTTAGCAAATAAGAGTGCAAGTCCCCTCGAAGTATAGAATATTGCAGCAAACTTATGGAATGGGGGCAATATAGTATAATTACACACAATATGGTACAACCAAACCAGCAAAAGGTAACGCTCAAGTAACATGCCATAAGCTCGCTGCAATATCGTGTGAATAAACTCATGCCAAAATGAATAATAAATATATTCTCAAATTCAAACGAAAGTTTGTACAAACGAAGAATCATTTTATTCAACTATAATGCAGGTACAGGTTTCAAAATAAAGAAAGGCAGGGGCCGGTACCCGCACAATTCTCGGCCAGTACATACAAAAGGCAGAAAAAAAAAACTGAAATCCTCACTTCTTCTTGCCCCCTTTGGACCCTTTACCCGGTCGAATGACCAACTTTCAGGTCGGTCAGTGGGTATAAGGGAGGAAGGAGAGGTAGGCGCAGCTGGTCCAGCTTCTGGCTCCTCTTCAGTGGCAGTGATTATCTTTCCTCTCCTCTTGGACGTTCCGCGCTTTTTCCTCCTCTTCGAGGAAGACTCACTCCCTGGAGTGACAAGTTTTGATAGAGTTATGTCGTCAGAAGGAGTCCGCTCCGGAGATATGTCACCTCCCTCAAGTCTCTCATCTTTCTGCTCTTGCGAAGCAATGGGATCATCCAGGCCATGGAGAGCCTCTATTTGTTCCTCCTGTGATCCAGGCTGCGAAGCAGAAGGAGGAGCCACCTGAAGAGATGGAGGAGGGATAACCGGAGGAGTAGAGATTTGAGCAGTGCTTGATACTTTCTCTACAGAAGAAAAGAGGTTAAAGTCAGTAAAGAGAGGAGATGAAGGCTCACCAATAAAGTCAGTAGAGAGAGGAGATGAAGGTTCATCGAGGTTGAGAAAATAGCCAAGGAGCTCGTGAAACTCATGCGAAATAAATGAGTAACCCGCTTGAGCAGAATTGACAGTAGCGAGATTAACGGTGAAGTTACCTGGAGAAGCTGGTTTCCTGATATCAACTTCATAAGCTTGTGCGTCAGCGCTCTCATCACCCTCGTCTCCACCCTTTACGCTTGTAATCTCAGTGGTAACTTTGGTAGGAGATGCAAAATGGGAACTGGAACCAAGAATGTTGACTTCAGACGAAGAAGGTGGCTGGACTAGAGTAGTTGAAGTGGTTTTTTCCAGCTGGTCCCCTTCCGTCACTTCAGTTCTTAATTTGGCAAGTTGTTCCTTTCCCTTGGCGAGGGCAGCGCGAGTGTCATCATCAAAGTAATGCCTTTCCAGAGCAGATTCGTCATAACCAGCACCTTCAGCACCAAGCATCTCAAGGGCGGCCTCCCACACTTCAGCTAAAGTGATCTCATACTTGGGACCTAGAAAAGCGAGGCTTCCACGCCCCAAGACGCTATGCAAGTAGAAGTCGAATAATGTTGAGCCGAAGCTGTTCTTGGTCGCCTCATGAGATTCTTCAGCTGCGATTCTACCGGCGACAGCCTCATCACGCTCCCTCTCAGTTTTGGAAAGCTGAAGCTTAAGCATTTGTATCTCCGCTTCCTGGGAGTTGTTTTTCTTTCGAAGCTCAGCAATATCAGAAGCATAGCCCTCGTTGATTCTTTTCTGCACTTCAAGCCTGTCCTCAGCATTCCTTTGGCTGGCATGAGCATCTCTTACTTGTCTGAGAAGCACTTCTTCTTTTTGAGAATATGAAGTAGAGGAAGCAGCAAGCTCATCTTTCAACTTCTCAACCTTTGCTTCGAGCTCCTCATTGTAGGAAGCAATGCTCCTCATTTCAGTATCATGTTGTGCAAGGACCTTTTGCCATTCAGCCTTATCGTTTTCCATGGTGAGCATGGCCTCTAAGTTGGCGCGGTTAACTCTTTGAAGCTCATCGACAAGCTTCTGCCATTTTGACATCCTCTCGATATCAAGTTTGACGGCGTCGAGATTTCGTAGCATGGCAGGCTTGTCAATAGGGACCAGGTCAAGGTCGAACCTCACACCCTTTAAGCACCACTGTGGAAAACGACTTTGTAGAGTGGCTGGGCCCGGTCCCACTTGAAATTTGGGCCTGCTTATTATTGTTTGGATGTCCGCCTTCCCGAGAGCAGGAGAGTCGGAAGGAATGTCAAGAGGGGAAGGGGCAGTAGCCTTTTCGGGAGTAGTGGAAGCATGTTTCTCTCCATATCGGGCTCGTTTGCCTGAATCTTCAACTACATGACCTTTTCCTCGGTCATCGTGGGATTTCCTTTTGTGAGAGTCGTCACCTCTCTGTAAAGAATCGTGGTGCTCAACCCTATCCCTTCTGTCATAACGCTCTTCTTCATCCCTCCTTTCACGAGCCTTTCGAGCAGCCCTCTCTTCGTCAGACTCTCTATAGGAGGTGAAGTAGCGCCCATAATTATATTGACCACGCCCCCCGTAGCGTTGGAAATCCTGATAATATGATCCGCCGCGTTTCATTGAAGGATCTGAAATAAGAAAAGATAAGCTTTAGAAATCTTTAAAGTATAAGAAGATAAGTGCATAAATGTGCTGGAAAATCCTTAGTTGTGTGTGAAGTGCAAACTACTCGCGTTGGACTAACGAACCACTCCTCAGTTGGGGGGAAGTAATAGGTTTCACTGTCGGTGACAATTCTTGGGATAAAGGAGTTGGAGTCTGTTGGAGGGCAGATGTCGCTTCAATCATCGGGGGTACAGTTTTACCGCAGGCAGGGTCATCTTTAAAGAGCTCTTGGGAAGTGACAATTATGTCACTTAAATCCCCAAAGACGTCATCACCATCATGCCCAACCTGATTCCCTCCATCAGCTCCTTTGTCGGCACTCTTCCTGGTTTGGGAAGGGGGCTCCTCTTCTTCTTCAATTATGGGGGCAAGCGCAGGTTTTTCAGATGGCCCTATGTCATCTCTTGGAACAGAACACTTTATTAGTGAAGTTTTTATGGAAGTTTCTCCTTGTATGTGTTCTCCAGTAGAGACCGGGGGATCAGGAGTTATCGCTGGAGAATCAGGAACTTCTGTCGGAGCTTCATGAGCTTGAATTGAACGAGAAACATGTAAAAGCCCAAACTGATGAAGAAATTCATCCGTTAATAGAAATTTAACGCTCCTCTCTTCAGCCGGGATAGCGCTCAATCTCTCAAACATCGCCTTATGGCTTGAGTCCCTAGATGGAGGAGGAAGTGCTGTAAAGATAAGAAATGGAATCAGCACTTGGCAATACGAACCATGAAAGACTTAGAGTAAAATTGAAGAATGAAGGAAAAAAGATCTCACTTCCTACTCTCCAGTCTACGTAAAATTCTGCGGGGCAACGGACGTAGAAGTATTGATTCAGGAAGCCATGCACACTCTCCGGCAAATCTAAAATGAGTTTGCGGTTCCTCGCACCTCTTACAAGTACAATTGAAGGGTGGTCCTTGTTCTTTGCAAAGGTACACAAGTAACAAATCTCCTCGAAACTTGGAAGACGGTCAAGAGTCCTCCTGAACAAAACGCACAATCCCATCAAAATGGCATAGCCATTGGGATGCAACTGGAAAGGAGAGATCGTCAATCAGAGAAAGGTTTGTTGAAGAAATTCATTAAAAGGAGGAATTGCTCCACTTGAGCACATTTGGCGATTTATGGCAATAAAACCATGAGGCGGTCTGTCAGCGAAATCATTTGGCCCTGGAAGTAAAACTTCTGCCTCGGCAATGCCAAATTGAACGCATAATTGATTAAGTGTCCGCTGTTTCAGAAGAGTAGGAGTCTTTTCTGGAGGGTTTTCTATTGGAATAGCAATCGGGAAGGTCCCTTCGGCGTATTCTGTCATCTCTTCTTGTTCTTGTTGAGACGTCATTCTACATAAGCAACTGGGTGATTCAGATGAAAAGGTGCACGTTTCCTAAAAAGTGTGAAGTGTTGTGCAAAACTAGAAAACAAAAAAAAACAAGAGGAAGTCAAACATTACTGAAATTAAACTGGTTGACAATTAGTCGACTATGAAATTTCAGGATTTGTTAATATAAAACTCAAGTATTGTGTTAATGCAAACAAATCAGCTTTAACTGGATATTTTAAGTCTTGCCTTGGCACTTCACTTGAGTTCGTTGGTTCACAACATTTCGTTCACCCAGTTCATTTAAGTTAATTACTCTTTACCGACTAATCTGTCATTTGATGTGGGCGGTCAATGGCAGTATATTCGTCCCAGTTTTCTGTAAATATTATGTTTAACAGGTTATTAGCATTAAAAATAGTCTACAAGAAAGTGCAACAGGATTCAAGTTCAAACAATTCAACCAAGTCTACCAAGTCTTAACAAAATTTCACAAATCATAGGTCGTCCAGCGACCTAGCATAGGTCGAAGCCTTCTTAAGTCGTGCTGTGCAAAGTAAAGGATGAGGCATTTCAATACAGTGTTAGTTCGGCCGCGACCTAGAGTTTATGTCGTAAGAAAGTTAGGTCGCGCAGGTCCTGGCTAGGTGTAGCTCTTAGCTCATGGAAAGTCTTAGGTCGATCAGCGACCTAGTGTAAGTCGAGACTACTCCTTAGGTCGCAGGGGTTCTTAGATCGCGAATTGTTTTGAATCGCTCACATTCACTAGATCACTAACTTCTTCTCCACGCAATGCTTCACCGGACCCTATAACCCGCTATCCACTACACTCAGACCCATCATCCTATTCATGAGATTCATCGTCTTTCCATACCACTAAACCATTTGAAAACTGACTCAAAATGCCTCCGATCTATCATAAATCAAATTCATTATTGTGCGTTCGTGAATCGCTGCAACAACAATAATCACTGGCAATCAAAAATCGATCACAACGCGGCTCAAAGTGGAGCACGACGTACAAAATTGATTTGGGGTTCGGAAGTTAGAGCTTGGGATTCGATGATGATCGTGGGGTGGAAAGAAATCGAAGACACTTACGTAGTTTGGTAGCAAGGATGAATCAATGAATGAGTAAACTTGAATTCGCCTTTTGAAGTTCGAAGAATCGTTGATGGCGGTAGGAGGTCAGAGCAGTGAGGTGAAGAAGAATTAGAGCGACTTAACATATTTATATGAGGTAAAAATGGGAAGGCAAATAGGCACGCATGCTGATACAAGTGTTAGGTCGCTCACGACTTAGCTAAGTCGAGTTGAAGCACGCGACCTATGTCATAGGCCCATACTTCGAGGGGCAAATGTTAACATTCCTTCATTAGCGACCTAGGACCTAAAGATATGTAGCGATCTAACGGTTCCCAGCGACCTAAGAAAGGCCGCAACCTAATGACTCTTAGCGACCTAAGGAAGGCCGCGACCTAATGACTCTCAGCGACCTAAGGAAGGCCGCGACCTAGCGGTTTAAAGACTTCACAACCTAACGACCTAAGGGATCTAGTAAGGCTGCAGGAAAACATTCACGACCTAAGTTAGGTCGTTAACGACCTAAACACGTAAGTAAAGAGGTCGCCTCTACTATGTCACTGGGTGTTAGGTCGTGTGCGACCTACAACTTGTTGGAAAAAAGATGCGCTTACACATAAAGAAGGAAAGCCGGAGCTCCATAGGTCGAAGACGACCTACGACCTATGATATGTCGCTCATGACCTAGATACATAGAGGAGAAAGCCACTTATGCTAGGCCGCTAGAAGATAGGTCGTTCACGACCTAGGACTTGTCGTATTCAGCATGCGTACTCTAGTGGAAGATGAAAGAGGAACCAGTACTCTTTAGGTCGAGGGCGACCTACGACCCACTTAGGTCGGGCGCGACCTATGGCCCTAATCCAAAGTTGCCTATAAATAGAACCCTAACTCCAACAATGAGAGGACTTTTTGGCACATTCTCTTCATACACCGTTACCTTGCTGCATTGAAAACTTCATCAACACTTAGAGCTTTCAAGATTAGAGGAATTCGTCAAAGAACTCCACGAAGAAACCTCACATCTTCAACATGGATTTAAGGACTTTAATCGACATTGAAGCTTAAGACTTGTTCCAAATCACTTGTAACTTGAAGTATATTGTACTTGAGAAGAATTGTATCAGCTTGTAACGGGATTATTAATAAAAGGACTTAGAGTGGACGTAGGCTATACCCTTAAGCCGAACCACTATAAAATTGTTGTTGTTTACTGCTTTTCTGCTATTGCTTGCTTGTAATTCTTTCCCGATCTATTGGGTGGTGCTTTCACAATTACACTTCACACACCGGGGTGTTAGCGTTCACATTTTAGCGTTAACAATATATATATGGTTCTCATATATTATAACTCCTAAAATAGGAGAACTCTTTAACCACTAATCTCGCCAAATATTGGGTACCTCAGATATTTTCTAAAAATAGGAATTATAAATCTCAAAATACGCCATAAAACGGAAAATCTCAAATATCAACTCAAATCAATATACTCGAATGGTTTCGATTATACAAGTTCGAAATGAACCGAAAAAGTTGACTCATGTGTCCTATACCACGTATTTTACTAAATCATTTAATGTACAAGTACTAATATCTAAGTATGAACAAACAAAGGAAAAAAATATCTAAGTATTAATGTACAAACAAATAAAAGAAACAAGCAAAAGCTTATAAAACAAGACAAGAAAATTTATACAAAATCCTTAGCCACCAAAACAAGAATATCAGCCGAAACAATATCATATCGGCCTCCAAGAAAAAAAGATCTTTGACCTTTTGTACAAAACAAAATAATATCACTCTGTGGAAACATGTAATACCCTGTAAACTCATCTCCTTTATATCAACTTCTCATTTTAGTTTCGTTCATCAAAAAGATAAGCAAATCTGTAGTAATACCATCTAAAAAACTCAAACAAAATTCAATTTTAAACAATAATACAGTCAATTCAAACCTGAGATCAAGAAGAGGGCTTCAACTAACAGTTTCAAAGCTTGTTTCAAGGAAAAGGGAAACTCTGTTCATTTTTTCTGGAATCTAAGGTGAGTAACTTCTTTTTTAAAAAATGATTAAGTATCTTTATGACTGGTTTCTTGAATTAAGTGTGAAGATAATCAAGTATTTGTGTTTATATGTTATTGAAATGCTGTGGATGTGTGATATATGATTGAAGTATGTTTGGTTAAACTGAAAAGACATCTCTGTTTAAATATTTCCTAGCTCAAGTTTGATTTCAAACTGCTTTATCTCTTGATCTAGACTTTGTTAAGATTTAAGTTACAAATGAAATATGATTGTGATATCGTAAATGTTAGTTTAAAAATATAGTTTAGTTAACCAAACTTGTATTGTCTCTGCAATTTAAAAACTACCGAGTAACTCCAATTTAGTCAAAAACCAAATTGTCTTGATTTCTGGATTCCAGAATAGAAATCAAATACGTAATCAAAATTAGGATTTTTAAAACTAAAATTATATTTTTTTAGTTAAGGTTTGTAGTGGCATTTCTGTGTTGACCAATTTTGGGAATTTTGAGGATCTCTGGTGATCTACTTGAATCTGTGGTCGGGATCTTTGGCATTGATAGAGAAGTGATTGTAGTTGATGGGAAAAATAGTTGATGGTGATGAAATTCACCAAGGAAGTTGCGGCCGTGGGTTTTCTTCAGGAACCCTAGTTTTTGCAGTGTGTAATGTATCGATCACCACGGCTATTTGGTTTGATCGAGTGCAGCGAGTCTTTGGGTGGTGGTAGCTTGGACGTAGTAGAGGTCGTGGCCGGAGTTGCACGAATTCTGATGGTCGAGGTGGCGAGATTGAAGCATTAACAGGTTTGAGGAGGTGATGGCTCTTGTTGTTTCCAGGTTAGGTTTTAACTTGAACTCGATTTCGATTGAGTTAGAAGAAATCTGAAGTTTGAGTTTGGGTTCGGGGATGCCAGTCGACGTGGAAAGATCATCATCGATGATGGGAATCGAACAAGGCTTCCGTGCACATGCACGGTGGTTGCTCTGGTGACCGTGGTTTGGTTTGTTGCAGAGTTTACGAGCCTCGAGTAATTCTCGAGCGAATCGATGTTGGGCTCGAAGATTTCCAGCGTTGGCTCAAAGCGGGAAATAGTAAGGCTCGGGTAGCATGCTGTACGGGTTTTAAAACCTGTTTTGTTTCGAAGTTTGGAAACTTAAATTTTAAATTTCAAAGAAAAGATTAAACTGAGTTTTAAAATCAAAATTTAAGAATAAATTCAAATCAGTTTGAAACATAGATTTGGAATAAATAAGTTTTAAATTTAAATTATTTTAATAATTTAAAGGTATTAAGCAATTAAGTGATTTTAAAACATTTGGATTTAAAATAGAGTTTGAAAATGTAAAGGAAGAAGTTAAGCAAAGTTAAATCAAAAGTTTAAACCTGGACTGAAATTTGACTTTGCGGGTTTTGAAATAAAATAAAGTTTATAAATTTAAATGTTTAAATAAGTTTTAATGTTATAATATACTTTTAAATATGTGAAATTAAAGAGAATTTGATTTTAACTCTTTTAAGTTTATTTTGTAATAAAAGTATTACTTAAACATGTGTATTCAAAATTTTTAAAAGTTGGTTTTAAACATTATTCAAATAAATTGGTATTCATTTTATAGTCTAAAATTAAAATGAGATTTAAGCAATAAACTTGAAAGAAATGTTTCCAAACGTATTTGTGAGTGCTAAATGAAATTATTTATAAGAATGAGTTTATCTTAAAGTTAATTCATGATTAAGGATTAACCTATTTAAGAAATTAATTACGAATTAATAATTGGTTAATCAAGTAATTAGGGATAATTACTTATTATGATTAATTAAGGATAATTAATCAAAAGGAGATTAATTCAGGATTAATTAATAAATTAGATTAATTAAGATTAATTTAAGATTAATTAAAGTAAATTAATTTACTGATAAAGATTAATTGGCAATTAATGATTAATTGTTATGAGATGATTGCTTAATGGAAAGTAATTAAAGGTTTAATTTCTTAGAATAATTAATTAAGGGGTTAATTAATTATGTAATTGGTTTAAAGGTTAATTTAATTAATATGATTAATTGAGAATAATTTAATTAATTAAGGTGATTGATAAATTAATTTATATCAAATGATTTGTAATAAATTAATCAGGATTGGATAATTAATTCATAAGTAATTAATTTAATTGGAAATAAATTGAATTAATTATGATTAAACAATTAATTAATCCTGCATATAAATGATTATTGAATGCTTGACATTACTTATGAATGATTGTATTGTATGTGTTGCCGTGAATTGATTGTCCTATCTGATCGGTGATATTTTGTTCTGTGGATTGAGTTGTGTATAATTTATTCATTTATTTGTGATACAATTGTTTATTATCTGTGAATCTGTGAATGAACGATAAGCGTTATATTTTATACCGCTTATCAACTATATTTCTGTGTTTTGATATGTGATGACGATGTTGTTGCACTATTGTGTTTAACCCCTGGACCACATACTACACACACAAATATGGATTGCACGTGGAAATTGGTTAAGTCGTAGATTTTTCAAATAGTTTTGAATTTGAAATTTTGAATTCAAATAGTTTTGGAAATGGATTGGGATTAAAGTTTTGAAAAGGAATTTCAAAAATAAAATTTATTTTGGAATAGTTTGGTTACGCCTTGAAATTTAAATAATTTGATTTAAATTCAAATTCAAAAAAAAAATTGAAACTGAATTCTATGATTGGAAACTAGGAATTAAAGATGTTATACAAGTTATACATTAGTTAAACCATTTGAAGTATATTGATTTGGGAATTAGAGTTTAAATTTAAAGGCTTTAACTCGTGCAAATAAAATTGGATTTTTCTGAAATGAAAACTATTGGTTTTCAAATAATAAAAGCTTTCACATAAGTAATGAACTTCCAATTTGTGTTGAAAGCATTTCAAGTCTAAAATGATGATGGTCTTCCAAGTTATGAATAAATCTTTGGAAACGGGTTGAAAGCTATTAAATCTTTGATTTAAAGATTTAATGAGTTAATCCAATCGAAATGGAAATTGTTTTGGAAATCTATGAATGGATCTTTGTGAAACTGGGTAAACTTTGTGGAATAAATCTTTTTTTAAAAGATTTAAAATGGTAATTTGTTTAACCATTTGAAGAAAGGTTTTGGGTTTCTTTGAAGTCGTGACTTAACTGAAATCCCATATCCATATGTTTTAAATATTGCACGCATTATTCGGTTTAGCCGGTAGAGGACCTTTGTGTCATATAACTCATTCCGAATAATGATACGACGTTATGGATAGCATTTGAAGACTGGTGTTGAAGACCGGGTATTTGTGAGAACGATAAGATAACCTATCAATTGTCCCTGCACTGGTTGATCCCCGGTATGGAGATTCCCGAAGTGATGGGAAGTCCGATCTGGATTGTGGATACCCGGATTGCAAGGGCTTCTTAGGAAGTGCCTTCGGTTCTGTTCGAACCCGGAATATACTTGTATGGTTGTATGTTTGACACTACACTCTGAGATATAAAGCAGATTTCTTTCAAACGCATGTAACGACCGTGATTTTATTACCGTCGTAATAAATATTTTAAAAATATGTAACAACCGTGATTTTTGGATTACTCTCGGAATAAATATTTTAAACGCAAATTTTTTTATTCAAATTTGAAAAAAATGTTGTAAAGTCTGTAGCCTAAATAGTAGTAGCATGTTGAAATAAAATGGACTTTTCCTTCAAGTGAGAAATGGGTTCATATTAGAGCAAAGTGGAACATTGTATCCTTGCTGTCACTTTATTTCAAGAGTAAATATAAACGTTTACCGTCATAAATTTTGAAAAGCAAAATGGAACACATTACATTATCACCCATCATCACTTTATATGTAAAGCTTGTCCCTTCCTTCAACTAGAGCACGTCTACATTTAATGAATACATACCATATGAGATGCCAGCACACTTCCCACTTTAACTTGTGCACATAAAAATAAAAGCAATGAAAAGGCTGCATATTCTTCTTTGGGTTCCATTTTCTTCCAGTAGCTCAGCAAAGAAAATATTAATGGCGGTTTGATTTGTTGCTCGCTTTTGGATCCAAGTTGATTACTGATTTTTGAAGCGAATCTAAGGTGAGCGTGAAAACCTCACACTTCTAATTTATTCTTCATCTCATTTTGGGTGTAAAAACATCAGATGTTTGCTATATAGATTTATGAAATTTGAGTATATAAAAATCAATTTTTAAGCATACATTTAAAGTCAGTGAATGCAAGTGTTGTCTGAGGTATATTCCATCATTACTTCAGTGTGCAAGTAACACATAAGTAAGTGCGTAAAGAGATTTTGTTGTCCAGTTCTTTTATTTTTCTTTTTGAGTAAGAAATAGGCTCCAGGCACTATATAATTCACTGTGTACGTGAAACACATGTTCAAGTTAGCTAATATTTTGGGGTTTGCTTCATTTTTGTTGCGTACGTGAAAAACTAGGTTCCGGGCCATCTTTATTTTCATGTATATTTTCTGTTGCATATATGAGTTATATGAAGGATAGCCTAGACTATTTTAAATTTTTGATATGAATGGCCTTCAAATACACGTGCTGAGCCTTCAAATTTGCAAGTCGTATGGTATAGAAACTCATGCAAACACAGGTGTTCAGCCTAGACCATTTTCTATTGCAAGTACACGTGCTCAGTTTTCAAACTCATGCACATGTAAATTTTACCTGCCTATATTCACGTAACACGAATGTATGGCCATCACAATTTTGGTCCACTTCAATATTTGTGTGAAAATGTAAATTGCAATCCGCAAGAATCTAGTTCAGCTTGCATGTGTGTCATTTTGTTTGGAAAGTCCAGGTTATATTTTCCCAAACATTTTTGCCTCGCGTACAAGTGTAAACACAACTCATTCTCAAGTATACGGGCTTGCTATTTAAGAATGTGCCTTGTTGATTTGGAGCATCTTGTAAGGACCCGTAAATTTCGATAATTTAATTTGTGTATTTAATAGGATTTCTAATTTAAATTTAGGAAGAAACGGAAATCTTATTTATTTATATGAAAGAGAATGTAGAAATTTGACGTGTCAAGGGTAATTAAAATTTACAAATTAAATTATATATTGCAATTAATTGTAATAGTGGAAATTGTGCATTTGATATAAAGTTGAATAAGTAAATTAAGGCAGGTATTACATTTATCAAAGGTATAAAGGATTGATTTATGGAAAGTGAATGTAAATGGAAGTAATAAAGTAATGAAGGACAATAAATAATTTATTTAGTACAATCCCTTTTATTTGTAAACTATGGTAAGATGTTAGTAAATTGAAATGTGAAAATTTGTGTTAATGAATTGCAATAATTAAAGTTAGTAATTAATGGATTTGATGAAATAATTAATTTGGATTTAAAATATTAATTTGTATATGTGCATATATTTATAATGGAATATAAAAGAGTGTAAATGGTAATTGGAATAAATTAAGCAATCATGATTAATGCAAGTTAATAATTTATGACATGGATGAAATTCAAATTCAATAAAATCATTTAAATGTTATGATTTGATTTTTAATAGAATATGAGAAAAGCAAATGTAAGTATTTGGTTTAATATATATGTTATTTATTCAGGTTATTGAATAAATTTGGAAATCTAATTGAAATTAATGGTAATAATGTTGGTATTAGATAATAAATTAATTTCAATGCAATACCCATAAATGAATGGAATGATGTGAATGTATGTAAATGTACTAGGTTATTTATCAAATATAAGGAAAGGAAAGTAAATATCAAATTGATTGATGAATAAATATGCATTGAATAGTAATTGAATGTAAAGTTAATGGTAATTGTATAAAATCAATAAAAGACAATAATTGCAATAATTACGAGTTGATAATAAGGTGTGAATGGGGAAAGTGACTGTTATATTAATATAATGGATTGCAATTTGTGGGTTCGAAATAAAGGGTGAGTAGAAATTGATTTGTGTATTAATTGAATGAAATTCCAATTTGTTGGAATAAGGTAAAAGGTGTACTTGGTAATAAATGTAAAATAACTTAAATATTGGATTTATTTAATATATAATAAGTGATGTTTGAATAAAAACCAATACGATGTAAACAACAAACTTATAAATGTGGGATTTAGAGTTTTGACAACAATTATTATGAGATATATGTATATTCAGTCCATTCAATTTAATTGGTAAATATTGAAATAAATGTTACGTTTAAATCAATTTAGGGAAAATCCTTCATTAAATTATGGTTAGTGTATATAAAGAATGGAGGTAAAACTTTGTAAATTGATTTGAATCCAAAATTTAATGAAGGGAGTAATTGGAATTAAATGTATTAAATGTTTGAAGTTACGAAAATTTTAATTTAGAAAAAAAGATATGCATTTATGTAATGGAGTATGAATCTATTCTTAAGTGTATTTATAAAATGGCAGTTGGGTAATTGAAAGGGTGCAAAAGTAAGTTTGTCAGTATATTGAAGTAATGTATGATAATAGGTTTAATCAAAATAAATGAAGGTTTAACATATAAATATTACGTTAATAGGGATGTAAGTGAAATCGATGAATATTAGGATAATAATTTTTGAATCTAATATTAAATCCATCTATTTGAAATATATGAATGGAATAACCATTTATTTCTCTGATTTAATATAAATTATCAGAAAGTTAATTTATGATTTGTGAATTTAATGAAACTAAGGATTTATGTTAAAATTTATAAATTTACCTTCCTTAATTGACATCTAAACTTGTTTGAAATTTTGTAAATGATTAAGAAATTTTAAGAGTGATAAAATGGGTCAAATTCTAGAATCTAAATATAAAATTTGTTTAATTTATCTATTTTAAATTCATTTAATTAATATAAAAATAGCCATTTTTGTCATGGACTCGGATTTCGATGAAACCAGTTTCATCGGATCCGTAATAGTGAATTATTGTAGGGTTTCATGTTTCGTAGCGATCAGACTTGTCGGTTGATCGTACGAACACGAAACGCCTTGAAATCGATTTAAGTAAAATCAATTTGAAATCAATTTGAAATTTTTGTTTTCAGCATAACTTTTTCATACGAAGGAATTTGGATGTCAAACTTTTTCCATCGCGTTACGAATATTCTAAAATACCTATTTTGATATATGGGTTATCCAATTTTCGTTCCGGGGTCAGAACGGGCTTTTTGGGCCAACTATCGGTTAGCACGTTTATAATTCGTGTCCACCTATTCTTTTGCAGTTTGTCTATAAATAGGCTGTTATAAACCCTAGCAGCCTCTATTCCTCACTTTTCTACGTATAGGAACCTTTGTACTCCTCTTCTTCAATGGCAACAAACAATTCTAGATCCCAATTCAAATTTCAAACTAAATCCCAAGCTAAAAATTAAAAGTCCTCAGAAAATTCCGAAAAAATTATATGTTGAAGCCCTCAGTGAACAAAATCTTCTGGTGCCGGTCGTTTTTCCATTCGATGCACCGTTTGCCCAGAAAAAATTGAAACAGTACCGGCCATTCATCACAGCGTCACAAAAGGTCGTCGGATCGGGAAACGGTTTCTGGGTTTTGTAGAGAGTCCTTCGCGTAGTTCATCGGTGAAATTATATGGAGGTTTTGACGGCTAGATCGTCGTGTAATCGTGATCTAGGGTTTAATTTAAGGGGAGGCTGCGTGTTGTTTTTGGAATACAAGACCGTCGCGTGGGGGAGGCCACGTGGCCGAGATGAGGGCAGCTCCCTAGTGGTAGGCGCAAGGTTACGGGGCGACGATCGGTGAAGGGCGACGATCGGTGAGTGCGCACGTTATTTCTGGTAGCAATGCGTGCAAAGAAATGACAATAGAGATGAGGTGTGCGTGGATGATTCAAGGAGGTGACTGTTGTTTTGTTTATTTATGTCATTTTCAAATTTCAATCGTTGTATCACTATAACTTTCTCATACGAACTCCGATTTGCGCGAGATTTTTTTGTTAGGATCGTAATAAAATTCCAGACGTGTTGACGCTGGTTTGGACAGATTCTGAGACCGTCGAATTTTTGGGTTTAAATCGGATTTAAATTCGATTTAAATTAAAAAGGTGAGTGTTTTAACCCACTCACAACTTCTAGAATTTCTTATGTTTGTTAATTCGACTTAAGATATGAGTAAAAATTTATTTATGACTGTTTGGCATGTTTTATTCGTCATCTCAGCTAAATCACATTTATTTAACTTAACTGTTAATTTATTTTTATTTATTGCATATAATTTGACAGTTAGAATTTATTTATTTGCATATTAACTGCCTGCCATAGTTACGTTTACTTTTATTTCATATTAACTGCCAGTTAAATTTACATTTATTTTTGTATATAAACTGCTAGTTTAACAGTAGTTAAATTTATTATTGAATATAAACTGTTAGTTAACACATGTTATTTATTACCTGTATAATTTATATGCTCTATATTGATGTTGTTTAAATTGGATGATGATTGTAATAAATGGTTGATGATTGATATTTGGATGAATGGATGTTGTATTTTATATTGTATAATCTACCGTTATCATGCATTTCTTTTCATTCGGGATTGCGGTTTGAAATGATATACGACCGCATTTTTATTTTAAATTGCGGATTGAAATGATAAACATCCGTATCACTTGACCATAGGGTAGAAAATTTTATACAAGCACCGCGGTATATATATAAAAATATTTTGAAATGTTTTTCTATGATTTTGTAAAGTTATATATATATGGTTTATGGGATATTGATTTGGTTATTGATAAAGGTTATTATATATATAGAAATTTTTGGTTTTTAAGCATTGTATAAATTTGATTTGAAGTTTAAATAAAGTTTTATTTTAAGATCAAATAAGATTATGCATTTATTTAAAATTTAATTTCTGGAGTTTCATTGATTTAAATGAGAATAAGATTGGAAGATGAATATTAAGTTGAATTGGAATTAAATAAAAAGTTCGAATTTTTAAAGGATATGATTTTATAACTTGACGTTTGTGTAGAGTGATCTAAATGAATATCAGTTGGATTTAAATGAATATATAATAAATGGAAAGATTTTCCAGTTATGTGAAGTTAAAGGTTTTTCTTAAATTATATTGAATTCATTAAGTAAATATTTCAAGCCTATATAATAAGCAATTGAATTTAATATATATGGGATTGTCAAATGAGTTTGTTTTGAAATGGTGAAATATTTAAAGCTTTGAAACATAAGAATTAAAACGGTATTTGGAAGTTCAAATCGATATTTGGAATTGATTTGTGAAATGTAAAGAAGCTATTTTGTTTTATAAAAGAAATTTAATATTTAACCATTTGAGAGATGGTAATTGGTTTCAAAGTTATGATTTTCAAGGTAGTATAATTTGGAAATATTATATTCCAGAGTTTTGATTCTAAATATTTTACTTTGAAAACCCTATGAGTTTGGAAAAAATATATATTGGAAAATAAAATGACATTATATTGGTTTGGGCCTAAATGATAGCGTATTGATTTGGGGGTTTAAAAATATAAACGATATCGTATTTATATGGGTTTTAATTGATATTTTATTCTGGTTTTAAAGTATAAAAATTTTTCATGACCGCGGTGTTATAATAACGTTTGGTTGTTGAAGAGACCGGGATCGGAAGTTGTCATACTCTCTACCAACTCCGAAAACCACTTTAACAACCGCGTACGCGGTGGAGATTCCAGAATGAAGTAGGACAGTGGCGGCGTTTCCTGTAAGGTAAATACGTGGACCCGACTCTCGTGAGTTGGCATAAGGTGGCTAAAACAGTAGCGATTCTCGGGCCAATGAGGACATTCCTCTGATCGGACACTCCTCTTCGATATTATACTTTGACTTTGGATTGATTCAGTGGCCACTTTTACTTTGATTTTTGGGGAGTTTGTTTCGAGGTGGGCGGTAGCTGCGACTACGCGTTTTCATCAGCCCGGATAGCAATTGGTATATCTACCCTGGCATTGCCTAGTTATGCCGTGTCACCTACCCTATCGCGCCTTGTACGAGTTTGGATTTCTCCCGTAGCCCGTGTGGTATCCTCTGGTGGCTTCCCGATCAGGAGGGACTATGATATTGGATGGACTACTGGGACTATTACGTGTTAAGGGCTATATGGGTAACCCCTTAATGCTAAGAAAAAAGTAAGTTTATTTTACAATTAGACACTATTATAATAGCACAGTATACTACATAGTAAATAGTTTAACGGATCCTTAGGAGATGTAAATCCCGAGCATCTCTTGAGTTACTACACTCATATTTATTTCTGTTAATTTAACTCACATAAGATCTTTTAGTTCTGACTCGAGTGTTTTTGTTTTTCAAATTCGCTCGGGTCAGTCCGAGCGTTTCAGGATTTGAAGACTTTATTTCTGGAGGACGAAGACGAAGATTTCATCATTATTATTATTATATTATATGGTTCCACTACACACTATATTCCACTGCATTGGTATTTATTGGTATGTGAACTCTTATATTTATTGTATAAAGAAGAATCAAATGTTTTGTAAACAATTTTATGAACTGTATATTTATTATTATAGTTTATCCTTCCGCTGTGAGATTCTGTTTAGTTTTTTTCTCTTCTTTATTTTTCTTATTTACCCCATAACAATCCGCCCTTCCGTATGGTTTGAATTTGCACGTGTGTCGATTTAAAGCGTGCGAAAAGGCGGGACGTTACATCTGGTATAAAAGCTTTGGTTTAGCGATAAACCTTAGCTTTGTGGGGTTTGACTCTTTACTAATGGGGTAGTAATACCCTATGGGAGTTGCTGAGTGTATATATGAGAGAGCGTATTTGTTAGTGTTATAAAAAGGTTTTATATTGTGTTAATCTGTTCCGTTTTGTATTTATAAATTCTGGTTGGTGCATGGGACGCTATGACATCAATAGGGATTTTTAAACACTCAATAGGACAGACCGACATAATATTTGTTTTTAATATAGGTGAATGAAATAACTTTGCCTATTATATTTTCTATATATAAAAATATTTTATAAAGATTATATTTGGTTGCAATAAATTGGTTGATAGGAATAAAATATATAAATAATAGATATAAATAAGATTTAAAAATATAAAATAAATGAAATTTGGGAAATTTAGAACTTAAGGTCCGGGATTTTGAAATTTCTTTCGAATAAATTTTGGAATATAATAATATTGTGTATAAGTGTTTTCTGATATAAATATTTTAAAATAATTCAGAAGAATTGTTTTAAAGAAGATTTTTGAGAAAATAAGTTGTACTTTCCTCCTTGTCGTTGGAAAATGAATTCGGTGATGGCGGCCGCACCATCGACTTTCATTTTCGAGTTTCGAAGGGGAAAGGCCACTGTAGTAGTTTTACTGCAGATTCATTTCTGAAAAATATATAAATTTAGAATTGTTTTAAATATAATTAGAGATATATAAGTTGTAAAAATATATTTATCTATTATTTAAAATAATTTGAAATTTAACCCGGTATTAAATTCTTAAATTCCCGTTAATTAATTGTTTCAATCATTGTAGTGAAATGAAAGGTAAGTAATTAATAATTGAAACCTCTAATTTAGGTAAGAGATTTAAGGCTAAGTTATAAAGGAAATAAAAAGGAAGTTGAAATTGTAACTGTAACAACCCGCATATTTGTCGATTTTATATTTAAATATTTTATCGTTCGTCGGATTTTGGCCCGAAAAGCTACTTTTTGCAAACAGTCGAATTAGGACTCGAGACTACCCCCATTGAGTTCAAAATGACGTTTGCGACCTTTTTGAGTATAAACTTCGATATGTTTGGAGATAGTTGATTTTTGCCACTTTTTCACTTAGGGCTTTGGTTTGGGCTGAGCCCAATAACCCCACTTATGTATTCAGTCCCAACCCCTTATCCTCTTCATTCCTTCATAATTTCCTAATACATTCAAGCTTCATCAAAAATGGGGGAAGAGAAAAAGAATTAGGAAATCCTAAGCCCTAGTTTCCATTAGCAAATCCATCTTCTAGCTCCAAACTCAAGAGAACCCATTGGTAAGCATCTCCTTCTTCTTCCCCAACTCATTCTCTCATTGATTTCAGAAATTTCCTAAACCTAACTTAGGGAATGTTCTTCTTTTAAGCTTAGATTCAAGCTTCTAGTGTTGAGATTGAAGTGTGGTTGATCTTCCCTTGTCTTCAAGCTTCTCATTCATTGATTTGGTTTAAAGGTGAGATTTTAAATCTTACATCTAAGTCTATGAATTATCTTCGATTGTTAGGTATGAATTCCTAACACTTATTCGTGTGCATTTCCTTTTGGTTTGGATTGATTTGGTGAATAATCCAATTTTTAGTGTTTTGAGTTCAATTCGTTAAAAATCCTAACTTTGATGTTTGAACATGTTTTTGGTGATGCATCGAGGAGCATATAGGGCCGGGTAGTCGATTGGCATAAACCCTTAGCGTCGTTGCTCGCGCGATTGCAAATTGATCGAGATTTGCACCTCATTTGAAATAGGGCATGGAGTGCCAGCAACAGGTTCAGCCGACCGAGCCCCTGGGCCGGCCGACCGACCTGTAGAACGGGCACTTCCTGCCTCTGTTTGGAAGTGCAGGCTACATGGCTCGGTCGACCGAGCTCAGAGTCCGGTCGACCGACCTGCTACCCCATGCACTTCTGTTTTTGTTTCGCTCAACCGACTCAGGTAGTCCGGTCGACCGACCTGCTGCTATTTGCCAACTATGCCTATTTTGCCTAGTTGTCTGAATTTCTAACTCTAATCGATTTGTGTTATTTCCCTATTTCTTGTTATCATTTGTTATTGACTTTGATGACTTATTTTCTTCGGGAATTCTTGGAATATCCATTTCGATGGATTCGGTATCGATTTCTTTGGATTTCATTCACGTTTTCGAATGTGAATCTTAGTGATTGATTGTTCCTACAATCCTCTTTGTGATTTGTCACTTTAAAAATATAAAGGTTTTCTATACAAGTAGTAAATATCAAAACTCTTTCTTCAAATGATTTCAACACTATTTTATTACAAGGCTCGTTTTCTTAAACCGTTTTCCAATCTATTAGTATATACAAGCCTTTACCTCACTCGTATGAGAAATCTAATTAAACGACTTAGTAAAACGAGTGGTATGAAACGCTTGCGTTTACTTCGTCAGTTAATTCTTGGACTTATTCGATTGAATCTCTTGTGACAATTTTATAGTGGAGATCTACAATTTGTTCGTAAATATTTAAGTTAAGCTAGTGGTTATGGGACATGAAGCTAAGCTCATATATTTACTAGCTTACTGTAATTGACACTTCTCTGTGATCATGACGATCGTTTTTATGTTTTAGACTAGCATTGTGCGATGTCTTTTGACTTGGTCCATCGGATGTCACGCTGTACGACGTCGATGTTTCGAATTATTTGATACATTGGATGTACCGTTTGCACTACATCAATGTCTTTGCTTTTGATACATTGGATGTACCGTTTGCACTACATCAATGTCTTTCCTTTTGATTCATTGGATGTACCGTTGGCACTACATCAATGCTATGCTTTTGATACATTGGATGTACCGTTTGCACTACATCAATGTCTTTACTTTTGATTCATTGGATGTACCGTTTGCATTACATCAATGTCTTTGTTTTTGATACATTGGATGTACCGTTTGCACTACATCAATGTCTTTGCTTTTGATTCATTGGATGTACCGTTTGCACTACATCAATGATATGCTTTTGGTACATTGGATGTACCGTTTGCACTACATCAATGTCTTTGCTTTTGATACATTGGATGTACCGTTTGCACTACATCAATGTCTTTGATTTTGATTCATTGGATGTACCGTTCGCATTACATAAATGATATGCTTTTGATACATTGGATGTACCGTTTGCACTACATCAATGTCTTGGCCATCCTTTTCTTGTGACTTCTGGATGTCATGTGTCGAATTCTGGAATTTATGTTTCACCAACTTTTACGATTGGCACTGATATATATGTCATTTATTTTGGCTTGGTGAATGAAATTAGGAGTATGACATTCCTTTTTATCTTTGAGAAGATCTTTGCGATATTGATTAATCTCTTATTGATTTTTCAATTAGTTGTTTATCACAGCTTGGCATTGTGATTTTTATACGTTTAGTCATATCACTTATTCTATATCATTTCATCTGATATTTATAGCTAGACTGATCCGTTTATTATTTTCTTCTTAAATAATACTCGGGTCAGACTGAGATATTACAGGTGCTTCCTTATGGATTCCAATCTGGAACCATCTTCTGACTTTTGGCTAACTACTTTAGTTTAGTAGTTTTTGTTGTATACATTTGAGATACAGACTCTATGATGTATACTTATTCTTTTGTCTTGCACTTGTATCTACTCTTTTTGATATTGTGGATCTTGTTTGACCACTACTCTGATGTACACTTTCATGTGTTATATTCATATCTATTTCCGCCTTTGTGATATGAATTATCTGTGACTGATTTGTGTTAGGTTTATTTCTATATTTGTTTCCGATGACCTTTATAGCCACTGTGTAGTAGCTTTGAGTTTGTGTCGGTATGTTGGATTTCCTCTTGAGATGAAAAGTTATATTTTTATCCGGCATATCGGTACTCGCACAAAGCAATTATACAGATGGTCGCTCTAAACACCCTTATTCTCCGCGCTAGTCGACAGCTTTACTCCGTAGTGTTCTTGGCTAGCATGGGTATAGAGGTGGGGCGTCACAGCTTGATATCAAAGCCAAACTTCGGAACAATGTAAAATTATTTAACAAAGATCATCGTCCTAAGTCCATCTTAGGAGTCGTGCTTTACGATTTTATTCGGGTCTTCATACCGTCCTATCCTATTTTCTTTTATGATTCCTTGTTTTATCTATCAAGATTGCTTGATATTTATTTGGAGAATAACTTTTTCCTCTTCTTTCTTTCTTTCTTAAAGAAGAGAAATGGTTAGACCAGGCCGTCCCAGCGCCGGTCAATCTAGTGCTACTCCCCAGGATGGAGTATTTATGTCTGCCCAGCAGATTTTAGATCTTGTTAAGAACACTCAAGCAGCTGGACCCAATCCAGAGCCTACTCATCCTAGATCCGGTTTTGCACGCTTGTGTAGAGACTATACCGATTTGGGTGGAAGGCCATTCAAGGGATCCGAGAGTGTTATAGAAATTCAAGCTTGGCTCAAATCATGCGATCGTATCTTTTCTCGCATGAACCTTATTGATCTACTTCGAGTCCAAGTGGCTTCTAGCATGCTCCAAGAAAGAGCATTAGATTGGTATGAGCTTTTAATTTTTGAAATCGTTGAAGCGGACCTCACTTGGGAGCAATTCCGAGATAGATTCGAATTGAAATTTGTGCCGGAGGCTGAAAAGGTTACTTTGGCCCGGCGTTTTATCGACCTTGTTCAAGGTGAATCTTTTGTGACAGATTATGTCGCATCTTTCGAATCTCTTTCTAAATACAGGATTGAGTATATTAATACCCCGATGAAGAAAAATCAGAGATTTGTCTATGGATTGAATAAGAATCTTAAGAAGCCATTACTTTTGAAACTAGAAGTTTTTTTGATCAGCTTATTGATATCGCTCTTCGTCTTGAAGTGGCCGATAATGAAGGTGATGTTGAAGTTGTGCGTTCCCAACAAAACTTCGACAATAACTTGAACAGGCCTATAAATTCAAAGGCCCCAATTCTAATTAGAAAGGGAAGCAACAAACTCTGGTAGCAAAGACTCCTACCTCTAGTCGTGGACGATGCTACAATTGTGGTTTCACAGACCACTATGCAAGGGAGTGCCCGAAATCCCTCTTTTGTCGTTATTGCAAAGGTTCGGGTCATCTTTTATCTTCGTGTCCTAAGCTTCCAAGCAAGAGAGAGAGAGAGCTGCAAGCCCCTAGCAACTCTTCTCTTGGTCAAGGTATTTTTCACTCAATCCTTGATGGCATTGTTTTATTTCGTGACCTTCTTATTCGAGTTCTTTTTGATATGGGTTTCATCTCATTATTTTGATATCAAAAGAACTTGTCGATTCTTTTTATTTGAATATTTTGAGCTTGATGACTTCTTTGAGAATTATGAATCTGGATGGTAGATCCGCAACACTCAATTTGTCTTTATTGATGTCAAAATTATTTTATGTGATTTTTCTGTCCGAGCCGATTTTTACTTAGGCTTTGAAATTTACTTTCGTAAGGATTGGCTTAATTATTATGAGGCCATATCCTTTGTCCCGTGTGGACTATTCATCTTTGACATTTTCAATCTGTTAAGCATATTTCTATTTTTCCTTTGTGATTTTGAATTAAAAATTAATGGCATCATTTTATTATTTAAGCTCACATGTTGAGTAGAGCGTTATTTCTCTCATTTGGGTAGTTGTGAATTTTTCGGAATCTTTGAGCTTGTCTTAGGATTATCATCTAAGTAATCTTTTGTGTGGTGCTAAGGTCTTTTCAGTTTGACCTTACCACCGGTTTTCATTTGCTACGAGTTGCGGAAGTTGGCATTCCACTTGCCGCATTCCGCTATGATTCCTATGAATGAATTATTATGTCATTCAGTTTGTCCAGCTTATTTCATCCATTTTATAAATCGAATATTCTATGAATATTTCGATGAGACCATTCTTGTATTTATTGATTTTGGATGAAAATAGAAATTTAAAATCTTTGCAAAATCTTTTTCAAAAGATTTATTTAGAAGTATAACTGGATTTTTGTTCATAAAATGAACAAAGAATATTCTTAGAAGTTTTTGAGAAACTTACTTATCCTATAGAATATGATTTTGTGATTGTATTGCCCATTTAGTGTTTAAGAATTCTGGTCGATGCGCTTGATCAACGTTATCGATAAGAATCTCCTAAACACTTTGATGAGACAGTCAGACACAATAAATTAACTTGTAAAAATGTAAATTTTTCTAGAAAGATTATTACATAAAGATAAATGTAATTTTGAAAGTTTTAACTTTTCAGGAAAGGGGATTATTTAAAAGAAATTCTCTCTTTTCGATACTCTTATTCTTGTGATTCCCGAAGGGAACCAAGACTTTATCTTTTGTACCACTGCTAATCGTATTGGTTTGGATGCCATTCTCTTGCAAAGGAGAACGTGCTATCACTTGTGCTTCTAAATCATTATGGCTTATCGAGACTAGATATGCCACTCATGATCTAGTGCTCGCGGCTATTGTTTTTACTTTTGGAATTTGGCATCATCATATTTGGATGAGAAATTTGTTCTCTACCTCGATCATAAATCTTTGGAATATTTATTTTCTCATAAGGAACTTCATGTCGACTCGAGTTCCTAGCATCTTATGATCTTGATATTCTTATATTCCCGAAAGGGAAATCGTGTTGCCAATACGTTTTGTCGTAGGCAACAAGGTGTTGATTCTTTGATGATGTCTGAATGGAATTATCTTTTTATCAAGTTCATCGGACGTTTTGATATACTTCGTTTTATTGAGCTTTATCTCATTCCTTCTATGGACTAGTGTCCGATGTTCTTTTATGGTGATTGGTTCATTGGACGTACCGTTTTTGTACTACGTCGGTGTTCCAAATGCCTTAGGGATTCCGGTTTATGTACTACGCCGTTGCACTGGCTCGATTTTCTGCTATTCTTGACGTTCTCCACGTCTTTTATATACGAAAATGCCTTAGGGATTCCGGTTTTTATTCTTGAGCCCGATGATATTGTAGAAATTGAAGTTTCACCAGATTTGATTTATGAGCAACATTCCATTCGCATCATTGCTTCGAAGGTTGAGCGCCTTCGGAATAAAGATATACTTCTTGTGAGAGTCCAATGGTTCCCAAATCCTAAGGATTGCTCTTGGGAATCCAGAGAATTCATCGAGCGATCCCGTTCAGGCTTACTCTTTCATGCTCTTTATGGTGAACTTCTTATTTCAATTTTCTTTTGTGTTGATATGCTTTTATGGTTGTTACTCTTTATTTTGTTCTTAAGTATTGCGAGGACGCAATTTCTTTAAGGAGGGGAGTCTGTAACAACCCGCATATTTACGATTTTATGTTTAAATATTTTATTTAAATATTTTATCGTTCGTCGGATTTTGGCCCGAAAAGCTACTTTTTGCAAACAGTCGAATTGGGACTCGAGACCACCCCCATTGAGTTCAAAAATGACGTTTGCGACCTTTTTAGGTATAAACTTCGATATCTTTGGAGATAGTTGACTTTTGCCACTTTTTCACTTAGGGCTTTGGTTTGGGCTGAGCCCAATAACCCCACTTATGTATTCAGTCCCAACCCCTTATCCTCTTCATTCCTTCATAATTTCCTAATACATTCAAGCTTCATCAAAAATGGGGGAGGAGAAAAAGAATTAGGAAATCCTAAGCCCTAGTTTCCATTAGCAAATCCATCTTCTAGCTCCAAACTTAAGAGAACCCATTAGGAAGCATCTCCTTCTTCTTCCCCAACTCATTCTCTCATTGATTTCAGAAATTTCCTAAACCTAACTTAGGGAATGTTCTTCTTTTAAGCTTAGATTCAAGCTTCTAGTGTTGAGATTGAAGTGTGGTTGATCTTCCCTTGTCTTCAAGCTTCTCATTCATTGATTTTGTTTAAAGGTGAGATTTTTAATCTCACATCTATGTCTATGAATTATCTTCGATTGTTACGTATGAATTCCTAACACTTATTCGTGTGCATTTGCTTTTGGTTTGGATTGATTTGGTGAATATTCCAATTTTTAGTGTTTTGAGTTCAATTCGTTAAAAATCCTAACTTTGATGTTTGAACATGTTTTTGGTGATGCATCGAGGAGCATATAGGGTCGGGTAGTCGATTGGCATAAACCCTTAGCGTCGTTGCTCGTGTGATTGCAAATTGATCGAGATTTGCACCTCATTTGAAATAGGGCATGGGAGTGCCAGCAACAGGTTCGGCCGACCGAGCCCCTGGGCCGGCCGACCGACTTGTAGAACGGGCACTTCCTGCCTCTGTTTGGAAGTGCAGGCTACATGGCTCGGTCGACCGAGCTCAGAGTCCGGTCGACCGACCTACTACCCCGTGCACTTCTGTTTTTGGTTCGGTCAACCGACTCAGGGAGTCCGGTCGACCGATCTGCTGCTATTTGCCAACTATGCCTATTTTGCCTAGTTGTCTGAATTTCCAACTCTAATCGATTTGTGTTATTTCCCTATTTGTTGTCATTTGTTATTGACTTTGATGACTTATTTTCTTCGGGAATTCTTGGAATATCCATTTCGATGGATTCGGTATCAATTTCTTTGGATTTTATTCACGTTTTCGAATGCGAATCTTAGTGATTGATTGTTCCTACAATCCTCTTTGTGATTTGTCACTTTAAAAATATAAAGGTTTTCTATACTAGTAGTAAATATCAAAACTCTTTCTTCAAATGATTTCAACACTATTTTATTACAAGGCTCGTTTTCTTGAACCGTTTTCCGATCTATCAGTATATACAAGCCTTTACCTCACTCGTATGAGAAATCTAATTAAACGACTTAGTAAAACGAGTGGTATGAAACACTTGCGTTTACTTCGTCGGTTAATTCTTGGACTTGTTCGATTGAATCTCTTGTGACAATTTTATAGTGGAGATCTACAATTTGTTCGTAAATATTTAAGTTAAGCTAGTGGTTATGGAACATGAAGCTAAGCTCATATATTTACTAGCTTACTGTAATTGACACTTCTCTGTGATCATGACGATCGTTTTTATTTTTTAGACTAGCATTGTGCGATGTCTTTTGACTTGGTCCATCGGATGTCACGCTGTACGACGTCGATGCTTCGAATTATTTGATACATTGAATGTACCGTTTGCACTACATCAATGTCTTTGCTTTTGATACATTGGATGTACCGTTTGCACTACATCAATGTCTTTCCTTTTGATTCATTGGATGTACCGTTTGCACTACATCAATGATATGCTTTTGATACATTGGATGTACCGTTTGCACTACATCAATGTCTTTACTTTTGATTCATTGGATGTACCTTTTGCATTACATCAATGTCTTTGCTTTTGATACATTGGATGTACCGTTTGCACTACATCAATGTCTTTGCTTTTGATTCATTGGATGTACCGTTTGCACTACATCAATGATATGCTTTTGATACATTGGATGTATTGTTTGCACTACATCAATGTCTTTGCTTTTGATACATTGGATGTACCATTTGCACTAAATCAATGTCTTTGCTTATGATTCATTGGATGTACCGTTTGCACTACATCAATGATACGCTTTTGATACATTGGATGTACCGTTTGCACTACATCAATGTCTTGGACATCCTTTTCTTGTGACTTCTGGATTTCGTGTGTTGAATTCTGGAATTTATGTTTCACCAACTTTTACGATTGGCATTGATATATATATCATTTATTGTGGCTTGGTGAATGAAATTAGGAGTATGACATTCCTTTTTATCTTTGAGAAGATCTTTGCGATATTGATTAATCTCTTATTGATTTTTCAATTAGTTATTTATCACTGCTTGGCAGTTTGATTATTATACGTTTAGTCATATCTCTTATTCTATATCATTTCATCTGATATTTATAGCTAGACTGATCCATTTATTATTTTCTTCTTAAATAATACTCGGGTCAGAATGAGATATTGCAGGTGCTTCCTCATGGCTTCCTATCTGGAACCATCTTCTGACTTTTGGCTAACTACTTTAGTTTAGTAGTTTTTGTTGTATACATTTGAGATACAGACTCTATGATGTATACTTATTCTTTTGTCTTGCACTTGTATCTATTCTTTTTGATATAGTGGATCTTGTTTGACCACTACTCTGATGTACACTTTCATGTGTTATATTCATATCTATTTCCGCCTTTGTGATATGAATTATTTGTGACTGATTTGTGTTAGGTTTATTTCTATATTTGTTTCCGATGACCTTTTATAGCCACTGTGTAGTAGCTTTGAGTTTGTGTCGGTATGTCGGATTTCCTCTTGAGATGAAAAGTTATATTTTTATCTGGCATATCGGTACTCGCACAAAGCAATTATACAGATGGTCGCTCCTCAACAGCCTTATTCTCCGTGCTTGTCGACAGCATTACTCCGTAGTGTTCTTGGCTAACGTGGGTATAGAGGTGGGGCGTCACAGCTTGGTATCAAAGCCAAACTTCGGAACAATGTAGAATAATTTAACAAGGATCATCGTCCTAAGTCCATCTTAGGAGTCGTGCTTTAGGATTTTATTCGGGTCTTCATACCGTCCTATCCTATTTTCTTTTATGATTCCTTGTTTTATCTATCAAGATTGCTTGATATTTATTTTGAGAATAACTTTTTCCTCTTCTTTCTTTATTTCTTAAAGAAGAGAAATAGTTAGACCAGGCCGTCCCAGCGCCGGTCAATCTAGTGCTACTCCCCAGGATGGAGTATTTATGTCTGCCCAGTAGCTTTTAGATCTTGTTAAAAACACTCAAGCAGTTGGACCCAATCCAGAGCCTACTCATCCTAGATCCGGTTTTGCACGCTTGTGTAGAGACTATACCGATTTGGGTGGAAGGCCATTCAAGGGATCCGAGAGTGTTATAGAAATTCAAGCTTGGCTCATATCATGCGATCGTATCTTTTCTCGCATGAACCTTATTGATCCACATCGAGTCCAAGTGGCTTCTAGCATGCTCCAAGAAAGAGCATTAGATTGGTATGAGCTTTTAATTTCTGAAATCGTTGAAGCGGATCTCACTTGGGAGCAATTCCGAGATAGATTCGAATTGAAATTTGTGCCGGAGGCTGAAAAAGTAACTTTGGCCCGGCATTTTATCGACCTTGTTTAAGGTGAATCTTCTGTGACAGATTATGTCGCATCTTTCGAATCTCTTTCTAAATACGGGATTGAGTATATTAATACCCCGATGAAGAAAAATCAGAGATTTGTCTATGGCTTGAATAAGAATCTTAAGAAGCCATTACTTTTGAAACTAGAAGTTTCTTTTGATCAGCTTATTGATATCGCTCTTCGTCTTGAAGAGGCCGATAATGAAGGTGATGTTGAAGTTGTGCGTGCCCAACAAAACTTCGACAATAACTTGAACAGGCCTATCAAATTCAAAGGCCCCAATTCTAATAAGAAAGGGAAGCAACAAACTCCGGTAGCAAAGACTCCTACCTCTAGTCGTAGACGATGCTACAATTGTGGTTTCACATACCACTATGCAAGGGAGTGCCCGAAATCCCTCTTTTGTCGTTATTGCAAAGGTTCGGGTCATCTTTTATCTTCGTGTCCTAAGCTTCAAGCAAGAGAGAGGGAGAGCTGCAAGCCCCTATCAACTCTTCTCTTGGTCAAGGTATTTTTCACTCAATCCTTGATGGCATTGTTTTATTTCGTGATCTTCTTATTCGAGTTCTTTTTGATATGGGTTTCATCTCATTATTTTGATATCAAAAGAACTTGTCGATTCTTTTTATTTGAATATTTTGAGCTTGATGACTTCTTTGAGAATTGTGAATCCGAAAGGTAGATCCGCAACACTCAATTTGTCTTTATTTGTAACGATCCAGATTTTTAATTTAAATTAAATTGATGGTGTAAATAAATTTTGGAATAAAATTGTAAATTAATTTGGATTTTTCAAATTAAATAGGAATTTTTGTTTATTTGAGTATTTATTTTAAAATTTAATTGAGATTTTGAATTTCTATATTTAAAATCTTATAGATAAAAAGTAACATCCCAAAGTTAACAATTTAAATAAATTATATGTTTTAAACTTTTGGAATCTAATTTCAAATTAAATTGGAAGAAAAATCCTAAACAAATAAAAATGAGTGATAGTAATATATAATTAAATCCCAATTTTATTTTGAGATTAAAATATTGAAATAAGAAATATTGTAAAAAGTCATTTAAGTTTAAAATCTTATATATGTGTATATATGTATATTACAAATATGAGTAAATTGAATGCATATGTAAAATTAATTTAAACTTGTTCAAAATAAAGTGTGAATTTATAAATGGATATGAAAGTTTACATTTCAAGTTTGAAATGGAAAATTGAATTTAAATTTGAAATAAATGTTTTAAAAAATAATAATTAAGTAGCATTAGAAATCATTTCTTTCTTTAAAATTAATAAAACAAAATATATGTATATAAAACAAGAAATAAAAGTTTAAATTAAAATAACACATATATATATAATTATTTGTTTAAAGGATATAATAGTTTTAATTCAAAATATATTGAACTAGGTCTAAAATAATATTGGTTTAAAAAAATAATATAATGAAATTGATTTAATAAATAAATCTACAAATGCTTTATAAACTAAGAAATGCACATGTGAATTTGCTTTTTTGTTGAGTGTACAAGTTATGATAATCCAATTCTCTTTAAAAAAGTTGTAAAAGCAAAAAAATAAAATAAAAATGTAAGTAAATAATTTGTAGATAAATTAATAAAAAGGGTTAAAACATAAAGTATATTTTCATAAGTTAAATTAAAGTAAGAATTTAAAACAAGGGTACAAATAAATGTAAACATATGAACATGAGAGATGGAGTGTAAGAGTTAACAAAATCAAAAGGTTATAATGATTTTTTTTACAAATGGCATTCACCATATTTAATAAAATAAAATAATAAGATAAAAAAATTACAAAAAACTCTTCATTTTCCCATACACCACTATTAAACAACTCAGCAAAATCTGAACAATAGTAAACAAAAGATTTGGCACTTCAATCTAAAACACCAAAGAAATTGAAAAAAAATCTAAAGCATGTAAACATGCAAGTTTAAGACCAGGAATTAAAACTCTTCCCAGTTTTCCAAACTAAAAAGAAATCTCAGAAGGCAATCAAACTTCAACTTGGAATTGCAGATTTATGAAAATACAAAGCAAACTCAGATCTGAAGCATGCATTATGCATTTCAATTCAAACAAGATCATCTCAAAGCAAATCTGGAATTTAGTCTCTGCTTTCTGAAGAAAAGAAAAAGATAAGTAAATTTCTTTAAAAAGCTTTTAATTTTATATTGATAATCAGTAAATAACAATCAATCAATTGCAGAGAATATCAAGTTCAAGGCTAAACTTGATTTCTGGTTTCAAAATTGCAGAAAAGAAAAAAAGAGGAAAAAGCCCTCTGTTCTATTTAAAAATCCTAACTGTAAGAAAATTAAATTTGTTGTTGTTGATCAATTAAATGCATAAATACAATAAGAAGTAAATAAAGATCTGTAACTATGATTTGCAGATCTGAACTCCAATTTAAAATAAGGAAAGAAGAGAAGTTGCAGACTTCATTTTCTTTTTGAAACTGTCAAGAGCCTTCTGTCTTCAAGAAAAAAAAAAAAGGTGAGCAAACCTTACCTTGATCTGATTTATGTTTTGATGCATGCTTAAAGTAAGGTTATGGATTTGCTTGGATGTGAGTAAACCTCTATTTTAAAAACAGATTCTTCTTTAAAATAAATGCTTAAAAAAAAATTAGAAATTAAGATCAATGCATACTGTTTTTTTTTGTAAAAAAGATCAAAACTGCAATACCTTTATTTGGTGAATAACTTCACCATTTATAATCTTATGTTTCTATGTATGTGTAATGAGTAGAAATATGTATGATTGTGTGATTTATATCAATATTCTGTGTACATATACACAAATATGTATATTTATGTTTGTTGTTACAGGTATATTTTTACCTGACTCTGATTTTAGAAATTAGACTTTTAAATGGAAATAAAACAAGATTTCTGGAATTAATACTCTATTGTATTTGTTATGGAAATGAGGAATAGTTGTTTAGTATAGATTAAATTTATAAATCATAATTAAGGTTAAATTTGAAATCTGTTTTACTGTAAACTATAAAGACAGTTAACATAGGGATTTCAAAACAAGAATCTTAAACTATTAAACAAGTCTATCACAGGAATGCATGTTTAAAAACATGAATTGTAAAACTAATATTACAGTTTAAACAAACTGTTGGGAGAAAAATCTTTCTGTTTAAAACAGGAATAGAAAATTTGAAGTATCTGTTATGCTAGTGGATGTCAGGTGTTAAGATGTTTATGTTAATGGAGTATGGAGGTGTGAGGATGGAGGAGGTGTTGTTGATGGAGGATCAGAGAGTGAGAGTCAGGTGAATTGGTTTACAGGTTGATTTGGTTGCATGTTGAACTCAGGTGACAGATTAGTAGTGTGCAGGGTTTTGGCCCGAAGTGGAACGCGGGTGAAAATGTTTCTGACTCGGAGCAGAAGGTTTTATAACTCGAAGTAAAATGTTGGGCTCTCGGGTTTATGGTGCAGGGTTTTTGGACCAGAGAGTTTGCAGTTTTGATTTTATGGATTTCATATTTTAGGTTGGAAGCTTAATTCAAGTATGAATTGAAACTGAGTTCAAATAAGATTTGAAGTTCAAAGTTTTTAAAAGTGGAACTTCTAAATTTAAACAAGTTTAAATTCTGTTTTAAATCAAAATTTGAAACAAAACAGTTTCTGGTCTTAAATCCTGTAGTTTGCAATTTTAAATGGAATTCATGTTTCAGGTTGGAAACTTAATTCAAGTATGAATTGATACTGAATTCAAGTGAAGTTTTAAGTTAAGGTTTTTAAAAAATGGAATTTTTAAATTTAAACAAAGTTTTAAATTCTGTTTAAATCAAGAAATTTAAAACTGTTTCAGGTTTTATAACAGAGAGTTTGCAGGTTTTAGTGTTTTGATGAAATTCATATTTTAAGTTGTAATGCAAGTTAAATCTGAAATCAAATAGAGTTTGGAATTCAATGTTTTCAAAAATGAAATATCTTAAACAAGTTTAAAGATTAGTTTTAAATCAAATTTAAAAAAAAAAAACTGTTTCAGGGTTTAGACCTGAAAGTTGTTTGCAGGTTTTAAAATGAATATGAAAAGATAAGTAAAGCTTTAATGAATCAAGTTTAAATTTGGAAATAAAGATTCAATATGTATTTCAGTTTTGAAATTAAGGAAAATTTTGAGTTTGAATTTGTTTTTTTTTAAAAAGGCTTTATTTAAGTAAGAGATGTTTTATCTTAAAAATAAATAAATGGAATTTAATGATTTTGGACTCATGGAATTATTAAGTTAATTAATCAAGTAATAAATAAATGATTAAATAAAATAACAATTACTTAGTGAAAGCAATTATAATAGATAATTAAAAATTGATTTAATCAAATATTGAGGCTTAATTACTTCAAAGTATAATTTACTAATATGGTTAATTAAGGTAATGAAATCAAGGATAATAAATAAGAATTAATTAACTTAAAATGATTAAGAAATCATTATCAATTAAGGGTTAATTAAGTATTGTAGTTAATTAAAGAATAAGTAATTAAGGTTTAATTAGTTTCAATTAAAGGTTAATTAATTAAGATAGTTAATTAAATAAATGATTAATAAATAAAGGTGGTTAAAACTTAATTAATTATAGTTAATGATAATTAATCATTGATTTAAATATTACAAATAGAATTTATTATATGAATAATAAATTTATAACCACACGGTTTATTCATCTTAATTAAAGATGTTTGATTGTTATTGGATGTTCTCTGATGGATTGATATATTTGATACGTGATGTGATGCTATGTGATGTTTGTGCTAAACTGTCATATCTGTGATATATACATATTGTTATGCAAACCCCTTGACCCGTAGAATGACATTTGGATTTCGATGCGACAGGGAGTCGGATTCCATTTGGTTATCCGATACCCACATCGAATTGTAATGATTGAATCTGTGCTGATTGATGATGTGCTCTTATTGTGTAAAACCCCTGGACCGCACTTATACACACACAAATATGGATTGCACGTGGAAATGGGTTAAGTCACAGATTTTGAAATTGTTTTAAAAATTGAATTTTTTTTAATCCAAAATAGTTTTGAACTAGAATTAAAGCTTTTGAAAATGGTTATTTTTAAATAACTTGATTAAGTTTGAAAATTTAGATAATTGGATTTAAATTTGAATTCAATATTTGAAATTGAATTCTAAAATTTGGAAACCAAGGTTTAAAAAGGGTATTCAACTTATAAATGGGTTTATATGGGTTTTTAAACCATTTTAAAGGTGGTGTTTTGGAATTTAAATTCAAGCCAAGATTTCAACTTGTATAAATTGGATTTTTCTAAAACGAAAACTATTTGTTTTCAAATAATAAAGCTTTCACATAAGAAATGAACTTTCAATTTGTGTTAAAGGGCTTCAGGTCTAAAAATAAAAATAGTATTCCAAGTTTTAGATAAATTTTTGGAAACGTGTTTTGAAAGTTATAAATCTTTAATTTAAAGATTTAATTGGGTTAATCCAAATTGAATGGGAATTGTTTTTGAAATCTATGGGTAGATCTTTGTGAAATTGGGTGAAACTTTGTGAAATAAATCCTTTTGGTTTAAAGATTAAAAATGGTAATTTGTTTAACCATTTGAAAGAAAGGTTTGGATTTTATAAGTCGTGACTTAACTGAAATCCCTTATCCATATGTTTTTAAATATGGCGCTTACTATTCGGTTTAGCCGGGAGAGGACCTTGTGTCATATAGCCCATTCCGAATAGTGATACGACGTTATGGATAACATTTGAAGACCGGTGGTGAAGACCGGGTATTTGTGAGAACGATAGGATAACCTATCGATTGACTCTACACTGAGTTGCTCCGGTATAGAGTTCTCCTTAGTGATGGGAAGTCCGATCGGGATTGTGGATACCCGGATTTGCAAGGGCTTCTTCGAAAGTGCCTTCGGTTCTGTTCGAACCCGGAACAGACTTGTATGGTTGTATGTCCGACATTACACTTTGAGATGTTATCTGATCTCTATCAAATACATTTCTGCTTGGTGGCGGAGAATTTATTCTCTTAGCTTAACACCCTTCTCTGAGACGTACGAGCTCAGAGGTTATGTAGTTGATATTTATCAGTGATATTCCCAACTTGGTAATGTGGCATGCTGAGTGCTGCTGTGTGATGATCATTGGTTGATCATTTGTGATATGATCATTTGTTTGATCATTTATCTTTGTGATCATTGCTTTGGTCATCTGTTGACCCAAAGCATGGCTTTGTTGCCAAAGCGTAGCTTTGTGGACGAGACTGCATCAGGACCTCACTCCCCGAAAATGGTCGAAACAGGAAAGATGCGGCAAGGTTATGAGGGTCGCTCCCTTTAGGGTATGTCATTCCCTTCTGGTAAAGGGTGGTATCAGGTATGGAGCCCTGGTATTTAACCTATGTGGTTGCTCCAATCTCATTTACTGTGTGGTTGTTGCTTTGAGGCGCCTCGGATAAAGGTCCCAAAGGACCGGGGGATGGCATATTCGTGTAGTAGTTACCTAGTTACAGAGGTAACCCGGCCTTGTGTTGGCAGAGATCTAACCGTAACGTTAGTTCTCGGGACGTCCCGCCAGAGGCGATCCCATAGACAGTAGGAAGTTCCTTAGCCTGACCATTTGTTGGAAATCCAATCAAAACAATACGAGCCCTGTACGGTTTTAGTTGTATAACCTGCCATGGAATGTGGCGGTAACCTGCTATTGAACATGGTAGCTATAATAGGCATACGACGAAATGTCGTATGTTGGCTAGGATTTATATTTTACTTTCGAAATGGTTTTTTCCACACTTTGCACTTATAGTAATAATATCAAAGAAATTTCTCGTATTAAGCATATTTGACTATCATAAGGAGAAATCTCCTCCAATTCTGCGTTTGCATTGTGTGTGTGGCGGGAGGCCTTATGGTAGTTTCATTTGTAAAAAAAAGCATTGAGAATTTTCAAATTTAAATCCTTTGCTTGTTTTAAAAGACCAATTGCTTTTGTTTGCTCACACCAGTCCCATGACTGACCTGGAGTTTATTGTTCCTTTCCTAAACTCTGGGTGCCCACTATTTTCCCACACGGGCAGTCTAGAGTTGGGATTTTCAGATAATCTATAGTAGGTGTAGATTCGATAGCTTTCAGCCTTAGGATTTGGCTCTAGAGTTGCTTCTGTTCATCTTGATTGGGAGTACAAGCTATTTCTGGATTGGTGCTTTGGAGATGGAGATTACTGATGCTGGAGTTCTTTCTTGAAGACTATTTTGGAGATTTTGTTCCGCTGCTAGTGTTATCTTTTTCTTTCCGCTGCTATTTCTTGTATCTCTGATGTATATCCATTGTATCATTCTGTTGTATCAGTTATTGTATCAAATGTTGTATATTGATATATGCTATTCTTTTTCTTCCGCTGTGTTGTACTTAATGTATTATAAGCTCCGGCGAACCAGATTCGATGTTTGGATCTGCGGCATTCGAATACGAGTGTCGTATTCGGTGCCGATTTTCGAAGGTCAAGTCAGGATCGTTACATTTGGTATCAGAGCTGAGGGGTAAAACTTTAGCTCAGGAGTATAACACATTAAGTAACTCATTAGAGATAGGGTGAAGTATACCCTAAAATGAGTATATCCTTAAGATATCCGTTCGAATGCCTCAGTAAATTCTCTTACTATCCACTGATAGTAAGTATGAGTGCAAGAAGAGGACGAGATAGGGGACAGGGGAGTACCACTACAAATGGTCAATACCCTGCAATAGCGGAATAACCTTTCTCTATCAATCTCCTTTGATTCGATTTGGAATTCTTTTGATTGCTTCGTGACAGCTCTAGAAAGAAGTTTCGGTGTGATGGTGACCCTACGAATCTTTGTAGAAAATTCTTGCTTCGCATCTTCATCGTTTTCTTGTCAGTTTTTCGATCTAAACTTTAATGGATATGAATTTGAAATTGAAATTGAAAATATTAAATAAATTGGAAATTTTAAATTAAGTAAATTGGTTAACTAATATGAAGCAGAATTTGAATTGTATGAATAAAATGATATCGGTTAAAACCAAATTGGAAATTCTATCGAATTTCTTGTGGATATCAAGTCCGAAGAGGGACAAATTGGTATATACTTTGGAGTATTCCGACTTGATTTGGAATCCATATCTAGTGTTTGAGAAATTGTAGAAGATTAAATCCATCTATATATTCTCTGGGATCCGATATATTCTACGAACGATTAGTTATCCCTTCGAACTAATCAATGCCCTTGCATATTCATAGAGTGGTGGACCCGAATATCTTGTGAAATAATTGTATGAGTTTGTTCTCATGTTGTTGATATTCTGATTTGGTAAACCGAATGCAGAATAAATATTTCGATATGAATTGATCAATTATTTCTTTATCTATCATCTTTTCTTTCTCGTCTCTCTTGCAAATTTCGAGGACGAAATTCTTTTAAGGGGGGAAATCTGTAATGATCCAGATTTTTAATTTAAATTAAATTGATGGTGTAAATAAATTTTGGAATAAAATTGTAAATTAATTTGGATTTTTCAAATTAAATAGGAATTTTTGTTTATTTGAGTATTTATTTTAAAATTTAATTGAGATTTTGAATTTCTATATTTAAAATCTTACAGATAAAAAGTAACATCCCAAAGTTAACAATTTAAATAAATTATATGTTTTAAACTTTTGGAATCTTATTTCAAATTAAATTGGAAGAAAAATCCTAAACAAATAAAAATGAGTGATAGTAATATATAATTAAATCCCAATTTTATTTTGAGATTAAAATATTGAAATAAGAAATATTGTAAAAAGTCATTTAAGTTTAAAATCTTATATATGTGTCTATATGTATATTACAAATATGAGTAAATTGAATGCATATGTAAAATTAATTTAAACTTGTTCAAAATAAAGTGTGAATTTATAAATGGATATGAAAGTTTACACTTCAAGTTTGAAATGGAAAATTGAATTTAAATTTGAAATAAATGTTTTAAAAAATAATAATTAAGTAGCATTAGAAATCATTTCTTTCTTTAAAATTAATAAAACAAAATATATGTATATAAAACAAGAAATAAAAGTTTAAATTAAAATAACACATATATATATAATTATTTGTTTAAAGGATATAATAGTTTTAATTCAAAATATATTGAACTAGGTCTAAAATAATATTGGTTTAAAAAAATAATATAATGAAATTGATTTAATAAATAAATCTACAAATGCTTTATAAACTAAGAAATGCACATGTGAATGGCTTATTTGTTGAGTGTACAAGTTATGATAATCCAATTCTCTTTAAAAAAGTTGTAAATGCAAAAAAAAAAAAAAAATGTAAGTAAATAATTTGTAGATAAATTAATAAAAAGGGTTAAAACATAAAGTATATTTTCATAAGTTAAATTAAAGTAAGAATTTAAAACAAGGGTACAAATAAATGTAAACATATGAACATGAGAGATGGAGTGTAAGAGTTAACAAAATCAAAAGGTTATAAAGATTTTTTTTACAAATGGCATTCACCATATTTAATAAAATAAAATAATAAGATAAAAAAATTACAAAAAACTCTTCATTTTCCCATACACCACTATTAAACAACTCAGCAAAATCTGAACAATAGTAAACAAAAGATTTGGCACTTCAATCTAAAACACCAAAGAAATTGAAAAAAAATCTAAAGCATGTAAACATGCAAGTTTAAGACCAGGAATTAAAACTCTTCCCAGTTTTCCAAACTAAAAAGAAATCTCAGAAGGCAATCAAACTTCAACTTGGAATTGCAGATTTATTAAAATACAAAGCAAACTCAGATCTGAAGCATGCATTATGCATTTCAATTCAAACAAGATCATCTCAAAGCAAATCTGGAATTTAGTCTCTGCTTTCTGAAGAAAAGAAAAAGATAAGTAAATTTCTTTAAAAAGCTTTTAATTTTATATTGATAATCAATAAATAACAATCAATCAATTGCAGGGAATATCAAGTTCAAGGCTAAACTTGATTTCTGGTTTCAAAATTGCAGAAAAGAAAAAAAGAGGAAAAAGCTCTCTGTTCTATTTAAAAATCCTAACTGTAAGAAAGTTAAATTTGTTGTTGTTGATCAATTAAATGCATAAATACAATAAGAAGTAAATAAAGATCTGTAACTATGATTTGCAGATCTGAACTCCAATTTAAAATAAGGAAAGAAGAGAAGTTGCAGACTTCATTTTCTTTTTGAAACTGTCAAGAGCCTTCTGTCTTCAAGAAAAAAAAAAAGGTGAGCAAACCTTACCTTGATCTGATTTATGTTTTGATGCATGCTTAAAGTAAGGTTATGGATTTGCTTGGATGTGAGTAAACCTTTATTTTAAAAACAGATTCTTCTTTAAAATAAATGCCTAAAAAAAAATTAGAAATTAAGATCAATGCATACTGTTTTTCTTTTGTAAAAAAGATCAAAACTGCAATACCTTTATTTGGTGAATAACTTCACCGTTTATAAGCTTATGTTTCTATGTATGTGTAATGAGTAGAAATATGTATGATTGTGTGATTTATATCAATATTCTGTGTACATATACACAAATATGTATATTTATGTTTGTTGTTACAGGTATATTTTTACCTGACTCTGATTTTAGAAATTAGACTTTTAAATGGAAATAAAACAAGATTTCTGGAATTAATACTCTATTGTATTGGTTATGGAAATGAGGAATAGTTGTTTAGTATAGATTAAATTTATAAATCATAATTAAGGTTAAATTTGAAATCTGTTTTACTGTAAACTATAAAGACAGTTAACATAGAGATTTCAAAACAAGAATCTTAAACTATTAAACAAGTCTATCACAGGAATGCATGTTTAAAAACATGAATTGTAAAACTAATATTACAGTTTAAACAAACTGTTGGGAGAAAAATATTTCTGTTTAAAACAGGAATAGAAAATTTGAAGTATCTGTTATGCTAGTGGATGTCAGGTGTTAAGATGTTTATGTTAATGGAGTATGGAGGTGTGAGGATGGAGGAGGTGTTGTTGATGGAGGATCAGAGAGTGAGAGTCAGGTGAATTGGTTTCCAGGTTGATTTGGTTGCATGTTGAACTCAGGTGATAGATTAGTAGTGTGCAGGGTTTTGGCCCGAAGTGGAACTCGGGTGAAAATGTTTCTGACTCGGAGCAGAAGGTTTTATAACTCGAAGTAAAATGTTGGGCTCTCGGGTTTATGGTGCAGGGTTTTTGGACCAGAGAGTTTGCAGTTTTGATTTTATGGATTTCATATTTTAGGTTGGAAGCTTAATTCAAGTATGAATTGAAACTGAGTTCAAATAAGATTTGAAGTTCAAAGTTTTTAAAAATGGAACTTTTAAATTTAAACAAGTTTAAATTCTGTTTTAAATCAAAATTTGAAACAAAACAGTTTCTGGTCTTAAATCCTGTAGTTTGCAATTTTAAATGGAATTCATGTTTCAGGTTGGAAACTTAATTCAAGTATGAATTGATACTGAATTCAAGTGAAGTTTTGAGTTAAGGTTTTTAAAAAATGGAATTTTTAAATTTAAACAAAGTTTTAAATTCTATTTAAATCAAGAAATTTAAAACTGTTTCAGGTTTTATAACAGAGAGTTTCCAGGTTTTAGTGTTTTGATGAAATTCATATTTTAAGTTGTAATGCAAGTTAAATCTGAAATCAAATAGAGTTTGGAATTCAATGTTTTCAAAAATGAAATATCTTAAACAAGTTTAAAGATTGGTTTTAAATCAAATTTAAAAAAAAAAAACTGTTTCAGGGTTTAGACCTGAAAGTTGTTTGCAGGTTTTAAAATGAATATGAAAAGATAAGTAAAGCTTTAATGAATCAAGTTTAAATTTGGAAATAAAGATTCAATATGTATTTCAGTTTTGAAATTAAGGAAAATTTTGAGTTTGAATTTGTTTTTTTTTAAAAAGGCTTTATTTAAGTAAGAGATGTTTTATCTTAAAAATAAATAAATGGAATTTAATGATTTTCGACTCATGGAATTATTAAGTTAATTAATCAAGTAATAAATAAATGATTAAATAAAATAACAATTACTTAGTGAAAGCAATTATAATAGATAATTAAAAATTGATTTAATCAAATATTGAGGCTTAATTACTTCAAAGTATAATTTACTAATATGGTTAATTAAGGTAATGAAATCAAGGATAATAAATAAGAATTAATTAACTTAAAATGATTAAGAAATCATTATCAATTAAGGGTTAATTAAGTATTGTAGTTAATTAAAGAATAAGTAATTAAGGTTTAATTAGTTTCAATTAAAGGTTAATTAATTAAGATAGTTAATTAAATAAATGATTAATAAATAAAGGTGGTTAAAACTTAATTAATTATAGTTAATGATAATTAATCATTGATTTAAATATTACAAATAGAATTTATTATATGAATAATAAATTTATAACCACACGGTTTATTCATCTTAATTAAAGATGTTTGATTGTTATTGGATGTTCTCTGATGGATTGATATATTTGATACGTGATGTGATGCTATGTGATGTTTGTGCTAAGCTGTCATATCTGTGATATATACATATTGTTATGCAAACCCCTTGACCCGTAGAATGACATTTGGATTTCGATGCGACAGGGAGTCGGATTCCATTTGGTTATCCGATACCCACATCGAATTGTAATGATTGAATCTGTGCTGATTGATGATGTGCTCTTATTGTGTAAAACCCCTGGACCACACTTATACACACACAAATATGGATTGCACGTGGAAATGGGTTAAGTCACAGATTTTGAAATTGTTTTAAAAATTGAATTTTTTTTTAATCCAAAATAGTTTTGAACTAGAATTGAAGCTTTTGAAAATGGTTATTTTTAAATAACTTGATTAAGTTTGAAAATTTAGATAATTGGATTTAAATTTGAATTCAATATTTGAAATTGAATTCTAAAATTTGGAAACCAAGGTTTAAAAAGGGTATTCAACTTATAAATGGGTTTATATGGGTTTTTAAACCATTTTAAAGGTGGTGTTTTGGAATTTAAATTCAAGCCAAGATTTCAACTTGTATAAATTGGATTTTTCTAAAACGAAAACTATTTGTTTTCAAATAATAAAGCTTTCACATAAGAAATGAACTTTCAATTTGTGTTAAAGGGCTTCAGGTCTAAAAATAAAAATAGTATTCCAAGTTTTAGATAAATTTTTGGAAACGTGTTTTGAAAGTTATAAATCTTTAATTTAAAGATTTAATTGGGTTAATCCAAATTGAATGGGAATTGTTTTTGAAATCTATGGGTAGATCTTTGTGAAATTGGGTGAAACTTTGTGAAATAAATCCTTTTGGTTTAAAGATTAAAAATGGTAATTTGTTTAACCATTTGAAAGAAAGGTTTGGATTTTATAAGTCGTGACTTAACTGAAATCCCTTATCCATATGTTTTTAAATATGGCGCTTACTATTCGGTTTAGCCGGGAGAGGACCTTGTGTCATATAGCCCATTCCGAATAGTGATACGACGTTATGGATAGCATTTGAAGACCGGTGGTGAAGACCGGGTATTTGTGAGAACGATAGGATAACCTATCGATTGACTCTGCACTGAGTTGCTCCGGTATAGAGTTCTCCTTAGTGATGGGAAGTCCGATCGGGATTGTGGATACCCGGATTTGCAAGGGCTTCTTCGGAAGTGCCTTCGGTTCTGTTCGAACCCGGAACAGACTTGTATGGTTGTATGTCCGACATTACACTTTGAGATGTTATCTGATCTCTATCAAATACATTTCTGCTTGGTGGCGGAGAATTTATTCTCTTAGCTTAACACCCTTCTCTGAGACGTACGAGCTCAGAGGTTATGTAGTTGATATTTATCAGTGATATTCCCAACTTGGTAATGTGGCATGCTGAGTGCTGCTGTGTGATGATCATTGGTTGATCATTTGTGATATGATCATTTGTTTGATCATTTATCTTTGTGATCATTGCTTTGGTCATCTGTTGACCCAAAGCATGGCTTTGTTGCCAAAGCGTAGCTTTGTGGACGAGACTGCATCAGGACCTCACTCCCCGAAAATGGTCGAAACAGGAAAGATGCGGCAAGGTTATGAGGGTCGCTCCCTTTAGGGTATGTCATTCCCTTCTGGTAAAGGGTGGTATCAGGTATGGAGCCCTGGTATTTAACCTATGTGGTTGCTCCAATCTCATTTACTGTGTGGTTGTTGCTTTGAGGCGCCTCGGATAAAGGTCCCAAAGGACCGGGGGATGGCATATTCGTGTAGTAGTTACCTAGTTACAGAGGTAACCCGGCCTTGTGTTGGCAGAGATCTAACCGTAACGTTAGTTCTCGGGACGTCCCGCCAGAGGCGATCCCATAGACAGTAGGAAGTTCCTTAGCCTGACCATTTGTTGGAAATCCAATCAAAACAATACGAGCCCTGTACGGTTTTAGTTGTATAACCTGCCATGGAATGTGGCGGTAACCTGCTATTGAACATGGTAGCTATAGTAGGCATACGACGAAATGTCGTATGTTGGCTAGGATTTATATTTTACTTTCGAAATGGTTTTTTCCACACTTTGCACTTATAGTAATAATATCAAAGAAATTTCTCGTATTAAGCATATTTGACTAGCATAAGGAGAAATCTCCTCCAATTCTGCGTTTGCATTGTGTGTGTGGCGGGAGGCGTTATGGTAGTTTCATTTTCTAAAAAAAAGCATTGCGAATTTTCAAATTTAAATCCTTTGCTTGTTTTAAAAGACCAATTGCTTTTGTTTGCTCACACCAGTCCCATGACTGACCTGGAGTTTATTGTTCCTTTCCTAAACTCTGGGTGCCCACTATTTTCCCACACGGGTAGTCTAGAGTTGGGATTTTCAGATAATCTATAGTAGGTGTAGATTCGATAGCTTTCAGCCTTAGGATTTGGCTCTAGAGTTGCTTCTGTTCATCTTGATTGGGAGTACAAGCTATTTTTGGATTGGTGCTTTGGAGATGGAGATTACTGATGCTGGAGTTCTTTCTTGAAGACTATTTTGGAGATTTTGTTCCGCTGCTAGTGTTATCTTTTTCTTTCCGCTGATATTTCTTGTATCTCTGATGTATATCCATTGTATCATTCTGTTGTATCAGTTATTGTATCAAATGTTGTATATTGATATATGCTATTCTTTTTCTTCCGCTGAGTTGTACTTAATGTGTTATAAGCTCCGGCGAACCAGATTCGACGTTTGGATCTGCGGCATTCGAATACGAGTGTCGTATTCGGTGCCGATTTTCGAAGGTCGAGTCAGGATCGTTACATTATTGATGTCAAAATTATTTTATGTGATTTTTCTGTCCGAGCCAATTTTTACTTAGGCTTCTTAATTTACTTTGGTAAGGATTGGCTTAATTATTATGAGGCCATATCCTTTGTCCCGTGTGGACTATTCATCTTTGACATTTTCAATCTGTTAAGCAGATTTCTATTTTTCCTTTGTGATTTTGAATTAAAAATTAATGGCATCATTTTATTATTTAAGCTCACATGTTGAGTAGAGCGTTATTTCTCTCATTTCGGTAGTTGTGAATTTTCCGGAATCTTTGAGCTTGTCTTAGGATTATCATCTAAGTAATCTTTTGTGTGGTGCTAAGGTCTTTTCAGTTTGACCTTACCACTGGTTTTCATTAGCTACGAGTTGCGGAAGTTGGCATTCCACTTACCGCATTCCGCTATGATTCCTATGAATGAATTATTATGTCATTCAGTTTGTCCAGCTTATTTCATCCATTTTATAAATTGAATATTCTATGAATATTTCGATTAGACCATTCTTGTATTTATTGATTTTGGATGAAAATAGAAATTTAAAATCTTTGCAAAATCTTTTTCATAAGATTTATTTAGATGTATAACTGGATTTTTATTCTTAAAACGAACAAAGAATATTCTTAGAAGTTTTTGAGAAACTTACTTATCCTATAGAATATGATTTTGTGATTGTATTGCCCATTTAGTGTTTTAAGAATTCTGGTCGATGCGCCTGATCAATGTTATCGATAAGAACCTCCCAAACGCTTTGATGAGACAGTTAAACACAATAAATTAACTTGTAAAAATGTAAATTTTTCTAGAAAGATTATTACATAAAGATAAATGTAATTTTGAAAGTTTCAACTTTTCAGGAAAGAGGATTATTTAAAAGAAATGCTCTCTTTTCGATACTCTTATTCTTGTGATTCCCGAAGGGAACCAAGACTTTATCTTTTGTACCAATGCTAATCGTATTGGTTTGGGTGCCATTCTGTTGCAAAGGAGAACGTGCTATCACTTGTGCTTCTAAATCATTATAGCTTATCGAGACTAGATATGCCACTCATGATCTAGTGCTCGCAGCTATTGTTTTTACTTTTGGAATTTGGCATCATCATATTTGGATGAGAAATTTGTTCTCTACCTCAATCATAAATCTTTGGAATATTTATTTTCTCATAAGGAACTTCATGTCGACTCGAGTTCCTAGCATCTTATGATCTTCATATTCTTATATTCCCGAAAGGGAAATCGTGTTGCCAATACGTTTTGTCGTAGGCAACAAGGTGTTGATTCTTTGATGATGTATGAATGGAATTATCTTTTTATCAAGTTCATCGGACGTTTTGATATACTTCGTTTTATTGAGGTTTATCTCATTCCTTTTATGGACTAGTGTCCGATGTTCTTTTATGGTGATTGGTTCATTGGACGTACCGTTTTTGTACTACGTCGGTGTTCAAAATTATTCGAGTTTCTAGTTTCTCGGGCATACGGTTTCTGTACTACGCCGTTGCACTAGCTCAATTTTCTGCTATTATTGACGTTCTCCACGTCTTTTATATACGAAAATGCCTTAGGGATTCCGGTTTTTATTCTTGAGCCCGGTGATATTGTAGAAATTGAAGTTTCACCAGATTTGATTTATGAGCAACATTCCACTCGCATCATTGCTTCGAAGGTTGTTCGCCTTCGG